>OX451735.1:919053018-919653018 GCA_948472305.1 Vicia faba | reverse complement strand
TCCCACGCATACTTGACCCCTAAAAACACCAAGAGCTCAGAATTACATCACATACCTCCATTATTGCCCAACCTGACCAAAAGTTTGAAACTCACATCTCCCTCGTGCGTTTTCAAGCGTTTTGGTTCCTAAAGTTTCTAAACATCATTTAGAACTCATCCCACACCCTGTTACAAGACTGTAACACCATTAACACCATCCTCCATTTTCAAAAACAGAGCTTTGCACTTGGACTCCTCCAGAACTCCTCAGTCACTTTCAGCTCAAGCTAAGCATCCCATTAGCTTCCTGGAAACTTGAGGAAGCTAACCCAATAATTGGAACTCACTGAAAGCTGCTCAAACTCCAAACTCGATACCCTCTTGTAAGCTAAGTTTTCTGACTTTGGAGCTTTTCATACATGCATCATTAATGGTTTATTTGTGAATGAAAAATGTAGATATCATTGCCCTAAAGTTAACCATGTCCATAGTTTTCATTAATTTTGTTTGAGCTTAGAGAATTTTAAGATTGAAGTTTCTGAGATTTTTAGGGTTCAGATTAGGGCCATTAAAATTTATGCTTATATTTGATCTATAATTTTATTACTTTACATTTCTGAAATCGTGAGGAAATTTGCTACAAGTTTCATGTTTACACTTTTCATTTTTGTTGAGATTTGAATGAGATACATAGCTTCTGGCTAGGCGTGAGGTTGAAGATGAAGTTCGCCTCAGGAACGTGTTTATCATATATATTTATGGTTTGATTTATATAAACAAATGTATAGTCATCCCAGTGGTAGAAGCGCGCGCTTGTGACTTGAGGGACCTGGGTTCGAGTTCCAGTGGTACCCTTTTGGATTTTTTTTCACATTTCTTGCATTTCTGACTTTTTTGGCATGCACTAGACCTCCCTTTGGGCCTTTTTTTTTTTACTTTCTGACCCCCTGTTTTGCTTATACACCCTTGCCCATTTATTTTCTTTTTTTATTTATTTTTTATTTTTGTTTTCTTAAATATATTATCTAATATTAAAAAAATCAAAGAAAATATAAAAACATTATATTAATATTTTAATAAAGTTTATTTATTTTTACACAAAAAAATATTTTTATTTAATCATACTTTATTTATTTTACTAGTTGTTTTATAAATTTAATTAAAAAACTAGGGTTTTAGTTTATTTCTCTCATAATTAAAAATGCTTTTTTCTAAAACCAAAAAGACCAAAAATATTTTATAACACTATAATTTATTTTTAAGACAAAAAAATACCAAAAAATGTTCTTCTTATAAATTTAATTTTCTTTTTAATAGACTAGGGTTTTATTTATTTTCTTTTCCTAGTAAATATAAGTTTTACTTTTAACTAATTATTTTCCCCTTTAGTTAATTAGGTTAAACTCAAAACCCCTTTTCTCTAAAAAAACAAACAAACATCCATTTACTTTACATTTATATTCTTGTACATTTATTCATTTTGTACATTATATTCATTTAATTTCTTGTACCAATTCAATATGGTTGTAATAGATTAATTAGGTTTATTTTCTTGCAATCCCCATTTATAATTTATACACCCCCCTCCCACAAGTATTGTAATAGTGTAGTAACTTTAAATTCTGCAATTTATCGCTTTTATATACAAATGCTAGTAATTAGGGTTTGTATGGAAAGAATAACACCAATGCTTAGAAAACCCTAATCAAAGACAAAACCAAGCATGAAAATAATACACTTGCACACAAGCACCCCTAGGGTAAATCCACTTGGTTGCCTTACAAAATGGCCATATTACGCATGCGATGTATCTTAGCAAAAACAAGCAAAATATATGATCATAAACCCTCGATGACGCTATCTAAGTTGCCTTTCAAATGATCTTAGTCCCTAAAAGAGAATGCTAAGATATCTTGCAACATTTCTAATCATGGTTATACGATGACCCACACCCGTCCCGTTTACATCCAAAGATAGGGTTACTTACCAAATCAATGGTAAGATAACAATGTCAAAGGAAAAGGAAATGAACATGAAAGACTTTTGAGTAGGTAGAAAACATCTTACAAACATGAAAACATTTTCAAAAGATCAAACACTTTGTATACATTCTTACGAACGAGAATCATTACAAAGTTTGCCTAAACAGTGGCCTCTTTACAAAATACTTTCCAAAACCACATAAAGCATAATTTCAAACAAAAGCAAGTGATCTAGCAAGTAACTAAGAGCCCATGGAAAACCATGGATGAAAAGGGTGCTAATACCTTCCCTTTTCATAATCTACCCCCCGAACTTAAGACATAATCTCAAAGGTCTTTCCTGTGCTTTTTCACCTTTCCTTTTGGATAAAAGAAAAGTCGGTGGCGACTCTTGCTAACCACAACATTTGCAATAAAACGCAAAACCTTCAAGACAGTTCTCCCACCGAATCACATATGTCTCTAAGGATTTGATCTAACAAATGATCCTTTGCGATTGTCCAATCTTGAGGCAGCTGGTTTGAGGTCTCACTACTACAAAACATGCATACAATAATTCCAAAGTCACCACAGTTCATCCAAACACCGTGGTGACATCTTCAAATTCAGGCGCCAACATATTTTTTTTATTTTTTAATTAAAAATTGTAAGGGAATAATAACCGTTGATGGAAACATCATGGTGATACCATCAAGCTTTCATGGGTTCGAATCTCATCACCGTCAAATTGTTTATTCCTTTAACATTCAGACGCGCATTTTATTTTTTATTTATATTTAAATAAAAATAAAAGGTATATCACTATAGTTTTTTGTTAAACCATTGTTATATATTTTGTTATATCATCACAGTTTACAGTTTGGACTGTGGTGGTATCTTTATATATATTATACACTTCTAGCTAACTTGTCTCTTCAGTATCCATTTTCCATTGAAAAAAAGAAACAAGACGACACCAACTCTAACATCAAAACCATTGTCATCATCGGGATGGAAGACAACACCAACACAATATTCTCCTTTACGGTACGTAAAGTATTTTTGCCATTGTTGTGGATGTTGTTGTTGTTTAGTTTCGTTTCAATATCGCATTTGAAGACAAACTCATCCAAAGGGTTTATATGTATTCTTCTTCTGTAAAATGTCGATTTTGAAAATTCTATGGTTATAATGGTCGTATGGTTTCATACCAATGCAAGAAGGGACAAAATATATGAAAGCTTTTTTGGAGATGTCCATTTTGGAGGAGTGATGAGACATGTAATTTGTTCATGAAGACATGGAATAAAAGGATGGAAATGAAGATGTGAGTATTATAAAGTCCGAGTTGGAAGATATGGAAGCTATGGGCTATTTGAAGGTTATGTATGAAGATTCAAAGAAGAAGAACAAGAATTTGAAGAACAAACTAAAATCAGGGAGATTTTCTGGATATTTGAAGATGTTATGTTTTGGTATCTCCTTTATGTTTAATGTTTACTTTGTTATGAAATGTAGTTGTTGAACTTATGTTGAAACTTTAGGTGCAGTGAACTTGACATGAATTCAACTAATGCAACAATTGTCAGACGGTTTCTTACGAGTAAGTTCATCGCAAACTGTTGAACTTTCAATTACAATCATCTTTAGAGTAGTTATCTGTGTGTATATTAGTAAGTTTAATAAGTTAACAGATTTTATAGCCGATAGCTTAAGCTGATAGTTTAATTTGATAGTTTAAGTTGATAACCTTAAGAGTTGACCTTAAGAGTGTAAGAAAGCCCTAGAGTTAAGCAGAAAGGTTAAGTTGAATAAAACTTTCATTACATAAACCTTACAGAAGGACTTAATAGTCATATCTAAATCCTCTGGTTGAGAGAAAGTTTGATCAAGTATAATGCGATTCATCATCATTATCAGAACCGAAAAAAATCTTCTGCCTTCTCAACCTTCTTCTTCTTCTTGATCTCCTATGTCTGGGAGCTCTCTTGGGTCTCAACAGTTCGGTTTGCACAAGAGCAGCCTATACAGCCATAACATCTTCTGTTCTTTCAGCTTTGTTGGAAGCTTCAGCAGAAGTACTCATTTTGATTCTTCTTCCTCTCTGATTTCTTTGGATGAAGTTATTTTTGTGTTTTGATTCAAAGAGTAATTCCACTTTTATATTTCTCTTCTGATTCTTCATCATTACATAAACCTTACGGAAGGACTTAATAATCATGTCTAAATCCTCTGGCTAAGAGAAAGTTTAACCAAGTATAATTTGATTCATCATCATCATCATCAGAACCAAAAAAAATCTTCTGCCTTCTCACCCTTCTTCTTCTTCTTCTTCTTCTTGATCTCCTATGTCTGAGAGCTCTCTTGGGTCTCAACTGTTTGGTTTTACAAGAGCGGCCTCTTTCTTCTTCTTGATTCTGAGGTGGGTTTTGCATAAGAGCAGCCTATACAACCACAACATCTTCTGTTCTTTCAACATTGTTGGAAGCTTCAGCAGAAGTACTCATTTTGATTCTTCTTCTTCTCTGATTTCTTTGGATGAAGTTATTTTTGTGTTTTGATTCAAAGAGTAATTCCACTTTTATATTTTTTTCTTCTGATTCTTCATATTCTCAGATCCTTGAAAGTCTAAAAGCTAAAATATTTCACGCATGTCAAGTTTTCTCATTATTGGTTCTTTAATTCCTCGAGCTGTTGAATGATTATATCGACTTGTCCTTTTAAAATTTATTTTTCCCTTATTTTATATTACTTCTTACATATAGTTTTATGTAGTAATGTGTACTTAATGGAATTGCGTCATTGATGTAATACAAATGGTGTATTGTTGATTCTAGTATGATATATAACCACACGCTACATAACAACTCTTAGACCTGCGTGATTATATATCTTTTCCAACCGTTGTTAAAGATCTTTTTTGTAGTAGTGTATCTTGTTTTTCATCCTCGTGTAAGCTTTCCTATTTATTTTCATTAATGTCATCATCTTCTTTTGATGGAGGATCCATTAGAACTCTCTTCGTCGATCAATATTTCTGTTATCACACTTGAAACATCATAAGAAGTACATTTTCCTGACTCTTGGGGTGAGGTCTCATCAAATGCAACATGAATAGATTATTCTACATAAGCATTTCTATGATTATAAACTTTGTAACCTTTACTCGTATATGAGTACCCTAAGAATATCCCTTCATCAGACTTAGCATCAAATTTACCAAGATCGTCCTTTCTGTTATTTAAAATAAAGCATTTGCAACCAAAAACACGAAAATATGAAATATTTGGTTTATTACCTTTAAGTAACTAATAAAGTGTCTTCTCTAGGATGGGTCGTATGATCACAATGTTTAAGACATGGGATGCGGTGTTATCGCATCCACCCAAAAGTACTTAGGTAGGCTCATCTCACTTATCATAGTCCTTGCCAATTCTTCCAAAACCTACTTTTATGCTCAACAACACCATTTTGTTATGGAGTCATTGGACATGAAAAGTTATGATCAATCCCATTTTTGGTGCAAAAGCTTTGAAATTGATGTTAACAAATTCACCACCATGATCATTATGCAGAGTGATAATTTTCAAAATAAAAATATTTTGGACAAGCTTAGAAATATTAACTAAGACCTCAAAAGTTTCATCCTTAACATCTAAAAATAGCATTAAAGTGAATCTAGAATAGTCATCAACAATCACAAATCTGTAATAGTGGCCTACTAAACTTCTTGTCTGCAAAGGGTCAAATAGATGGAGAAGCTCGAGAGGTTTTAATGTTGAAACAACCTTTTTCAATTTAAACGACACTATCGTTTGCTTTCCTATTTAGCAAACATCACTGAATTTGTCTTTTAAAAATTTCATTTTAGGAGGACCAATTACTAGATTCTTGGATGCTATTTGATTAAGCATTTATGCCATAACCAATAATCTTCACCCTTGGATATTAAACACTTAGTACCATGCATCGACACACCATCTAGATCAAGCATATATATGTTATCAACCCTAGAACCCTTAAACACAAGTTCCTTATTTAGCTTATGCTCAATTAAACAACTAAGAGCATCAAAAGTAACAATGTACCCTTTGTCTCATAATTGGCTAACACTAAGAAGGTTGTGTTTAAGCCCTTTAACTAAAATCACATTTTGAATGATAATTATGGGGGAATTTTCCACAATACATTCTCCTAGTATATTACCTCTTGTGTTATCTCCATAGGTGACATGATCACTTTCTTTCTCATCAAACATGATGAACATGGGAGCATCTTGTAACACCCAGATTTTCATTTACTATTTATTTTATTAGTTATTTATTTTATTAATTATTACTTAATATAGTAATCAATTAAATTGTGTGATTTTGTGAATATTTGGATTATTTGGATTAATTTTGTTATGTGTGTATTGGGTTAGTTAGTGCGGGAATAACATTATTAAGAAATTGGGCCTTGGTGATGGGTTAGAGTGAGTATGAGACATTAAGCCCATTAGTGAAAACATAATTAGTAAGAGTTTTATAAAACAAAGAGAGAATTGTCAAAACAAGAGAAGAGAAGAAAGAGGAAAAGAGGAGAAAAGGGAGAAAAGAGAAGAGAAAAATATAGAACCCTAGAAAGGATCTACACCCAAGGTAAGGATGGATAATTTTATTATTATGGGATTATATACAAGTATGTAATGGGTAGTTCCATGATTTAGGGATTTTGTTCTTCAATTTCTAGATTTTAACATGTTAGGGTTTTGAGTTGAAATCCATGAAACTGATGTTTGAAATATGTTTTGATGTTTATGATGGAATTGATATGCTAGACATAGGTTGTAATGTGTTTTAATGGTGAAAATATGATTTTGAATGGGTTTTTGGAGTCAAAACTCAGACCGATGCGCTGCTGAGTTCGCAAATTTTTTCTGCTGAAATCGCAGAGCGCGCTTAGCACAGATTTCCGTGCTTAGTGCGAAAGCTACTGACTTCAGGGCGCTTAGCGCCAAAGAGCGCGCTTAGTACGACCAGTAATACAAAATATTATATTTTCTTTAATTGATTGGGGATCTTGTATGCTTATGATTTATAAGGGATTTTTATGAATTTTAATAATTTATTCGATATGTATTGGATAAGTTTTGGATGAATTTTTGATGAAAACATAACACTTGAATTTTGTGTATATGTATGTTATGAATTATTGATGAATGAGAATAACATGGTTAGACTTTGTTTTCTATGTGTTATTATGATGTGTTAAATTAATGAATGCTATGAGAATGCATTGTATGTGAATGATGACATGAATTATGTATGTTTGTGCAATGGTGATGATAATTCAAATGTGATGAATTAGATGATGTATGCTCGTATAATTAATATTGAGGGATGATCTTAATTACATATGATTGTTGAGATTGCACATACATCATTTTTTGTCAAGAGGCAATGTTTGCTAGTTTTTGTGAGAACTAGTGACTTAACCTAAACCTAGGGATTGGTTTGAAAGCTTGAGGGATGGGCTTTTTGGTATTTATTCGTATGAGGGATGGACACATTTTAAACGTAAAAACCGTTAAGGATAACAATTGGTACCGCATTCATATTTCATTGAGTTGCATTTGAGTCACATTTATTGATGTGAAACGTTGAATTGGTGTGCAATATGTGATATTGGTATGAATGTTACATTTGTGGTATTTGTGATTGATTACCTTTAAATCATGAATTGTTGAGCAATGTAGTATATGTTGATATGTGAATTGTGTTGGAATATGTTAAATACTTAATTATGTGAAGTGTGATGAATTCAATTGATGTATATATGTATGCATTACTTATTATTATATATTTCTATAGTGATGTGAATTCTCACTGTTAGTTCTCTATTTTTAGGATTAACATTAATTTTAGTAAAAAAATTATAGAAGCAATATGATGTGATTACTTGCTATGAAGAACAGGTTGAGCAAGAAGTCCTATTTTATGTTGAGACATATTAATATGTGAAGCTCTCATCATATGAAGTAACATTTCAAATAATATGTCCTATGCAATGTCATTTGACATCGCGTTTGTGTTGGGCTGGACAGTTGGATCAGTTCAAGATTTAACAGATGCAGAATATTCTAGGAATATTATGCTATCCTATGTGGCACTGTTTTATAGGTCTAGGAGATTTAAGTCAAAATAAAGAAGAATATTAAAGAATATTGACTTTCTAATTATGGAGATAAATTAGGAAAGATTTGCTTGAAGACCTATTTTGTAGCAAAAGTTTATGTTGATTTGTAGTAACTGATATGATGTGATTTGAAGTCCAGATCCTGTTGGGAAAAAGGTTATAAATAAAAGCATTTTAACCTAGAAGAAGTAACCATCCATGAATGAAAAGATGTAGTTATTAGGGATGACTCTGTAAGCCACTCTCTAGGAGAGTTGGTATGTGTGATCCACTCGACATGTGAGTTAGACTGTGTTCCTTGATTTGTAAGGTTATGTTATCTCTCTTAAGATTTTAAGCATAGAGTTGATTATTGTTCTTGGAGGAAGCTTTTAAGCAACTCTAAGTATTGTTCTTAGTCAAAAGTCTTGGCTAGGTATTTTCATGGAAGTGTCTCTTCTAGTTATTCATTATGGAAGTGTGTCTTCCTATTTTGATCCAATCGTTGTCTGTGATTGAAGGGGAGTTGAGGAGGGCCTCATATCTATGTGAGTCTTAGGTAGAAAATATAGAACGAATAGTGATTAAGTGAGAAGTTGTAAACATGAGAGTTTATCTTCAAATTGATACTATTATAATGAATTTTATTCCTGGCTTGGTATGTCCACCGAGTAGGAGAGTTGCTCTGAATTGGGTTAACAATTCTGGTGTGTTGTTTACTTTTCAGTATTGTTTTTATATGTTTATACCTTACCATTGGTCGGTTGTTCAAATTTAGATGTCTCAACATGTCATAGGACATATGAAGTCTGATATACTAGAATTTCAATTGGCATCGGAGCAGGCATCAAGTTCTATTTTTGGGTGAGATCCTGGGAAGATACTTTATGGTCATGGGTAAGGAAGGAGGTTTTACTGAAAAGTTGTTTGAACTTGAATAATTCATATTGTTGTTTGAATGGTCCCTTGAAATGGAGAATGGACTATTCGTGACAAGGTGTGTATTGACCCTATTTGGAGTGGTCAGGTGTGTAGCTTTGGTGGTGATCTGCTTTGTGGTTTGATTTATTTTCAAACCAATGTTGACCTATTGCACCTGAAGTATGGTATTTTTGAGTAAAGGTTATTAAAGTGTGCATGGAGGTTGTTAAGGAGTTTTTTTTTGTTCCACTGCATCTGATAGAAAACTCCTGGTGGTTTGTGTGTCTCTGGTGTTGAGAATATAAAAGGTTTGTCTATTTCTGAAGATGCATCTTGTAATACGGTGGGAGAAGTGACTTGGGTGTTTTGCATTTAATCGCAATTGTTGCGGATAGCAAGAGTCGCCACCGACTTTTCTTTTATCCAATAAAGGAAAGGGTGAAAAGAACCGGAAAGACCTTTTGAGAATTTTCTTGAGTTCGAGGGGTAGGTTATTAAAAGGGAAGGTGTTAGCACCCTTTTCATCTGTAGTTATCTACGATCTCTTAGTTGCTAGCTCACTTTGAAATGCTTTGTTTGAAATGTGTTTACGATTTGTTTTGAAAGTATTTTTGAAAATTTCCATCATTTAGGTGAACTTTGTAATGATTCTCGTCTCTATAAGAATGCATACAAAGTGTTGACTTTTGAAAATATTTCATGTTTGAAAGTGTTGGTGTGTTTTGAAAGATGTTTTGTTTTGAAAGGTTGTGAGCAAGCAACTACGAGCGTTCTACCTACTCAAAAAAAGTCTTAGCTATTTTCCTCCTCCTTTAGATATTGCTATCTTACCATTGATTGATAAGAATCCCTATCATTGGATGTGAAGGGACGGGCATGGGTCGTCGTATAGTCATAAAAGGCAATATTGTAAGACGCTTTAGCAATTTTTGTAAGGGACTAAGATCGTTTTACCGAAGGCAACGTTGAAGGGTCATCGAGGGACTACGATCTTGTATTCGGGGGTCTTTGCTAAAGCATCCCACGTTTGAGGGACATGGCTATTTTTATCCGAGGCAACAAGTGTGGGTTACCCTAGAGGTGCAAGTGTGCAAGTGTTTATTTTTCATGCATTGTTGTTCTTGAATTAGGGTTGTCTAAGTATTGATTTTAAATCTTGCCATACACACCCTAATTACTAGCATTTTATATAAAAGCGGTAAATTGCAGAAAATAAGTATCTTACACTATTACATCATTTAGGGATGGGGTATACAAATTTACAAATGGGGGGTGGAAAGCAATAAAAGTCCTAATTATTATAACCATATTTAATAGCAATGAAAGAAAATATATAGAAAATATAAAAACTATTCAAAAGAAAGGAAAAAAAACATTTTTTAACCATTATGTGTCGACACATGCTTCTCGGCATAGACATATAACCTTTCGTGTTCGTGTAAAACAAAAATCAACTCAGTATGAGTCGATACATAATGGTATGTTTCGACTCATTTCTTGTATGTGTCGACACATTCGTGTTTTGAATCGACTCATGCATCTTTTGACTTTCTATTTTTGGGTCTGGATAGTATTATGTATCGACTCATAAGGCTATGTGTCGACTCATACCATGTTATATCACTAAAATGAGTCAACTCATGTGAGGATGTATTGACTCATGCTGCAGTTTTTTACCTTAAACATTATTCTATTATGTGTATAGGCCAGTTCACAACATATGATTCATAAAAATGAACAACAAGTAATTGGTTAGCTTCAAAAGGCAATGATTACTAAATTTATTTTAAAAAATGAATCACTAATGATGTTTGAAATGAAAATTTCAAAGTCAAGAAAACTTACCTCGAAGCTGAAATTTGTATTTTGAGTTAGAACTATTGTGTTGGATTTTTTTGAGCTTAGGAAATGGTAATAGCGATGTTACAGAAGCTGTTCTTGTGTTTGAACTACTTCTATAAGATGTATGTGGAGTGTTTGGATGGTTTGTTTGGATAGAACTTTGCAAGGTGTGAGAGGTTCAAAGTTTTTGACTTAAAAACTCAAGAGTGAAGGCTTTATGGACAGTTATGGCTTTTTGAGAGTATGAGATTTTGAGGGCTTGTCTACACAACAAAACTTCTGGCCCTTTGTCTTGCAAATGGAATCTCTATTTATAGAGAAGGTTTAAGACTTAAAACAACTCAGATTTTGAAATCACATGTTATGGCTGTCTTGCTTGTTTTTGAAGCAAGCATGAAGAACATGTTTCCAATGTTTGTACCTAGCTATCTAAAATGGTTGATCACTTTAAACATGTTTGTTCTGACTTGTATAAGTTGAGTGTGATCAGAACAATAAGTTAGAGGCTCAAGAAATTGACTTTGTGATTAATGTGAACTTTTCAAGAATGGATATGTTACTTTCTTCCAAAAATGGAATGATTAATTGGACAAAGGCTCAAACACTTTGATCATAGTTTAATCAGTTATGTAAGCATTTAATTAAGGAGTGATATATAAGTTTGAGGCCTGCAAAGTGAAGATTACGCAACAGGGTTGTGGATTTGGTTCTTGTTCATCACAAAATCTACCTTGTAATTCAAGAATGAAACCCTAACTTCTTGCCTTTGATTCTCTTAGCTCAAGTATGATCTCAATGAGTTATTTCACATTTTGGAAAGCTTGTAACTTCCTCTACAACCTTCATGTTTTCTATTTTTTAATAATCCAATAGGAACTTGATGAAAATTGGCCAAGAAGTTGGGATAAAAACCTAACCAAACCTGCTGAAAATTTCTCTAAGTGTTTATACAAAAATGCCATGATTTCATGAATTTATAACTCAAAATACAAGAACTTATAGGACTTGATAAGAAAAGAAAAGTTGTATATATCATCAAGATCTAAAACTTTCATGTTGAAAGTTTTCTTTGAATCATCTTGCATCTTGGTGAAAGAATGGCATGAAGTAATAAAACTATCATGTATAAAAAACACTTAGAAAAATTTCTAAGTCTTGAAAAGTTTGACTTTTCACGTTGAATTTTGACTTTATTGAGTTTTTGATGATCAATCTTGATATTCTTTAATGTCTTGATGAATTTTGATCTTTGAAACTCAAATTTGGTCAGAAAAACAAAGTTTGACTTTTCAGTGTACAATTGACTTTTTCATCAGTTGACCAAATTTCATCTGTCAATCCAATGATCTTGAGAAATGAATTGATATATGTAATTAGGTCAAAATGATTCATTTTAATCTTTGGGACCATGTTTCAAACCATTAGGTCATGTATTAGGTCAAAAGTCAATAATCTGCCGTACTTAGTCAAAACCCTAGTTTGCGACCTCAATGTTTCGGAGTTGATTTTGTCTGATCAATTCCTTGAGAATTCTTGAGCATTGGAGGTCCTTTGTGAAGTGTCTTAAGAAAAGAGAGGGAAAATTTTAGGGTACAACAGCTGCCCCTGTTCAATCTTCTTAAACCTGAAGAGGTAGATTGGCGAGTCCGCCATTCGTGACTTGAAGGTGGAAGATGATTGAACACTTAAGTGCCCAGAAATTTGCACTCGCTTGTGCATGAGGTGAACTGTTTGTTGATTTATTGGGAATGGGCTTAGAGATTCCATTTGGAGAAGTGATGAAGAGTTTGTCGGAGATGGGCTTACAGATGCCATCCGGAGTGACTGTCGAGGGAGAAGTATCAAAATAAATCTTTGGTCGATTTATATTGAAATTGTAGATGTCTTTTTCCTATTTTTAACTGGAAGAGATAAATCTAAACCAGAAGAGCTCTTTGTTCGCCTATCTAAAGAAATAAATCTAACCAGAAGAGGTCTTTGTTCGCCTTTATCTAATTTGGAAGAAATAAATCTAACCAGAAGAGGTCTTTGTTCATCTGTCTTTAATCTGGAAGAAATAAATATAACCAGAAGAGGTTTTGATTGATCGCCTATCATTAACTGGAAGAAGTGAATCCATCTAAAAGAGGACTGTTGATTTCCTATTATTAACTGGAAGAAGTAAATCCAACCAAAAGAGGACGGTTGATTGATAATTGTTTTTTCCTACAAGGAAGAGGGTTAGTTACATGCAGATGTATGCATGGTGTAATGATGTTCTCAAAATAAATGAGATTATGCCATATGCATTTGTTATGTATGTGATATAATGTATGAACATGATATGTTTTAATGAAGTGTATCTTTGACAAATGTTAGGGAGCTTTGGGAAGTTAAATCCCAGACTGCTTGTTACAGATGAAGAGTATGTGTATCTTCGAACTTTGTTTTAGAATGCTTCCGCTGGGGGATTCTTGTTTTATTGAGGAAAACTCCTCTAGGAAACATTGACTTTACTCGAGGAAACTCTACGGGGAGCGTTGATTTCTGTTTGGGGAATAGAGTTCAAGAGTTTTAGTTGTCCATTGATTTACTAGGGAGCTATCTCTTGATTGGAGAGGAAGAAAGTTTAGTTGTTATCTGGTCGGATTCCAGGCTTCACAATAACTTGCTGGGGATAAAGAAGTTAACTGTTATCTGGTCGGATTCCAGAATTTGCAGCAACTTACTAGGGATAGTGGCAAACTCTACCATGAAAGAGGAGTTTTGTTAGTGATTTGAATAAGTTAAACTATTATCTGGTCGGGTCCAGGTTTCGTAGTAACTCGAATGGTTATTTGGTCGGGTCCAAGTTTCAGCAACTTGAACTGCTATTTGGTTGGGTCCAGGTTTCAGCAATTTGATCTTGAGGTTAACTGATATCTGGTCGGGTCCAGGTTTCAGCAACTCGAACTATTTTCTGGTCGGGTCCAGGCTTCAGCAATTTGATCTTAAGGTTAGCTGTTATCTGGTCGGGTCCAAGTTTCAGCAACTTAAATTATTCTCTGGTCGGGTCCAGGCTTTATAGTAACTGAAGAAGTTAAGCTATTATCCGATCGGGTTTAGGCTTTAGTAACTTAAAATTAAGATTTACTGTTATTTGGCTGGGTCCAGGTTTCAACAACTCAAACTATTATCTGGTCGGGTCCAGGCTTCAGCAATTTGAAGAAGTTAAACTATTATCTGGCCGGGTCCAGGCTTTAGTAACTTAAAATTGAGATCTATTGTTATCTAGTCGGGGCCAAGTTTCAAAGTAATTTGTTTTCTGGTCGGGTCCAGGATTTTCCAATTGAAGAAGTTAAACTATTATCATGTTGGGTCCAGGATTTAGTAACTTAAAATTGAGATTTAATGTTATCTGGTCGGGTCCAGGTTTCATAGTAATTTGTTTGGATGGGATGAAGTTGAACGGTTATCTGGTCGAATTCCAGGCTTCGCAACAACTTGCGGTGATAGTAAAAACTCTGTTGAGGATTGTAATGATTTTGCCGGGGATTAGGGGTTTTGGTCCCTTGATATTAGTCTGAGAGGTAAAATCGAGCTAAGGAATTTGAAGTTTATTGGGGAAATAAAACTTGTTGACGACCTAATAGGGAAGTGAATTATTTAGGAAGAACTCCACAAGCCTTCTTCTTTTAAGACCAACTCAGCTGGGGAGAGGATTTTTTTAAAAGAGATTGTAACTCTGTCTAGGGATTGCATGAATCCATCTCTGTGGGGATAATCTTATTGAAGCATCTTTGTGGGGATATACCAAATCCATAAGGGGATACTTATTACTGTTTTTGTCTATACATTTGTTAATAGTTTAATCATGTTCATATGCACATGTTCATTCAATTTTAGTCATTGGACCCTTTTTCACTCAAAACAGAAAAAACAAAAAGTTTGCACTTCAAAGTATATTTGTATTGATGTTTACCTATAAACAAGTGTTTTTGTACAAGGAGACAGAGATCCTAGTAAGAGGAAATTGTCGAAGGAATGAAAGGAATATGAAGTAAAAACAAAACTAATAGCCACGTGGAAGTGATCTCATTGTGTTCCAACTCTGCTATTGCCCCTATGTCTTCGAACATCATCCCTTGCTGTTGAAAGAAGTTGATTGGATTGGTCTTGGATAATTTAAACTCGGACCTTGGTAATAAATCTAGCTGTAGATATCCCACGGGACATAGTTATACGCTTTAATCCTTAACTTTTTCATGGTATGCCCTTTCGGGTTTTCAGCCCACCAGGATACCCTTTTTTGCCCAAGCCGCCCTTTCGGGTTTTCAACTTTCCGGGTTTACAATCTTTTGCATATATCCCTAACTTTTGCCCGAACCTTTTTGGTTCGCTGGGATGCCCTTATTTTATCCTAGGTGTGTCAACCTAGCGGGTCATTTTATGCGTAGTATTTTTTAACTATATCTACGTTCACAGGATGTGGGAAGTCTTCTCCATCCATATTAGTTAGTGTGATACGGTGGGAGAACTGACTTGAAGGTTTTATGTTTTGTCGCAAATGTTGCGGTTAGCAAGAGTCGCCACCGACTTTTTTTTTATCCAAAAGGAAAGGTGAAAAAGCACAGGAAAGACCTTTGAGATGTTTTCTTGAGTTCGGGGGATAGATTATGAAAAAGTAAGGTGCTAGCACCCTTTTCATCCATGGTTTTCCATGGGCTCTTAGTTACTTGCTTAGATCACTTGCTTTGTTTTGTTTGAAATGGTGTTTGGTGTGATTTTGAAAGTATTTTGAAAAAGAGGCCATTCGTTTAGGCAATCTTTGTAATGATTCTCGTTCGTAAGAATGTATACAAAGATGTTTGTCTTTTGAAAATGTTTTCAATGTTTTGTAAGATGTTTTGAAATGTGTATGTGTTGTTTTGAAAATAGCAAGGATTTTGTTTGAAATGGAGCAAGTAACTTAGAAGCTATCTACCTACTCAAATGTCTTTCTTGTGCATTTTCTATTCCTTTGACATTATTGACTTACCATTGATTTTTGGTAAGCAACCCTATCTTTGGATGTAAACGGGACGGGCGTGGGTCATCGTATAACCATGATAGCAATGTTGCCAACTATCTTAGCATTTTTGAGGGACCAAGATCATTATGTTTAGGCAACTTTTTGAATAGCGTCATCGAGGGACTATGATCTTATATTTATTTTGTTTTGCCAAGATACTTCGCGTGCGTAACATGGCCATTTTATTTTAGGTAACCAAGTGGGAGAAACCCTAAGGGTGCTTGTGTGCAAAGTGTGCCACTTTCATGCTTTTGACTTTGTCTTGTATTTAGGGTTTTCTATTTTGCTATGTTTTGTTCTTGTCATGCAAATCCTAATTACTAATCATGGTATATAAAGCGATAAATTGCGTAATGTAAATGTACTAAGCTATTACAACAATTTTTATGAGAGGGAGGAATACAAGTTTGAATGGGGATTTGCACAAATATAAAGCTAAATATATTATTACAACCAAAATCAAATTTGCGCGAATTAAATAAATATAATATAAATATTTAAAATGCAATGCAATATGCATGTAAGGAAAATGTTTTATGTCTTGTTTTTGTGTAAAAGAATATTTAACTTAAACCTAAAAATAAGGAAAAAAATAATTAATTCTTTTTTGAAAGGGATTAAACCCTAATTTTCAATTAAAAGAAAATAATGTTTCATATTATTATTTTGTGTATTTTTTGTATAAAAAATAATAAATAATATTGTATATTAATATTATAAATTAAATATGTGCAAATATTGGTATTTGTAAGTATAAAATATAAAATATAAAATATATAGTATATTTAATTTATTATGAGTTTATTAAGAAAATAAATTCTATTCCATCAAAATAAATTAATTTTTTATGTGAGAAATAATAAAAAAATAAAATAAAAGTGTGAAAATACATAAATCATTTTTTAGGATTTTTTATCATTAAGAAAAATAAATAAAAGTATTAAATATAAAAAATATAAAAAAAATATAAAAATATAAATTAGTTAACTAGGGGGATGCAATAGCAAGTCAGGGGGGGTGTTTAGAAAAAAACAAAAACATCCCAAGCAACAAAAAGCCCAGAAGCCATCGTCCCTGTCCTTCGTTCATCTTCTTCGCGCCATGCCAGTTCAAACCTATATCTTCCTCATGCTTGCATAAAAATGAAAACTCATAACATGAAAAATGTGGCATTTGAGCTCACGATTCCAACCATATAAATTATGTAACCTAACTATCAAAGATCAAAGAGAATTTTGGAATCCCTAAATCGTGACCTAATTTTTCAGAGATTTCAAGCTTCAAATTCTCTTAGCACAAGTAATATAAATGCAAAGTAAGGATATGTACAACTTCGTTATGATGAGAACTACATTTTTCCTTCACAAATCGTGGCTTGAGGCTGCCTGTATAAAGAGATAGAGTTTAAGAAAATACCTCCTTCATCTGAAATCGTGTATGGCAATGTAGGGACTTTAATGGAGGCCTGATGATTGCTTGAGCTTCCTTGAGCTTCCCTGGATCTATTCCAACCCTTATCTTGCTCTGAGGATGGCTGGAACTCCCTGACCAAGTCCAACTGCAAGCTTCCAAGTTGAAAATGGAAGATGATTAAACAGAGGTTACAGAACCAGGGTGATGGCTTGGATTGACTAGGTATCAAGTGTATAAGATGTTTGAATCAGTTAAACACAAAACGCACGAGCCAAATGAGAGTTGGCTGAGCATTTGCAGAAACGTTGTGCTTGGGAAGATTTTTAGTGTTTTTCAGTTTGAGAGAGTTCTAGGTTCAAGCCAAGCGTGTTATGTCTTGTTCAATGTTTGCATATTAGTATAGAAGTTATTTAAAGTCACCTTCCTACTAGCTGTGCAAGCTTTAGCCCTTTTGCAACTTTTCTTGTACTTGAAGTAAAGTTGACAAGACCAATCTCACATGCTTGTACCAGCTTACTTTAGGGATGATATGAATTTGTATAAATTGCTTGAGATCTGTGTAGTTTGCTTGTATCAAGGGGACAAGTCCAATGCTCCAAGTTGACAAAGTTGTAAAAGTGCATCTTTGTGATAATGGCAATGAAGCCTTTTTGCCCAAAATGGAATTACAACTTGTGTAAAGTTTCAAAAGCAAGGATAAAGGCTTTGTCAACTGAGTATGAATTTAATTAAGGAGTGTATAGCAAGCTTAGGACCTGTAAAGCAATAAATAACCAGCATAGTTTTGGTTTGCAACTTGATTCTATGTGAAAATGGCTTGAACAAAAAGTGAGAAAATGCCAACTTCCTCTCTTCGATTCTCCCTACTCAAAAATGATCTTAGAGAGTTCTTGGACATTTTGGAAAGCTTGCAATGTGCTATATAATCCATATTTGAAATGAATTTTGAGATACCTCATGGAACTAGGTGAAAAGTTGCCATGAAGTTGGGTCCAAAACCTGCCTAAATTAGGGCAAAATTTCACTAAGTTATTTAGTTCATGAGCATGTATTCACAAATTTATAACTTGAGATCCAAGCATCTTTAGGGAAAAGTTTGTGAAGAAAAGTTGTATATTTCATGGAGGACTACAACTTTCATGTTGGGAACTTTTCTTGAATCAAAATGCATCATGGTGAAAAATGGTGAAAAGTTGAGAAAAAATAAGAAAAGTTTTATACTTAGAAAAATTCTAAGTTATGAAAATTTTCAAATTCAAACCCTAATTTTCAAATTTGGTTTTCTTGGTGAACAAGTTTTATATTTTGACATATCTTGATGAATTATGACTCTTGGTACTTGATTTTGACCAAAAAGTCAAAGTTTGACTTTTCAATATATAGTTGACTTTTGATCAGTTGACTCTAAATTTCATCTGTCAATCCAATGAACTTGAGATCTTTTGAACCATGTAATTAGGTCAAGATGATTCCATTGAACCTTTGAAATCATGCTTGAACTCAATTGGTCATTGTCTAGGTTAAAAATCAGAAATTGCCCTTTCTCAATCAAAACCCTAATTTTGACCATTTTGCCCTTTTGATGATTTGATCAAATTTCTTGAGGAGTTATGGTCCAAACTTGATCAAATGGTACATATGAGTCTAAAATGTTGATGTGGATCAAAAAATTATGAAGTTTGACTGTAAATTGGCCATGGTTGACTTTTTCCCCAATACAACTGATTTTTAGGTCAACTGTCCAATTGACTGATCAAAAATGTTGTTCAAGGCTTGAAACTTATCATGAGCAATCTTAGGGGTCCAAAATGATATATGAAAGTCAAATGAAGCATTGGTGGTCCAAAAATCCTTGTGCAAACTCAAACCCTAATTTTGGGTTATTAGTGCAAGATGAGATGTCTTGAGCTAACCAAACCCTAATCTTGTCTTGAGTCAAAGAAATCTTGTGAGAAAAGTCTTGATAAATGAGAGGGAAAATTTTGGGGTACAACAGTTGCCCCTGTTCAATCTTCTTGAACCTGAAGAGTTAGATTGGTGAGTTTTGTCGTTCGTGACTCGAAGGTAAAAGATGATTGGACACTAGAGTGCCCATAATTTGCACTCGATAAAGTGTAGTTGAGGGAATGGGCTTAAAGATTCCATTTGGAGAGGTGATATAATCTTGTTGGAGATGGGCTTGTATATGTCATCCAGGAATGTATGTTGAATTGTGAGTTGTAAGTCAGAAGAATAAGTATCAGAATGGTGTCCGCGTCTGGAACGTATCTGAGCTGTATCTTGAACTTGCAGTCTGAATGAGAAATAGAATAGCATCCGCGTCTGGAGCGTATCTGAACTTTGGAAATCTGAATGAGTATTAGGATGGCATCTGTGTCTGGAGCGTATCCGAACTTTGGAAATCTGAATGAGTATTAGGATGGCATCCGTGTCTGGAGCGTATCTGGACTGTATCTTGAAGTTGAGGTCTGAATGAGTATCAAAATGGCATCCTTGTCTGGAGCGTATCTGAATTGTATCTGAAGTTGAGGTCTGAATGAGTATCAGAATGGCATCCTTGTCGGGAGCGTATCTGAACTGTATCTGAAAGCTGAATCTGAATGAGTAATAGAATGTCTTCCGTGTCTGGATCGTATCTAAATTGTATCATGATTGCACATTGTTTAGCAGTAGCTGTTTAATCTTATCCTGAAAGGGTAAAATGTTAGCTGGAACACAAAATTATGTTGCATGAAATGTATGATGCAATATATGTGTTTTATCAATGTTTATGATATGTGGATGTAATGTATGCGCATGTAAGCTGATTCACTGTATTGCCGAGGAAAATAAATACTTGGCTGCTGTTGAGGATACGTGGATTCTTCATGTCTTGAAGTTGGAATAATTAACAAAAATTCTGTTGTGAGCAATGCCATATACTGCTTGAGGAATCTGCATGGGGAATCCAGAGAATTTTGATGACTTCTACTGGGGATCTAACAATGGGATTCCTCGTTCTGTTGGGGAATAATGAGAACTCTGTGGGAAAAGGCTTATTCCTATTTGGAAAAAGTTCAAGAGTTTCGGTCACTTGCCACTCTACTGGGGAATTATCCTAGGTTAGGGAGAGACAGAAGTTAGTCGTTATCCGATTGATTTTCAGGCTTCAAGACAACCTGCTGGGGAACTTGGAGAAAACGGATGGTTTCCACCGGGGATTAATAGTTTGAAGTTTCAGCTCTGCTGGGGATCTTGATGACGTACTGTAGGGATTTCTCATGGAATATCCTAAAGACATTTTCCTATTCTTTTATCCTGTCAGTAATTGTTCTTTTCCATTTTATTTATTTGTAAACAGTAATTATGTTCAAATGCATATGTTTATTAATGAATCATTGGACGTTCTTGCAAATAAAACACAAGTGTAAAAGAAAAGGACAAATAGTTTTCTCTACTTTAAAGAGATATATTTGTATTCACTTTGAATAAGTATTTTGTAAAAAGGAGAAATACATCCTAGTAAGAGAATGGTGTCATGAAAATAAGAAAAATTTATACAAAGAAAAGATGGCTATGTGTGATAATCCCAGGGGGTTCCCATTCTGCTATAGCCTCTGTATCTTTGAATATCTTGTCTATCTGTTGCTTCGTCCGAAGATGGTTGAATTGATCAGAAGCTCGAAGCTTGTCAGTGAAGAGATTGTCCTCAAAGTGATTCGACGAGACATAGTCATACGCTTTAATTCCCTAACTTTTTCCTGGACCGCCCTTTCGGGTTTTCAGTCCACCGAGAAACCCTTTTTTGCCCAAGTCGCCCTTTCGGGTTTTCAACTTGCCAGGTGTACAGAGATTTTTTTATTTTATACCTAATTTTTGCCTGAACCTTTTGGTTCGCCGGGATGCCCTTGTTTTGCCTAGGTGTGTCAACCTAGCGGGTCTCTTATGCGTAGTATCTTTTGATTATGTCTACGTTCGCAGGGTGTAGCAGGTCGTCGCCGTCCATGGTGGTTAAGATCATTGCCCCGCCGGAAAAGATGTTCTTGATTACAAATGGTCCTTCATAGGTAGGAGCCCATTTGCCCCCGAGATCACTTTGTGGTAAGATGATGCGCTTGATCACTAGAACTCCAACTTGATATTCTTGGCGTCTGACTTTCTTGTTGAAAGCCTTGATCATCCATTTTTGATACATCTGACCATGGAAGACAGTAGTAAGTCTCTTTTCATCAATTAAGTTCAGTTGGTCAAGTCGGGTCTGGATCCAATCGTCCTCACTCAAACCTGCATCATTCATAATTCTCAGAGAGGGGATCTGAACCTCAATAGGCAAGACAACCTCCATGCCATAAACCAAATAATAGGGTGTTTCCCCAGTTGATGTGCGAGCCGTGGTACGATACGCATGGAGAGAAAACGGTAGCATCTCATGCCATTCCTTGTAGGTGACTGTCATTTTTTGTATGATCTTTTTAATGTTTTTATTCGCAACTTCGACCGTACCATTCATCTTTGGCCGATAGGGGGATGAATTATGATGTTGAATCTTGAACTGCTCGCACAAGGCGGTGATCATAGTATTGTTAAGGTTCGTACTGTTATCAGTGATGATCCTTTCTGGGATACCGTACCGGAAAATAATATTCTGCTTGATGAAGCGGGCAACAACATTCTTAGTAACGAATGCGAAGGAAGCTGCTTCGACCCACTTTGTGAAGTAGTTAATGGCCACTAGAATGAAGCGGTGTCCATTGGAGGCTGTCGGCTTGATCTCCCCAATCATATCGATTTCCCACATAGCGAAGGGCCAAGGAGCTGTTAAGACATTTAGAGGAACCGGAGGCACGTGCACCTTGTCTGGATAGATTTGACACTTATGACAGGTCTGGGAGTGTTGATAACAGTCTGCTTCCGTGGTAGACCAATAATAGCCTGCCCGTAGGATTTTCTTTGCCATCGTATTCCCACTAGAGTGAGTGCCAAAGGTACCGTCATGTAATTCAGCCATGATCTTTTCAGCTTCAATCTTATCCACACAACAAAGCAGAATAGAATCATGATTACGTTTGTACAGGATGCCATTACTTAGGAAGAACTTAGAGGATAATCTCCTTAGGAACTTTTTATCATCGATTAAAGCTCTTTCTGGATATTCTTGAGCCTCGAGATACCTTTTGACTTCATGAAACCAAGGCTGGTCCACTACTTCTTCAGTATTAATCTCGTGACAGTGTGCTGGTTCGTCCATTCGCTCAATGGTAATCTAGGGAGCCTCGTTATCCCAATTAAGTTTAAACATAGATGACATTGTAGCTAGAGCATCTGCTAGCTGATTTTCTTCTCGCGAGAAATGCTCGAAGGTAATCTGCTCAAAATGTGGTCGCAATGTAAAAACATGTTCTTTGTAAGAGATAAGGTTTGGGTGCTTAGTGTCCCATTCTCCTTTGATCTGACTGATGACCAAAGTTGAATCTCCAAACACATCTAAATATTTGATCCCCAAGTCTATGGCAGCCTTGAGACCAAAGATGCATGCTTCGTATTCCACCATGTTGTTCGTACAGTTGAAGCAAAGTCTGGAAGTAAAAGGAGTATGGCACCCTTCTGGAGATATGAGTACAATGCTGATACCATTACCAAGTGCGTTAGATGCCCCATCAAAGAACAGGGTCTATCGGGATCCTTGTCCAGGTCTGTCATACGGTCTGATTTTTCCACTGTTGTCTAATGTCATGATGTCTTCGTCTGGGAATTCAAACTTCATGGATTGAGAATCTTCTACAGCTTGATGGGCCAGATGATCAGCTAGCACACTTCCCTTTATAGCTTTTTGGGTCGTGTACTGTATGTCATATTCTGTTAGGATCATCTGCCATCTAGCTATCCTTCTAGACAGAGCAGGCTTCTCAAAGATGTACTTTATCGGATCCATCTTAGATATCAACAAAGTGGTATGAGTCAACATATACTATCTTAGCTGGCGAGCAGCCCATACCAGAGCACAGCAAGTTTTCTCGAGCAATGAATATCTAGTTTCACAGTCGGTAAAATTTTTTCTCAGGTAGTAAATAGCGTGCTCTTTTTGGCCAGACTCGTCATGCTGCCCCAATACACACCCCATTGAGTTCTCTAAAACGGTCAGATACATGATTAGTGGTCTTCCCTCAACTGGCGGCATCAAGACAGGAGGCTCTTGTAAATACTCTTTGATTTTATCGAAAGCAAACTGATATTCATCATTCAATCTAACTACTTGATCTTTCTTCAATACTTTGAAGATTGGTTCACGAGTAGATGTTAGGTGAGAAATGAATCTGGAAATATAGTTCAGGCGTCCCAAGAATCCTCTGACTTCCTTCTCAGTGCGAGGAGCAGGCATTTCTTGTATTGCTTTAACCTTGGCAGGATCAACCTCGATGCCTTTGTTGCTGACAATGAAACCTAAGAGTTTACCGGACCGGACTCTAAATGTGCACTTGTTCGGGTTTAACCTTAGTTTGTACTTCTTCAATCTCACAAACAGCTTTTGCAAGTGATCGAGGCGTTCTTCTTCAGTTTGTGATCGGGCTATCATGTCATCTACGTAGACCTCTATCTCATGATGTATCATATCATGAAACAAAGCTACCATGGCGCGTTGATAGGTTGCCCCGACATTGTTCAGTCCGAATGGCATCACTTTGTAGCAGAACGTACCCCACTGTGAGACAAATGTAGTTTTCTCCATGTCCTCAGGCGCCATTTTGATCTGGTTATAGACTGAGAATCCGTCCATGAAAGAAAATACTTTGTGCTAGGCTGTATTGTCAACCAGGATGTCAATGTGTGGAAGTGGAAAATCATATTTAGGGTTGGCCCTGTTTAAGTCTCTATAATCCACACACATTCTTACTTTGCCGTCCTTTTTAGGCATGGGAACAATGTTAGCAACCCATTGAGGATAGGAAGTAACATCCAGAAATCCAGCATTGAACTGTTTCATGACTTCCGCTTTGATCTTCTCTGACATGTCAGGTCTCATACGGCAGACTTTTTGTTTCACTAGTGGACAGTCTTCTCTTGTGGGTAGACGATGTACCACGATGTCTGTATCAAGTCCCGACATGTCTTCGTGTGACCAGGAAAATATCTCAACATAATCATGCAACAGCTGAATTAGGCGCTCCTTGACACTCAGCTCTAGATTGGAACCCACTTTGATTTCCTTTTTATCTTCCTCGGTACCCAAATTGATTGTATCCAACAGCTCCTCATGAGGCTGAATAGCTCTTTCCTCTTGTTGTAGTAGTTTGGCCAATTCCCCTGGCACCTCACAATCTTCCTCACCTTCATATTTCGCTTGGTAGATCAGATCTTCAGAGTCACTAAAGGCTATAGCAGTATCGTTACCCATGGGATCCGGAATGGAGGGGTACCTGCGTTTGTGAGTGTGGGTGTGTGTAAGGGTATAGCCATCTTTAAACAATAAAATGTAAAAGAAAGACAATGAGCATAAAAGGTTTATATGTGAAAAAGCATCCATGATTCATCGAATGTCATATGAAGATGAAATAAAAACCCTTACAAATGGACCATTGTGCCTTGGGTAAGACACAAGGTTTTTAAAGTGTGAATTGTTCGTGAATATTACAGGTCCAACAGAAATGTAAATGATAAATTACTAAGAGATGAAGGTTATTGGGACAAAGTCTCTTGCTTCCCAGTTGTGAAGTCCCCCGTTGACAGTAGGGAATATCCAATCTTCCAAGCTGCCATCCTCTTCATTGTATTCTACTGCATTGGCCCCTTGGTTGCTAATCTTCACAGGTTGCCCCCCAGCACGGGCACGGCGCACAGCCTTCTGAGCAGTTGAAGTGAACCCCAAGCCAAACTTGTTTGATTTGTACAGAATGTTTGGAAGCTGCCCCCAGATGGTGCATCCACCCTCTTCCACTACTGCCTTTGCATCCTTTAGAAATGACATCCGAAGTGGAGGTCTTGTGATCTTAGGAATCGAGGATACCGCCTTGGTCGCCGCTACTTCTGGAGAGACTTCTTCAAAATGTTGGAAAGGGGTTTCAATGAACTCGCCATCCAACTCCATATATCGGAAAGAATTCAGATGACTAATCATGTACTCCTCCTCCCCAGGACAGTTATGATCTTTCCTTGGACCGGGTACTTCAGCATCTGATGCAATATGGAGGTGACAACACCGACATTGTGAATCTAGGGGCATCCTAACAGACAGGAATAAGAAGGACGGATGTCCATCACATAGAAGGTTGAGTTGAAAATCTGAGTTCCCACCTTTATTGGGATGTCCACCTCCCCGTGGACCATCCTCTTCGAACCATCAAATGCTCTCACCACTATGTTACTAGGTTTTAAAGTCAGCCCTTCGCAATCCAATCTATCAAGGGCTTTCTTCGGTAGGACGTTTAAAGATAATCCCGTGTCCACCAAGACATGGGCCAGAGTCTTTCCTCTACACTCCACAGAGACATGTAATGCCTCGTTGTGTTTTCTCCCTCTGGGTGTCAAATCAGCATCGGAGAAACCCAAGCCATTATCAGCTGTCAAACTGGCCACACAATCCTGGAATTGGTCAGCAGACGTCTCTTGCGGCACATGAGTTGTCTTCATAAATTTTACCAGAGCTTTTGCATGTGCTTCAGAGCACAACAACATAGCTAGCATAGAGATCTTGGAAGGGGTTTTCCCCAACTGTTCAACCGCATCATAATCACTCTTTTTTATTATCCTCAGGATTTCTTCCATTTCCTTCTTGGATGTTTTGGGGATAGCTAGTGATTGAGCCTCCGTCCGGACAGGCTCCTCTTGAATGCTTTTTCCTTTATTCTCAGCAGTGGAAGTAGGGATAGAGATTGTGTTGTCTTTGCCAGTAAGTACACTTGCAGGTATAATCATTGGTGCAGAGGTAATCTTCGGAACAACCATGGGTCCAAAGACTGCCTTTGAAGGGGAAATCTCTGGAGAGAAGATTCTACCACTAGGGGTAATCTTGCTAGTTCCGACAATATTGATAATGTCGGAATTGTCCTCTTAGGAGCTCTCTTCTTCGGCAGTGATTTCATCCTGTTTAATACCATGGTAGTAGATTTCTCCACCGTAATTCCATGGTACTGTTTTATCTGATTGGTACGGGACCGGCCCGGGCATTGTAATCTTAAGTGGTGTAGTCTTTGGAGCAGGTGTAATCCTAACGGGTCTTTTAGGGGCCCTGGAAGGATTGGCGTAGATGGTTATAATTGAAACGTCTTTAACTGGAACGGGTAAAATAGGAGCATTCTCAAACAAAATTTCTTGGTTATCCATCAGTCGTTGGATACATTTTTTCAACAGGGGACAGTCAAATGATGATGATAGGAAAACATGGCAGTCTTTGTCACAACCTGGGAATATACCAGCTTTCAACAAATTCAACTTAATGATCGGGAGCGGAGTCAACAGTTCATCCACGGTAGCAACAAACAAATCTTCTTCGATAGCGTTGACATTGTGACCATGCCTAGGCATCGGAGCGGAAATAACATTTGGTTTCTCAGGGGCATCAAACTCAACTTCCTTCGCATCTATCAGGTCTTGAATTTTGTTCTTCAGAGCCTAACAGTTGTTAGTGTCGTGCCCTGGACTTTCAGAATAGTATGCGCATCTGGCATTTGGATGGTAATAAGGGGACGTAGTATTGGGATTCTTTGGAGCCTCTTTTAAAGTTGCCAGATTCAATTTCAGAAGATGTGATAGAACCTGAGTTGGAGTCATGTTAATCCTGGTGAATTGCCGAACTGGCCTTTTCACTCTCGGCTGATTAGTTCTTGGATGGTCTGATGCAGGCTTTGTAATCATAACGGCCCCCACCGTTGGTCGGCGTTCAGTTCTTCCCTGATTCCTTTGTGAATAAACAGCAGATACTTCCTTCCTCCCAGTGAAGGGTTTTTTCACAGTTGTAGAGGTAGACGCATCCTTCTGAATCTTTCCACTTCTTATACCAGCTTCCACCCTCTCGCCAATTAAAATCAATTCAGTAAACCCTACATAGGAACTCCCAATCAGATGATTGAAGAAAGGGCCCGATAGAGTTCCCAAGAACATGTCCACTAACTCCCTTTCAGACAGAGGGGGTTGCACTCTTCCGGCTAGGTCTCTCCACTTTTGCGCATTATCTTTGAAGCCCTCATTGGAAACCATAGCCATACTCTGAAGTTGAGTACGGGTAGGCGCCAAATCGGTGTTGTACTGGTATTGTTTATAGAAAGCTGCGGCCAGGTCTTCCCAATTGTGGATGTCGTCCCTTTCCAACTTGCAAAACCAATCAAGTTGCGTTCTTGATAAACTGTCTTGGAAAAAGTGGACCCACAAGTCTTTGTCAGCAGAGTGCGGCTGAATCTTCCTGACATACGATCGGAGGTGCATCTTAGGACAAGACACTCCATCATATTTGGCAAATAATGGCACTTTAAACTTTGGTGGGATCACAATTTCTGACACCAGCCCCAACTCTTCAAAATCTAGCCCCGGTACTCTCTGGATCTCCATAGCGCTTAATCGCTCTTTAAAGTGTTTGTACTTGTCATCAGCCGGAGGGTATTGTTTTTTAGAGTAGTCCTCCTCTTCCTCTTCTTCTTCAGAATCTGATGGTACTGTCGTTTCTTTTCCTTTTCTTTCCCCTTCATCAGATGTTGTTGGAAAATCTAAGGTCCTTCTAGCTTGTCCCTAAAACCTTCTGCCCATGATTACCGCACCAGCTGGCTTCTTCTTCTTTTTCTCTTTCTCTTTTCTAGCAGAGTCTTCAGCTCCTCTTGCCCCTTGGCTAAGGTCATGAGTAACTGTTGAAATTGTGTGTTTTGAGCTTGAAGGTCTTTGACCGTCAGTTCGATATCCATCTTACTGAAATAAACAGTAGAGAGATGAGGAAACTTGTTGCAAAGACCTGTTTATGTTTATGATAAATGATATGTATTCATGCAATGCTTTCAAGGATTTATAAATTTAAATTTGTTTAAAACAAAAAGAAACACACGTCATATTAATAAGATAGAATTTTAAGTACATCAATGCCCCTTGGGCAAAATAATACAAAATTATAAGGTAAAAAGATATTGCGCGTCCTCTTTGGTGCAATGTAGGTATTTAGAGTCTGCTCTTCATGAAGTAGCCGAGTGAGTTCCAAAACCTTATTCTCGCTTGTGTAGAATTGGGCTTCGAAAGTACCGTGCTCTCCTTTGAGCTGTATCTAATCCCTTTGCAGGTCTTCGAGTGATGTAGGCATGTCAGGATGTAGGATAGTGTATGGAACTTCTCCTTCCTTAACAGGCTCAATAATCACTGGGAGAATGGAAGGATAAGGCATCATAAGACTTTGAGCGCGGGTTCGTACCCACTTGAGGTAAGGCTCAAGAGGGATGGAATTCTTGTGTCCCAAAGTCTTTCTATCCACCTTGTTTAGCATCCTCCAAGCTCGGATGATTCTCTGGCGAAGTCCTTGATCGTCATTTTCATAGTCGAATATCAGGCCTTGAATCAGCATATCATGTGGGCCATCTCTTCGGGCATAACCAAACTGTCTTAGAGCTAAGCATGGGTTGTAGGTGATGCCTCCCCTAATTCCAAGTAGAGGGACATTAGGGAATTCCCCACAAAGGTCAACAATGATAACATTCTCTTTGGATCGAGAGCACCAATGAATATCCGAATGTTTGAGCGTCATTAACCTTTGTGACCACCTCAAACCTTGCTCATTCTTCAAGACTGATTGGGGAAGATGAGAAATAAACCATCTTGCCAGGAGAGGAGTACAACACATAAGAACACCTCTTTTCCTCATTGTACGAGTGTGAAAAGAGTGTAGGATATCCCCAAGCAATGTAGGCACCAGGTTGTGAGACATGAAGATTTTGACAGCGCTCACATCTATGAGTTGGTCAGGATTGGGGAACAAGACCATCCCATAGATGAGAAGAGCTACAATCTCCTCAAAAGCTTGCAAGTCTAGGGAATTCCAGTTTGAATGGGAGGGGGGAATACAAGTTTGAATGGGGATTTGCATAAATATAAAGCTAAATATATTATTACAACCAAAATCAAATTTGCGCGAATTAAATGAATATAATATAAATATTTAAAATGCAATGCAATATGCATGTAAGGAAAATGTTTTATGTCTTGTTTTTGTGTAAAAGAATATTTAACTTAAACCTAAAAATAAGGAAAAAAATAATTAATTCTTTTTTGAAAGGGATTAAACCCTAATTTTCAATTAAAATAAATAATGTTTCATATTATTATTTTGTGTATTTTTTGTATAAAAAATAATAAATAATATTGTATATTAATATTATAAATTAAATATGTGCAAATATTGGTATTTGTAAGTATAAAAATATAAAATAAAAAATATATAGTATATTTAATTTATTATGAGTTTATTAAGAAAATAAATTCTATTCTATCAAAATAAATTAATTTTTTATGTGAGAAATAATAAAAAAAATAAAATAAAAGTGTGAAAATACATAAATCATTTTTTAGGATTTTTTATCATTAAGAAAAATAAATAAAAGTATTAAATATAAAAAATATAAAAAAATTATAAAAATATAAAATAGTTAACCAGGGGGGTGCAATAGCAAGTCAGGTTTTTTTTAGCAAAAACAAAAAAAGCCCAAGCAACAAAAAGCCCAGAAGCCATTGTTCCTGTCCTTCGTTCATATTCTTCGCGCCATGCCATTTCAAACTTGTATCTTCCTCATGCTTGCCTAAAAATGAAAACTCATAACATGAAAAATGTGGCATTTGAGCTCACGATTCCAACCATATAAATTATGTAACCTAACTATCAAAGATCAAAGAGAATTTTGGAATCCCTAAATCGTGACCTAATTTTTTTAGAGATTTCAAGCTTCAAATTCTCTTAGCACAAGTAATATAAATGCAAATTAAGGATATGTACAACTTTGTTATGATGAGAACTACATTTTTCCTTCACAAATTGTGGCTTGAGGTTGCCTGTATAAAGAGATAGAGTTTGAAGAAAATACTTCATTCACTTGGAATCGTGTATGGCAACGTAGGGACTTTAATGGAGGCCTGATGATTGCTTGAGCTTCCTTGAGCTTCCCTGAATCTATTCCAACCCTTATCTTGCTCTGAGGATGGCTGGAACTCCCTGACCAAGTCCAACTGCAAGCTTCCAAGTTGAAAATGGAAGATGATGAAACAGAGGTTACAGAACCAGGGTGATGGCTTGGATTGACTAGGTATCAAGTGTATAAGATGTTTGAATCAGTTAAACACAAAACGCACGAGTCAAATGAGAGTTGGCTGAGCTATTGCAGAAATTGTGTGCTTGGGCAGATTTTTAGTGTTTTTCAGTTTAAGAGAGTTCTATGTTCAAGCCAAGCGTGTTATGTCTTGTTCAATGTTTGCATGTTAGTATAGAAGTGATCCAAAGTCAGCTTCCTACTAGCTGTACAAGCTTTAGCCCTTTTGCAACTTTTCTTGTACTTGAAGTAAAGTTGACAAGACCAATCTCACATGCTTGTACCAGCTTGCTTTAGGGCTGATATGAATTTGTACAAATTTCTTGAGAGTTGTGTAGTTTGCTTGTAACAAGGGGACATGTCCAATGCTCCAAGTTGACAAAATTGCAAAAGTGCATCTTTATGAAAATGGCAATGAAGCCTTTTTGCCCAAAATGGAATTACAACTTGTGTAAAGTTTCAAAAGCAAAGATAAAGGCTTTGTCAACTGAGTATGAATTTAATTAAGGAGTGTATAGCAAGCTTAGGACCTGTAAAGCAAGAAATAACCAGCATAGGTTTGGTTTGCAACTTGATTCTATGTGAAAATGGCTTGAACAAAAAGTGAGAAAATGCCAACTTCCTCTCTTCGATTCTCCCTACTCAAAAATGATCTTAGAGAGTTCTTGGACATTTTGGAAAGCTTGTAATGTGCTATATAATCCATCTTTGAAATGAATTCTGAGATACCTCTTGTAACTAGGTGAAAAGTTGCCATAAAGTTGGGTCCAAAACCTGCCTAAATTAGGGCAAAATTTCACTAAGTTATTTAGTTCATGAGCATGTATTCACAAATTTATAACTTGAGATCCAAGCATCTTTATGGAAATGTTTGTGAAGAAAAGTTGTAGATTTCATGGAGGACTACAACTTTCATTTTGGGAACTTTTCTTGAATCAAAATGCATCATGGTGAAAAAATAGTGAAAAGTTGAGAAAAAATAAGAAAAGTTTTATACTTAGAAAAATTCTAAGTTATGAAAATTTTCAAATTCAAACCCTAATTTTCAAATTTGGTTTTCTTGGTGAACAAGTTTCATATTTTGACATATCTTGATGAATTATGACTCTTGGTACTTGATTTTGACCAAAATGTCAAAGTTTGACTTTTCAGTATATAGTTGACTTTTGATCAGTTGATTGTAAATTTCATCTGTCAATCCAATGAACTTGGGATCTTTTGAACCATGTAATTAGGTAAATATGATGACATTGAACCTTTGAAATCATTCTTGAACTCAATTGGTCATTGTCTAGGTTAAAAATCAGAAATTGCCCTTTCTCAGTCAAATCCTTAATTTTGACCATTTTGCCCTTTTGATGATTTGATCAAATTTCTTGAGGAGTTGTCATCCAAACTTGATCAAATGGTACATATGAGTCTAAAATGTTGATGTGGATCAAAAAATTATGAAGTTTGACTGTAAATTGGCCATGGTTGACTTTTTCCCTAATATAGTTGACTTTTAGGTCAACTGTCCAATTGATTGATCAAAAATGTGGTTTAAGGCTTGAAACTTATCATGAGCAATCTTAGGGGTCCAAAATGATGTATGAAACTCAAATGAAGCATTGGTGGTCCAAAAATCCTTGTGCAAACTCAAACCTTAATTTTGGGTTATCAGTGCAAGATGAGATATCTTGAGCTGACCAAACCCTAATCTTGTCTTGAGTCAAAGAAATCTTGTGAGAAAAGTCTTGATAAATGATAGGGAAAATTTTGGGGTACAACAGTTAGCATCATGGCTCCACCAGAGAAAATTTTCTTTACAACAAATGGTCCTTCGTAAGTGGGATTTTATTTCCCCCTGGGCTCGCCTTGTGGGAGAATGATACGCTTTATTACCAAGTCACCAGTCTGATACACTCGGGGCTTGATCTTTTTGTTGAACGCCTTGATCATACGCTTTTGATACATCTGACCATGCCAAACAGCAGCCCGTTGCTTCTCATCGATCAAGTTTAGCTGATCCAACCTAGTCTGCACCCACTCGCCTTTGCCTAAATCTGCCTCTTTCATAATCCTTAGGAAGGAATTTGAACTTCTATAGGCAAGACAACTTCCATGCCATAGACCAAAGAGAAAGGGGTTGCCACATTCGATGTTCGAGCCAAAGTACGGTAGCCGTGGAGAGCAAATGGTAACATCTCATGCCAGTATTTATATGTTACCACCATCTTTTGCACAATCTTCTTGATATTTTTATGGGCAGCTTCCACAGCGCCATTCATCTTGGGTTTGTACGAAGAAGAATTGTGATGCTTGATTTTGAACTGAGTATAAAGTTCTGTAATCATAGAATTGCTGAGATTGGTTTCATTGTCAGTGATGATCCTTTTGGGGATAACGTAACGGAAGATGAGGTTATGCTCGATAAACCTGGCTACAATGTTCTTGGTAATTGAGGCATATAAGGCAGCTTCGACCCACTTGGTAAAGTAATTAATGGAAACAAGGATGAAACAGTATCCATTGGAAGTAGTAGGTTTTATTTCTCCAATCATATCAATGCCCCACATTGCAAACGGCTATGGAGCGATCATAACATTCAGAGGAATTAGGGGTACATGGACCTTGTCAGCATAGATTTCGCACTTGTGACAAGTCCTTGAGTGATGATGACAATCATTTTCCATTGTGGACCAATAGTAACTAGACCTCAGGATTTTCTTTTCCATAGTGTGTCCACTACAGTGAGTCCCAAAGATTCCATCATGCATGTCTTCCATAACTTTCTCTGCCTCCTTCTTGTCCACACACCAGAGTAGAGTAGAATCATGATTTCGCTTATACAGGATTCCATTTCTTAGGAAGAATTTGGCTGAGAATATTTGCAAGAATTTATTATTATTGATGGAAGCTCCTTCAGGATACTCTTGCGCTTCAAGATATCTTCTTACTTCATGGTACCATGGTTTCTCTTCGTCAGTGTCAAGCTCATAGCAGTGTGCAGGTTCGTCCAATCTTTCGATTGTAATCATAGGAGCTTCGTTGTCCCATTTGACCTTGAACATGGAAGACATTGTTGCCAAGGCGTCAGCCAACTAATTTTCTTCTCTAGGGAAATGTTCAAAGGTGATCTCCTTGAAGTATGGTATCAGGGTTAACACGAGCTCCCTATAAGGAATAAGGTTAAGATGCTTAGTGTCCCATTCTCCTTTGACTTGACTGATCACTAGAGTAGAATCTCCGAATATGTTCAATAACTTGATCCTTAAGTCAATGGCAGCCTTTAGACCCAAGACGCACGCTTCGTACTCAACCATGTTGTTCGTACAATCGAAGTACAATCTAGCATTGAAAGGCGTATGGTAACCCTCAGGAGAAATAATCACAACACCAATTCCATTGCCTAAAGCATTGGAAGCCCCATCAAAAACCATAGTCCATTGGGATCCTTGTTCAGGTCCGTCATACGGTCTAGGCTTTTCACAGTCAGTTACTAGCATGATATTCTCATCCGGGAAGTCAAAGTTTATAGACTGGTAATCATTAACAGCTTGATGGGCCAAATGATCTTCCAACACACTTACTTTGATGGCATTTTATGTAGTGTATTGGATGTCGTATTCAGTCAAGATCATTTTCCATCTAGTTATTCGTCCAGAGAGAGCTGGCTTCTCGAAGATATACTTGATAGGGTCCATCTTAGAAATCAACAAAGTGGTGTGAGTCAACATATACTATCTTAGTCGGAGAGCATCCCATGTCAAGGCGTGGCAAGTTTTCTCGAGCAATGAATATCTAGTTTCACAGTCGGTAAACTTTTTGCTCATGTAGTATATTGCATGCTCTTTTCGGCCATACCCGTCATGTTGGCCCAACACACACCCCATTGAGTTCTCTAATACAATCAAGTACATAATCAGAGGTCTTCCTTCAACTGGAGGCATCAGGATGGGAGGCTCTTGTAAATATTCCTTGATTTTGTCGAAGGTAGCTTGGTAGTCGTTGTTCCATTTGACTACTTGATATTTCTTCAAGAGTTTGAAGATTGGCTCACAAGTAGTGGTTAGGTGAGATATGAAGCGGGAAATGTAGTTAAGACGACCTAAGAATCCTCTAACTTCTTTCTCAGAATGGGGAACGGGCATTTCTTGAATGGCTTCAACCTTTGCAGGATCAACTTCGATGCCTTTACTACTGACCAAAAACCTAGAATTTTTCCAGACCTTACTCCGAAAGTGCACTTGTTAGGATTCATCCTTAACTTGTACTTCTTCAACCTCTCAAACAGCTTGTGTAGGTGATCGAGGTGCTCTTCTTCAGTTTGCGACTTTGCAACCATATCATCCACATAGACCTCTATTTCATGATGGATCATGTCATGAAATAGGGCTACCAAATCTCATTGATAGGTTTCCCCTTCATTCTTCAAACCGAATGGCATGACTTTGTAACAAAAGATGCCCCATTGCGTAACAAAGATGGTCTTCTCCATGTCTTCGGAAGCCATCTTGATTTGGTTGTAGCCAGAAAATACATCCATGAAGGAGAAGACTTTATGTTGAGCGGTGTTGTCAACCAAGACGTCGATATGAGGTAGAGGGGAATCATCTTTGGGGCTTGCCCTATTTAAATCCCTATAGTCTACACACATACGAACTTTTCCATCCTTCTTCGGCATGGGGACCACGTTTGTAACCCATTAAGAATAAGATGTCACAACTAGGAATCCTGCATCAAATTGCTTCATCACTTCCGCTTTTATCTTTTCAAATATGTCAGGATGCATCCGACGAACCTTTTGTTTGACATGAGGGCAATCTTCCTTTGTCGGTAGATGATGAACCATAATTTTAGTATCTAACCCTGGAATGTCTTCATACGACCAAGAAAACACTTCAACGTAGTCATGTAGCATCTGGACCAAGATGCTCTTGATACTGTCTTCTAAGTTGGTGCCGATCTTAAACTCTTTCTTGTTTGTATCAGTACCTAGGTTGATAACTTCTACTGGATCTTCATGAGGTTGAATAGCTTTCTCCTCTTGCATTAGAAGTCTGGCTAGTTCCCCTGGTATTTCATAATCTGCATCGCCTTCGTCTTTAGCTTGGTTAATTAGATGTTCAAAGTCATAAATGGCAATAGTAGAGTCGTTGGCAATGAGATCCGGAGTGGATGAGGATCTGCAAGTATGTGTGTGTGTGTGTGCATGTAAGATACATGGTGTGATGCGGTGGGAGAACTGACTAGAGGTTTTGCGTTTGTGTTCGCAAATGTTTCGGTTTAGCAAGAGTCGCCACCAACTTTTTATTTATCCAAAGGAAAGGTCAAAAAGCACAGGAAAGACCTTTGAGATGTTTTCTTGGGTTCGGGGGGTAGATTATGAAAAGGGAAGGTGCTAGAACCCTTTTCATCCATGGTTTTCCATGGGCTCTTAGTTACTTGTTTTAGATCACTTGCTTTTGCTTTTCAATTGTTTGAAATGGTGCTTTTGTGTGTGGTTTTGAAAATATTTTGAAAAGAGGCCTTTGTTTAGGCAACCTTTGTAATGATTCTTGTTTGAATATATACAAAGGTGTTTTTCCTTTAAAAAATGTTTCAATGTTTGAAAGTTTGTTTTGGGAAATGTTTTGAAATTGTGTTGTGATGTGTTTTTGAAAATAGCAAGGATGTTTGCAAGTTTGAACAAGTAACTAGGAGTTGTCTACCCTACTCAAAGATCTTTCCTACACATTTTTAACCCTTTGATATTGTTGTTTTACCATTGCATTTGGTAAACAACCCTATCTTTGGATGTTAAACGGGACAGGCGTGGGTCATCGTATGACCATGATAACAATGTTGCCAAGTATCTTAGCAAGTTTTTTGAGGGTCTAGATCATTTTTGTATAGGCAACCAAGATAGCGTCATCGAGGGACTATGATCTTTTGTTTTGTTTTTGTTTTGCCAAGATACCTAGCATGCATACCATGGCCATGTTTTTAAGGCAACAAGTGGATGAAACCCTAGGGGTGCTTGTGTGCATTGTGTTGTCATTTTTCATGCATTTTTGTCTTGTATTAGGTCAAGCTATTTGTTTTGATTTTGATCATCATACAAACCCTAATTTTACTATCATGCATATTTGAAAGCAATAAAGTGCGTAAAAGTAAATCTATGACTATTACAACATTGATATGGAGAGGGGGATACAAGTTTGAATAAGGGGATATTTGCAAGAAAATAAAACTCTAAGTCAACTATTACAACCAAATTGAACTCATTGTGCAAAATAAATAAATAGACAATTATTTAAATATGCAAATAAATATAAATATGCAAAATATTTTTGTATTTTTATTTTATGTATGTAAAAATAAATTATTTTGTTTAAAAATAATAAGAAAATAAATGATTATTTTTGAAAGGGTGGAAACCCTAAATTTTGGTTTAAGAAAATATATATATTATATTATTTATTTATGTATAAGAAAATAAATAAAATATATACAAAAGTGTTAAAAAATTAAAATGTGTGAGAAAATATTATTTAAGTATATAAATAATAAAAATAAAAATATATGATATTTTTTATATTATTTACAAATTTTAAATGAGAAAATAAAGGTATTTAACCTAATAAACTATTTTTGTTATAAAAAAAATAATAAAAATAATAAAATAAAAATGTGAAAATTTAAGAAAATATTTTTGATGATTTTTAGTATTCAAGAAAAAATAAATAAAGTCAAAAAATGAAAATAAAAATGGAAAATATGAAAAAAAATAAAAACAATGGGCCAAGGGGGTGTAGGAAGTAAACAGGGGGTGCCAATAGGAGAAACAAGCCAAGCCAAGCCCAAGTTGCTTCATCCCTTACCTTGTGACAAAGAAAACGCGCGCCAATGGTTCAAATCCGTATCTCCTGCATTTGTGCTTAAAAACAAAAACTTGCAATATGAAAGTTATAGAGCATGATCACACGATTCTAACCATGTAAAAAACTTAATCTAACTCTCAAAGACCAGAGATAATTTCATTGGCCCTAAATCTTGACCTAGTTTTTTTAGAAAGTTCAACAATCAAATACTCCTAGCTCAGTTAACATAAATGAATTCTATGCATATGTACAACTCAAGGGCAATGAGGACTACATTTTTTCTTCACAAACCTAAGCCTAATGATTCCTAAATAGAGAGATAGAAGTTGGATAAATACCTATTTCATTCAAGTTCGAATATGGAAATGCAACAACTTTTAGTGAGGCCTGAGGTTCTTTTGAGCTTGCTTGAAGTTCCTTTGAGCTTTCCCAATGCTTAGTTTGCTTTGAACTTGCCTGAATCTCCCTATAGAACTCAACCTGCAAACTCAGAATTTGAAAATGGTGAAGTGTGTAAATGGAGTTACAGTGACTTGAGAATGGTTGGGATAGTTTAGGTGGGTTGTATGGAGTGTGTTGGAACTGGTTTGGGACAAAACGCACGAGGCAATGTGAAGATGGAAGTGATTCTGCAGGGCCTGCCCTATTTTTGCAAGAACTTGTGATTTTGGTGTACAAGGGTGTTTGAGAGGTGGTGAGCTCGTGTTTCTGGCTTAGTATAATTTGAAAAACTTGTTTGAAATGTTTACAAAGTTTGGTTATATCAGATTACAAAGTTATGTGGTTTTTGCACAATGGCTTGTTTTTGAAGAAAAGGTGGAGTTGACAATGCTAAGGCCTGTACAGGCTAGCTCCAAGCATGCACATAGTTGGTGTACTTTTCCTTGTATTAGGTAACTTTGTTTTCTGCAAAAGATTAAGTCCAATGCTCAAGACAAACAAAATTGCAAAAGTTGTGCTTTATGTAAATGGCATTGTTAACTTTTTGTCAAAAATGGATTAATCCTTTGTGTAATCTTCTAAAGCTCAGAAAAAAAACCTATAACCAATGTGTTTGCATTTAATTTATAAGTGTGGAAAGGTTTAAGGCCTGTAAAATAAGTACAAGCATGATTTGGGCAGATTTGCAACTTGTATCAACATGAAAAATGCCATGGACAAAAGTGATATTTTGCCATTTTCAAACTTTCGATTCTCCCTAACCATGAATGATCTTGGAGAGTTCTTAGACATTTTTGAAAGCTTGTAACATGCTCTACAATCCATATTTGAAATGAATCTTGAGATTCCACTTAGAACTATGTGAAAATTTTCCATGAAGATAGGTCAAAATCCTGCCTAAACTAGGGCAAAATTTCACTAAGTTAAAAGTTTCATGAACCCTTGTTCACAAAATCATAACTTGAGATCCAAGCATATTTTTGGAAAACTTTGTGAATCAAAGTTATATATTTTGTGGAGGACTACAACTTTCATGTTGGAAGTTTTCTTTGAATCCATTTTCATCATAGTGAAAAAGGTTGGAAAAGTTGGGAAAAAATAAGAAATTTTCATAACTTAGAAAATTTCTAAGTTATGAAAATTTTCCATTTTAAACCCTAATTTTCAAAATTAGGTTTCTTGGTGAACAAGTTTCATGTTTTGACAAATTTGATGAAAAATGACCCTTGGCACTTGATTTTGACCAAAAAGTCAAAGTTTGACTTTTCAGTGTATAGTTGATTTTTGATCAGTTGATTGGAAAATTCATCTGTCAATCCAATGCATTTGAGATCTTTTGAACCTTATGATTAGGTTAAGATGATGCCATTGAGTCCTTGAATACATGCTTGAACCCAATTTCCCATTGGCTAGGTGAAAAATCAGAAATTGCCCTTCTGTAGTCAAAACCATAAAAATGACCATTTTGCCCTTTTGATGATCTGATCAAATTTCTTGAGGAGTTGTGGTCCAAACTTGATCAAATGGTTCATATTAGTTTATAATGTTGATGTGGATAAAAAATTATGAGGTTTGACTGTAAATTGGCCACAGTTGACTTTTTCCCCAATACAGTTGATTTTTAGGTCAACTGTCCAATTGACTGGGCAAAAAATTTGAATCAAGGTTTGAAACTTGGTATGGGAAATCTTATAAGTCCAACATGAAGTATGAAAGTCACATTGAGCATTGGAAGTCCAAAAATCTTTGTGCAAACTCAAACCCTAATTTCAGGTCATCAGTGCAAGGAGATGTCTTGAGCAGGGCAAACCCTAATCCTGTCTGGAGTCCAAGAGTCTTGTGAGGGGAAATATTGATAAAATGAGAGGGCAAATTTTGGGGTACAACAGCTGCCCCTGTTCAATCTTCTTGAACCTGAAGAGTTAGATTGGCGAATTTGTCGTTCGTGACTCGACGGTAAAAGATGATTGGACACTAGAGTGCCCGTAAATTTGCACTCGTCTAAATGTAGTTGAGGGAATGGGCTTAAAGATGCCATTTGGGGAGGTGAAAGAATATTGTTGGAGATGGGCTTAGAGATTCCATCCAAAGAAGTGTCGATTGCATAAGAGATTCCTTTGCGAGAGTCCGTATACTTGTTGTTGAGGAGGACTACACCGGGGAATGCTGGTTTCTGTCGTGGTAGAAATAGAATTTTAGGAGCTTCAGTTGTCCGTTATTCTACTGGGGAATCATCTCTTGGTTGAAGAGGTGGGAATGAACTGCTATTTGGTCGTGCTCTAGGCTTTACAGTGACTTACTGGGGGGATGAGATTAAACTTGCTATCTGGTCGTTCTTCAGGCTTCACCATTTCTCAATTCTTATCTGGTCGTACTCCAGGCTTTAGAAGGAATTAAGTTGTTATCCGGTCGCCTCCGGGCTTCAACTTGAATTTAAGGCACACTAATATCTGGTTGATTCTGAGTTTCTTAGTAATTAGCCAAGTAAACTATTATTTGGTCAAAATCCAAGCTTCACAGAGTCTAAAACTGTTATCTGGTCGTGCTCCAGGCTTCAGAAGGAATTAAGTTGTTATTCGGTCGCCTCCGGGCTTCAACTTGAATTTAAGGCACACTAATATCCGGTCGATTCCGAGCTTCTTAGTAATTAGCCAAGTAAACTGCTATTTGTTCAAAATCCAAGCTTCGTAGTGTCTTAAACTGTTATCTGGTCGTGCTCCAGGCTTCAGAAGGAATTAAGTTGTTATCCTATCGCCTCCGGGATTCAACTTGAATTTAAGGCACACTAATATCCGGTCGATTTCGAGCTTCTTAGTAATTAGCCAAGTAAACTGCTATTTGGTCAAAATCCAAGCTTCGTAGTGTCTTAAACTGTTATTTGGTCGTGCTCCAGGCTTCAGAAGGAATTAAGTTGTCATCCGGTCGCCTCCGGGCTTCAACTTGAATTTAAGGCACACTAATATCCGGTTGATTCCGAGCTTCTTAGTAATTAGCCAAGTAAACTGCTATTTGGTCAAAATCCAAGCTTCGCAGTGTCTTAAATTGTTATCTGGTCGTGCTCCAGGCTTCAGTGTCTTTGGAGATATCAAGATACTATCCGGTCGAATCCGGGCTTCATAACTTGAATCTAAGGTGTATCACTATCTGGTCGAGTTCAGGCTTCATGGTACTTTATACTTTTATCTGGTCGGTTCCAGGCTTCACAGTAATTTGCTGGGGATTCAACTATTTTCCGGTCGATCTCCGGACTTCATAGTATGATGGAGAAAAAATCAAGATATTATTCGGTCGAACCCGGGCTTCATAACTTGAACTGGAACAGGAATCTGAGCATTGATTTGACTGAATCAGAGAGCTTGTGAGTTTGATTGTATCTTTCCCTGAAAGGTAAAGAGTTAGTCCTATGTAATGTCATGATGTATGCCATGTATTTTATCAATGTTCAATATATGAATGTAATGTATGCGCATGTAAGCTGATTAGCTGTCTTGCTGAGGAAAATAAATCCTTGATAGATGGAGATAATAAAAACCCTTGACTGTTGCCGGGGAAAATAAATCCATGACCGCTGCTGGAGGTTCAAAATCTTTGACCACCGAGGATGAGAAATCCTTGTTGACTGCTACTAGGGATAGAAAATCCTTGGCGACTGTCGGGGAAAATAATTTCTTGACCGCTGTTGGAGATTCAAAATCTTTGATTACTGAGAATGAGAAATCCTTGGACCACTGTTGGAGATAGAAGATCCTTGGCAACTCGCGGGGATTATCAAAAATTTTGAAAACTTCTATGGGGATGTGAGAATCCTTCATGACTTTCCTGGGGATATAGGGATCCTTCAAGTCTGCTTGAGAAATCTTCTTGGGGAATCCAGAGATTTTTGACGACTGTGGCTGGGGATTACACCATGGGAATCCTTACTCGACTGGGGAATAAGGAAACTCTGATGATCTCTACCGGGGATTAGACAAAAGAAAAACCTTGATCTGCTGGAGAATGAGGAAGATTCTGATCGCTTCTACGGGGAACTAAGAATGAGAAACTTCGATCTCCTGGGGAAAATGAACCCTCAGGGGCTTCACTGGAGAAGTGAGAATGAGAATCTTCGATCTGCAAGGGATTAAAAATTCTGACAAATTCATGCTGGGGGAGTAATGAAGGCTCTGGCAACTTCACTAGGGAATCAAGAATGAGAATCTTCAATCTGCTAGGGGAATTTGAATCCTTGGGGACTCCATGCTGGTGAGTTAAGAATGAGAATCTTCATTCTGTTGGGGAGTAAAAACTCTGGGGGGGAATAGCTATACTGCTGGGGAGTAGCTATCCTGCTGGAAAGTAAGTTCAAGACTCTCTGGGGAAAAAGCTTATTCCTGTTTGGAAAAAATTCAGGAGTTTGGGTTGTATGCCAATCTACTGGGGAATTATCCGAAGGTTGGGGATAAGACAAAAGTTAACTGTTATCTGGTTGATTCTCAGACTTTAAGGCAACTTGCCAGGGAAATTGGATGGTTTCCGTCGGGGATTGATAGTTGGAAATTTGACTTCGCTGGGGAAGAAGGTTTCATCTTTGTTGGGATTTATAACCCAAAGTAATTACTCCGCTGGGACTTGGGAGTTTGAAGTTTTAACTCTGGTGGGAATTAAGGATTTGAAATTGTAACTCTGTCGGGGATTGGAGTTTATAGATTTGACTCTGACGGGGATTTTGAAATTTAATTCCGCTGGGGATATGTATTTCAAGGTTTTAGCTCCGCTAGGGATCTAGATGATGTACTGCAGAGGATTTCTCTTGGAATAGCCTAAAGACGTTTTCACATCCTTTCAACCTATCAGTAATTGTTCTTTCACATTTCGTTTATTTGTAAACGGTGATTATATTCAAATGCATATGCTCATTTAATAAATCATTGGACATTTTCAAATAAAACATAAGTGTAAAAAGGAAAAGATAAATAGTTTTCTGCACTTTGAAGTATCTTTGTATTAACTTTGTGTAAGTATTTTGTACAAAGGAGACAGACATCCTAGTAAGAGAATGTTGTCATAAAAATGAGAAAAATTTTATACAAATAAAAATGGTTATGTGTTAAAATTCCATGGGGTTCCCATTCTGCTATAGCCTCCGTAACTCTGGATATCTTGTCCATTCGTTGCTTCGTCCGAAGATGATTGGATCGATCAGAAGCCTGGAGTTTGTCTGTGAAGAGATTGTCCTTAAAGAGATCCGAAGAGACATAGTCATACGCTTTAATTCCCTAACTTTTGCCTGGACCGCCCTTTCGGGTTTTCGATCCACCGGGAAACCCTTTTTTGCCCAAGTCTCCCTTTCGGGTTTTCAACTTGCCGGGTGTACAGATTTTTTCTATTTATCCCTAACTTTTGCCTGAACCGCCCTTTCGGGTTTTCGGTTCACTGGGATGCCCATTTTTGCCCAAGTCGCCCTTTCGGGTTTTCAACTTGTCGGGTCATTTATGCGTAGTATCTTTTGACTATGTCTGCGTTCGTAGGGTGCGGCAGGTCTTCACCGTCCATGGTGGTTAAAATCATTGCCCCACCAGAAAAGATGTTTTTGATCACAAATGGTCCTTCGTAGGTAGGAGTCCATTTGCCCCTGGGATCACTTTGTGGCAAGATGATCCGCTTGATTACAAGATCCCCGACTTGATATACCTGGCGCCTGACTTTCTTGTTGAATGCCTTGATCATTCGTTTTTGATACGCCTGACCATGGCAAACAGCAGTAAGTCGCTTTTCGTTAATCAAGTTAAGTTGATCAAGCCGGGTCTGAATCCAATCGTCTTCACTCAAACCAGCATCTTTCATGATTCTCAAGGAGGGAATCTGAACCTCGATAGGTAAAACAGCTTCCATGTCATATACCAAAGAATAGGGTGTTGCCCCAGTTGATGTATGTGCCGTGGTACGGTACCCGTACAGAGCAAACGGTAACATCTCATGCCAATCCTTGTAGGTGACTGTCATCTTCTGAATGATCTTCTTGATATTTTTATTCGCAGCTTCGACAGCACCGTTCATCTTTGGCCGATAGGGAGATGAATTGTGATGTTGAATCTGGAACTGTTCGCACAAAGCGGTGATCATAGTGTTGTTCAGGTTTGTATCGTTGTCAGTGATGATGCTTTCGGGGATACCATACCGGCAAATGAGATTCCGCTTGATGAAGCGGGCAACCATATTCTTTGTAACGGATGCGAAGGAAGCTGCTTCAACCCACTTGGTAAAGTAATCAATGGCCACTAGGATAAAGCGGTGTCCATTGGATGTTGTAGGCTTGATCTCTCCAATCATGTTGATTCCCCACATAGAGAATGGCCAAGGAGCTGTTAAGACATTGAGAGGAACTGGAGGTATGTGTACCTTATCCGCATAGATTTGACATTTGTGGCATGTTCGGGAATGTTGATAGCAGGCAGCTTCCATGGTAGACCAGTAATAGCCTTCCCGTAGAATCTTCTTAGACATCTTATATCCGCTGGAGTGAGTGCCAAAGGTACCATTGTGCAGTTCAGCCATGATCTGTTCAGCTTCAACCTTGTCCACACAACGGAGTAAAATGCAATCATGATTGCGCTTGTATAGAATACCATTGCTCAAGAAGAACTTAGCTGAGAATCTCCTTAAGAACTTTTTGTCGTTGACTGAAGCTCCTTCAGGGTATTCTTGAGCCTCGAGATACCTTTTGACTTCGTGAAACCAAGGTCAGTCCACTACTTCTTCGGTATTAATCTCGTGACAATGTTCAGGTTCGTGATGGGATTGTGACGTATAGCCTAAATATAGTACTGCAAGTGCACAGCCTATCGAAGTAATATATAAGATTATCGAACCACAGAGACCAATTGTAAATCTATCAACTCTATTGCTAAGGTGCTTATCTAAGGTGAACAAGAATATTGATGTGAGTGCAGTGCAACAAAGTAAATGAGCGAGGTAAATAACAGTTTAAAAGACAGGTTGGAATGTAAATCATGTAATCAGATATTGGCCCGGTCATGCGTAGATGAAACTACTTATGGGGCAGTATTTTCTATTGATAGCAAAGAATCAATTTAACGGGAACTTGTAGCTTTTGACTACTAAGAACCGAATTTACTCTTTAAATTAAATTCCTTTATTGTCACATATAAAGGGTGCCTTCCGCGTTAAAGAGGTAAACCTATTTTTAAGAAATTGATAGTTTTGACTTAACAGAAAAGTAATTTTACTTGGAAAGATTAACTTAAAGAGACTTTTGGCTTTTGACCAAGAGTCAGATTTCAAACCTACAAACGCGTCCGAAAATAGTTTCAAAATTGTTTTCTAAAAAGGTCAATGATTCCTATTTAACCAATCAACGGCTTTCGCTCTTTTTGTTTGGTTAAATAATAATCAAGTCGTATCATTAGTTTGGACGGCTTTCGATCTTACCCAATAAACATTTAAACATAATTGACTTAAGTTAAAAGCAAAACATCCCCAGAGTATTCTCACTAGCATGATAATTGGAACACGACCATGATGACAATCATTACATCCAAACCTTTATAGTTTAGCCAGACATAATAAGTGCGAGTCTATGAAACGTGTAGACTATGGTAAGAGCATTTAGAGTCTATAAAACGTGTAGACTATGGTAAGAGCATTTAGAGTCTATAAAACGTGTAGACTATGGTAAGAGCATTTAGAGTCTATAAAACGTGTAGACTATGGTAAGAGCATTTAGAGTCTATAAAACGTGTAGACTATGGTAAGAGCAATTATAAGTAAAGAAATGCAATAAATTAGAACCTTGCTCCAGTCGGAGACTTGAATCTGATACAAATCTGCGGAATGGTAAGGCTGGTATGATGAACTTCAACCAAAGTGCTCCAAGACTCGATTACAACTCAATCTACACCGCAATAACTCCCCGATGTGAAGAGATTATTACTTTACAGAAACTGATAGTATATGGCTTAAGATTGTACTAAGCTTGGATGAAACTAAAAGATGAAAATCGAAAACTATTTATAGAGGATCCTTGAGATGCGTAAAGACCAGCATGCCCCTCAACTTCTTCTGAGCGGGAAGCTTTTTGTGAAGGCCGCGGGCACGGTGGCAGTGGCCGCGGGCGCGGTGGCTGGAACTGCCACATCATGGGAACGTGGCAGTTGGTCTCTGGGTGAAAGTGGGCCACGTCATCGCATTCCGTGTAGCCGGCGCGGCGCTGAACGCCATAAGTGCAGAATATCTTGAAAAACCCTAATTTCTTGGCGTTTTGGCTAGTTTCTTCACAGAAGGCTCTAAAATGACAAGAATCCTGAAAACAAAGGAAAAAGGAACATAATACGAGAAAAAGATAATAAAAACTAAGGAGAACATGTGATATTTGAGTCAGAAACATAGTGCGATTTAGTGCGATCAAATCCTCCCACGCTTAGACCTTTGCTTGTCCTCAAGCGACAACTCTTAGAAGTAGATGAAAGAAAATTATGGTGTATACAGGTTTTGGGCAAAGAGGGCTTCTAAGTTCGAGTAAGGGTGTGTTGTCGGGCACTAACTATCTGAACCAAAGGGTATCGTAATTACACTACTCGCAGAAATGCGGACATAAACCTCATAAGTATACAGATCGATCCTAATATCCTTACTATGCTAAGACTTCTTTTTGTACGAGGTCCTTTTTCATTCAGGCGCAATCACATTAAGCCCGTTATCCGTACATACTCATGGTGTAGTGACCGGTTAGTGACTCTGATCTCAAGTGATGGGATTCTGGTACAAGAGTTGGTTTAACCCCTTTTTATTTTACCCATTTGCAGTTGCGGGGGATCGGACCGTAGTCCGCCCTACCAAGTCAAGCACCAGATACCTCTGGACCAACTACAAGGGATGTGCCTTATATATATATTTTTTTCTTTGTTTTTATTAGTGCCTACAACTTTCTTGAGTTGAGTAATCTTTGTGAGGATCACACAACTCGTAGTCGTATTCATACTTTATTTTATAAACTTTTAAGGCAAAATAGAGATCATCCACTTATATTCATCGATCCTACACTTAGAGCATGCTTAGGCCGGAGCTGACTGCTAAGATAAACTACTTGAAGACCTATTTGTACAGTTTTATTCAAAATCATAGCATATTGGGAAGAAAGGATCTAATCTAAATGTTCAAAAAGGCTTACGGTGTTAAAACGATAACGAATTTTTCAAAAAGTGAGTGCCCAAGAAATAGACCCTATCTAGGACCTGTCTCATAGCCCAAATCCTTAAAAACAACCACAATTCTTTGAAAAAGATTTTGTAAAAATTTTGTAAGGCTAAAAAATGGGGGAAATGAAAGGGTACACTACGCAGAAAGACTCGCCTAAAAGGAAAAAAAATGCGGAAGGGAAATAAAAGCAGGAAAAAAAATGGGGGAAATGAAAGGGTAACTACGAATATAACATACCTAAAAGGAAAAAAAAATGCGGAAGGGAAATAAAAGCAGGAAAAATGGGAAATAAAAGCGATAAATGCTCCTCCCACACTTAAATCGGACATTGTCCTCAATGTTCCAAAATAAGGTAGGAGGAGGTACCTGAAAATGCTAGTGGGGCCACTAGGACCTTCACCATCCTGGTTGGTACGACCGGAACGGCGGCTACGGCTGCGACGGCGGCTCTCTCGATCCAAAACTAGCTGCTCCATTCTCTCTGTCAAGGCGGCATTTGCCGCTTGTAGCTCTTGGGTCCTACCAATGAGGGTGCCTTGGGTTGCCTCCATCAATTGGAAGTGACGAGCGTATGTGGTCTGGTTAAGGTGTTGTTCTCTCTGGAAAGCCAGCTGACTTTCCATAATAGTGCGCAGAGAGCTAGCATTTTGCTGTTGGGATGCTTGCATGAAGGCCATGTTATCGGTCGCCTGTTGCTGCAAAGTAGCAAGGAGGGTGTCCCTCTGGGCCTCTCGGGCCATATGCTCACGCCACATGTCCTCAGTGACATGGAAACTAGGAGCTGTACCTGCATGTGGGTTAGACGTAGATGGTGTCGTGTGTGGTGGTGAAAAGTGGGGTGGTTCTTCCGTACGTAAATCGTACTCATCATCAGTGTTGTTACCCTCATTTAAAGGTAGATTTGGGCCGGTCTTGCTTCCTTTCCATTGGGCTTTTCCTTCCTTGTCATTAGCTTCAATTTCTGGAGGTGTACCTATTTTTCTTACGAACGTGCATATATGTATGTGAACACATATATACATGTATATTTATTTATTTTTATATCAAAATTTTCATTATGGTGACCAGAAAAACAAAAACATTAGTAAATGAAAGATATATATAAAGAAAACACATATGCATATATATATAAGTACGGACATCGGGTCACCAAAATAATGCAGGAAACTGATAATGCAAATAAAAATGAGTCTGAAAAGGAAATCAACATAATACTAATAATACTAGAACTAGAGATCTTGTGAATAACACAGATCTATCGCCAACCGAGAGGATGCTCTGCAGGAGTGTCTGGGCCACGCAGCTCAGTCAGCTGGCGTCGAATCTTTGCCACCTCGTGAGCTAATTCATCTAACTCACCAGCAAAGGTAACATCATTCAGTTCCAACTGTAAATGAAGGTCAGCCACCTTATTGCGGAGAGTGGCTATCTCAGTGCGCATAGCAGTCAACAGAGTGCGAATATCAGGTTCCTGCAAGCTGAGGTTGTTAGTAAGAACAGTAGTGCGTGTAACCTCGGGTCGGGATGTGTGATCTGGAGTAGAGTCCTCGGGAGCAGGAGTGTATTCAGGAGTAGGATCTTCGGAAGCAGGAGTGTATTCTGGAGTGGTATCTTCGGAAGCAGGAGTATATTCTGGGGCAAACTCTGATATCTCACCCCAACCTTCTACAGAATAGTTCCAATTAGCAGGGTTGGAAACACAAGTCATCTGAGGGTCTGGCAGTGTGAAGGTGTAAACTGTCTGGTCATCGATGAGCAATCTGTACTGATATGGGTGGAAAGAGGCCCTTCTCATGAACCCACGATCCATGCAAAAGTCTAAATCCAGGAAGGTATATCCATAGTATGGGGTCAGCTGTGCTATCATACTGTCCAAACCCAAAGCAGAAGCTATCTGTGTCACATTCCCTCCGGAATGAATGAGTCCTACAGCGGATCGAGCAGTCTGCTCGAGGCTCTCTATCAGAAAACCTCCACTAGCTATAGGTCTGGACTGACTGGCACAGTATAGGAAAAGGATCTCCTCAGCGGTGACTAAGTGGTCATAGTAACTCCTCCCAAAGAAAGTGTGGCACAGAATCATCTCGAAGTATCGGAAAGCCGGGTTATGGATCTTCCTAGACAGCTGGGTAGAGGGGTCAAGGCTGGCTCTATCAGTAATGTCCTGCCAAAATTTATCAATATCTCTGTCCATATAGTAACTCAATGGTAACTCAGTGATAGCGGTCGGTCCAGTTTGGAAACCAAACAAATCCCCAAATTCTTTGATGGTCAGGGTATACTCGGTACCAAACAATCTGAAACTTAGGCATCCTCGCTCATCTCCTTCACCCACCCGTGGGTTATAATCCACAGAGCTAAGAAACTCCAGAGTAAGGTTCCTGTAGGTTTTGTGGACATCATCAGCATAATGATCCCAGCCAAGTTGGTTGCACAGATACCTAATGCTTGGCTCAATCTCGAGTGCCTCCATGCAGCTCTGATCGGGGTACCTAGTGGGTACCATAGGTCTAGCAGATAAGGTAGCAAATCGGGCTTTTTGTGCTTCATCCCTGAAAATCACAACCATACCATCGGGGTAATGCATCCTGAAAATATAAACACAAGAAATTAGTCCAGATAAAACATATATAAATTAATAAAATAAAATAAAATAAAATAAACCATGGGTTGCCTCCCATGCAGCGCTTGTTTAACGTCTTTAGCTTGACGATTAGATCTTACTTTATGTGGGTATTGGTGGGTCTATAAGAATATGACTAGAGTAGTCAACAGCCAAATCCCCTCCTTTGTATAGCTTCAGTCTTTGTCCATTTACCACAAATGGAGCGCATGAATTGTTTTTGATTTCTACTGCTCCAGACTTTAGAACTTTTGACACTTCAAATGGACCTGTCCATCTTGAACAAAGCTTACCAGGAAAAAGTCGTAACCTTGAGTTAAATAGGAGAACAGGATCACCAATGTTGAAATCTTTCTTGATGATTTTTTTATCATGCCACATCTTGGTTCTTTCCTTATATATGATGGCATTCTCATAGGCATTCAAGCGAAGCTCTTCCAGCTTGTGAATGTCCAGGATATGTTTTTCTCCGGCTTTTAGGTAATCTAGATTCAAGGATTTAATGGCCCAATAGGCTTTATGTTCTAGTTCGAAGGGTAAATGACAGGACTTTCCATAAACCAATTGATAAGGAGTTGTTCCAATAGGGGTTTTATAAGCCGTTCTATAAGCCCATAAGGCGTCTTTAAGTTTTCCAGACCAGTCTTTTCTGGATAATGATACGGTTTTCTCTAGGATCAGCTTAATCTCCCTATTCGATACTTCTACTTGGCCACTGGTTTGCGGGTGATATGGTGTTGCTACTCTATGTTTTACTTCGTATTTGCTTAGAAGCTTGTCAAATATCTTAGATATAAAATGCGATCCTCCATCACTTATGACTAACCTCGGGGTTCCAAACCTAGGAAAAATAATATTCTTAAACAGTTTGATAACTACCTTGGTATCGTTTGTGGGTGATGCAACAGCTTCTATCCACTTTGAGACATAATCGACAGCTACTAGGATATACTTGTTACCCATTGAGGAAGGAAAAGGTCCCATGAAATCTATACCCCAGACATCAAATATCTCCACTTCTTGGATGTTACTTAAAGGTATTTCATCACGTCTTGAGATGTTCCCAGTGCGTTGGCATCGGTCACATTTTGTAATGTAAGTGTGGACATCGCGCCATACAGTAGGCCAATAAAAACCTGCTTGAAATATTTTGGCGCATGTTTTAGATGTGCTTGCATGTCCACCATAAGGTGCAGCATGACAATGTTTAATGACGTTGCCTACTTCTTCTTCCGGCACACATCGTCTGAATATATTGTCTATTCCTCTTTTGAATAGGAGGGGTTCATCCCAAAAGAAGCGTTTCACATCACTAAAAAACTTCTTCTTCTGTTGGTAGCTTAAGTCAGGGGGTATGATATCAGCGGCCAGATAATTCACAATATCTGCGTACCATGGAATGTTGTTCAAGGTTGAGATTTCCTCATAGGTCTCTTCTTCAGTTGAGTTTATCCCAGCTAATAATCTTTCATAAGTAGAGTGATCGTCTATAGGTATAAGTTCAGGTTTAAGGTGTTCTAACCTAGAGAGATGATCAGCTACTAAGTTTTCAGCTCCTTTTTTATCCTTAATATCCAAGTCAAATTCTTGGAGTAAAAGAACCCATCTGAGCAATCTAGGCTTAGCATCTTTCTTACTTAACAAGTACCGGATTGCTGCATGATCTGTGTATACTATTATTTTTGCTCCCACCAAATAAGATCGAAATTTATCAATAGCAAAAACTACGGCTAGCAATTCCTTTTCTGTGGTTGTATAATTTAGCTGGGCAGCGTCTAGTGTTCTACTAGCGTAGTAAATAGCATGTAGTTTTTTGTCTTTTCTTTGCCCTAGTACAGCTCCTACAGCGAAATCACTAGCATCGCACATGATTTCAAAGGGTTGTGTCCAATCAGGTGGTCTTATGATAGGTGCTGAAATAAGAGCTTGCTTTAAAACTTCAAAGGCCTCAAGGCATTTTTGGTCGAATTCAAACTCGACATCCTTCATCAATAAGTTAGTTAAAGGTTTTGTTATTCCGGAAAAATTCTTGATGAAACGTCGGTAGAACCCGGCATGTCCTAGAAAACTTCTTACTTCCCTAACGGTCTTAGGTGGGTTTAGGTTTTCTATAACTTCTATCTTGGCCTTATCAACTTCTATACCTCTTTCAGAAATAATGTGTCCCAAGACTATCCCTTCATTTACCATAAAGTGGCACTTTTCCCAATTCAACACAAGATTTACTTCCACACATCTTTTTAAGATTTTCTCTAAGTTTGAGAGGCAGTTTTTGAAATCAAACCCACACACTGAAAAATCGTCCATAAATACTTCCATAATTCCATCTAGGTAGTCTGCGAAAATTGACATCATACAACGTTGGAAAGTGGCAGGTGCATTACAGAGTCCAAAGGGCATTCGTCTATAAGCGAATGTTCCATAAGGGCAAGTAAATGTGGTTTTTTCTTGGTCCTCTGGGTGAATAGGGATTTGGAAAAACCCCGAATAACCATCAAGATAGCAGAAATATGAGTGTCTTGCTAGACGTTCAAGCATCTGATCTATAAATGGGAGAGGGAAATGGTCTTTTCTCGTTGCCTTATTCAACTTTCTGTAATCTATACACATACGCCACCCTCCTTCTGTTCGTTTTACCACATGGACACCTTTCTCATTTTCCATAACAGTGATACCTCCTTTCTTGGGTACCACATGGACTGGGCTTACCCATTCACTATCCGAAATTTGGTATATGATACCAGCTTCTAATAACTTAAGAACTTCTTTCTTGACTACATCACTCATGATAGGGTTTATTCTTCTTTGATGTTCTCTTGAGGGTTTTGAATCTTCTTCTAGCATAATCCGATGCATGCATACGGATGGGCTTATACCTTTTAAATCTGAAACTTTATACCCTAAAGTTGAGGGATATTTTCGCAAGGTATCTAAGAGTTGATTTGTTTCTATTTGGTTTAGAGCGGTGCTAATTATAACAGGTCTATTCATCTCCTCATCCAAAAACTCATATCTTAGATTCTTGGGTAGTTCCTTAAGTTCTATAGTGGGTTTCTCAGTACGCGGCATAAGGTCAGGGGTAAGAGCTAAGCATTCGAAAAGGTTGTCGTCAATGTACGGTTCGATACTCTTAAATCTGTCATCCTCTAAAATAGGGGTTGATGGTAATTTGATTAAAGATTCATTTTGTTCGAGCTCATTTACACATTCGTCAATGACGTCGATGGCATAACACGCATCTCCTATCACTGGTGCCATTAGAAACTTTGATAAAATGAACTCAATCTTTTCATCTCCTACCTCGAAAGTCAGTTTCCCTTTCTTAACATCTATTATAGCTCTGGCGGTCGATAGGAATGGTCTTCCTAAGAGGATTGGGATGTCTTCATCTTCTTTGATATCCATTACGACGAAGTCGGTCGGAATGTACAACTGACCAATCTTGACAGGTATGTCTTCTAAAATACCCATGGGATATTTGACAGATCTATCAGCTAGTTGTAAGGACATCTTAGTAGGTTGAAGTTCTCCTAATTTTAACCTCTTACAGACGGCCAGAGGCATCAGACTTACGCTTTCTCCTAAGTCTAAAAATGCTTTGTCTATCATATGGTTACCTAGGATGCAAGGGATAGAAAAACTTCCAGGGTCTTTATCTTTCTTGGCGAGTTTATTTTCGGATATAGAATGACATTCTAAAGGCTTGGGATCATCGAGTCGCCGTTTATTGGTCAAAATATCTTTCAAGAACTTAGCATATGATGGTATCTGGGTTATAGCTTCAGTAGAAGGAATCTCTACATGGAGTTTCTCTATTACCTTAATAAACTTTTGGTACTGGTTTTCTACTTTGGTGTTTTTCAGCCTCTGTGGGAACGGAATAGGTGGTTTATAAGGTTGTTGAGTGTTATTCCCTACTTCCGGTTTTGATTGCTTTTCTGGTTTCTCTGGTTCCTCTACCTGGTCTTTAGGTGTAGCATTTTCCATAGGTTTTTCTGATGTGCTTAAGTTAGGATTTCTAGGCCCTTCATAAGCAGTTCCACTTCTTAAGGTGATAGAATTTGCTTGGCCTTTTGGATTTGGTTGAGTTTGTCCAGGAAATTGTCCTCCAGGTGCAACTTGTACAGAGGTGTTTTGAGCTACTTGGGAAATCTGAGTCTCAAGCATTTTGGTGTGGGTTATAATCTGGTCAAACTTGGTTGCCAGTTGAGTAACTAGTTCGTTCGTGTGAATGTGTTGGTTCATAAACTCCTTATTTTGCTGAGTTTGAGTCTGAATAAAGGTGTCTATGGTTTCTTTAAGGTTTGGTCTTGGGGGCACTATTTGCATAGGTTGGTTTTGTTTTTGCGTTTGGAATCCTTGAGGTCTCGAAGGTCCGGGATTTTGGATAGGGTTATTGTTTTTGTAAGAGAAATTCGGGTGGTTCCTCCATCCAGGATTGTAGGTATTCGAGAAAGGGTTCCCTTGGGTATAGTTAACTTGGTCTGAGCTAGATTCGTTCAAAAGGTTACAGTCAACGGTTTAATGTCCTTGAGTTCCACAGAGTTCACATTCCGATTGGATTGCTGCTACTGTGGTTGGGTTTTGAGACATGTTCTCGACTCTCAAAGCTAGGGCGTCCATCTTGGCATTAATCATGTCCATGCAACTTACCTCATGCTTTCCTCCATGGCTCTCCTTTTTCTCTACTGTCGCTCGTTCTAATCCCCACTGGGCGTGGTTTTGGGCCATGTCCTCTATTAGGGCACAAGCGTCAGGGTAAGGTTTGTTCATCAACGCTCCGCCAGCGGCAGCGTCTATGGACATCTTGTGTTGTAATGGAGTCCATTATAGAAGGTATGTATGATTAACCATTGCTCCAGGCCATGGTGCGGACAAGCTCTTAAAAGTTCTTTATATCTCTCCCAGGCATCAAAAAGTGATTCGCCTTGGTTTTGGGTGAAACAAGTGATCAGGTTCCTAAGAATAGCGGTCTTGCTTGGTGGAAAATATCTTGCAAGAAAAGCTCTCCTAAGGTCTTCCCAAGTTGTTATTGAGTTAGCTGGAAGGGCGTCTAACCAGTCGTGAGCTTTACCTCTAAGGGAAAAAGGAAACAGCCTTAAACGGATGGCTTCGGGTGTGGCTCCATTTGCCTTAAGGGTGTCAGCTAACTGGATAAATACCTTTAAATGTTGATTCGGGTTCTCGGTAGCGAGACCAGCGAATTGGTTTTGTTGTACTAATTGTAATAATGAGGGCTTTAGTTCAAAGTTGTTGGTAGTTATAGTAGGGTTTACTATACTGGAACTAGGTTCCTCGTTAGATGGTTGGGCGAATTCCTTGAGTGGTCTTTGGTTACGATCTTCTGCCATAGCTCTTCTTATCTTGCGTATAAAAAGACGGGCACGAGCGTAACGTTCAAGTTCTACTAAAGGATCTATTAGGTTACCGGTGCTACGATTTCTACGCATCTACCGGCTAGAATAGCCTTAGTCTAAACGGGATAACAATAGGGTACGAAATTTGACGAAGTTGATCCCCGGCAACGGCGCCAAAAACTTGATGGGATTGTGACGTATAGCCTAAATATAGTACTGCAAGTGCACAGCCTATCGAAGTAATATATAAGATTATCGAACCACAGAGACCAATTGTCAATCTATCAACTCTATTGCTAAGGTGCTTATCTAAGGTGAACAAGAATATTGATGTGAGTGCAGTGCAACAAAGTAAATGAGCAAGGTAAATAACAGTTTAAAAGACAGGTTGGAATGTAAATCATGTAATCAGATATTGGTCCGGTCATGCGTAGATGAAACTACTTATGGGGCAGTATTTTCTATTGATAGCAAAGAATCAATTTAACGGGAACTTGTAGCTTTTGACTACTAAGAACCGAATTTACTCTTTAAATTAAATTCCTTTATTGTCACATATAAAGGGTGCCTTCCGCGTTAAAGAGGTAAACCTATTTTTAAGAAATTGATAGTTTTGACTTAACAGAAAAGTAATTTTACTTGGAAAGATTAACTTAAAGAGACTTTTGGCTTTTGACCAAGAGTCAGATTTCAAACCTACAAACGCGTCCGAAAATAGTTTCAAAATCGTTTTCTAAAAAGGTCAATGATTCCTATTTAACCAATCAACGGCTTTCACTCTTTTTGTTTGGTTAAATAATAATCAAGTCGTATCATTAGTTTGGACGGCTTTCGATCTTACCCAATAAACATTTAAACATAATTGACTTAAGTTAAAAGCAAAACATCCCCAGAGTATTCTCACTAGCATGATAATTGGAACACGACCATGATGACAATCATTACATCCAAACCTTTATAGTTTAGCCAGACATAATAAGTGCGAGTCTATGAAACGTGTAGACTATGGTAAGAGCATTTAGAGTCTATAAAATGTGTAGACTATGGTAAGAGCATTTAGAGTCTATAAAACGTGTAGACTATGGTAAGAGCATTTAGAGTCTATAAAACGTGTAGACTATGGTAAGAGCATTTAGAGTCTATAAAACGTGTAGACTATGGTAAGAGCATTTAGAGTCTATAAAACGTGTAGACTATGGTAAGAGCAATTATAAGTAAAGAAATGCAATAAATTAGAACCTTGCTCCAGTCGGAGACTTGAATCTGATACAAATCTGCGGAATGGTAAGGCTGGTATGATGAACTTCAACCAAAGTGCTCCAAGACTCGATTACAACTCAATCTACACCGCAATAACTCCCCGATGTGAAGAGATTATTACTTTACAGAAACTGATAGTATATGGCTTAAGATTGTACTAAGCTTGGATGAAACTAAAAGATGAAAATCGAAAACTATTTATAGAGGATCTTTGAGATGCGTAAAGACCAGCATGCCCCTCAACTTCTTCTGAGCGGGAAGCTTTTTGTGAAGGCCGCGGGCGCGGTGGCAGTGGCCGCGGGCGCGGTGGCTGGAACTGCCACATCATGGGAACGTGGCAGTTGGTCTCTGGGTGAAAGTGGGCCACGTCATCGCGTTCCCTGTAGCCGGCGCGGCGCTGAACGCCATAAGTGCAGAATATCTTGAAAAACCCTAATTTCTTGGCGTTTTGGCTCGTTTCTTCACATATGGCTCTGAAATGACAAGAAACCTGAAAACAAAGGAAAAAGGAACATAATACGAGAAAAAGATAATAAAAACTAAGGAGAACATGTGATATTTGAGTCAGAAACATAGTGCGATTTAGTGCGATCAGTTCGTCCATCCGCTCAATGGTGATTTGGGGAGCCTCATTATCCCAGTTAACTTTAAACATGGATGACATTGTAGCTAGAGCATCTACTAGCTGATTTTCTTCTCGTGGGAAGTGCTCGAAGGTAATCTGCTCGAAATGTGGCAGCAATGTCAAGACATGTTCTTTGTAAGGGATGAGGTTTGGATGTTTAGTATCCCACTCTCCTTTAATTTAACTGATAACCAAAGCGGAGTCCCCAAATACAATCAAGGATTTGATTCCCAAGTCTATAGCAGCCTTGAGACCAAAAATACAAGCTTCATACTCGGCCATGTTGTTGGTGCAGCTGAAGTAGAGTCTGGCAGTGAAAGGTGTATGGCAACCTTCTGAGGAGATGAGTACCGCACTGATACCGTTTCCAAGTGCGTTGGAGGCACCATCAAAGTACAGGGTCCATCGGGATCCTTGTTCAGGTCCGTCATACGATCTGTTCTCTTCAATGTTATCCAAAGTCATGATATCCTCGTCGGGGAAGTCGAACCTCATGGATTGGTAATCTTCGACAGCTTCATGAGCCAGATGATCGGCTAGTACACTTCCCTTTATAGCTTTCTGGGTCGTGTACTGTATATCGTATTCGATCAGGATCATATGCCATCTTGCGATTCTTCCAGATAAAGCAGGCTTCTCGAAGATATACTTGATCAGATCCATCTTAGAGATCAGCAGAGTGGTATGTGTCAACATATACTGCCTTAGCCGGCGAGCAGCCCATACCAAAGCGCAACAAGTTTTCTCGAGCAGTGAGTATCGGGTCTCACAGTCGGTAAACTTTTTGCTAAGGTAATAAATGGCATGCTCTTTTCGGCCAGACTCGTCATGTTGGCCTAGTACGCACCCCATTGAATTCTCCAGGACAGTCAGATACATGATTAACGACCTTTCTTCGACAGGTGGCATCAAGATAGGAGGTTCTAGCAAATACTCCTTGATTCTATCGAAAGCAACTTGACAGTCATCATTCCATTTAACCACCTAATCTTTCTTCAACAGCTTGAAGATTGGCTCACAGGTAGATGTTAGGTGAGAAATGAACCTTGCAATGTAGTTTAGGTGTCCCAAGAAACCTCTAACCTCCTTCTCAGTGTGAGGGGCAAGCATTTCTTGTATAGTTTTGACTTTGGCAGGATCAACCTCGATGCCTTTGTTACTGACGATGAAACCCAAGAGTTTACCGGACCTGACTCCGAAAGTGCACTTGTTAGGGTTCAGTATGAGCTTGTACTCTTTCAACCTGACAAATAGCTTTTGCAGATGGTCGAGGTGTTCTTCTTCTGTTTGTGAACGGGCTATCATGTCATCCACGTAGACCTTTATCTCATGATGTATCATATCATGAAACAAAGCTACCATGGCGCGTTGATAGGTTGCCCAGGCATTCTTCAGTCCGAATGGCATCACTTTATAGCAGAACGTACCCCATTGTGTAATAAAAGTAGTTTTCTCCATGTCTTCAGGGGCCATTTTGATCTGGTTGTACCCTGAAAATCCGTTCATGAAAGAAAATACCTTGTGCTGAGCTGTATTGTCAACCAAGATGTCAATGTGCGGAAGTGGAAAGTCATCTTTAGGGCTGGCCCTGTTTAAGTCTCTGTAATCCACGCACATTCTGACTTTGCTGTCCTTCTTAGGCACGAGCAAAATGTTAGCAACCCATTGTGGATAGGAAGTAACAGCAAGAAATCCAGCATTGAACTGCTTCATAACTTCAGCTTTGATCTTTTCAGACATGTCAGGCCTCATGCGGTGGACTTTCTGTTTAATTGGTGGACAGTCTTCTCTTGTAGGGAGACGGTGAACCACAATATATGTATCAAGTCCCGGCATGTCTTTGTATGACCAGGCGAAGATCTCAACATATTCATTCAACAGTTGTACTAGGGGCTCTTTGACACTTGGCTCTAGGTTGGCACCCTCTCTGACTTCTTTTCTGTCTTCCTCAGTTCCCAAGTTGATTGTCTCTAACAACTCCTCATGAGGTAGAATAGCCCTTTCTTCCTGTTGTAGCAGTCTAGCCAATTCTCCAGGCACTTCACAGTCTTCATCACCTTCGTATTCGGCATGGTAGACCAGATCTTCAGAGTCACTGAAGGCCATAGCATAATCGTTACCCATGGAATCCATAGTGGAAGGGTACCTGCATTTGTAAGTGTGGGTGTGTGTAAGGGATAGCCACCTTTAAACAAATAAAATGCAAAAAGAAAGACAATGAACACAAAAGTTTATATGTGAAAACGTCCATGATTCATTAAAATGGCATATGAAGATGAAAAATCAAACCCTTACAAATGGACCTATGTGCCTCGGGTAAGGCACAAGGCTAAAAGTGTACGAATTGTTTAGGCATTATTACAAACCAACGGAAATGTTTGAAAGATAAATTACTGATTGATGAAAGTAATAGGAACAAAGTCTTTTGCTTCCCAATTGCATAGTCCTCCATCCACAGTAGGGAAAATCCAGTCTTCCAAGTTGCTCTCCTCTTCACTATCCTCCAAAGAATTGACTCCATGATGGGTGATCTTTACTGGTGGCCCTCCAGCCCGGGAGCGACGCACAGCCTTTTGAGCAGAAGCAGTGAAACCCAAGCCGAATTTATCTGCCTTGAAAGGAAAATCAGGAAGTTGTCCCCAGATGGTGCTTCCTCCCTCTTCAATCACAGCCTTTGCATCCTTCAAAGAAGACATCCGAGGCGGAGGTCTTGTAATCATGGGTACTGAAGCCACTGTCTTGGTTGTCACAATCTCCGGAGCTACCTCTTCAAAATGCTGAAAGGGGGTTTCGATGAATTCACCATCCAATTCCACATAGCGGAAAGAATTTAGATGGCTTATCATGTATTCCTTTTCACCGTGAACAGTTACAATTTTCCCCTGGACAGGGTACTTGAGCTTTTGATGCAGAGTGGAGGTAACAGCTCCAGCATGATGAATCCAGGGTCTTCCCAACAAGCAAGAATAGGAAGGACGGATGTCCATGATATAGAATGTGGAGTTGAAGGTTTCAGTTCCCACTTTGATAGGGATGTCCACCTCCCTGTGTACCATCCTTTTAGAACCATCAAAGGCTCTGGCAATGATGTTGCTGGGCTTCAAAGTTATACCTTTACAATCCAACCTATCCAAGGCCTTCTTCGGCAAGACATTCAGCGAAGAACTAGTGTCTACCAGAACTTGTGCCAGAGTAGTCCCTCTGCATTCCACTGAGACATGCAAAGAGTCATTATGTTTTCTCCCTTTTGATGTTAGATCAGCATCGGAGAATCCTAGACCATTGTCTGCTGTTAGGCTAGCTACACATTCCTGGAACTAATCCGCGGAAGTTTCCTGTGGCACGTGGGCCGTCTTTAAAAATCTGATCAAAGCTTTGGCATGAGCCTCTGAACAAAGCAGCAAAGCCAACATAGAAATCTTTGAGGGGATTTGCCCCAGTTGCTCCACAACATTATAATCGCTTTTCTTGATTATTTTCAAAATCTCTTCCATTTCTTTTTGAGAGGTTTCAGGGATGATCAACGGCTGAGCCTTCATCCTGACAGGCTCTTCTTGGATCCTTTTCCCTCTATCATCAGCAGCAGCAGAGGCGACAACCACATGATTTACAACTTCTTCAATAACTGGGGTTCTCGCAGATATGTTGACCGATACAAGGGTAACCTTAGGAGCAGCTGAGGGTCCGAAGATTGCCTTTGGAGGCGCAATCTCCGGAGATAAAATTCTTCCACTGCGGGTGATTTTACTCGTTCCAACAATGTTTCCAATGCCGGAAGTCTCTTCATCAGAACTCTCTTCAGTTAATTCAATTTGTTTAACACCGTCGTAAAAGATCTCTCCCCTATAGTTCCACGGTATTGATTTGTTAGACTTGTATGGGATAGGCCCCGACATGGTTATCTCAAAGGTGCAATCTTTGGATCGGATGTAATCTTAACAGGTCTTTTGGAGACCTTGGAAAGATTGGAGGATATGGTAATTATCGAAACATCATTGACAGGAGTCGGTGTAACAGGATTCTTCTCAAAAAGGATTTCTTGATTATCCATTAGGCGTTGGATTCCTAACCTCAACAATGGATAGTCAGTTGGTAAGGATGAACAAAGGCAGCAAGCTTCTTCACAACCTGGGAAAATCACAGCCTTCAGCAAATTCAACTTGATTATCGGTAACGGAGTCATCAAATCATCAACAGAAGCAACAAAAAGATCTTCTTCAACAGCATGGGCATGGTGACCATGTTTTGGCATTGGAGCAGAGATCACATTAGGCTTTTCAGGGGCGTTGAATTTAACTTCTTTAGCGTCTATTAAATCCTAAATCATGTTCTTGAGGGCCCAACAATTGTTGGTGTCGTGCCCTATACTGTCTGAATGATAAGCACACTTGGCATTTGAATGGTAGAAAGGAGAAGTTGTATTCGGATTCTTCAGGGCCTCTCTCAAACTGGTAAGGTTTAACTTCAGGAGATGGGGTAAAACCTGAGCAGGTGTCATGTTGATCCGGGTGAATTGCCGTGCAGGCCTTTCCACCCTGGCTTGGTTGGTTCTGGGTTGATTGTTTCTAGGCTGATCAGATGCAGACTTCTGAATCATTACATCCCCCACCGCTGGCTGGCGCTCAACTCTTCCTTGACTTCTTTGGGAATAGACAGCTGAGACTTCTTTCTTTGCTGGAAAAGTCTTTTTGACGGCAGCAGAAGTAGATGCATCCTTTTGAATTTTTCCGCTCTTGATTCCGGCTTCAACTCTCTCACCAGTTAGAATCAACTCGGTGAACCCTACAGACGAACTTCCTATCAAGTGATTGAAAAAGGGGCCTGACAGTGTACCCAAGAACATATCTACCAGCTCCCTCTCAGATAGAGGTGGTTGTACTTGTCCCGCCAAGTCTCTCCATTTCTGGGCATACTCTTTGAAACCTTCATTTGACACCATAACCCATACTCTGTAATTGAGTACGGGTTGGTGCTAAGTCGGCATTATATTGATATTGTTTGTAGAAGGCGGCCGCCAAATCCTCCCAATTATGCACATCAGACCTCTCTAGCTGGTAAAACCAATCCAACTGCGTCCCCGAAAGACTGTCTTGGAAGAAATGGACCCACAGATCCTTATCAGAAGAATGCGGTTGGATTTTTCTCACGTAAGATCGCAGATGCATTTTTGGACAAGACAAACCATCGTACTTAGCAAATATAGGCACCTTAAACTTGGGGGGAATCACAATCCCAGAAACCAGCCATAAATCTTCAAAGTCCAGCCCAGGCACTCTCTGTACCTCCATGGCTGCCAGACGCTCTTCCAGATTCTTGTATTTGTCATCTGCAGGTGGGTACTGCTGTTCAGAATAGTCTTCATCCTCTTCTTCTTCCACTTCTTCCTCAGACTCAGTTGGCACTGCAGCTCCCTTTCCTTTTCCTACCCCTTCATCAGATGTTGAGGGGAAATCTCGGACCCTTCTAGCTTGACCTTCAAATCTTCTACCCAAAGTATCCACACCAACTCTTTTATTTTTATTTTTCTCCTTTTCCTTTTCCAGTAGAGTTTTGAGCTCCTCCTGCCCCTTTGCCATAGGTCAGAAGTAGCTGTTGAAACTGAGAATTCTGCACTTGTAAGTCTTTGACCGTCTGCTCTATATCCATCTTGCTGAAATAAACAGCAGAGAGATAAGGAAACCTGGTGTGAAGACCTGTTTATGCATATGATGAATGATATGTATTCATGTAATGCATTCAAGGATTCAGAAATTCAAATTTGTTTTAAACAAAAAGGAATACACGTCATATTAATAAGAAGAATTTGTTAGTACATCAAATTCCCCAAGGGCAAAATAATACAAAACTCTAATGTAAAAAGACGTTGCACATCCTTTTTGGTGCAATGTAGGTGTTGAGAGTCTGCTCTTCGTGAAGTTGACGAGTAGGTTCCAAAACCTTCTTCTCACTGGCGTAGAATTGGGCTTCGAAAGTATCGCGCTCTCCCTTGAGTTGTATCCAACTCATTTGAAAATCTTCAAGTGATGTTGGCATGTTAGGATGTAGGAGGGTGTATGGAACCTCTCCTTCCATAACAGGATCTTTGATCACAGGAAGAATATAGGGGTAAGGCATCATAAGACTTTGGGCGCGGGTTCGTACCCACTTGAGGTAAGCCTCAAGAGGGATGGAATTCTTGTGTCCCAAGGTCTTACTGTCCACCTTGTTGGGCATTCTCCAAGCTCGGATAAACCTTTGTTGGAGTCCTTGATTGTCATTGTCGAAGTCAAAAACCAAGTCTAGAATCAGCATGTCATGTGGGCCATCCCTTTGGGCATAACCAAACTGTCTCAGAGCCAAGCAAGGGTTGTAGGTGATGCCTCCCCTAATGGCAAGTAGAGGGAAATTAGGGAATTCCCCTTAACGATCAATGATGATAAAATTTTCTCTGGATCGAGAACACCAATGAACATCTGAATGTGTAAGAGTCATCAATCGTTGTGACCACCTCAAACCTTGCTCATTCTTCAAAATTGATTGGGGAAGGTGAGAAATAAACCACCTTGCTAGAAGAGGGGTACAACACATGAGAACACCTCTTTTCCTCATTGTTCGGGTGTGAAATGAGTGGAGGATATCCCCAAGCAATGTAGGCACCAGGTTGCGAGCCATGAAAATTTTGACAGCACTGACATTTATATGCTGGTCAGGGTTTGGGAACAAGACCAACCCATAGATGAGAAGAGCTACAATCTCTTTAAAAGCTTGTAAGTCCAATGAATTCCAGCAACTTTGGGATTTCTCAAACAGAAACTTTGACAAGAAACCCTTGACACCACTTTTAGTTTCCCAATGGCCTATGATATCAGATGGTTGCAAGTGTAGGGCTTGAGCAACATCTTCAGGCTTTGGATATCTTTCTGTACCGTTGTAGGGTAGTTGATGGAGAATAGGAATCCTCAAGAGTTGAGAAAATTCCTCCAAAGTAGGCACAAGTTGGTAATCAGGAAATGTGAAGCAGTGGTGTAGGGGGTCAAAGAACTGGAAGAGAACTTTCACCATGTCTTCCTCAGTGTTGGTGTTGACTAAGTTGAGAAGACGACCATGCCTCTCGGTGAATGGAGAATTCTCAGGAATCTTGGAAGCAAGCTCCTTGAGTTGAGGAGGAATTCTTATAAGGTTAACTTTAATTGTTTTCCTGCGAAGTGAATCCATTACCTACAAAACAGGAACAAAGATGACGATCCAAACCCTTGAAATGGTTAGTGGATGCATATGATGCTTCATGATGTTATGATGTTATACACAAGTATATATGTACAAACAAATCACACAAGTTCCTAGTTTCAGGCTTGCATGGGGTTTCATAGGTAAGTACCCTCTTGAAGTTTAGTTGGCTCAACCTGTCCTATAAATAGTAATCGGGTTCTAAGGAGCTCAATATCACTGGATTATTTTGTGTTCATTTTTTCAGTTTAGCCACTTTACTGGCGACCGAAATATTCCAAGAAAACAACCCTCAATGAGTGTAGTATCGAGTATCTACCAACTTCGGACTGCACCAAAGCCGGTCATCTCACTACCCCTAAAAAAGGCCAAGTTGGTCAAGTAAAGGTTCTAAAAGTCCATTAGTGCTTTATGACATCACTCAGTGGCCCCGTATTCTCTTTGATTAACTCAAAGGCTACCGGTACCCACAAATATGTCGCACTAATATAGCTATTGCTTCAACCATGTCGGTATACCCCGCACAATTTCCACAATGTATTGCTATTTACCTATGAATGTTTCCCAAATCTGGGTAGAGGATTTTAAACCCAAACAATAGAACCAAATGTAAAGCAAATAAGTCAAACAAGATAAGCATGTAAAGGTGATCTAAAACCGTAAGATAACCCCACTTCCAATTTTTAATCCCTAGCAAAGTCGCCAGTTCTGTGATGCGGTGGGAGAACTGACTAGAGGTTTTGCGTTTGTGTTCGCAAATGTTTCGGTTTAGCAAGAGTCGCCACCGACTTTTTATTTATCCAGAGGAAAGGTCAAGAAGCACAGGAAAGACCTTTGAGATGTTTTCTTGGGTTCGGGGGGGTAGATTATGAAAAGGGAAGCTGCTAGTACCCTTTTCATCCATGGTTTTCCATGGGCTCTTAGTTACTTGTTTTAGATCACTTGCTTTTGCTTTTCAATTGTTTGAAATGGTGCTTTTGTGTGTGGTTTTGAAAATATTTTGAAAAGAGGCCTTTGTTTAGGTAACCTTTGTAATGATTCTTGTTTGAATATATACAAAGGTGTTTGTTCTTTAAAAAATGTTTCAATGTTTGAAAGTTTGTTTTGGGAAATGTTTTGAAATTGTGTTGTGATGTGTTTTTGAAAATAGCAAGGATGTTTGAAAGTTTGATCAAGTAACTAGGAGTTGTCTACCCTACTCAAAGATCTTTCCTACACATTTTTAACCCTTTGATATTGTTGTTTTACCATTGCATTTGGTAAACAACCCTATCTTTGGATGTTAAACGGGACAGGCGTGGGTCATCGTATGACCATGATAACAATGTTGCCAAGTATCTTAGCAAGTTTTTTGAGGGTCTAGATCATTTTTGTATAGGCAACCAAGATAGCGTCATCGAGGGACTATGATCTTTTGTTTTGTTTTTGTTTTGCCAAGATACCTAGCATGCATACCATGGCCATGTTTTTAAGGCAACAAGTGGATGAAACCCTAGGGGTGCTTGTGTGCATTGTGTTGTCATTTTTCATGCATTTTTGTCTTGTATTTGGTCAAGCTATTTGTTTTGATTTTGATCATCATACAAACCCTAGTTTTACTATCATGCATATTTGAAAGCAATAAAGTGCGTAAAAGTAAATCTACGACTATTACAACATTGACATGAGGAGGGGGATACAAGTATGAATAAGGGGATATTTGCAAGAAAATAAAACCCTAAGTCAACTATTACAACCAAATTGAACTCATTGTGCAAAATAAATAAATAGACAATTATTTAAATATGCAAATAAATATAAATATGCAAAGTGTTTTTGTATTTTTATTTTACGTATGTAAAAATAAATTATTTTGTTTAAAAATAATAAGAAAATAAATGATTATTTTTGAAAGGGTGGAAACCCTAAATTTTGGTTTAAGAAAATATATATATTATATTATTTATTTATGTATAAGAAAATAAATAAAATATATACAAAAGTGTTAAAAAATTAAAATGTGTGAGAAAATATTATTTAAGTATATAAATAATAAAAATAAAAATATATGATATTTTTTATATTATTTACAAATTTTAAATGAGAAAATAAAGGTATTTAACCTAATAAACTATTTTTGTTATAAAAAAAATAATAAAAATAATAAAATAAAAATGTGAAAATTTAAGAAAATATTTTTGATGATTTTTAATATTCAAGAAAAAATAAATAAAGTCAAAAAATGAAAATAAAAATGGAAAATATGAAAAAATAAAAATAATGGGCTAAGGGGGTGTAGGAAGTAAACATGGGGTGCCAACAAGAGAAACAAGCCAAGCCCAGCCCAAGTTGCTTCATCCCTGACCTTGTGACAAAGAAGACGCGCGCCAATAGTTCAAATCCGTATCTCCTGCATTTGTGCTTAAAAACAAAAACTTGCAACATGAAAGTTATAGAGCATGATCACACGATTCTAACCATGTAAAAAACTTAATCTAACTCTCAAAGACCAGAGAGAATTTCATTGGCCCTAAATCTTGACCTAGTTTTTTTAGAAAGTTCAACTATCAAATACTCCTAGCTCAGTTAACATAAATGAATTATATGCATATGTATAGCTCAAGGGCAATAAGGACTACATTTTTTCTTCACAAACCTAAGCCTAATGATTCCTAAATAGAGAGATAGAAGTTGGAGAAATACATGTTTCAGTCAAGTTTGAATTTGGCAATGCAACAACTTTCAGTGAGGCCTGAGGTTCTTTTGAGCTTGCTTGAAGTTCCTTTGAGCTTTCCCAATGCTTAGTTTGCTTTGAACTTGCCTGAATCTCCCTATAGAACTCAACCTGCAAACTCAGAATTTGAAAATGGTGAAGTGTGTAAATGGAGTTACAGTGACTTGAGAATGGTTGGGATAGTTCAGGTGGGTTGTATGGAGTGTGTTGAAACTGGTTTGGGACAAAACGCACGAAGCAATGTGAAGATGGTAGTGATTCTGCAGGGCCTGCCCTGTTTTTGCAAGAACTTGTGATTTTGGTGTACAAGGGTGTTTGAGTGGTGGTGAGCTCGTGTTTCTGGCTTAGTATAATGTGAAAAACTTGTTTGAAATGTTTACAAAGCTTGGTTATATCAGATTACAAAGTTATGTGGTTTTTGCATAATGGCTTGTTTTTGAAGAAAAGGTGGAGTTGGCAATGCTAAGGCCTGTACAGGCTAGCTCCAAGCATGCACATAGTTGGTGTACTTTTCCTGTTATTAGGTAACTTTGTTTTTTGTAAAATATTAAGTCCAATGCTCAAGACAAACAAAATTGCAAAAGTTGTGCATTATGTAAATGGCATTGTTAACTTTTTGCCAAAAATGGATTAATCCTTTGTGTAATCTTCTAAAGCTCAGAACAAAACCTCTAACCAATGTGTTTACATTTAATTTATGGGTGTGGAAAGGTGTAAGGCCTGTAAAACAAGTACAAGCATGATTTGGGCAGATTTGCAACTTGTATCAACATGAAAAATGCCATGGACAAAAGTGATATTTTGCCGTTTTCAAACTTTCGATTCTCCCTAACCATGAATGATCTTGGAGAGTTCTTGGACATTTTGGAAAGCTTGTAACATTATATAAAATCCATATTTGAAATGCATCTTGAGATTCCACTTGGAACTATGTGAAAAATTGCCATGAAGATAGGTCAAAATCCTGCCTAAACTAGGGCAAAATTTCACTAAGTTAAAAGTTTCATGAACCCTTGTTCACAAAATCATAACTTGAGATCCAAGAATATTTTGGGAAAACTTTGTGAATAAAAGTTGTAGATTTTGTGGAGGACTACAACTTTCACGTTGGAAGTTTTCTTTTAATCCATTTGCATCATGGTGAAAAAGTTGGGAAAAGTTGGGATAAAATAAGAAATTTTCATAACTTAGAAAATTTCTAAGTTATGAAAATTTTCCATTTTAAACCCTAATTTTCAAAATTAGGTTTCTTGGTGAATAATTTTCATGTTTTGACACATCTTGATGAAAAATGATCCTTGGCACTTGATTTTGACCAAAAAGTCAAAGTTTGACTTTTCAGTGTACAGTTGATTTTTGATCAGTTGACTGGAAAATTCATTTGTCAATCTAATGCATTTGAGATCTTTTGAACATTGTGATTAGGTAAAGATGATGCCATTGAGTCCTTGAATCCATGCTTGAACCCAATTTGCCATTGGCTAGGTGAAAAATCAGAAATTGCCCTTCTGCAGTTAAAACCCTAAAAATGACCATTTTGCCCTTTTGATGATCTGATCAAATTTCTTAAGGAGTTATGGTCCAAACTTGATCAAATGGTTCATATGAGTTTATAATGTTGATGTGGATCAAAAATTATGAGGTTTGACTGTAAATTGGCTACATTTGACTTTTTCCCCAATACAACTGATTTTTAGGTCAACTGTCCAATTGACTGGGCAAAAAATTTGATTCAAGGTTTGAAAATTGGTATGGGAAATCTTATAAGTCCAACATTAAGTATGAAAGTCACATTGAGCATTGGAAGTCCAAAAATCTTTGTGCAAACTCAAACCCTAATTTCAGGTCATTAGTGCAAGGAGATGTCTTGAGCAGAGCAAACCCTAATCTTGTCTGGAGTCCAAGAGTCTTGTGAGGGGAAATCTTGATAAAATGAGAGGTCAAATCTTGGGGTAAAACACATGGCTATTTGAAATATGCAATAAAGAAAAAGAAAGATAATGAGCACAAAATTTGAATGCAAAGGTCAAATGTTTTTCATTAAATGATCATATGATAAATGAACATGAACAAAACCCTTAACAAATGGGCCATGGTTCCCCGGACAAGGCACATGGATTAAAAGTCATTGTTTGGAATAAGATTACATACAAAAGTTCTTGAATTGATAGAAAACAATAAACAGTAATTACTCCTCATTGAAGGAGATGGGAGTGAAGTCCTTTGCATTCCAGTTGTTGAGCTTTCCTCTGGCAGTAGGGTAGATCCATTCTTCAAAAGCACATTCATCGTCGAAGTCTTCCACAATATTTACTTCATGATTTCCGATGCGAAGAGGTGGCTTTCCCACGCGAGCGCGTCTGACCTCTTTCTGAGCTTTGATGGTGAAACCCATCCCAAATTTGTCTACTTTAAACGGAATGTCGGGGAGTTGTCCCCAGATAGTACAACTTCCATCTTCGACCACGACACAGGCATCTTTAAGTGAAACTATTCTTGGTACAACTTCATCAGCTTTTGACATGTCATAGGAGATTTTGGTGGCGGAAACCATAAGAGGAATAACTTCGAAAGTCTGGCACGGAGTTTCTATAAATTCACCATCCATTTCCACATACTTGAAGGAATTGAAGTGGCTAACCATAAATTCATCTTCACCACAAACAGTGACAATCTTCCCTTTGATTGGATATTTCAACTTTTGGTGAAGGGTGGACATCACTGCTCCTGCCCCATGGATCCAAGGGCGCCCAAGCAAACAATAGTAGGTGGGACGTAAGTCTATTATTTAAAAGGTGGAGTTGAAAATTTGTGATCCTACTTTAATTGGGAGATCCACCTCTCCATGCACCATCCTTTTAGACCCATCAAAAGCCCTTATAACTATATCACTTGGTTTCAACACCAGGCCTTCGCAATCTAGTTGGTCCAAAGCACCTTTGGGTAACACATTTAGAGATGATCCAGTATCAACTAAGACATGATCCGAGGTAGTTCCCTTGAATTCAATAGAGACATGCAAAGCCTTGTGATGATTCCTTCCAATAGGGGTCAAGTCAGCGTCAGAGAAACCTAATCCATTGTCAGCCGTTAAACTCGCCACACAATTCTCGATCTGGTCAACTGTAGTTTCTTGGGGCACATGAGATTTCTTCAAAAACTTGATTAAAGCTTGGGCATGAGCATCAGAACAGAGTAGTAATGACAGCATGGAGATTTTAGAGGGGGTTTTCCCCAGTTGTTCGACTATTTTGAAGTCACTCTTCTTTATAATTTCCAGGATTTCCTCTATATCTCGAGTGGAGGGCTCTTCAGCATCAACATCTTTGGCAGGTGCCTCTATCCCAGAAGTCTCGCTTACTTTTTCTTTGCCTTTGGCATTAGGCTTATTATTGGTTATGTGAACAGGAGTTGTTGTAGTAGTTGGAGGTGAAATATCAGGGGAGAAGATCCTCCCCGTTCTTGTCTCCTTACTAGAACCCGCAATATTTGTAACATCGTTGGTCTTATCTTCATTGATCCATGAATCTTGCTTTATTCCATGATAGTAAAGTTCGGAACCATAGTTCCATGGAACCGCTTTGTCGGAGGAGTAAGGAATTGGCCCAGGGGTAGTGATTATTAAAGGAGAAATTGTTGATTCATTTGAAATCCTAATAGGACCCTTTGAGGAGATTCTAAGAGGCTTGTTGGAAATTGTTATGATAGAAATGTCTTCAGCTTTATCGGTCAAACTTTTGATGGACGGAGTTCTTTTGAACAGGATTCCATGACTATTTGTCAGGCGTTGAACACCTTATGTCAGCCATTTTCATCCATTAACTTGTTCGGCGCAACAATTACAGTATTTCAAACATCCAGGGAACACCCCATCTCTCAGCAGGTTCTCTTTAACAATGGTCAGTGGAGTAGTTAAATCTTCAACGTAGGAAACAAAAATAGTGTCTTCAATTTCATTGACACCTTTGCCATGATTTGGCATTGGTGCGGTTATCACATTTGGAGTTATAGGTGGATCAAACTCAATAGTTTTGTTATCGATAAGATCTTGAATTCTGTATTTTAAAGCCCAACAATGATCGCTTTCATGCCTAGGGCTGTTGGAATGATATGCACATTTGGCGTTAGGATTTTACTTTGGTGATGAAAGATTTGGATTTGATGGGGGGTCACGCAATTTCACTAAGTTGGCCTTTAACAGGTGTTGCAAGGCTTGGGACAGTGACATGTTAATTCTCGTGAACTGTATTCGAGGAATTTTAGATTATTGATGGTTGGAAGATTGTCTTTGAGCAGATGGAGGGTTGAAGATTAACACGACATTAGCAGAGGGTCTATGATCCTTCTTGGTATGGGCCCTTTCCCCATACACAACATTGGTTTCTTTATTCCCAGTAAAGGGCTTCTTTATAGAGTTGGATGCATAAGAAGATGTCATGGGAATTTTTCCACTCTTAATGCCACTTTCGACCCTTTCACCAATTAATATTAACTCGGTGAAACCAGACGAAGAACTCCAAATTAACAAGTTGAAAATCGGCCAGTTAGTGTACCCATGAACATATCAACTAGTTCTCTGTCAGTTAGTGGTGGTTGAACTCTACCAGCAAGGTCCCTCCATGTTTGTGTGTACTATTTAAACCTTTAATTAGTACCCATTGTCATTCCTTGAAGTAAAACTCTAGTTGGTGCCAAATCAACATTGTACTGATATTGATGATAAAAAGCAGTGGCTAGATCTTCCCATGTGTGAATACGGGAACCCTCGAATTGATAAAACCATTCTAGCTGAGTCCCAGCCATACTCTCTTGGAAGAAATGGATCCATAGCTTCTTGTCAGTAGTATGTAGTTGTATCTTGCAGACGTAGGACCTCAGATGAAGTTTTGGGCATGAAACTCTATCATACTTAGCAAATACTGGTATTTTGAACTTATGGGGGATGACAACCCCATGTACTAAGCCCAAATCACAAAAATCCAATCTAATCACGGCTTAAATTTCCACATCTTTCAACCTATCCTCTAACTGCTTGTATTTATCCTCAGCCGGTGGATATTGTTCATCAAAGTAGTCTTCATCCTCAGAAGCTTGATTGTTTGCACCTCCAGCGCGGGTACTCCTTGCCTTTTCATCCTGGTTCTCATCTTCCTCGGATGACTCTTCAACTATCTATACCTGACGGACTGGGCCTTTAAATATTTTCCCCATGTTGATGAAGGCCTTCCTCTTAGTCTCCTTTTTGGCCGCCAGTAGTGTCATCAGCTCTTGTTGTCCCTTGGCCAGGGTCAGCAAGGTTTCTTGGAACTGGGAATTATGTGCTTGCAAATCTTTCACGGTCTACTTGATATCCATCTTACTGAAATAAACAGTAGAAAGATGAGGAAACCTGTGATACGGTGAGAGAACTGACTTGAGGTTTGCGTTTGTATTCGCAAATGTTTCGGTTGAGCAAGAGTCGCCATCGACTTTTTATTTTATCCTAAGGAAAGGTTAAAAAGCATAGCAAAAATCTTTGAGATGTTTTCTTGGGTTCGGGGAGTAGATTATAGAAAGGGAAGGTATTAGCACCCTTTCTATCCATGGTTATCCATGGGCTCTTAGTTACTTGCTTAGATCAACTTGCCTTGATTTTCAATTGTTTGAAATGGTGCTTTGTGTGTGGGTTTGAAAATGTTTTGAAAAGAGGCCAATGTGGTGGCAACCTTTGTAATGATCCATGTTGGGATGTATACAAAGGTGTATATCTTTTGGAAAGTTTTCAATGTTTTTGAAAGTTGTTTTGAAAGTGTGTTGTGATGTGTGGTTTTGAAAAATAGGCAAGCGTTTTTGTTTTGCAAGTTGGCAAGTAACCAAGAGCTATCTACCCTAAATTTCTCAAAGATCTTTACTATGTTTTAACCCTTTCAACAATTTTTGTTCCACCATTGTATTTGGTGGACAATCTTGTGTTAGGATGTTAACGGGACGGGCGCGGGTCATTGTTTAGACCATGATTGCAATGGTGCCAAGTATCTTTGGGCAATTTTTCTTTTAAGGGACTTGATCATTTTTAGGCAACTTTCGAAAGCGTCATCGAGGGACTATGATCATTTGAATTTGTTTTGTTTTTCCAAAGAAACCTTAACATGCAACATGGCCCATTATTGAAGGCAACAAGTGGAGTAACCTTAAGGGTGCAAGTTTGATTGGTGTTGTCCATTTTCATGCTTTTTTGTCTTTGAATTAGGTCAAACTATTTTTTGGGTTGATTTTTGCATACAAACCCTAAGTCTATCATGGCATATTTAGAAAGCTTTAAAGTGCGGAATTTAAAGGTCCTAAACTATTACAACACAAATTATGGGATGGGGGTACAAATGTTCAAATGGGGATGTTTTAGCAAGAAAATTAAAACCTAAGCTATTACAATCCAAATGGAATTTACAAGGTATTTAATTGCACCATAATTAAATAAAATACAATAAATATGCAAGATGCAAAAAATGATTTTTATATGTATGTAAAAGTATTTTTATGTGTCAAATAAACAAAAATAGAAAGGATTAGTTTTTGGGTATTTTTGTGTTTAGGGCAAAACCCTGATTTTACAAATAAAAGGTGTTTATTATTTAATATATACAATATTTATTAATTATGTACAAAAAATAAATAAAAAGAAATTATATTGTAAAAAAAGTATTTTTGAGGTTAAATATTAATAAAAATAAAAATGTATTATTTTTATGTTTTTATCCTAAATATTCTAATAATTATATATGTATTTATATTATTTAATAAATATATTAAATATGTACAAAGATGAAAATATTTATTATTTACAAAAAAAGTATATTTTTTATAAAATGTTTTCAAAAGATAAAATAAAATAAAATCAGAAAATAAAATGTATTTGTATTATTTTTTATATTTTGAATAAAAGGATATTATGTTTATTTATGTACAAATAAAACTAAATGAAACAAAATAAATATCAAATAAAATGCAAAAAATGTGAGAAAAATATTTCTAATATTTTTTTATGCTTTGACAAAAATAAACAAATCAGAAACAAAAATCAAAAGTCAAAAATAATGAAAATAAAACACAATGGGCTAAGGGGGTGCATGTGTGAGAATGTGGTGCAAATAGGAAGAACAACACAGGCCCAACCCAAAATACTTTGTCTTCAACCTCTGGCCAGATTCAAACAAAAAACGCGCGTTTTGCCTTGTCCCTACTATCTCCTGATTCTTTGATCTTTAACAAAAACTTAAAACATGAAACCTGTAGAGCTTGAAGCCACGATTCTAGACATATAAAAAAGTTAATCTAACTCTCAGAAATGAGAGAGAATTTCTTCTCCCCCAATTCCTGACCTAGCTTTTTTCAGATGTTCAGATTCAAAATACTCTTAGCACACACAATATAAATGAAAAGTAACTATATGGATGGCTTCAGGGCTATGATTAGAACATGTTTTCTTCACAAACTTAAACCTAACTATGCCTGGATAGAGAGATAAAAGTTCAAAAACTTACCTGTTCAGCTTGAATCGTATGCAGCAATGGAGGTACTTTCAGTGCAATGTGAGGACTTGTACAGCTTGCTTGAGGTCCAGGGATGCTTCTTCAACCTCTAGCTTGCTTTGAAACTGAATGAATCGAGCTATAGGAGTCAACCTGCAAAACAGAAAAAGTGAAAATGGTGAAGTTGGTTAGAGGTGTTACAGTCTGAAGCTAGGGCTTGGGATAGTTTGTATGGATGTTATGGAGTGTGTATGAACTGGTTTTGGCCAAGGCGCACGAATGGAATGGACTGGGGGATTCAAACTGCAGCTTATGCCCTGTTTTGCCACAAAACTGTGTTTTTCTGTATATGGAGGTTTGGGAGATGGTTTGGTCGTGTTTTATACTAAGTTTGATGTTTAGAAAATGCTCATGAAGTTTGTTTTGGCTTGTGTTGACAGGAATGTGAATTGTGTTGTATTTGCAAAGTTGCTTCTATCTTAAGTTAAAAATGACAAGTTGAGTTACAAGCTTATGCAGGCCCGCTAAACATGCTGCAAAACTTTGTCTTGATCAGTGGGATATGTCTAATAACTTGTGCCTCAGAGATTTGCCTTGTACCTCATGGATTGCAAACTTGACATAAAGTGTCACTTTACAAAAATGGATAACTTGCTTTTTCTAATTAAGGCTTAATCTTGTATGCAATGGTTAAACACACAAAATAAGGCTTGAACACAAAGGATTGGCATTAAATTATTGAGTGTAAATGAGATAAAAGGCCTGTAATCAAGTTGTGCAAGCTGAGTTCAAAAAATGCCTAAGTTATGAACATGAAAATGGCCATGGACAAAGTGACTTTTACCCATATTGACAAATTCGATTCTCCCTAACCACAAGGGTGTTTGAGAAGTTCTTGGACATTTTGGAAAGCTTGGAATGTGTAATACAATCCATCTTTGTAATGCAAGTTGAAATTCCAAGTGGAAGCATGTGAAAAGTGGCCATGAAGTTAGGCAAAAATCCTGCCTAAAATAGGTCAAAATATTTCTAAGTTAAGAATGTTTTGCACCCTTGTTCCAAAAATCATAACTTTAGCTAAAAGCTTCTTTTGAGGAAACTTTGTGAATCAAAGTTGTAGATTTTGCAATGGACTATAACTTTCATGTTTTGAGTTTTGTTTGAATCCAAATGCATCTTGATGAAAAAGTGGGACAAAGTTAGGAAAAAATAAGGAAGTTTCATAACTTCGAAAAATTCTAAGTTATGAAATTTTCTCATTTCAAACCCTAATTTGTGATTTTTGATTTCTTGATGAACAAGTTTCATAATTTGACATGTCTTGATGAAAAATGAATCTTGGCACTTGATTTTGACCAAAAAGTCAAAGTTTGACTTTTCAGTATACAGTCAAATTTGGCTCAGTTGACTGGAAAGTTCATCTGTCAATCTTGTGCATTTGGTATCTTTTGAACTTGTTGAATATGTCAAGACCATGTCATTGAGTCCTTGAGTCCATATGTGAGCTTGAATTTCCATTGGTTAGGTCAAACAGTCAAAAATTGCCTTTGTGCAGTCAAAACCCTAAAAATGACCATTTTGCCCTTTTGGTGATCTTATCAAATTTCTTGTGGAATTATGATCCAAACTGGACCAAATGGTTCATATGAGTTCATAATATTGATGTGGGTCAAAAATCATGAGGTTTGACTGTCAATTGACCACAGTTGACTTTTTCCCCAATACAGTTGATTTCTAGGTCAACTGTCCAATTGACTGGGCAAAGATTGGAATCAAGACTTGAAACTTGGTATGGAGAAACTTGTGAGTCCAACATGAAGCATGAAAGTCATCTTGGGCCTTTTAGTTCAAAACATCTTTGTGCAAACTCAAACCCTAATTTGGGTCAACAGTGTAAGGAGGGGCCTTGAGCAGAGCAAACCCTAACTTGATCTTGAGCTCCAAGGGTCTTGTGGTGAGAAAATATTGATGAAATGGGAGGGAAAATTTTGGGGTACAACAAAACCTATGTCGGAAAATTTGCTTATGTCATGATGCATGGAATGCGTATGCAAATTATTTCAAGGATTTTTTAAGATTTAAATTTGTTTAGACAAAGAGGGAACAAACATTAATTGCATTAATAAGTTCAGATTGATTACAACATGCCTCTTGGGCTTGCATTGAAACAAAAGAAACAAAATGAACTAAATACAAATAAAAAGGCTCAAGTCTCTGATTGGTGCTTCCTTTTCGGAGTAATGTAGGCATTCAGGTTCCTCTCCTTGTGAAGTTTCCTCGTGAGCTCCAAAACCTTCTTATCGCTTGCGTAGAATTGGGTTTCAAAGGTGTCTCACTCTCCTTTGAGTTGAATCCATGATCTTTTAAATTCCTCGAGAGTAGTTGGCATGTTAGGATGGAGAAGAGTGTAAGGGGTGTCTCCCTTAGCAACGGGCTCCATAATCTCAGGTAGGATGGCGGGGTAAGGCATCACGAGACTTTGAGCACGAGTTTGTACCCACTTAAGGTAAGGCTTAAGAGGGATGGAATTTTTATGCCCCAATGTCTTGCTATCAACTTTGTTCGCCATGCCCCAAGCTCGTACGAATCTTGGATGATAACCTTGGACATCGTTCTCATAGTCAAATGCAATTCCTTGGACAAGTACATCATGAGGACCATCCCTCCTAGCATACCCAAATTGCTGTAAAGAAAAACAAGGATTATAGGTGATACCTCCCCTAATTCCAAGGAGAGGGACATTAGGGAATTCTCCGCAATGATCAATAATGATAATGTCCTCCAAAGATCGAGAACACCAATGAATATCCCAATATGAGAGTGATATGAACCTATTAGACCGTCTCATGCCTTGCTCATTCTTCAAAATAGATCGAGGTAGGTGCGAAATAAACCACCTATACAACAAAAGAGTGCAACACATAAGAATTCCCCTTCTCTTCATGGTGTGAGAGTGAAGAGAATGCAAGATATCCCCAAGTAAAGTAGGCACCGGATTGCGAGATAGAAATTTTTTGACTGTGTTCACATCTATGAGTTGGTCAGGATTGGGAAACAGTACCATCCCATAGATGAGAAGAGCCAACACTTCTTCAAAGGATTGTAAATCCAGAGCATCCCAAAAATCTTGAGCCTTCTCCAATAAAAACTTGGCTAGAAACCCTTTGAAACCACTTCTTGTTTCACAATTTACCATAACGTCGGATCGTTGCAAATGTAGAGCTCGAGCAATCTCCTCAGGTCTTGGGTCTCTTTTAATACCGTTGAATGGTAGTTGATCAAGAATAGGAATTCCAAAGAGTTGAGAGAATTCTTCCATAGTAGGCACAAGTTGGTAATCAGGAAAGGTAAAGCAATGGTGTAAAGGGTCAAAGAACTGAAAGAGCACCTTCATCATGTCTTCATCAAGGATTGAGGTAACCATATTGAGAATTCGACTATGTCTCTTGGTGAATGGAGAATTCTCAGGAACCCTTTATGCTAACTCTTTGAGTTGAGGAGGCACTCTTACGAGGTTGATTTGGATAGTATTCCTGCGAGTGGAAGCCATGTCCTACAAAACAGCACAAAGATAAATCCCAAAAATCCTTGAAATGGTTAGTGTAAAATGCCATGGTATGATATCATGATGTTATGTACAAGTAAACATATACACACAAAGAAAAAAAAGTCCTTAGGTTTAGGCTTGCATGAGGTTCATAGGTAAGTACCCTCTTGAAGTTTAGTTGATTCAACTTGTCCTAGAAAGTAATCGGGTTATAGTGAATCTCAATATCACTGATCTTTCTCCATCAGGCATTGTTTAATCACAAGCCTCCTTATTGGCGACCGAAATATCCCTAAATTCTTACCGCAATGAGCGTAGTATCGAGTATCAACCAACTTCAGACTGCACCAAAGCCGGCTACTTCACTACTTCCTAATGGCCAAGTTGTTCAATTAGAGGTTCTACGGTCAGTTAGTGCTTCATGACACCGCACAACAGCCCCATATTCTCCTTGATTGGACTCAAGGGCTACCGGTACAAAATAATGTGTCACACTAACATAGCCATCACTTCATCCATGTCGGTATATCCCGCACAGTCCCCATAATTTATTGCTACTTACCTAATAATGTTCCCCAATCCGGGTGGAGGATCAATAAAAACCCAAACAAGGACCCATAAATATAAAGCAAACAAATCAAACAATAAAAGAATTTAAATGTGATCTAGTCTCTAAGGTAACCCAACTTTTAAGTATACTCCCCAACAGATTCGCCAGTTTTATAATACGGAAGGCGAACTGACTTGGGTGTTTTGTGTTTAATCGCAATTGTTGCGGATAGCAAGAGTTGTCGACGACTTTTCTTTTATCCAATAAAGGAAAGGGTGAAAAGAAAAGGAAAGACCTTTTGAGAATTTTCTTGACTTCGGGGGGTAGGTTATGAAAAGGGAAGGTGTTAGCACCCTTTTCATCTGTAGTTATCTACGGGCTCTTAGTTGCTAGCTCACTTTGAAATGCTTTGTTTGAAATGTGTTTGTGATTTGTTTTGAAAGTATTTTTGAAAAGTGCCATCGTTTAGGCGAACTTTGTAATGATTCTCGTCTCTATAAGAATGCATACAAAGTGTTGACTTTTGAAAATATTTCATGTTTGAAAGGTTGTGAGCAAGCAACTATGAGCGTTCTACCTACTAAAAAAGTCTTAGTTCTTTTCCTCCTCCTTTAGATATTGCTATCTTTCCATTGATTGATAAGAAGCCCTATTATTGGATGTGAAGGGACGGGTGTGGGTCGTCATATAGTTATAGAAGGCAACATTGTAAGACGCTTTAGCAACTTTCGTAAGGGACTAAGATCATTTTACCGAAGGCAACATTGAAGGGTCATCGAGGGACTACGATCTTGTATTCGAGGGTCTTTTCTAAAGCATCCCACGTTCGAAGGACATGATTATTTTTATCCGAGGCAACAAGTGTGGGTTACCCTAGAGGTGCAAGTGTTCAAGTGTTTATTTTTCATGCATTATTGTTCTTGAATTAGGGTTGTCTAAGTATTGATTGTAAATCTTGCCATACACACCCTAATTACTAGCATTTTATATAAAAGCAGTAAATTGAAGAAAATAAGTATCTTACGCTATTACATCATTTAGGGATGGGGTATACAAATTTACAAATGGGGGGTGGAAAGCAATAAAAGTCCTAATTATTACAACCATATTGAATAACAATGAAAGAAAATATATAGAAAATATAAAAACAGTGCAAAAGAAAGGAAAATAACATTTTTTGACCATTATGCGTCAACACATGCTTCTTTGCATCAACACATAACCTTTCTTGTTCCTGTAAAACCAAAATCAACTCAGTATGAGTCGATACATAATGGTATGTGTCGAGTCATTTCTTATATGTGTCGACACATTCGTGTTTTGTGTCGACTCATGCACCTTTTATCTTTCTATTTTTGAGTCTGAATAGCAATATGTATCGACTCATAAGGCCATGTGTCGACTCATACCCTGTTATGTCACTAAAATAAGCCGACTCATGTGAGGATGTGTCGAATCATGCTGCAATTTTTTGCCTTAAACATTGTTCTATTGTATGTACAGGTCAGTTCACAACATATGATTGATAAAAATGAACTGCAAGTAAATGGTTAGCTTCAAAAGGAAATTATTACTACATTTATTTTCAACAATGAATCACTAATGATGTTTGAAATGAAAAGTTCAAAGTCAAGAAAACTTACCTTGAAGCTGAAATTTGTATTTTGAGTTTGAACTAGTGTGTTGGTTGTTTTTTAGCTTAGGAAATGGTAATAATGATGTTACAGAAGTTATTCTTGTATTTGAATAACTCCAATAAGATGTATGTGGAGTGTTTAGATGGTTTGTTTGGACAGAACTTTGCAAGGTGTGAGAGGTTCAAAGTTTTTGACTTCAAAACTCAAGAGTGAAGGCTTTGTGGACAGTTATGTATTTTTGAGAGTATGAGATTTTGAGGGCTTGTCTACACAACAAAACTTCGGGCCCTTTGTATTGCAAATGGCCTCTCTATTTATAGAGAAGGTTTGAGACTTCAAACAATTCAGATTTTGAAATCACATGTTATGGCTATCTTGCTTGTTTTTTAAGCAAGCATGAAGAACATGTTTCCAATGTTTGTACCTAGCTATCTAAAGTGGTTGATCACTTTAAACATGTTTGTTATCACTTGTAGAAGTTGAGTGAGATTATAATAACAAGTTGGAGGTGCAAGAAATTGACTTTGTGATTAAAGTGAACTTTTCAAGAATGGATATGTTACTTTCTTCGAAAAATGGAATTATCCATTGGACAAAGGCTCAAACACTTGGATCATAGTTTAATCAGTTGTTTAAGAATTTAATTAAGGAGTGATGTAAAAGTTTGATGTCTTCAAAGTGAATATTATGCAGCATGGCTATGGATTTGATTCTTGTTCATCACAAAATCTACCTTATAATTCAAGAATGAAACCCTAACGTCTTGGCTTTGATTATCTTAGCTCAAGTATGATCTCAATGAGTTCTTTCACATTATGGAAAGCTTGTAACATCTTCTACAACCTTCATGTTTTATATTTTTGAAGAATCCAATTGGAACTTGATGAAAATTTGCTAACAAGTTGGGATAAAAACCTGACCAAACCTGCTGAAAATTTCTCTAAGTGTTTATACAAAAATGCCACAACTTCATGAATTTATAACTCAAAATAAAAGCACTTATAGGACTTGATCAGCAAAGAAAAGTTGTAGATATCATCAAGATCTATAACTTTTATGTTGAAAGTTTTCTTTGAATCATCTTGCATCTTGGTGAAAGAATGGCATGAAGTAATAAAATTATCATGTATAAAAAACACTTAGAAAAATTTCTAAGACTTGAAAAGTTTGACTTTTCACATTGACTTTTGAATTTATTTATTTTTTGATGATAAAGCTTGATATTCTTGAATTTCTTGATGAATTTTGATCTTTGAAACTCAAATTTGGTCAAAAAATCAAAGTTTAACTTTTCAGTGTACAGTTGACTTTTTCATCAGTTGACCAAATTTCATCTATCAACCCAATGATCTTGAGAAATGAATTGATATATGCAATTAGGTCAAAATGATGGATTTGAATCTTTGGGACCATGTTTCAAACCATTAGGTCATGTATTAGGTCAAAAGTCAATGATTAGTCATTCTTAGTCAAAACCCTAGTTTGCAGCCTCAGTGTTTCGAAGGTGATTTTGTCTGATCAATTCCTTGAGAATCCTTGAGCATTGGAAGTCCTTTGTGAAGTGTCTTGATAAAAGAGAGGGCAAATTTTTGGGTACAACACATCTTATTATGTTGTGATACGCAGAAGACAGTTTCAATCTGTTTATTGAAGTTGCCAAAGATACTTGAGATGTTTCTCAAGTCCACTCATAAAGGAAATTATCAATAAGTTTAGTGAGAATCAATAGAGAAATTGATCAAGATAAGAGAGAATATATGATCATTCACATCTACGTGGTTATTCGTAATTAATGGCTAAATTAGGAAAGTGGTTCTGACCCTGTTGTTTGCTAATGATGGTGAGGAAGATGGAAGTCTATTGAAGACCTTGAAGGTGATCAAGGTATATTCTGATTTTTTGGGAAAAGTAAGGATGCCATAACAGATTTCTATAATGTGTTGATTGGTATAGGAAAGATGTTCTACCAGATGTTGGAACATCTCATCAGCAATTTGAGCAGAATCTTGTTGGACAAAGGATTGGCATAGCAGATGCTCTGGGTACTAAAAAATGTGTGTTGGTCACATATGTTTAGAACCTACTCCTGATTTGGAAGAGGAGGCATCTGGGTTGTGTGTCTGAGAAGTTTATATTCTAGAAACATGTCTTAGATAAGTGTGTTGGTTAAGATATGATCAACAAATTGTTACTTCTTGGATTATTTTATTTCTGATCCAAGTAAGTAGAAGTGAAGAGGTTGAGCTCTATTTTCTAGTGGAGAATTGTTAAAGACATCAAATCCAGGTCTTTTATATATGGATGTCAAGCTCAGTTGGCAAGGACATTCTCTCTGATAGTTGGAGGATCCTTTTGATCAAAGGAGCCAAAATTTTGGAATCTTGTTTGTGGACATGGAACATATTCTGTTTGAGGGGAGTAATGGTTGTAGGCACTAACCATATGTTATGCTGCTATTAAGGGGGAGAATGTTTGATTCTCTAAGGTGTTCCTAGCAACTGGTGAAGAAGATCCCCTAATCTGTAGTTGGAGATTCTTGGAGAGATGTCAAATATAATGTCTTGACATCATTATATTGAGAATTTATTTTTCTCAATATGCCTGACTAGTGTCTCTCACAAATTGGATGGAGGTTATTTACTCAAACTTGATATTACTTATCAAGTCTATGAGAACATGGAACTCTTGTTCTACTATAGTAGAAGAGACATTCAAGGGGCTATGTCCATTGGAGATGTATCCACCTGAGTGAAGTGGATGGTTGTTGTCTTCACTTTTGAATTGTCATCCAAACCACCTAGGATGAGCACTTCAGGTTTGTGTCTGGAATAAAGAGGAGGTGTTGTTTCTTAGTCTGAACAGTCTGTTTGTGGCTTATAATGACCAATCAATGCCATGTTTGTTGAAGTCTGCTCCAGATACCTGTTAGAGGGAATCTCCTCTTTAGGTGTAGAAGAATGGCGTTTGAAAGTCATACAGGAGGTCTAGACATTGTGCATATAAGACTAAGCCTCTTGAGGTGTGCATGATATGCATGTATTATAATCTTGTCTTGAAGGTTGATCAACTACGGATGTTTGATCCTCTTGTGTCCCTTGCAAGAGTTTTGTATGGACTTCCATAGGTATTGTCTCCAAATCCATAGGTAATGATTAAGTTCGTGTGGTTGAGATTATTGTCTGAACTGATGTTGGAACATCATTTCAGTTCCTTGCTTCTTCAGCAAAGGGAGTTTTTGTTTGTGAAGTCCATGGTGGAGTGTAAGGTCAAGCCTCTGGCATAATCTGGAATTGTTTAAGGTATGAATGCTTTTCATGACTGTTTATCATGATGAAGAATTTCCGGACTAAGTGTGTGTTTCTCCGTGAAACAATCGCTAGCCTCTTATTAAAGGTTACTTGCAAGATTGGCTACAATAATCCTAGACTTAGTGTTTAAGTGTTTTTTTGGGTTGAAAACTAATTTATAAAAGATAAAATGGAAAAAGATAAAGACAATTGCAAAGTAGATAAATTAAAGACAAGACTTGTAATTTAAAGTAAAAAGCTGGAAATTTCTATGAACTTAGATGTGGAAGCATTCATACATTGTTAAGCTTGAACTTTTTTCTCTATTAGATGCAAGTACTTTGAGTGTATTAATATTAAATATGAAGAAATGCGACCATTAACACAAATACATAAATTTTCTTAAATAGAAATCCTAAATATATAATCATCGACAATTACTAGCCCACGTTGGGCTTTATGGAAAACTATTTGAATCTTATCACGTTCTCGTTGGCTTATAGTTGATAACCTTTCCCGCCAATATAAACCCTTACTTAGTTGACCTTTGTACCTGTCGACAGCTGCCTCTGAATCTCATGTCGTCGTCGATTGGCTCCCTTGGTCGACATCCCTTTCTTTTCTCGACAACCTTTTCATTTCCTATAAAAATTAGGCCTCTTTCACCCTTTTAATCTTACATCCTAAGGGCCTATTTCCCTAGTCGAAAATTGCTTGTCAACAAATTGCTCCCGAAAATTCCATGTTCGATGGATTCTTGTTGATGAGAGAATTCTATCGTTTTATTTCCATATTTTCAACCCCATAACTATTTTGGGTTGACGTCATGCGTAAGCATGCCTACTTTCTGCACAACAGTTCCCCATGTCCCATCAATCACTTTTCATGATCACTCATAGGTTTTAGGCCATGGTTTTTTGAACAAACTCCACCAACTTTTCCACTTCTCTGCTTCGTCATTGTTCGATCAGTGCCACTTGTCAATGATCGACGAGTGCGAATTTTATTTAAATACCCTTTTTTAGGTTACCTACTTCTTCTTCCGTCTTCTTTTCTTCTTCTTGCTCTCAAAGAAAAAACTTTCGTTTTCGGCATTTTCTACTAAATATCAAAAATGGCAGCTTCTAGTTCTACTGTTACCAATCCAATGGCTTTTACTCTTACAGATACCGCCACTCTGGCAGTTTCCGCAACCTACATCCACTGATGCTTGCACCACTGTGACCTGGAAAAAACAAATGCTCATTTCGTTTGCAGTTTATGGAGAACACCATGCTTTTCATAGGACGTACCCTAACCCAACAAATGACATAAAAAAGTTCAGGAAATTTTCCCTTGCTATTCTCCTGCGAAACCTCTCGCATTTTCTCAGGATTGTATGCTTGATGTCAAGTTTGTGGACTCCTCTACCAGGCCTTTCGGCTCCACTCCTACTCATGGAAATTCAGCCTATTTGGTCTGGCTCAACAAGGTCCAAGCTAAGAAGAAGGATATTTGGGAAGCATTTTGCATTTTCGACGCGATCTAGTTGTCGAGGAATGCTCATAAAATCAATCCCTACATGATCATAGCGTCGATCATCTTTTTGGAAGGTTCGACCAACACTTTTCAACTCTCTTGTGGCATATTAACACCAACCCTCTTCGATGTAGTAGCTATCAGTGGCTTGTCTCCCTTGGGAGAAGTCTTCGATCCTACTTTGTCGACAGAGCTTAAATTTCGCTTTGACAAAGCTAGCTTTACACATTATATTGAAGAACACGACGACACTTAAAGCAAAGACATTTCTAACAAATAACACATTGCTTTCCTCACTCTTTGGCTTTCATACTATTTATTTTTCCTTGGGTCTCTGCAAGTGGCAAAAGGTTTTGTCCCTCTGGCCATTCAACTTCACGAGGGTCGACAGATTTCTTTGGGTAAGCTTATGTTGGCATATCTTTACCATAATCTTGGGGATGCTTCTTCCAGGCTCAAAAGTATTTCTGGAAATCCTAAGGGATCATCTCTTTCAGAGCCATTTTAACTTTTGCAATATTGGTTGAATGCTACTTTTGAGCATCGACTGACTTCTCCTCTATCAGAGACTGTTGAACACTCCTTATCGACCAGATCCATTGAGGGGTTAAGTTTGTCCGTGCTCACTCCTCAAGAAGCTTTGACCAGGTATGATTTTATAAAGTATATTAATTTATTCATAGAAACTACTTCCTTTATCGAGGCTATGTCTCCCTTTGTAAAGAGAGATGTCGGCCCTACTTGGTTTAAGGGTCATTTTCCTGGGGTTAGTCCTAAAGCGGATGCTAAATCAAATTCTATATGGAGAGAATTTTGACCTCTACTTTCTTCTCCTCTCGCATTAACACCGGTTCCAAAGTTATGGCTTTGTGATGTATCAGCTGAATTTGGTTGCTCGACAGTTTGGTTTTAGTCAAATGATGCCATCTTCTCTGGTCTCCCATATTCAAGATATCCTTTGGTTTAGACGACAACTGAGTGAATACGAATACATAGAATGTGTCTACTATGTGAGAAACTCTCCACATCTCGAACTTCCTATATTATTGTTTAAACCTTCTTTCTTTTACACCAAAGAGTTCACCAACTGGTGGTCTTAGTACCAGAAGCAATATTTCTCCGACATTGTCTTTTTGTAGACGTTAATGGATGTCTTTGAGGCTTGGGAAACAAAGGCTTCGATTGTTGACCAACAACAAAATCCTTAGGTTGTCGAAGTTCAACCCCCCAAGGTACCTTTTCTTCCTTTCCATATTTAAATTTGATCATGCTCATAGGTTTTTGTGATCTCATTCTACTGTTTTCAGGGGCGAAAGCGATCTTCGACCGCTAAGGCTCTTGTCGTTGCGCCCTCAAAGAAAGCCAAAGTTTCGACTACCCAGGTACATAACATTTATTTCACACGTGTTTTCATACCATTGTAGATTAACAACTGAAACCTTTCTTGTACTACTAGGCTCCTGAAAGGATTCCACAACCTTCTGTCGCCCCAGACACTTTCGACCATAGTGATGGTTCTCGCATTTTTTCCTTCCTCAAAGCTTCGACTCCTACCAAGCCCAAAGGGCCTAAGAGAGTCAAAAGAATCATCCTCAAATCCAAACACTCAGATTCTAACACTGTTGGTGCCGAGGTTTTGCCTTCTCCTATTCATGATCAAGAAGAAACATCACCTCCTCCATAACCAACTCCAACAATTTCACTTCAAGAAGAACAAAACATATAACCCATCAAGGAGGTACTTATTTTTCATACAACTTCTTTTTATGCAAATAGACTCTCATTTAACTGTTGTACTATTTTCAGGCACAAGTCCATGAAGAAGTGGTTGGAAGTACTCCATCCATTGACATAACTTCAGCCAAGGAAACTGACACCTTGGAGACTAGGAATGATCCCTCGATCGACATTACCTGTCATTCGACTCCGCCTGATGATTTGACTCTCTTCCCAACTACACACACCAGTGAGGAAAACACTAATGTCAATCAAGAACCTTCTGCTGCTAATGCTCCTCTTCAAGAAAATCCTAACCAGCAAGCTCATACTGGCAATAATTTCGTACACTTTGTTCCGCCAATCCCCAATTTCACATTTTGCAAGATACTAGCTCCAACAGCTCTTTACGCCAAGCAGAAATTCAGGCCATGAAGCGGAAGCATCTAGCTGAAACCTTGCGAAGACTCCAAAAACTCCGATAAGAACCCAATAATCCTGTTTCTATAACTTCTCTTGTTGCTGGTATTGACTCTGATGTGACTCTCAAATTGTAGTAGTTAAAAGCATACCTACTCAATGGAGATTTCCTCTCTGTCGTTGTCGATGAGAGTGATTTGGCGACTGACTTTTTCAAACTTTTTGATGACATCTCTCAGCATATAATTCCTAAAACTTGAGTTCATTACCTTATTGACTTTGATCCATTCTTTCGCCAAGCTATCACTTACCTCTCTTTGAGTAAACAAATCAACAATAAACTCCAAGCTAGCAATGCCGACATGGAAGCTGAGTGGAATCTCAGTAAATCTTATGAAGATAAATTAACTGCCTTTGAATATGAAAATCAATCTCGTGCCGACCAACGCTCCACTTTAGCTCAGCATATTTCTTCCTACAAAACTCAGATATCTCATCTCTAGAAGAAACTATCTGACGCTGAAGGCAAGAAGACCTTGCTGGATTCGGCTGAAGCGCTCCTAAGCCAAAATGAGATTAGCGAAGAGATTCAGAAAGGCATTGAGCATGGCAAAAAGGCTTTAAATATTAAAGACATGATTCATGAGTTGACGACAAAGAAAGCCCGCCTCGACAACAAAATTGTTTTTGAAAGGGCCCCCTTTGAAGATTTTAAGTCTCGCTTTCCTGCTTGAAAATCTTTATTGTTGCACCTTATATTTTGTTGAAATTTCCCTACTCTTGAATATGTAACCCTTTTTTGGGAAAAACTTATGGTTAACTTTTGGAGTTTTCCATTTTTGGCTAACATCAAATATAGTACGTATGATTGACTGGATTTCTTATGATGACGCTTTCACCAATTTTTGACAATTTTGTGTCTAACAAATGATTAATGGCAAAACTCTTTAGAATTTCTCAATTAATTCGAACTTCTACCATTTTATTAGAAATATTTGAAAACATAAAGTTTCAAAGTTTTCAAAATTTTCTAAATATTTGCATTTTTTTTATTCGCCCCCCAGTTTTGGGATTGATCATTAACTGGTTTTAAAAATATATATCGTTGGAAAAAGCACCACTATTAATTTGAACTACGAACATTAACCAATTCAACATACATACTTTAGGATTTAATACAAAAGAATTACAAATCTAGGAATGAAATATCAAACCATACCCAATTTCTACACCTAATGGTAAGTGGCTTTTAAGCCCCGAAGGCTTGTATCTTGCCTTCGACTTTCCAAAGATGTTGTTTAAGCCCTACTGGCCTCTATTGGCATACTTTATTTTGGCTTCGACATCCATCTTTCAACTTCTAAAGTAGAATTTTTATGACGTGTTCACCCATAGGCCGAATTCTAAATCACACTTGTCATTTGCTAGTCATCCTTTTCAGCTACAGATCACCCCGTAGGTGGAATCGACTCCCTAGGACCTGCAGCCTCTTCAGAATTCCATGTGAAACCGTGATCAAAATCCAAACTTATAAAATGATTTTAGTTTTCATTGGGATTGTAATTCTCATCATCACAAGGTGTTACATTCGCCAAATGTTGGTCGAAAGACTTCTTGCCACCTTTCACATTGTCGACTTTTGTAGTAGCTCTGATCTACTTCTATGTTCTCTACTACTCCATCTTTCCTCCAAATGGAAATTCATTGGTGCAAAGTCGATGGGACTGCACCTATTCCATGGATCCACTCACGGATAAGTAATAGATTAAAGTTGGATTTGGAATTTATAACCATGAATAATGTTGATCTGGTTATTATTCTGACAACCAATTCTACTTGGATGACACCCAGTATACTACTGGTATTTCCTTCATAGTTTGATAAAACCATGTTGTGAGGTCGAAGCTCTGACCCACACTTCCCCATTTTCTTAAACAAAGCGTGTGGCATTAGATTTACAGTTACCCTACCATCGAGAAACACTTTGTTAGCCAACATGCCATCTACCTTCTCCCTTATGAATAAAGGCTAGAAATGATATAGCATCCATGGGATTGGTTTTTCAAAAATATCCTTTTGTTCTTCGACCACACCAATATTCATCACATTGTAACATATAGGCTTTCCGTCAGCCGCTTCGTCGGAGGTAAAATCTTCTCCATTTTCTGATACTTCCACTACCCTATCATATTTTGCAAGAAGAATCGATATAATTCCACAATTAATGATGAAGTCTTCACCATAATAATAGTCATCATTGACCATGTCATCCTCTAGCGAAGGCTCATAGTCAGGTTCTTCCTCTTATTTTCCTTCAGATGTAGAAGTATACTCAAGTGCGGGAATATATTCCATATTTGGAGTTTCCACCAGCTTTGTGTTATCCAATTGGGCTACCGTCATCACCATTTTTTGATTTTCTATGGCCTTTTATTTTTTAGTCAACTTTGACTTGGGATAATACACCTTTGGAATTGGAAACTCTATTGGCTCTGTGGCTTCTACTGGTAGTATGTCATCGACACGACTGTTTTTTTTCGACTGGCTTCAACTGAGATGTTGAAGCTTCCTTTACCTCATTTTTGTTCATCTGATAACGCCTCCACTGAGTCCTTGTCATTGGATTTTTCCCTTTATAATTGGGAGAAACTTGATAACCCTTCAACTCAGCTTTCTTTTCCTATACCTCAACTTCATTCACAGTTACCTTCCACTTCGGCCTTTTTCTCCCCTTTTGGCTCATTGACTCCACCCATTTTCTTGTGGAATATCTGATGGAGGGCGGATGGTTTTTGGACGAGGTTGTTAGAACAATCTTCTGTATTCCTTGTTCCATCGAGGATTTCCTTGCTTGTTAAAGACAAACCTTGTGATTAGAGGCTTCTCTTGCTTAAGAGCCTCTTTTTTTACAGCTTCATACTTCTCATTTGCTTCTTCATCATACACAACGTTGCATCTTAGGCATAATTTTTCCTTCGACCCTTTCACTCTGCATTTCTCTTGAAAGTCAGCCAAGCTTTCTTCAGGCTGAGGGTACACTGCATGTAATCCCTCTTCCATCTTTGGGTCGAAACCATCAGTAGTTCCAACCATCATGACTTCTATGTCACCAATCATTATAACTCCTCTGTCGAGGCCCTCAGTAGCTTCGACCATCATGCAATCCAGAGGCTCTAAGTATAAAGCCTCTTCAACCTTCAAAGGATCGGTGTTGACTTGCATCTGTGGTTTTTCGCCAAACTTACGCCTACCATCTTTCAAAGCTTTCTGCACCAAATCTATGAATAGAACACGTTGAGAAGTTTTATGACCAAGAAAATTATGAAACTTACAAAACCCCTTTTCTTCTTTTGTTCAAGTGGGGGATTCTTTATGCTCTGAGGAACCATAATTTGACCATCAAATGCTAACAAATCAAATATTTCATCACATTTGGTCATGTCGAAAGTATAGGTCTTGGTGATGGCTTTGCCATTCTTTTTGGTTTCGACGGGTTTTTCCCTGTTTAACGGTTTCAAAAGTTTATACACATAAGGAGGTTCAGGCTGGATTTCAGCCAGGTTAACCTCTGTTTCTTCCCCTGACTCATTTTCGTCAAAAGAACAATCATCAGTTGCCACATAAGCAACTTTCCCTTTCTTATGATACTTGTTTGGCTTGGTTTTCTCCAACTTTCAAACGTTCGATTAGTCGAACTTTGATAGCTAATTGAGACATATCCTTCAAGGACTGAGTGTCCAGCAATTTCTTACTAATGGAATACTCTAACCCATTTGCAGCCATTTCGACCAACTCATGTTCAGGGACTTGTATAAAGCACTGCGCTTTCAGAAGTCTAAATCTGTTGAGTTATTGGTATATTAACTCAGTGCTCTTTTGTTTAACACTAAACAATTCTGTTAAGCTTATTTTGGACTTCCCAATATGGAATTGCTCATGGAGCTGTGAGTGCAACTTCACTATTATATGTTTTACATGATGTCAAAACTCATAAAGCTAGCATTTCAGTATGGTGGACGATATCCTTGTGTCTTATGGCACTCCTATGCATTATAGGTCTTAGGAATCATCAAAAAGTACTCTGAAATTGACCTAACACATTGAAAAACAGTTTCTGCATATTTTTGCATTGCATGTGTCGACGCATTTGATTTTCAGGTGGACACATGTAACTCAGTTTTTATGCCTGTAAGCTTTTGTAAGTTACAGGTCGACACATACAACCTTCAGGTTGACACATACTGAAAGATTTCTGAAATTGTAGAAATTCATATTTTATGTGCCGACACATCCATATTTTAGGTAGGTCGACACATTTACTCACGTTTTAAAGTCTGTAGCTTCTGACTTGTTCAGGTCGATATATAGAGTCCTTCAGGTCGACACATGCATTCTTTTTATAATGTATGTGTCTACACATACGAATTTGAGGTCGACACATAAGGTTTGTTTTGGTCAAATTTTCAATTTCTTTTATTTCAAATTCATCCTTTTTGCCCTAAATGTTTCCAACTATAAATATATCATTCATGTATCATTCCAACTTGATGATACCATAAAATTATCCTACATTTCCTCTTCTTCTTCAACCTTCCAATCTATGCATACACACCAACATTACATTGTGATGACGTTCCATAAGGGTGCCATCTAGACGAAGAATTATGGATTTCCAATTGGTTTGGGTTGAGATTTGTAGGGGTCTTTATCCGGGAAAAACCATCGGGTTTGTCCTCTAAAATCATTTGTTGAATTGGGGGTTTTTCGTGCAAGATCGTGCGAGAAGGAATCGTCCATGTGAAAAATCACTTACAGTGTTTGAAATCTTTTTAAGGAACCTTAGAGTGCTTGAAATGTTTTTAAGGAAGAAGCAAGAATTGGATGATAGAATTGGTGATCTTGTATTGATAGTGTGCAATCAAATTTACTCGAGTGAAAAATCCCTTGGAGTGTTTGAAATCTTTGTAAGGAACCTTGGAGTGTTTGAAATCTTTTTAAGGAAGTAACTTAAGCGGAGAATAGGTTGCATCTATCGGTCTAGGTTTTATTGAAGATCAAAATAAGAGAAGGGGTTGAATCAACATCAAACGGTTATGGTTTGTAATATTGCTCTTGAACACTTCTCTTGTAACCATACTTTTGCAAAGTAAAAAATTATCCTAATTCCAAATTTGGAATTGGAGGGAGATGTAGCCATAGCGGGGAAGATTGGTGAACTTCCTAAACAAATCCTTATGTCTCTTTTCTCCCATCGTTTTTAGTTGCTTTAATATTATTCAATGAATTTGTCAAATAGCATTGCGTTATTAATTTAATTGTAATTAATTTTACGAAATGTTTTTTATTTGCATTAAGTATTGATACTGCTTATAATCACTTTTGATTATAAGTGCTTTTATGTATCAACACAACTTAAAGGAAAATTCTGAAAATTCACTTGCACACCAAGTGTTTGACAAATTGTTTAGCTTGTTCAACTCGAAGGAAAATTGCAATATTTTATCACTTACTCGTATTTACTCTTTATCTGCAATTTGTTGAATGTGTTGTTTGATTGATCAATTCGTATATAATTTTTCGTTAATTGTTAAAGTTTAAATTACTTTTTTGTTTAGCTTATAATCACTTTGATTGTAAGTGATTTTTCATATCAACTAAGCTCAAAGAAAATTTTAAAAAAATTTGATTGCTCGCGACATGTTTGATAAAGTGTTGATTTATATTTTTAATATGACTTCATTGGAAATAGGAAACCGTTGTGTTGAATATTAAACAATTAATTAAGATATTATTATGTTGATTGATTTTATCATTATGATTAATTTCATATGGCTCGTGCATATTCGAGTTTCCAATAACTAGGTTCGTTTAGACTACTATATTGATCTAGGCCAAAAACCTTCTGCTCAACATTGTTTTTCAAATAAGTTTTAAATAGTCATTTTGAAAGTTAGTTCTTATTTGGGAATCTATTCACCCCCCTCTAGATCAGGTGTCGTAGTCTAACAGGAACAATTTCTCTAATTGGACCCATGTTTGCACTGAATGTGGGGGAAGTATTGTAAACCAAGTGAATGCATTCTTTGTGACAGAATTGGGAAAATATTTCATTCTTAAATACTCATTCACTATTAAATCACCAAGTTCTGTTTGTTATCTGGAAACGTGTTCGATAGTGGACTCTTCGACATCCCTTGCAAACTTAGTGAATTTTGGGAGTTTCCCACCTATTGGTAACTCTGTTTGTAACACGAAATCTAGCAACGGAGAAACATACATCGTCCTCTAATAGCTAGTATTTATTCAATTCCCCGCCATTATTCGTTTGACAATGGCTTCTAGGTTCTATTCCCTAGCCATTGTTTCATGTCGAACATGCATGACTAGTTGGTCGGAATTATGGTTTTGTTTTGCTATTACTAATAGGGGTTGTTGTACTACCCTAAGTATGGGGTCGACACACGGAGGAGTCAGGGGTTATTGTTCCATTGTTTAGTTAAAAACCTTCTCATACTGCACTGGTCTCTCACAGGATGGGGGTGCAGCTTGTCGAACTAGAGTTCTCGAAGCACCAAGAAAATCTCCAATGCGAGTTATTTGAGTTGCTAAAGTATGATAACTCTGCACCGAATTTTCCATTAAAGGTCTCAATATAAGACTCATTTGTTGAGTGAGCATATTGACCATTTCATGGTTACTTTCATCCATATGTTGTCTCATCACAGCAACTGTACTTGGGTGAAAGTAGGCATAATTTGGTTGGCGAATCCCAACCCATACGAATGCCCAAATTAGCTTCTCGACAGCCCCGTGCACGGTATGGTAAAAATGTAGAGTTTTCACCAAATTTGAACTGCTAGTATGCAGTCCTGCCATCATTGTTGTGGGCATTCATACTCATGTATATTCCTTGCAAAACTAGGAATATATTGCCCAGAATTTGGAACCACACCATCGTGTGTTTCCCTTGTGAAACTAGGCACATAATGCCCAACAGTTGTAACCATTATTGGTCTTGCAGTTACTGGTTGTGTTGTAGTAACTATAGTTGGCGATGTCGAAGATACGAGCGCCAGACTAGAACCCACACTCGTCGTTGCACTGATATTTTCTCCTAGATTTTGATCCCTTTCAGGAGTTCTAGGATCTACCATTTTTCTACCACTTCTTAATTTCATGCACGAAACGAACATAAACGCTTCCCATCGGGTGTGCCAATTTGTTTCTCTGTGAAATAATCACTAGCCTCTTATTAAAGGTTACTTGTAGAATCGGCTACAATAATCCTAGACTTAGTGTTTTGAGTGTTTTTTGGGTTGAAAACTGGTTTATAAAAGATAAAGGGAAAAAGATAAAGACAATTGCAAAGAAGATAAATTAAAGACAAGCCTTGTAATTTAAAGTAAAAAGCTGGAAATTGCTATGAATTTAGATGTTGAGGAATTCATACATTGTTAACCTTGAACTCGTTTCTCTCTTAGATTCAAGTACTTTGAGTGTATTGCTATTAAATGTGATGAAATGCGACCACTAACACATATACATAAATTTTCTTAAATAGACATCCTAAATATGTAATTGTCGACGGTTACTAGCCCATATTAGGCTTCATAGAAAACTGTTTGAATCTTCCCACGTTCTCGCTGGCTTACACATTGATAACCGTTCTCGCCAATATAAACCCTTGCTTCGTCGACCTTTGTACTTGTCGATAACTGCCTCTGAATCTCCTGTCCTCTTTGAATGGCTCCCTTCCTTTGCTCGACAACCTTTTTGTTTCTTATGAAACTTATTCATATTTCACCCTTTTAATCTTATAGCCTAAGTGCCTATTTCCCTAGTCAAAAATTTCTTGTCAACAGTGTGTACAGAAGAATGTCAAATCAAGTGGTCTACCATGTGTGGAAAGGTAGCATCATCTGTTATTTATGTGTGATGAATTTTTTCCTCTGATGTCAAATACCTTGTTGGGAGCTGGATATTAGTCTGATTTAGTAAAGATGTGCATGTAATTGATGGTAACGACCTTGTCGGGAGCTGAGTATTTATCTGATAGGTATATGCAAGTCTGCAATCTAAACACTATGTTTCAGAGAGTATGTGAGAGTTTATTTCTCTCCATGTTATTCAGGTGTTTGTGATAACCTGAATATGCTGCACAAGCTACTTGTTTTGGGAGATTCTTGAAGGAATTTTATGCATAACGAGTCCTTTGGATGATAAATTAAGAACCAGATTGGTTAGGGCTCAACATTAGTGTCAGAAGAGGCAGTTCTGACTGTGTGGATCAGAATATGCAGATTCTGATCTTGTCTACAGTAGTATGCTTGGTGAATGCATGACTACTATGTTGAAGACTTCACTAGTATCAACAATTTCTAGTGAACGTAAGGGCAGAGGACTAGGATCAGATAGTGTGGTTTGATTAGGAAGATTGTGGAGAAGTGTTTTCCTCTGCTGCAAGCGTGTCAGCATGGAGCTTATAAAGAAAGCAAATTGATTGTTTTTGCTTGAGTGATGTCAAAGCAAGTGTGCATGACATCTTGGTCATCTGAAGAGGTGTGATGAAGTGTGTGGTTCTATAAGGCCATGTATTAGACATGTCCTTGAAGAAGTCAGAAGACATGGAGCTGAAGTATCTAGTTCAGATTGTTTTCACAAGGGTGTGGTTATGGTTCAACATATGTGTGAAGTTGTAGCTCTTGACTATGAAAATGTGTAGTCTTTATGTGACTTTATCTAGTGCTAACATGACTAATCTTCAGTAGGAGCATTGTTTATCCATGACAGGGGGTGAAATACTTGTCTATGGATTGTGACTACAATGGTACATGTTTTTTTTGAAGCTTGTGTGCTGATCAAGCTTGTGAAAAGTATTTACCTCTGGTGAGGTTGTGATGTCAAACAACATGTTGTGACATTAGGTTGTTGGATATGTATGGTTATAGTTATCTGAAGCTAGTTGTTGAATCATGTGCTCACATGCTTCTTAGAAGGATTCTAGAGGGCAGTCTTGTTTGTGTCTGGGAGAATTTATTTTTCTCTGCAGTTTTTGGAAGGACTCCATGGAGTTTTTAGTTGATAGGAATGTTAAACATATGGTATTCTGATGTCTTGGTAAGTGCTATTATTTCTGGCTGAAAGGAGTAGGCTTAGAGTTTGGTGGAAGACTGGGTGTTCTTGCTTCATAATGTGTAGAAAATCCTGTGAAACATCTTCTACTGATTGGTGAAGAAGTTTTTGATTGAAACAAATGTTTGACCAGATGTCAGGATATTATGCAAGACATGTTTTTCCTTGAGCCCAACAAGGAAATATTTTGGACGATGCAATCTTTACTTGTTAAGAGGAAGTGTAAAGCATGCTTGTTGACTATGGATATGCCTTTATTGGAAATAACTCTTTCTAGAGAATCATTCAAGAATAAATGAAGGTAGTCAAAAACTGTTTTGGAAGGTGCATTTTTTTTTGGTTTGTTATCCGCAAATAGCATTCTTGGCCAAGACCACTGACTCGGTCTAGGATCGTTAATTCCTATGTCATTGCTTGGGTATTTATTGAGGTCATTATTTCTCTTCCTTCACATTGAGTTTGTTTTTTGTTTACATAAAATCCTTATGGCTTTTTTTTGGGTATGGTTAAGTCCGAGGTTTGTGTTTGCGGTTGTTTTGCAAAAGTGTCGAATAAAATGTCTTACACTGAGTCTGCTAGTATTTTTGTGTGTCTTTGTGTCTTATGATCTGAGTTATAAACACAGTTGTGTCTTGTGTTCTGAGTTATCTAAGAGTCATAGTGAGCTCCCCTAGGTTGGTGTTTGTATGTTCCCTGTGAGGAAGGTTTTTGGATTAAGGGGGAGTATCTTCATCCCTGCGAGAAATGTTTCTGGACTGATAGGAAGATTTATCCTGCAATGGTAAGCAAACTTTTCTAGGCTGAGGGGGAGTATTGAATACCTTCTTCCTCATGTACACCGAAATGACTTCAGGACTTTCTACTCTGAGGTTGCTATTCTTTGATACTAAAGTTCTTGGTGCAATGGAGTTGGTATGAAGATGTTCGAACATGATGTCCTAACATCACGTTGCTTGTGAAGAGATGGTTCTCCATGCTGCTGTTCTTAGTAGCTTTCGAACACTAAGCTAGTGATTGTAATTTTTGTTTATTGTTGTAATATGAGTTGTAATTTATGTTATTTGTTTTAGCCTAAATTTTCCAAAGGGGGAGATAGTTAGTTCTCTATTTTTAGGATTGGCATTAATTTTAGTAAAACAAACATAGCCGCAATATGATGTGATTACTTGCTATGAAGAACATGTTAGGAAAAAAGTCCTATTTTATGTTGAGACGTGTTGAGATGAGAAGCTCTCATCATCTAGAGCAACATGTCAGATAATATGTCCTATGTAGGGTCATTTGACATCGCTCATGTGCTGGGCTGGATAGTTGGATCAGTTCAAGATTTAACAGATGTAGAATATTCTGGTAATATTATGATATCCTATATGGAGTTGTTTTATAGGTATGGAAGATTCAAGTCAGAATCAAGAAGAATATTTAAGAATATTGACTTTCTAATTATGGAGATAAATTAGGAAAGATTTGCTTGAAGACTTATTTTGTAGCAGAAGTTTCTGCTGATTTATAGCAGCTGATATGTTGTGATTTGAAGCCCAAATGTAGTTGGGAAAAAGGTTATAAATAGAAGCATTGTAACCTAGAAGAAGGAACCAGCTGTGAATGAAATGATGTAGTTATTAGAGCTGAGTTTGTAAGCCACTATCTAGGAGAGTTGGTATGTGTGATCCACTCGACATGTGAGTTGGACTGTGTTCCTTGAGTTGTAGGGTTCTATTATATCTCTTAAGCTTTTAAGCATAGAGATTATTATTGTTCTTGGAGGAAGCTTTTAAGAAACTCTAAGTATTGTTCTTAGTCAAGAGTCTTGGCTAGGTATTGTCATAGAAGTGTGTCTTCTTGTTATGCATCATGGAAGTGTGTCTTCCTGTTTTGGTCCAATCATTGTCTGTGATTGAAGGGGAGTTGAGGAAAGCCTCATACCTAGGTGAGTCTTAGGTAGAAAGTATAGCATGGGTAGTGATTAAGTGGGAAGTTGTAAACGGAGAAGTTTAGCTTCGAATTGATACTATTATAGTGGACTTTATCCTTGGCTTGGTATGCCCCCAGAGTAAGAGAGTTACTCTGATTTGGGTTAATAATTATGGTGTGTTGTTTACTTTTCATACTGTTTTTGTATGTTTATACCTTGCCATTTGTTGGTTGTTCGGATTCAGATGTCTCAACATGTCATAGGACATATGAAGTTCGATATACCATAATTCACTCACCCTTCTGCTAGGATGATGTTTTATACGACATCGCTCAGGTGTCAAAGATAGTGGTGCTTCTTGCAAGGACTAGTCGGAGGGGCTAGTTCTTTGTTTATCCTTATTTAAGTAGTGAGTCATGCTCTGGTCATGTAACACGTGGAAACGTTTGAACTCATGTTGTTTTTAAGAGATGTTTTATATAATCTCTTATATTTATGTTGTATTTTGTGATTATGTGATGAGTGGCCTTTAGTGCCTAATGTTAATTTTATAATTGTCATTATGGGATTTTATTTATTGGTATCATTATGAAAGAGAATTATTATGATGTGATATGCATATGTGTTAGTATATGGAACATGATTTTAACTGCATGTTATGAGCATGATCGTTGTATTTGTGATGTTGTTTTGAAGTACATGTGACACTCTCTTTGATATGCTAATTTACTCTGATTATGAAATTCTATTACGCGAGTGGTATCAGAGCATGGTCGGCCAGTTGGCCAGGTTATTAATGTGTTTATTTCCTTTTGTATTCATTATGTGTATATGACATGATCGGTATTGTTTGTCTAATGAAAATTGTTGGTTGTTTGGGAATCTCAGAACAGTGGTTGCATGAAGGAATAATGATGCTATTGTTGAAGCGTTGGCAATAGCCGCAGGTCAATGCTGGAAACAAAGATGATGAATAATTACGTACTTTAGGGAATTTTCAGAGGAATAATCTGCCAATATTTGAAGGAGCTCATAAACCTGACAAAGCACAAGTAAGGTTGAAAGAGATTGAGAAGATCTTTCGAGTCATGAATTGTTCGGAGGCGTAGAAGGTGCAGCTTAGCACCCATATGCTTGAGAAGGAAGTTGAGGATTGGTGGAGTAACACTGTTCTGAGGTTTGAAGAAGATGAGATTGAGGTTACTTGGGCATTTTTTAGAGATACATTTCTGGAGAATTATTTTCCAAAGGATATGTGTGGGAAGAAGGAGATTGAATTTCTTGAGCTGAAGAAGGGCAATGGAACTATGGCTAAGTATGTTGCAAGGTTCGAGGAGTTGATTAAGTTTTGTCCTTATTACAACACTGCTAATGATGAGAGATCTAATAGTCTTAAGTTTGTGAATGGTTTGAGACCTGAGATTAAGAAGGCTATGGATTATCAGCAGATTACATGATTTTTTGAGTTGGTTAACAAGAGTAGGATCTATGATGAGGATAATAGAGATAGTGTTGCTCACTATAAGTCTTTGAATGATAAGAAGCAAAAAAGGGAAATTCAGAAGAAAGTCGTATGTGACTCCTACTGGTAAGGGGAAACAAAAAGCTGGTTATGATAAGAAGCCGAGTGGGGGAGGAGCTCTTACTCTGATTAGGTGCTACATGTGTGGTGTTGAAGGACATTATGCTATTGAGTGCACAAGTTTTAAGGTGAAGTGTTTCAAGTGTGGCAAGCTAGGTCACAAATCTCATGATTGCAGAGGAGGTGCGAGTATGACTTTCTACAACTATGGTGTGCAAGGGCATATTAGTACCAAATGTGACAATCTGAAGAAGGAATAAGCTAGAGGGAAAGTGTTTGCTCTATCTGATTCTGAGACTGCGTTGAGGAGATACTAATCGGAGGTACGTGCTTTATTAATGGTACACCTTTGATTACTATTATTGATATTGGCGCAACATATTCTTCATTTGTTTGGATTGTGTTAAGAGATTGAATCTTGAGTTATCTGATATGAATGGAAGTATGGTTATTAACACTCCTGCTATGGGTTCAGTGACTACTTCATATGTGTGTTTGAATTGTCTGTTGAGTATTTTTGGTAAATACTTTGGAGTTGATTTAGTGTGTCTTCCATTAGATCAACTTGATGTTATACTTGGGATGAACAGGTTGGAATGCAATCATGTTTATATCAACTATTTTGACAATATAATTATCTTTCTTGATTCTAGTTTTGAGAGAGATTTGTTTTTGTCTGCCAAGCAAGTGAATGAGTTTGTGCGGAATGGTGCCGTGTTGTTGGCTTTGATAACGACATTGGATATTTGTGAGAAATAAAAGATTGGTGAGTTAGCAATAGTTTATGATTTTCCTAAGGTATTTCCTGAAGATGTAAGTGATTTACCTCCAGAGCGTGAGGTGGAGTTTATGATCGAATTAGTTCTTGGAACTAGTCTGGTATCGATGGCTCTATATCGAATGTCAGCATCTGAATTGAAAAATTTGAATAGTCAACTTGAGGATTTTCTTGAGAAGAGATTCATTCGTCCTAGTGTGTCACTGTGGGGTGCACCAGTTTTGTTGGTTAAGAAGAAAGAAGGTACTATGAGGTTATGTGTGGATTATACACAATTGAACAAGGTGACCATAAAGAATAAGTATTCACTTCCGAGGATTGATGATTTTATGGATCAGTGGGTTGGTGCGAGTGTGTTTAGTAAGATAGATTTGAGGTATGGGTATCTTCATATTTGTGTGAAGGCTAAAGATATTCAGAAGACTGCTTTTAGAACTAGGTATGGTCATTATGAGTAGTCTGTGATGTCGTTCGGTGTGACCAATGCACCAAGTGTATTTATGGAATACATGAATATGATTTTCCATCAGTATTTGGATAAGTTTGTGGTTGTTTTCATTGATGATATTTTGATCTATTCAAAGAGTGAAGAGGATCATGCTAAACATTCGAGGATTATGCTATATGTGTTGAAAGAGAAGAAGTTGTATGCTAAGTTTTCTAATTGTGAGTTTTGGTTGAAGGGTGTGAGTTTCCTTGGGCATGTAATATCGAAATATGGTATTGCTGTTGATCCGTTGGAAATTGAGGTTGTGTCTCAATGGGAAGCTCTGAAATGTGTTTCTGGGATTATAAGTTTTCTTGGTTTAACAGGTTATTATCAGAAGTTTATTGAAAGGTTTTCCAAGTTAGCTTTGCCGTTGACACAATCGACTAGGAAGGGTCAGGCTTTTATTTGGACTGCACCGTGTGAAGCCGGTTTTAAAGAGCTTAAGAGAAGGTTGATAACCGCTTCCTATTTCAATTTTTCCTAATCTGGCAGAACCGTTTGTTGTGTATTGTGACGCTTCATTGATGGGTTTAGGAGGTGTGTTGATGCAGAATGGACAAGTTATAGCTTATGTTTCAAGGCAACTTAAAGTACATGAAAGGAATTATCCGACTCATGATTTAGAGTTAGCTATTATTGTGTTAGTGTTGAAACTTTGGAAGCATTATTTGTTTGGATCAAGATTTGATGCGTTTATTGATCACAAGAGTTTGAAATATTTGTTTGATCAGAAAGAGTTGAATATGAGGCAAAGAAGGAGGTTGGAATTCTTGAAGGATTATGATTTTGGTTTGAATTACTATTCGAGGAAAGCGAATGTTGTGGTTGATGCATTAAGTAGGAAATCTTTGCATATGTTGATGTTGATGGTGCGAGAGTTGGAATTAATTGAGCAATTTCGAGATATGAGTTTGGTTTGTGAAGGGACTTCTTCTAGAGTTAAGCTTTGAAGCTTACTAGTTGAATTCTTGATGAGATTCAAGAAGATCAAAAATCTGATTTGAGTTTGGTGGATCAATTGACGTTGATCAATCAAGGTAGAGGTAGCGATTTTCAGATTGATGAGAATGGTATTATGAGATGTCGTGATAGAGTTTGTGTTCCAGATATAGCTGGTTTCAAGAAGAGGATTCTTGAGGAAGGGTATCTTAGTGGTTTAAGTATTCATTCTGAAGCTACTAAGATGTATCAAGATTTGAGGAAATTTTTTTGGTGGCCAGGTATGAAGAAAAAGATTGTGGCATTTGTGTATTCTTGTTTAATTTGTCAGAAGTCGAAGATTGAACATCAGAAACCATCTCGTTTGATGCAACTATTATCTATTCCTAAATGGAAATGGGATAATATATCTATGGACTTTGTTTCTGGTTTACCCAGAATACCATGTAATTTTGAGGCTATTTGGGTTATTGTGGACATGTTGACAAAAATTGCTCACTTTATTCCGATGAGTGGATTATCCAATGGAGAAGCTTGCAAAGTTGTACATTGATAAGATCGTCAGTTTGCATGGTATTCTGTCTAGCATTGTATCAAATACGGATACGAGATTTACTTCGATATTTTGGGGGAGTTTGCAAACTGCTTTGGGTACCAAGTTGCATTTGAGTTCTGCTCATCATCCACAAAAAGATGGTCAGACCGAGAGGACAATTGAGTAACTTGAGGATCTTTTGAGAGCTTGTGTATTGGAACAAGGAGGTGCTTGGGATAGCTAATTGCCTTTGATTGAGTTTACGTATAACAACAGTTTCCATTCGAGTAATGAAATGACATCGTTTGAGGCTTTGTATGGTAGAAGGTGTAGGATGCCTCTGTGTTGGTATGAATCAGGAGAGAGTATTGTGGTTGGATCTGAGATAGTCCAGCAAACTACTAATAAGATTAAGATGATTAAGGAGAAGATGAAGGCTTCTCAGAGTCGTCACAAGAGTTATCATCATAAGAGGAGGAAAACACTTGAGTTTGAGAAGGGAGATCATGTGTTTTTTTGATTTACTCCAGTAACAGGTGTTGGTCGAGCGTTGAAGTCGCATACGTTGACACCATGTTTTAGTAGTCCTTATCATATTTCAGAGAAGGTAGGTGAAGTGGCTTATAAGATTGCTTTGCCATCGTCGCTTGCTAATCGCCATAATGTGCTTCATGTGTCTCAGTTGAGGAGATACATTACAGATCCGTCTCATGTGGTCCAATTAGATGATGTATAAGTAAGAGATAACATGAATGTGAAGACATCACCTATGCGGATAGAGGATCGGGAGTTGAAGCAACTTCGTGGTAAAGAGATTGCCTTGGTGAAGGTAGCTTGGGGAGGACCGGCGGGTGGAAATGTGACGTGGGAACTTGAGAGTCAGGTGAGAGAGTCTTTTCTCGAGTTATTTGTTTGAGGTAATTTTCGAGGACGAAAATATTTTAAGTGGAGGAGAGTTGTAACACCCCGATTTTCATTTAGTAATTACTTATTTTATTAATTATTATTTAATATAGTAATTAATTAAATTGTGTGATTTTGTGAATATATGGATTATTTAGATTAATTGTGTTATGTGTGTATTGGGTTAGTAAGTGTGAGAATAACATTATTAAGAAATTGGGCCTTGGTGAGGGGTTAGAGTGAGAATGAGATATTAAGCCCAATAGTGAAAATATAGTTAGTAAGAGTTTTGTAAAACAAAGAGAGAGAATTGTCAAAACAAGAGAAGAGAAGAAAGAGGAAAAAAGGAAGGAAAAAAAAGGAGAAAAGAGAAGAAGATATAATCCTAGAAAGGATCTACTTCCAAGTTAAGGGTGGGTAATTTGCTTATTATGGGATTATATAAACGTATGTAATGGGTAGTTCCATGATTTAGAGATTTTGTTCTTCACTTTCTAGATTTTAACATATTAGGGTTTTGAGTTGAAATTCATGAAATTGATGTTTGAAACATGTTTTGATGTTTATGATGGAAGCTATATACTAGATATAGGTTGTAATGTGATTTAATGGTGAAAAATATGAGTTTGAATGGGTTTTTAGAGTCAAAACTCAGACTAGTGTGATGTTGAGTTCGCAAATTTTTTCTGCAGAAATCGCAGAGCGCACTTAGTGTGGATTTCCATGCTTAGCGTGTAAGTTACTGATTTGAGGGAGCTTAGCGCCAAGAGAGAGACCTGCAATGAAAAATATTATATTTTATTTAATTGATTTGGGATCTTGTATGCTTATTATTTATAATGGATTTCCATGAATTTTAATAATTTATTCAATGTGTATTGGATAGGTTTTGGATGACTTTTTGATGAAAATATAACACTTAGATTTTGTGTATATGTATGTTATGAGTTGTGTATAAATGAGAATAACATGGTTCGAATTTGTTTGTTATGTGTTATTATGATGTGTTGAAGTGATGAATGTTATGAGAATGCATTGTATGTGAATGATGACATGGATTATGTATGTTTGTGCAACAATGATGATAATTCAAATGTGATGAATTAGGTGATGTATACTTGTATGATTAAGATTGAGGAATGGTCTTAATTGCATATTATTTTTGAGATTGCACATGCATCATTTGTTGTCAAGAGGCAATATTTGTATGCGTCGATGTGAAATATTGAATTGTTGTGCAATATATGATATTAGTGTGAATGTTACATTTGTGGTATTTATGATTGATTACCTTTATATCATGAATCCTTAAGTAATCATTAAGCTAGTTCTTTGTTATTCCTTATTTAGGTAGTGAGTCATGTTCTGGTCATGTAACACGGGGAAACGTTTGAACTCATGTTGTTTTTAAGAGATGTTTGATATACTCTATTTTATTTATGTTGTATTTTGAGATTATGTGATAAGTGGCCTTTAGTTCTTAATATTTTATTATATAATTTTCATTATGAGATTTCAATTATTGGTATCGTTATGAAAGAGAATTATTCCGTTGTAATATGCATATGTGTTAGTATTAGGAATATGATTTTAAATGTGTGCTATGAGCATGATAGGTGTATTTGTGTTGTTGTTTTGAAGTACATGTGATTCCCTCTTTGATATGCATGTTAATTTACTCTGTTTATGCCATATTATTGCGCGGGGGTTTATGGGTGTAACACGTCAACTGTCATGTGTCTTGAATATCCACTATCTAGAAATCATAATATTTTTGTGAAAACACGACTTTCATGTAGACAATCAATTAGGAAATTTTAGGTATCCAACTAGTGGGTTCTTTTGGTTAGTTGAGGTAGACTTAGGGACCTACATCATTTTACCATTTGGAACTTGAAAGTTCCTAATGTGACATTGAGGCCTAATGTGTCCCTTATCACCACAATAATGACAAACAACTTTAGATAAAATACCTCTTCTATTTTTCCTAGTGACACAATGTTTTTTAATGAAAAGCATTGATGGGAAAAATAGAAAGTGTACTATTTCCACCGATGTAGTAATAATAGGGAATATTCCCTGAATGTCGATCTCAAGGACTACGTACAATTATCGAGTTAAATTCATGTTCAATTAAACAAAAATTTAATTTGGGTTTTGGTTTTGATATTGTAACTTAACAAATAGTAGAAATATAAAATGGTTTTTTCACAGATATGAGGAGTTTGCTAGGGTAATGTGTATAATTTCCCCTGTAACTCCCTTGAATCTTGGTCTCTTCAAAAAATTCATATCCTTCAATTACCAACCCTTTAGGTTATCTTTCCCTAAGTCCTTGGTGGGAAAACCTTTGAACCTTCATCCTAAATCCTAAGTCCTTAGATATTTTCGATGGAGTCAAGCCTTTGTTTTATCAAGATTTATCTGGTAACTATAGGGTATCCCTAGTCCTAGGTGATATCTATTATAGCCTAATCATACAAAAACCTTATCAATCGCGGTCCAGCTGATTGTTTACCGCAAATCAATCCTAATTTATCAGATCTGGAAAACATAAAAACATTGTACAACTAAATTAAATAGAGAAGACTATTGTATTAAAGAAATTCAGGAATCAAAATTGCTTACATAATCAAATTAGAGACACCCTCTAACATTAAGGGTTTTAGCTAATCATATTGTTCAAAATAATCACAAGATAAAAATTAGACATTACAAGTAATTGGGTAGCTTCGATCTTCAATTGCTTCCGCCCATGAGAATCTTCCGCTCTCCAAGAACCTTGATCTCCCCAATCTTCATTCGTGTGAACTATTCTTCGCTTCCATAAAGTCCACTAATTTCTCTTCAAAACTTGTCTAAATAGTGAACAATCCATTTGTCTCGGTCTGAAATGCCCAAAATGCTCCTCTGGGTCCCAAATAGTGAAAAATCATGAAAGCATTCAAAATCAGCATCACTGGTCGACACGGCCCGTGTCAGGCGACATGACCGCCCGTGTTGGCCATTAGGAATTTTTTTTGCTCCAGGCATGCTGAAACAGCCTGTGTCAGGCGATACGACCGCCCGTGTCAACCCCTGTTTTCCACGCTTTCCAAGTCTTCCCCCTGACACGGCCCGTGTCAGGCGACACGGCCATCTGTGTCAGGACTCCTGTAGCATTTCCTCCAAAAATTTGAATTATGCACTTTTTCCGACCCAATTTGTCCTATTTTATTCTTCTGAACCTGAAAACACTAAAACCCAAAACCAAAACATAATATGCGATAAAACGAAATAAAACCTCGATAAGTAAAAGAAATAATAACTGAAATAACTTCTAAATATATGTGTAAAAACCACTAATCAAATTCCCCCAAATTTAAACTGTTGCTTGACCTCAAGCAACCATTACAAGAACTCATGAAAATCACAACATCCCGATACTCATACATGAGACATCCGTTCAAATTGATCAAAAGGTAGTCCGCCTGGCATTCACATGACGCATAGAGTTTTTGTAAGAATCTTTCAATCTTAAGCTTTCTCTTTGATTACCTCTCTAACTATGCTTTGTACTTAGGTCTCTTTCTGATTTTTCTCTTCTTTCATTCGGACAATCAAATTAAGGCAATGAGAATAATGATAATCATCACATGCACAAGACTAATCAAGATTTCCCATTGTTTCGGCACCAAATGGGCAGCATTTGCTACTTTTAATTACCGATGAAATTTCCAAACTTTGTAGTTATATATTGTACTTTTTGGACCACGTTTGGGGATCAACTCCCTTTGGGATGAATAGCTTGGTGAGGAATACCACACTTAGAGAGCCAGTTTCCTTTTACCGCCTTTTCATCATTTCGTGCCAGCTTCCTTTATTTCTCAACCAGTCCTACCTGCATGTGAATCAAGATTATGCCAGACTGTATGAGTAAACTACTCGAGTATTACTTCCCAGGATTCAAGTACCATGGTACAAATATATACGTTAGACTTGCATTCCACTCATGTTATTCCAAACTTCCTACCCTCAAACAACCATCCCTTTGTCTTTATATACTATTCTCGAACTCTATGAGAAACAAGTTCTAGAAAAAAACAAATTTTTTTCGGCAAAATTTGGGAAGGACTTCAACTCGTGGATTTACACAAAAATTAGAATAAAACCACCAAATAATTCAAAATGAAAAGCAATAACCCCCCCCCCCCCCCCCCCCCCCCCACAAACTTGAACTAAACATTGACCCCAATGTTTCAGGACAAGCTCGAAGAAGGTGACTCAAAGAGGGAAGGCAACACATACTGCTGCCTCCTAGCTTTCACCAGTAAGACTCCATTTTTATTACCTACAGACAAAACGAAACAAACACAAAAGGATAAACTAAGTTATTAAAAGCGCGGGTTTCCTCCCATGAAGTTCTTCGTTTAACATCGCATGGCTCGACGGTTCATACCCCTTGTTAGGGTGGCATATATGGCACAAAGAACACAACATCTTTTTTCTTTATTTTATTGAGCAAGATATAAATGACATTCAATACTTTGTAAATTTTTTGTTTTTCATCTGCCTTGTTGTGAAAATAATTTTTAGGGGGACTCTTTTGTTGAAGATTTTCTGGTTGAATGTCCACATCTTCACAAATTGGAAAATTTGTAGTTTCATCCGAAACTCGATCATCTTCAAGTTTCCCTATTTCTTCTTCCCCATCATTCTTGTTTACCTCAAATTCTTCTATTCTTACCGCATCTTTATCATCTGATGTTACATCTTCTTCTTCCAACTGTAACTTTTGCCACAGTCATACCTCCCTCCTATATGCTTTAAAAATTTCAATCGCCTCTTCCAAAGTTAATCTCGAATCAGGCGTCCAACACACAGGAGATACAGGTGTAAATGTATCAAAATAATACATGACTACAACACTCAAACACTTGGTTAAAAGCAAAGTATAGAAGAATTCATGAAGCAAACATAATCTGACTCTTTTTTTTAAATATTTTTTGTATAACAAAATAAAATGACAATACTAAAAAAAATTGAAACAAAATTTTAGTTAACGAGTAAAAAAATTTCAATTGAATTAAAATTGAACTCTTTAATTTGGCAGTTCCCGACAACGGCGCCAAAAACTTGATGGGAAAAATAGCAAGTGTACTATTTTCACCGATGTAGTAGTAATAGGGAAAATTCCCCGAATATTGATCTCAAGGACTGCATACAATTATCGAGTTAAATTCATGTTCAATTAAACAAAAACTTAATTTGGGTTTTGGTTTTGATATTGTAACTGAACAAATAGCAGAAATATAAAATGGTTTTTTCACAGATATGAGGAGCATGCTAGGGTAATGTGTATAATTTTCCCTGTAACTACCTTGAATCCTGATCTCTTCAACAATTTGATATCCTTCAATTACCATCCCTTTAGGTTATCTTTCCCTAAGTCCATAGTGGGAAAACCTTTGAACCTTCATCCTAAATCCTAAGTCCTTAGAGATTCCTGATGGAGTCAAGCCTTTGTTTTATTAAGAGTTAACTGGTACTATAGGATACCCCTAGTCCTAGGTGATATCTACTATAGTCTAATCGTACAAAAACCTTAACAATCGCGGTCTAGCTGATTGTTAATCGTAAATCAATCCTAATTTATCCGATCAGGAAAGCATAAAAATATTGTACAACTAAATTGAATAGAGAAGACTATTGTATTAAATAAATTCAAGAATCAAAATCGTTTACAGAGTTAAATCGGGGACACCCCTAGCATTCAGGGGTTTAGCTACTCATATTGTTCAAAATAATCACAAGATAAAAATTAGACATTACAAGTAATTGGATATCTTCGATCTTTAATTGCTTTCGCTCATGAGAATCTTCCGCTCTCCAAGAACCTTGATCTCCCCAATCTACATTCGTGTGAACTATTCTTTGCTTCCATAAAGTCCCCTAATTTCTCTTCAAAACTTGACTAAATAGTGAACAATCCATTTGTCTCGGTCGAAAATGCCCAAAATGCCCCTTTGGGTCCCAAATAGTGAAAAATCACTAAATCACTCAAAATCAGCATCATTGGCCGGTACGGCCCGTGTCAGGCGATACAGCCGCCCGTGTTAGCCATCAGGAATTTTTCTGCTCCTGGCATGCTGACACGGCCCGTGTCAGGCGACACGGCCACCTGTGTCATCCCCTGTTTTCCACGCTTTCCAAGTCTTCCCCCTAACACGGACTATGTCAGTGCTCTTGTAGCATTTCCTTTGAAACTTTGAATTATGAACTTTTTCTGTCCTGATTTGTCCTGTTTAATTCTTCTGAACCTGAAAATACTAAAACACAAAACCAAAGCATAATATGCGATAAAACGAAATAAAACCTCGATAAGTAAAAGAAACGATAACTGAAATAACTTCTAAATATCTATGTAAAAACCACTGACCAACTGTCCCTCTATCACTTGAAGAACTGGAACAAGAACAAGATAGTGAAGTAGCATGAGTTAATTGTCCTTTGAGATTTTCAATTTCATGTTTTAAAATTGGACAATCAACACATTCTACTTTTTTCATCTTTTCAACTAGAGTTTTAAAAATATGATAAGGCTCATCAACTAGAGATGTATGCGCGTCTTTAAGATAATATAAAGCACAATTAAGATTATTTATCTCATGTTCAAGTGTCATGATAATTTCTTTTTGGAGAGCAATCTTCTTAAAAGGGTTTATAAAATCAGCATACATGTCATTAAAAGATTTTGACAACTCACTATAAGAATATTCATTTTCAGAGTCAAATTTATATACCTTTTACGTTTCACCTTTCTTACGTGTCCTCAAATATAAGTTGGCACAATCATCATCTGAGCTGGAGCAAAAATCTGAGGAGGAGCTCTCATCCATTCTTTCTATGCGATATAAGCTATACGACCTTTGGAATTTCTTCCATTTGTCTTTTAGAATTCCTTATCTTTATTTTTATGATGTTTGGTGAGACTCAGACACGTTGTTATATAGTGACCCGATTTACCGCACTCGTAACACATAATATCATCATCCTTTTTTTTGTGTTCTTTCTTAGGCGGGTGAGTATTTCTGAACTTTATTAAACCTTTGTCAATTTCTTCCTTTGATTTACTAGTTTTAGATGACGAAGCTCTTAAAAAAAGATAATGTTTCTCTTCTTTTACTTTCTCTATCTTTTTCTACTTTAATTCGCTTTCGACAAGTCGTTTCAGTTCATTATCACACTTGACTAACTTTCCAAATAGATTTGTAATATCCAAAGTACTAAGATCGTTTGTAATATCCAAAGTACTAAGAAAGAGTTCCAAGAACAATAAGTTACCAATAAAGGTTCCTATTTATAAGGGCCCTCTTGAAACAAGGATAACTTAAAGTCGAATAAAATACTCAAATGATAAATATTACATAACTTGATAATCGAGGGTCACCCAAATTCGTTAGTTAGATTGTTCCCATACTTCAAAATCATCACAAAACCCTTCCTAATGTCATAATCATCACACCTCAGTTTATGAAGGAAAACATTAGTTACACCCTAACAATATGTAACCCAATCCAATATGAAATCCCTCAGTAGTGATAGCAGTAAGAGACCAGTGAATCGTCAAATTTCAGAATCACAGGATGCTGACGTTTGACCAATGTCATCACTATTTTAGAATGGTTATATAGAAGAATGTTTAAGAATCATAGAACCTAAAAAACATGATCTAAAAGGACACTTGATTAGAACAAATAATTGAAATATGAATCGTCAAATCACCCCATGAACGATCTTCTAACATCTATTCTCTTTTACAACTTTCCATTACATAAGGTTCTAGGACCTTTAAACTCTAGAACCCCGTTATAAAAAGTCAATTAATGTGTCACGTCAAAGTAAACATTATTCTAACCCTAAATACCTCTCACTTTTAAAAATCTCTAACTCAAACGTTGTAGTGGTTGCAAGTTATGCTAACCCTATATTCAAGTAAAGGGTGAAAATGGACTGAACCCATATGACCCATCTAATTCAACCATAACTATAAACAAAGCTAGGTTAATCCCAAGTCAATTTATTTCTTATTCTCTCTTGTAGGTTTGTTGTCTAACTTCTCATCCAAACCTAAATGAAAACTATATTTATTTACACCAAGGTTTATGACTCAATCCTAAGTCATAATATATATGTATGTGTGTGTGTATGAGTAGTTTTATAAAAATAACGATTGAAGGTAAGTAAAAAGCATTTATGAATAACTAAAAAGCATTTATGAATAACATTTGAAGGTCCCTAGCTTATCCACGCTCATGTTGTGGTCCAAAGTACGAAAGGAATCTATCTTACAAGCATTAAAGCAAACATTGTTTTAAGTGAAAGAAACTGACAATTTTATCATTTATAAGTGTAAATTTTGATTTCAAAGATAAGAATCTAGAGGCTCATTTTCCTCGACCCTATTCCTATAGATCCTAAAATAATTTCCATGATTAATTTAATTCCAATTTTCATTTGCATTATTGTATATGTTTATCATTAGTTTGTCTACTTCACATCAATTTCTAGCTAGCATGATTTGAAAGCGAAAATACTAATACATGTGGTTAATTAATGATAGGTCCTTTTACATTGGATAGGTTGGGTAGTTGAGTAACAAACAATTTAATTATTTCCGTTTCTTTCAAAAATTCCATCATGTTTAAGCCTTAATCACCTACCTTTTGATTTGATATGCCTTTTTATTCTTAGTGAAATTACTTAACACGAATATTTTTATCTACATACCACTTTTTTACTAATAAATTCATATACTACTATATATTTCAACACATATTCTTAATATATAATGTTTTCAAACAAAAAAAAAATTGAAATAAGAGACTCCGTCTATTGGATTGACGGATGCTCTCTAAATTATAAAATTTCCGTCCATTGGGTTGGCGGAGCTATTATAATATCGTTTTTTTTAATATAATGTTAAATTATACAATGAACGCGTTAACACTCTTCCGCCCATTGGATGGGCGGAGCCTCTAAAAGTTATAACACTTTCGCTCATTGCTTTTGCGGATGTCAAATATTTTCAACAGCTCCGTTCATTCACCTGGCGGATGCTTTGTAATAAAAATAAAATTTGTTTGAAAATATGGTTGTATGGGAATATTGATTGAATAGGATGGTATGGTAGGATTTTTTGTGTAAAAAGATGGTAAGACAGTAAAAAATTCACTTAATACTTTCTTGTGCCAGCTAGGGTTTCAAAAACATGCTTTTCAATCATTAGTCGTAACAAGAAGACATTGATATGATAGGGAAATTTGATTCAAAATGCTCTTTTATGTCAAATCTTTCACTTTCATTGAAGATATTGTTCACCCTTTTTTGTATAATTTGGTTGAAAAAATTGCATTTCAAGTACTATTGGTTGAAGAATGAATAACATTTGAAGGTCCCTAGCTTATCCACCCTTTTTTCTTGTTATCCAATAATTGTGTTACCTGAGTTGTCTTTTAAAAATGTATTTGCACTCTATATGTGCATCGGTCAATAGATTATTTATCCAAAAGTTAAATCCAAGAACAATATACATATTATTCTTGGATTTAACTTTTGGATAAATAATTTATTGATCAATGCACATGTAGAGTGCAAATACATTTTTAATAGACAACTTAGGTAACACAATTATTAGGTAACAAGTAAAAATCTCCAAAATTTCATGGTAAGCAAAATCCTAAAAATGTAAATCAATCAAGAACTATTGGATAGTCTCTTCTCTTTTATTTATTTTTAATGTTTATATGAGTGAGCGCTTGGACTAGATAAAATAAGTAGAGTTTTTTTTTTTTTTTATATTTTAAAATCTCTATTTGAAATCATGTGAGTATTCCTTTTGTTACATATAAACAACGAGAAATATGGATTACGGTAATTGGACAATAAACTACGCTCCGTTGCTTCTTTTTTTTAATAATAAATTTAATATTTAAAAAAAAATTATATTCATAATCCTAAAAGATCCAATATTATTATTATTATTATTATTATTATTATTATTATTATTATTATTATTATTATGCACTATTATATAGATTCTTTAAAAATCCAACCACATTATAAATAGGTTTTGAAAGGTTGAATTAGGTCCAACCAGATTATTTAACAAAATATGTTTTTTCATGTTTAACCAATTTATTTGATGGGATTTGAGGGTTGATTATCTTATTGTGAAACTTTCAGTCTTCAATCTCGTAAGTGGACTTTAAGTCAAGTTCAAACATGCATGTTTCCCTCCTATCGAATCATACATTAGAATATTAGTTGGCATAAGTATTAATTTGGCGTTAGGGGGAGCAAAACGGTCCGACCTGCTTACTTTGAAAAATGACGGGTTGAGTTTGAATTTTAGACCCACCTATCCGCCGCAGTCCATCCCATGCACCCTCCACAATCCGGCCCACGTACCCGTTGTACCGGCCAGTGAGCCACTTCCTGTTTTGCCATCCCTAATTATAGGTATAGTTTGAATGTCGAAAAAACATGATTAACATATATATGTTATAGATATTAGGCAGCATACTGACATGGTTTTTAATGTATGTTCAAATTAATTGATAGATCCATTCTGAAAAGCATTTCCCTAAGATAAGATCAGATAGATTCATTCTGAAAAGCATTCTTCAGATAAAGTCAAGTGTAGACTCATTTTGATACTCCTATCAACAGTTAGTTTGGATGACATCTATAAGTCCATCTCCGAAGACACACTATCACCTCTCTGAATGGAATCTTTAAGCTCATTCAAACAATATAATCAACCAACAGTATTATTTCATGCACATGTTAATGCTACTACAATATTTCACTGAGTTTAAATGTATGACATTCCTTTTTATTATTTGATGAAACAAAAAAGTGTTATAAAGTCGCCCTTCTTAAACATGGTGAAATACTAATTTCCTATAACAATTCTTATTTATTTCTTTGTGCCACCCAAAATTAATGAAGTGAAGTTTTTGTTTTTTTTTAAAGATTTATTCCTTTGTAACCCCATCATCATTTTCCACACTTTAGACAAGGGGTTCGATTCTCTTGTGCATTAAAAAATTTATTTTATTTTTTAAATTTAAATAATTAATTTTCTAAAAATGATAAGTAATTAATTTTTTTTTAGAATATTTAAATATTGAGTTGACAGACACATAAGTCAAAATAATGTCATTTCACTGAAAAATACCTCTAGATTTAAAGGGGATAAAAATTTAATTTTTTTTTAAAAATGAACTAAAATAGTAGATTTTAACATGAAAGGATTAAAATGAAGAACAAAACTAAAAATGAGGACCAAAATTACAATTAAATGAAATTAAAAAATAAAATATACTACCATATATGAATGATTTTTTATTTTATTTTTTGATTTCCAATATTAAGCATTCCCACTACATCTAACAAAAACATACGAGCTTTGGGCATATGGTAGCTTACTTGGTGAGTAAGAAAGAATACAACATATAAGACAAAAATTCCTAACAATTGAAGTTCCTACCTCTGGATTTTGGTTAGGTAATATGCTGATATATATGTGATTGATATAAAGCCTATACTAAAGTAAAAGCACCTTCTTTTCCTTATCTATTTTTGATCACAATGTGAGAATATAGTTCTTCAACGATCTCGTAGATGCTCTTTTGTGCTTAAATCGCATCAAAGTTCCCGACATACTCTATCTTTTTCTTGTTCATGACTCAAGTATGTAAAAAGTCCTATACTTGCTTAAACTTTTAGGTCATATGAGTGAATTTCAAATTTCAAGCTTTTAGGCCAAATTTTAAATTTTCAAAAGTCCTATGCAAAAAATGTTAGTAAGCTTTTGATAAATAAATAAATAACCCGTTAGGTGAGATGGCAAGAATATGGATTTAAGAATACACGAGCTTGTATCTAGCTAGTTGAATAAAAGTTAGACAATTACAATGACAAATGAATGCAAGTTACTTGATTTTTTTTAGGTTTAAAAAGGTCAAGAAAATTGAATGGTTTTATATTTTACTTGTATTTCTTACTTGTAACGCGACTGGTAGGATTAATGTTTGCTAATAAATATTACACGTCAAAATTATTATGAATAATAAATGATTGTCTTTCAATATGTTATGAATAATGGATGTTTGTCTTTCAAATATTTCTCTTTTTTATTTATAATAATTTATATTGATTATATTATTTGATATGATATCTTATAAATAAGATATGATACTAGTGAAAAAAATAATAGAATCATTCTCATTTTTCATTTTAAACTTTGTTTTTCTTTTTCTTTATTTTTTATAATATATTATCAACACAAAATTCTATCAAACTTTAAAAAGATATAAATTGAAATCCTAATTAAGAAAGAGGATATTAGTTCATTATTTTATTCTTTTCTTTTTCATTATCCATGTTGAATTTCTATTATCCGTGTTGAATTTTGATATTATATTTTATTAAATTATCAGGAATTCATGAAGGATTACAAAATAAAGAGTTTGTTATACGGTTCTTGAGGAACTTATTGTTAAATTGTAATTCACTGTGTCAAAACTATGTGTCGAAAAGATTTGATTTGTTTTAGATTTAAATAGATTTGATTTAAGTCTAGAATATATTATATTTGATTTAGTATCAAAATAGATATTTTGGGTTTTGGGCTTAGGGTGTAAGCTCAATTATAAATAGAGGGAGTAACTCCTATTTTTGTAAGCAAGTTGTGTTCACAGAATTTGCAGTTGCAAGTGAATAACAAAGTTTTCACAGTTTGTGAGCAGAGAGAAACTCTGCAGAAATTATTTGTCTTGTCTTTTTTTCTTTGTTTGTCTCATAATTAAATTGTCATTGTGGTAGAAATTCATCATAGACTTTGGCGGATTTCGAACATCTGGTATTAGAGCTTTTGTTTCGATTCGAGGAAAGTGTCAATCAAGAACGATTGAAGAATTCACGATGACAAGTTATGGGAATGCAAACTATCCAACAACGCTACCAATTCTGAAAGTTGACAACTATGAGAATTGGTGCAAACAGATGAAAGTCTTATTCAGGTGTCAAGGTAGTGGGGACCTTGTAAAAGATGGAGTCGAAGCGCTTGGAGAAAATGCTTCAGAAGAAGAAAAGAAGAAATACACAGAATCTGAGAAGCTGAGTTATAAAGCATTATTTATAATTCACCAATGTGTCAGCCCCGACAACTTCGAAAAAGTTAGTGATTCATAATCTGCAAAAGAAGCTTGGGAGATCCTTGAGAAGTCTTTTGGAGGCGCTGAGAAGGTGAAAGAAGTGAGGTTACAAACTCACAAAAGGACTTATGAACTCCTTCAGATGGAAGACAGTGAAAGCATATCTGATTTCTTCACTAGAGTTACAAAACTAGTAAATCAAATCAAGATATGTGGAGAAGTGTTAACAACAATAGTTGTTATTTCGAAGAACTTGAGATCTTTAGCTCCTAAGTTCGACCACATAGTGTGGCGATAGAAGAGGGGAAAGACTTGTCGAAATTGACAAAGGAAGAGCTTCAAGGGACACTTGAATCTCATGAACAAAGAATGAATGAAAGAGCTGCAGGCAAATCGAAGAGTGATGTGGCCTTGCAGGCACATTCAGCAAAAGAAACCAAAGGCAAAGGAAAGTATTTCGACAGAGGTAGAGGTGGCTACAACAAATCGAATGGTAGAGGAAACCAGATCGAAGGAAACATGTCGAATCAAAGAAGGCCATACCAAGGAAACTAAATAGGTGGTGTTGCAAATAGAGGAAGAGGTGGTGGTCGAAAACCTGATAAGAGTCACATTCAATGTTACAATTTTCAGAAGTATGGTCACTATTCGAGTGATTGTCCAGAAAAATGAAAGAATCAAGAAAGTGATGCAAAGCTTGCAAAACATGAAGAAGAAGAAGAAGAGATGATGCTGATGGTCACAACAAAAGATGAAGATAGATTCAAGGACTAATGGTACTTGGATTCAGGATGTTTATCACATATGTCTGGAAGGAAAGACTGGTTTGTCAATATAAAGCCCTCAATGAAAAATATAGTAAAATTTGAAAATGAAAATACCCTAGCAGCTGAAGGTATTGGTGATGTTATGATTATGAGGAAAGATGGCAAGAGGTCAGTAATTTCCAATGTGTTGTACATACCAGGCATGAAGAGCAATTTGCTCAGTATAGGGCAGTTGGTCAAAAAGAATTATAAAGTGTCAATCAAAGATAAGATGATGAGAGTCGTTGATGCAAATGGGAGATTAATCTTGAAGGCTCCTATGTCTCAGAATCAAACCTTTAAGATTGAACTAAATGTGATAGAGCACAAGTGTCTTTCGACTGCAGCTAGCAGAGATGAATGGATATGGCATTATAGACTAGGCCATCTCAACTTCAGAGACATCGGAGATTTAAAGAGAAGAAATATGGTTTCAGGATTACCAGAAATCGACATTCCAAACGAGGTATGTGAGGAATGTGTGCAGGCGAAGCAACACAAGAATAGCTTCAGTAAGGATGCAGGAAGCAGGTCGAAGGCTAGTCTTGAAGTCATATACTCTGATGTATGTGGATCAATCCAGGTGGATTCGATGGTAGGTAACAAATACTTTGTTACATTCATAGATGATTTCAGTCGAAAGCTGTGGACTTATCTGATCAAGAAGAAAAGTGAAGTGATCGCAATATTTTCCAAGTTTAAGTTTGTGGTCGAAAGCTCAAAGTTTTGAGAACTGATGGTGGTGGAGAATATGTGTTGAAATACTTCGACAGGCTATGTGAAAAGGAAGGGATTATGCATGAGGTGGTGCCACCCTTTACTCCACAACAAAATGGAATTACAAAAAGGAAGAATCGAACCATCATGAATATGGTGAGAAGTATGTTGAAAGGCAATAATTTACCTAAAGAGTTTTGGGGTGAAGCTGTTTCGACTGCAACATACATTTTGAACAGATGTCCTATAAAGAAGCTAGAAGGAATTACTCCAGATGAATGTTGGTCTGGTGTGAAGCCTAGCTTGAGTCATCTGAAGGTATTTGGATCTATTGCACATAGACATGTGCCAGATCAGTTGAGAAGAAAACTTGATGACAAGTCAAGTCAAATGATTCTAGTTGGATATCATTCGACAGGAGGCTACAAATTGTTCGATCCAGTGAAAAAATTGTGATCAGCAGGGACGTGATCATAGATGAGTTTAAAGAATGGGATTGGAATGATAATGTTAAGAAAGATTCAGTGGGAATCCTTCTTGAAGAGCCAGAAACTCAAGTCGAAAGAGAAGTTCGACAAGAGGAACCAACAGATATACCAAGTACAAGCAGGCCTCAAAGAACAAGACGCATGCCTGCAAGATTGCAAGATTGTGTGATTACATCAGATGCTGTAATAGATAATGAAGGTGAGCTGGTACATTATGCTTTCTTTGCATATGGCGAACCTGTTAATGCAGCTGAAGCATTAAAGGATTCGAAGTGGGTGAAATAAATGAACGAAGAAGTAAAGTCTATCGAAGACAACAACACTTGGTCACTTGTCGAATTGCCTCAAGGAAATAAGGCAATTGATGTCAAGTGGGTATACAGAGTGAAAACAAATTCGAAAGGTGAAGTAACTCGCCACAATGCAAGACTTGTGGCGAAAGGATTTCTACAGAAAGAAGAAATAGACTTCGATGAAGTTTTTGAACCTGTTGCTAGGATCGAAACAATCAGGTTGGTTGTTGGTCTAGCAGAAATAAACAGTTGGCACATATGTCAGATGGACGTGAAGTGTGCATTCCTAAATGGACCCTTAGAAGAAGAAGTTTATGTTAAACAACCAGTTGGGTTTGTGAAACATGACAATGAAAGAAAGGTGTACATGCTGCATAAAGCCCTGTATGGATTGAAACAAGCTCCAAGAGCTTGGAATAAGAAAATTGATAATTTCCTAAGAGAGAAGGAATTTGTAAAGTGCACAACTGAACATGGAGTATATGTAAGAAGAAACAAGAGTAAATTGCTTATACTATGTCTCTATGTAGATGATTTGTTGATAACAGGTAGTTGTAAAAGTGAGATCGAAGACTTCAAAGGTGATCTCAGCAAAGAATTTGAAATGTCTGATTTGGGTGAGATTTCATATTTCCTTAGAATCGAATTCTACAAGAGCAGTAGAGGTTTGATGATCCATCAAAGAAGATATGCAGGAGAAATTCTCAAGAGGTTTGAGATGGAAGAATGCAACCCAACTTTGACACCTGCAGAACCAAGACTGCAACTGTCGAAAGATACATATGAAGATGATGTTGATTCAACCCAATACAAAAGACTTATTGGATCTTTGAGATACATTTGTCATACAAGGCCTGACTTGGCATACAGTGTAGATATGGTAAGTAGATTCATGCAGAAGCCAAAGGTATCACACCTAGAAGCAGTGAAGAGGATACTAAGGTATCTCAAAGGAACTTTCGATTATGACATTTTGTTTCCTACAGCTGATAAAGGAAAAGAATGCAAGTTAGTGGGATACACTGATTCGAGTTGGTGTAGTGATGCTGAAGATCGAAAGTTAACAGCAGGATATGTGTTTATGCTAGGTGGTGCACCGGTTGCTTAGAATTCAAGAAAGGAACTAGTAGTAACATTATCATCATGCGAAGCAGAATACATAGTTGCTTCTCTTTGTGCATGTCAAGCAACTTGGATGGTGAACTTGGTCGAAGAGATAACAGGAAAAGATCATGGAGCAATTACCATGAAGATAGACAACATGTCAGCTATTAATCTGGCAAAGAACCCAATAGCACATGGTCGAAGCAAGCACATCAAAATGAGGTTCCATTATCTTCGAGAGCAGGTAGCAGATGGGAAGATGAATTTGAAACATTGCAAAACTGAGAATCAGATTGCAGACATCATGACGAAGGGAGTGCAAGTCGAAGTATTAAGAAATCTAAGAGCCATGATGAACATAGATAGTTTAGACACAATGAATTAGGTGGTGTCTTAAATTGTAATTCAGTGTGTCGAAACTATGTGTCGAAAAGATTTGATTAGTTTTTGTTTTAAATAGATTTGATTTAAGTCTAGAATATATTATATTTGATTTAGTAACAAAATATATATTTTGGGCTTTGGGCTTAGGGTGTAAGCTCAATTATAAATAGAGGGAGTAACCCCTATTTTTGTAAGCAAGTCAAGCAAGTTGTATTCACAGAATTTGCAGTTGTAAGTGAATAACAAAGTTTTCACACTTTGTGAGCAGAGAGAAACTCTGCAGAAATTATTTGTCTTGTCTTCTTTTCTTTGTTTGTCTCATAATTAAATTGTCATTGTAGTAGAAATTCATCATAGACTTTGGTGAATTTTTAACACTTATAAGCCTCCTTAAAAGATAACAAGATAATAGTTTATCATATAATTCCCGAAGAACTTATAAGCATTTCTGAAGAATTTATAAGCATCTTGAAAAATAAAAAAAAATAATTGTTTATCATATAGTTCTGAAAAAATTTATAAAGATCCTTGAAGAATAGAAAAATAATAATTTATCGTATAGTTTTTTTTGAAAAATTTATCAAACATATATGAAGAACTTATCAAATATATATGAAAGATTTTGAAATGGATAATTTTTTAAAGGTGGTGCATTGAATAATTTTTTTCTCCATGAATTATAAAAGAATATATATGATATAATGATTAAATTAATAATGTTAAAGTCTTATAATGATTGCATAAAAATTACTTAAGAATCATATAAGGATTAAATTAATAATATTAAAGTATCTTATAAAAGTAATATCAATGACATTAAGAATCCGTAAAGGATTATAAATATTATATTTTTTTTAATAAAAATATTTGTGATTGTGTTTCTTAAGAATTACACAAAAAAAATTTGTAATTGAGTTTTGAAACAACTACTTAAAATGATTTTTTATTAAATTCCTGATGCATTGTGCATTTAAAAGATATATGAGTATGAATGTTGTTAAAATATTTCAGAAGGATACAATATCTCAGAAGAATTTTACATAAAATATATCTTATCGAGGTAAAAATTTGTGACATACTCATAAAATATCTTAGAAAGATAACAGAATAATCCTAAAGCATTTTCGAAGGATTGCTTAAAAATTTTATTTTTGATTATTGTTTATAAATACATGTATGTATACTATTTTGATATAATTTTCAAAATAAAAAATAAAAATATACATGTTTTATATTTATGGTTAATTGACATATACTTTTGATACATCATTATAAAGATTATTTTTAATATATAATTGAAGATCTTTTATGTAATGTTGTTGATTGTAGACTTCTATGATTTGAAAAGCTTACACGTTTTGTTTGAATAAGGAGTGAAAAAACAAAATTTTATTTACATAACATTTTATATTATTTGATAGTATTTATTGTTAGTGCGTGAGGCATTTTTAATGAGGACAGAAAAAGAGAATAATAAAGGAAATAAATATTTGTATTATTAAAATTATATAAATAATGATACACACTATGACTATTTATATATAATCCTAATTGGGTTTGGGTTAGGGCTAACACAACTTAGATTATATTTAAATATTAAATATAATCAAATCTAATTTAATATTTCAACACACCCCTATAATCCAAGTTGTCGAACATCCTTAAAAATAGTCAATCAGAACTATTCCTAATTTCTTTCTCAAATCCAGGAATCTGTCGATCTTCAATCCTTTGATGAAAATGTCGGTCAACTGTGCTTCATTTGAGCAATGTCTAACTTCAAGTTCACTTTGATTTACTTTTTCCCTCAAGAAGTGAAACCTTGCTTCAATATGTTTAATTATTCCATGCATAACTGGATTTTTCGCCAGATTTATGGATGACATGTTGTCGATTTGCAATACTAGAGGTTTCTTCACTTCGACAGTCATTTCTTCAAGTACAGATCTGATCTAAATTGCTTGACATGCAACATAGAGTCCTGTTATATATTCAGCTTCACACGATGATAATGCCACCACATGTTGTTTCTTCGAACACCATGAGATTTGGGCACCAAATACTTGAAAGAAATATTCAGTTGTGCTTCTTCGATCTGCCTTATCTCCACACCAATCAGCATCTGAAAAACAATTAAGTATTGCTTCTTTGTCTTCAGAATCTCGTCGAAATAGTATTACACAATTTATTGAACCCTTCAAATATCTCAGGGTTCTTATTGCAGGCTTCATATGTGACACTCATGGTTCACCCATATATCTGCTTACTAATCCGACTGCAAAACCTATATCAGGTCTACTGTTGCACACATACCTCAGAGATCCCACAATTTGCTTGAACAAAGTTTCATCGACTTTGTCTTCCTCTCCAACTTCACATTTGGTTCGACAAGTGAGGATGCAGGATTTAAATCATCCATTCTGAATCTTTTGAGTATCTCTTTGACATACTTTCTTTGATGTAGCACCATACCTTGCTTCGACATTTGAAATTCCATGCCTAGAAAATAAGACAATTTTCCTAGATCCACATTTCAAATTCCTTCGTCATCGGCTCTTTGAACTTCGACAAGTTCTCCAAACTATTTCCAGTTACTAGCAAGTCATCAACATACAAGGAGATGATTGTTATATCTTGTGCTACAACCTGAACATAGACACCATACTCTGATTTGCATTTGAAAAATACCAATTTGACTAAGTAAGAGTCGATCTTCTTGTTCCATGCCCTAGGTGCCTGCTTGAGGCTGTAGAGCGTTTTGTGCAATCTATACACTTTACTCGCTTCCTTCTGAATCACAAACTCAGGAGGTTGTGTGACATAAACTTCTTCGTCTAAAGGACCATTCAGAAATGCTGATTTCACATTTAGATGGAATGTCGACTAGCCTTGGTTGCATGCCAATGCTACCACTAGTCGAACAGTCTCTAATCTTGCTATTGGAGAAAATACTTCAGTGTAGTCGAGTCCTTCTCTTTGAAGAAAACCTCGAGCTACTAATTTTGCTTTATGTCTTGCTATTGACCCATCTACATTGTGTTTCAACTTGAACACCCACTTTAATTTGATAGCTTTTGTATGTGCTGGCAATTTAACTAACTCCCATGTGTTGTTTCTTTCGATTGCATATAACTCTTCGACCATATCTAACTTCCACTTGTTAATCTTCAAAGCTTCACTATAGTTGATTGGTTCAGCACCTATAAGTAAAGAAAAATTAACTAATTCTCCATCTGGTGTGATTTCATCATCACCCACTACTTCATAATCATGAAGTCTTGTTGGAAGAACTCTAGTTCTTTGAGGTCTTTGACTTGTTTCCGCCACAGCCTCTTCAATTTCGACTGTGTCGGGAGTGTCAGCAACTGCTTCTTCTTCGACTTTGACTGGATTCTCAACAATTCCTTCGACTAGATTCTCAACAATTCCTTTGACTGGATTCTCAACAATTCCTTCGACCTCTACATCATTAGTTTCTTCGTCGAAATCAAAGTTCATTAATGGCTTGTTGCTAGAATTCCAATCCCAGGAAGAATTTTCATTAATCACAATATCTCTACTCAACACAATCTTCTCATTAACTGGATTGAATAGCCTGTATGTACCAGTTTTATGATATCCTACCAGAATCATAAGTTCACTCTTGTCATCAAGCTTCCTTCTCCTTGCATCAGGAACATGCTTGTAACACATAAAGCCAAACACCTTCAAATGACTTACTGATGGTCGTTTTCCACTCCATACTTCTTCAGGAACCTTGTTCTTCAATATCTTAGTAGGACACCTATTCAAAATACAAACTGCAGTCGAAACAACTTCTCCCCATAAAGACTTTGGCAAATTGTTTTGCTTCATCATGCATATCGCCATTTCTAATATGGTTCTGTTTCTTCTTTTAGAAATTCCATTATGTTGAGGTGTATAAGGAGAAGTTACCTCATGATCATCACCATGTTCTGCATAGAAATATTCAAACATCTTGGATGTGTATTCTCCATCTCCATCTGTTCGCAGAACTTTGTTCTTCTTCTCACTTTGGTTTTCGACAAGTATCTTGAATCTCTTAAACATTTCAAATACTTCGTCCTTTCGTTTGATCACATAGATCCACAGCTTTCGACTAAACTCGTCGACAAACGAAACAAAATATCTGTTTCCACCAATTGTATGTTCTTCGAATGGACCATATACATCTGAATGCACCACTTCGAGAATGCAGGATGATCTCATTGGCATAGTCGAAATAAAATAATTTCTAGATTGCTTTCCCACTAAACAACCTTCACAAATTTTTCCAGGCATCTCAAGGCTTGGAATACCAGTAACCATATCTTGAGTAATTAGTTGATTAAGTGATCGAAAATTCAAATTTCCAAACCTCAAATGCCACAACCAACTATCCTTGTGGTCGACAACAATTTTCAAACATTGAACTTCTGTCGAACTGATCATAGTCTTAAATATCCTATTCTTTGACAATGGAGATTTTAAGACCAAATTGTTCTCGGTGTCGAACAATTTCAAAACTCCATCTTTCATGACAACTGAGAAACCTTTTTCGACTAGTTATCTAACACTTAGCAAGTTGCATTTCATTCCAGGTACATAGAGCACATCTTTGATCATAGATTTCTCTCCATTACTCATTTGAAAGACTATGTTGTCAGTACCTTCTGCTTGCAATGAACTACTATAAGCAAGTTTTACCTTGCTCTTCTTCGACTCGTCAAAATCTGCCAACCACTCATTTCGACCAGCCATGTGGTTCGAGCAGCCTGAGTCGTGAAACCAGATCTTTGATTCGACACAGTTATCTGAAACTTCAGCCATAACCACCATACCACCTTCAGAGAATCATCTGAATCCTGGAGTGCAAGGTAAGCTCCTTCGTCCTTGCCTATCAATCCCTTGTCTTTTATGTACCAATAATTCTTGGCCAAGTATCCCCACTTTTAACAGTTATAACACTACATCCCTTTCTTATCTTCTTTGTCCTTTCGATAGTTTCCTCCTCCCCTTTTCGAGGATTCAGAAGATCTATCTTCGACCTTATTCTTATGGGGATTAGACCAAGACTTCTTGCCATGAGTCTTGTCGAACTTGTCTTTGAATTTGTTGGAACCACCATCATTTTTCCATGATTCAGCTTGCAGTGCTTGTATTGAGTCCTAAACTCCTTTCCTTTCATTAATCCTCATCTCATACGCCTCCAACGAACCAACCAAATCTTCCACTTTAGTGGTTTCAAGATTGTTGGATTTTTGAATAGCTACGATAACGTGATCAAAGTGTGAGATCAACGTTCTCGTTACCTTCTCAACTATTATCTTATCAGTAATGGTTTCACCACAACCCTTCATGAGATGGACGAGTTTCTGAACCTTCGACACATATTCTGCAACTTTTTCATCTTCTCCCATAGACAACAACTCATATTGTCGATGCAAGGTTTGTAATTTGAAAACCTTGAATTTCTCACCTCCTTCGTAATACTTCACCAAAATATCACATGCCTCCTTCACCGTTTCAGCATGAGAGATTCTTTCAAAATTAGCAGCATCGACAGTCGTTTGAATGCAATAAGGAACCTTGCAATCTTTCTTCTTGACTTTGTTATGGGCTTTTTTCTGTCCGTCGGTTGCATTTGCAGCCAACGTAGGAATGTCGTCTGTAACCACTTCTAGGGTTTCATGGAAGCCAAACAAGGATTGCATCTGTTTTTTCCATCGGATCCAATTTTTACCATCAAGCATTGGAAGATAATTCAAAATGCTCTTATAACTAGCCATCTTCGCAGCGATTGATTCACTTGCCCTAGAAAACACGACCTCTGATGTGAAATTCTTAAAAACTTGATCAAGAACAATAACCAGAAGCTCTGGATACCAATTTGTTAGTGCGTGAGGCACTTTTAATGAGGAGAGAAAGAGATAATAATAAAGGAAATAAGGATTTTGTTCTGGGCTGGCCCGAAAGCTTGAGTGGGCCCTATATGAGACATCTCATAGGTACCACCCACGGACTGTGACTAGGACTGCCCGCACCTGTATGGCAATACCACCCTCTTGCCCTTCTGATCCAGCTTCGATCCAAGATGTCCCTCGATCATCTTCTCAGTCTTCCCGACTCTAGCATCGTGCAGACCACCAGGGACCGACCAGAGAGATGCCCGCAACTAGCCTCCTCACTGGAATTAACGACTAGTTACGTGCACATCTGCCCGGTTTAACCAAGTCCTAGCAGTTACCTAATTTTTCGGACTTGCATATCTAGGCGGGAAATCAGGAAGCAATGGCCACGCGCCTTGGGAAGTATATAAACCCTCGCACCTGTGAGGGCCAGGTATCACATATTCACACTCACTACCTGATATTTTGCTAGTACCTTCTTGCTCCCACTCTTACTTGATCGTTGGAGTACCTTGCAGGTACAACCCCCTCTTTCCTCTGCCCGATTGATGATCACCCTCCAACCACTCTCCAGGTTCTGATCAACCGCAAGATCAGTGGCGCCGTCTGTGGGAAGATGTTATCCCCATATTACTTCCCTTGGAACCTAAGATCAAAGAAACTCTTATTTCAAGATCCATCTCTCATATCATGGCCGACCATAATGATCTTTACCTGTCCGGAAAGACCACCCTTTCCCCTGCTTGCAAACTGATGGTAGCCAGGAACACCCTCTCCTTGAGGACAACCTGGGCTTCCGTGACGGACAAACTGCGTCCCCTAATATCGCTGATGCCCATCATGGTGACGACCAACTCTTGGACGAAGTACGTTCCAAGAATCCTGCTGAGGAACTACCGGAAATATTGTAACTGGTTCCTATCCCTTTTAACGCCAACCCGACCATGGCAGCAATGCTTGCTGCCTTAAATCAGACCAACACCCTCATCCTTCAACAAAATCAGAGGATAGGGGCCTTGGAGAACAGGCGTTCAAGATCTCCTCCCCGGAGAGCCCGAAGACGAAGTTACCCCAGCGCATCACCATCCAGGCGTGGTCCACCGCCCAAAAAGGAAAGGCGTGACGTTTCTTTCTTCAAGAAACGCAATCGCACACCTCCTGCCCGAGATCAAGACTCCCCTTCATTCAAGAAGAGGAGGGACAACAGGTAGATCAACCGCGCCCGATTGCCCTCTCCCGAGCCAAAGCAAAAACAAAGGAGCCCCTCCCCTCAACAGGACCGCGAATATCGACGGGGGAGAAACTACCACCCTCATTCTCCATCTCCTGTCAATAGTGAAGATGACGAGCCCCATAGCCCACTATCAAGGAAGATCACCGAAGCTCCACTCCCTATCAGCCAAGAGAAGCCGCCCACTCTAGGGACCTATGACGACACGACAGATCCTGACGAGCACATCGAAAACATCGATGTGCTCCTCGACTACAGAGGGGTCAGAGGCGCCATCAAATGCAGACTCTTCCCGACCACTCTCAAGAAGGGGGCGATGGCATGGTATAAAAGTTTTCCGGACGAATCCATCACCTCATGGAAACAGCTCAGGAAGATGTTTTCAAGGCATTTCACTACCTCTCGCCTACATCCTAAATCAGAAGCTTTGCTCAAAGCGATCATACAAGGCAGAGACGAATCTCTACGAGTATACATTGAGCGCTTCAACAAAGAAGCGGTCTAGGTCCCGACAACGGACAACATGAAGAAATACCTGCTCGAGTGCGGGCTCCATCTCTGTAGAAACTTTTCCAAGGCCGTGGGCATAAAAACACTAGCCACGCTCGATTCTCTTCTCCTAAAGGCCCAGACATACATACAGTACGAGGAGAAGGAGGCGGCCAACAGCGCCCGGGAATCTAGACACATGGAGAGTGTCAGACCCTCAAAGAATGATGAACCCTCGATATCCCATCAGGGGGAGAAGAAACGGGAGGACAGGTCCCTTGATCCTAAAGACTACAAGGGGCCAGCCGTTCGTTTCCACGACTACACTCCCCTGAGAACCTCGAGGGAGCGTATTCTTTCCGAATGTGCTAATTCTAAGTTCAAGCAAGCCAGGGTGCGCTTCCCTCGACAAACACCGTCGAAGCTAAGAATCGACAAAAGAAAGTAATACAGGTTACACAAGAGTCACATCCATAACACAGAGGATTTCATTCACCTCAAGGATGCAGTCGAAATACTAATCAGAGACGGGCACCTCAAGCAGTATAAGAAAAAAGAGGTTGTGCGTGACGAAGCACCAGAGACAAAGAATATCGAAGAAGGGAAGAAATCCCCCGACCTCGACACCATTCTGGTCACCTTGAGTATCTCACATTCGAAAGACTTCTACTTTCCGGACATGGAGGACGTCCCCCTGTACTTCTCCACCCACAGTCCGTGGGAATCCTTCCCCACAACCATGGTCATTTTCGGCGGAGGGTTCAACAGGCATACGGTTGGATCGATGAAGAGAAGGTTCGACCAACTTATCGAGTCCAAATCTGAGATGGACGCCACACTCGACAAGTTTCGAGGAGGATCTAACACCATCGCATTTTACATGGAAGAGTTACTAGGAGGATCCCAGAATTCGAGCATCCCACTACTCGTGAGATCTCGGATGGCTGACTTTGACGTGCGTCACATTTTGGTCGACCAGGGAAGTTCGGTAGACATCATGTATGCCTAACTGTTCAACACTATGAAACTGAACGACAGCCCCCTAAGCCCCTACGTGGGTTCTGATCTTCAAGGTTTCAACGGGGCCAACACGAAGCCATGGGGGTACGTGGAGCTGATCGTCACTTTTGGGAGGGGGAGAATGGCCAGAGCCATCAAGACCCAATTCTTGGTGGTGGACTCCCCATCTCTCTAACAATGTATCTTCGGGAGACCCACTCTCCCCGAGCTCATCGCGGTCCCCTCCACCGTTCATCTCAAGATGAAATACTACATGGCCGAAGGTTTGGTTGCCACTCTTCACGAGGATATCCAAGCAGCCAGGAGGTGCTTCGAAGCTTCTGCGAAGGGCCTCAGCTCCATCAACGCCCAACCTTGAACGACCACTAGAGCCATGCTGCCCTCCAGCTCCGAGGAATCCAGGCCACTGCCGAGGGTCGACACCATTGACCTCGATAATCGCTTCTCCATAGAGGACAGGGTCGAGCAAAGGAAGAAGGGGAAGGAGCCTATGGTCGAAGATGAAGGGTCAACCTCCTCAACTAGCCATAACGAGCTCTCAAGTCACGCACGGCCTATCCCGGACAGTGACTTCGAGCTGGTTCCCCTCGGAGAAGACCCCACCAGGGGAGTAAAAATCGGAGTGGACCTCCCTGACCTGGCGAAAAGGCAACTTAAAGCTTGCTCGCGGGAGAATGCTGATCTCTTTGCCTGGAGTGCGGCCGAGATGCCCGGTTTAGACTCTGAGGTCGCATGCCATCACATGACCATTGATCCCACCATCAAGACGGTCGTGCAGCGCAGTAGAAAGCAGTCGATTGATAAGTCAAACATTGCTGAATTAGCTGTAAAAGACCTCCTAGAGGCACATTTTAGTTCTGAAGCCTAGTACACAACCTGACTCTCCAATGTAGTCTTCGTTAAAAAATCTAATTAAAAATGGAGAATGTGAATTAACTATACTGATCTCAATCGGGCTTTCCTGAAAGATGCTTATCCCCTCCCCAATATTGTCAAACTGGTCGACAATTTGGCCAGTTTTAAACTGCTATCTTTCATGGACGCATACTCTGGTTACAACCAGATTCTCATGAAAAAAATGGACAAAAAATATACCGCTTTCATGACCGAGTCGGGCAATTATTACTACAACGTAATGCCCTTCGTCCTGAAAAACGCGGGCGCTACCTACCAGCGCATAATGAACAAAGTCTTTTGCAACGAAATAGGTAACATGATCGAAGTCTATATGGATGACATGATCGTCAAGTCCACCGAAGAGCTCGACCATGCCGCCCATTTGAAAAAGGTGTTCGAGCAAGCCCGAAAATGCCGGATGCGATCCAACCCGAAAAAATGCACCTCCAGCAAACGGGAAGGAAAGTTCCTCGGGTCCTATCTGATAGAACGGGGCATCAAGGATAACCCCGACAAATGTCGGGCCTTCTTTTAATTTCCGACGCCCATGTCAAAGAAATCCATCCAGATCTTAGACGGCATGCTTACTTCTCTTTCCCGATTTGTGGCAAAATCTGCTCAGCACGCGCTCCCCTTATTCAAATTCCTGCGCAAGGAAGCCACCTTCGAGTGGATGCCCGAATGCGAGTGATTCCTTGCCCATTTGAAAAGAGCACTCTAACAGCCGCCTGTCTTATCCCAGCCCAGGAAAGGCGAAGTCCTCTACCTTTATCTAGGTGTCGCCTTTGAGGCAATAAGCGCGACACTAATAAGTGAAACCGCAGAGGGACAAAGGCCAATTTATTTCACGAGCAAAGCCCTACAAGGCCCGGAAGCAAGATACCAACAAATCGAGAAAGTAGCCCTGGCCCTTGTTAATGCTGCGAGGAGGCTAAGACACTACTTCCTGGCCCATACCTTAGTGGTCCGGACGGATCAACCAATAAAACAGTTGCTCAAAAGGCCAAGCATGGCCGGTAGAATGCTGAAATGGTCTATGGAACTCTCTGAATTTAATATCCAATACGAAAGCAGGAAAGCCCTTAAGGCTTAAGCCTTGGCGGACTTCGTAGCGGAAATAACCTCGCTTGGAGATCCGGAAGGCTTGCGCCGCTGGACGATCTTTGTTGATGGTGCCTCCAGTGCGACCGGAAGCGGTGCAAGAATCATACTAGAGAACGAGGAAGGGACCCTGGTCGAAGTTTCCCTCGCCGTGTCTTTTCCGACCTCCAAAAATCAAGTCGAATACAAGGCATTCGTCGCAGGCTTACGACTAGACGAAGATCTGGGAGCCGAGGAAGTAGAAATCTTCATCGATTCTCAACTGGGCGCCTCGCAAATCTGAGGTGAATATCAGGTCAAAAACGACCAACTCACCGAATATTAGGCCCTGGTTCAGGAGGCAAAGAAGAAATTTAGGTCTGTGGACGTTCAACACATTCCCCACGAGCACAATGCCCGCGTAGACGTTTTATCCAAATTGGCGAGCACAAAGAAGAAGGGAGGAAATAAATCTGTAATACAAGAGGTACTTCCTCGACCGAGTACCCAGAAACCATCTGCCACCCTAGGAGTATTTGCCATCGGGGACAATGATTGCTGGATAACCCCCGCACACGATTATCTTACTAAAGGAAAACTCCTCGACAACCCGAAAGAGTCAATCATCGTTAGATGAAGGGCCTACTCGTACGTATTAGTCGAGGGAAAACTTTACAGAAGAGGATTTTTCGTACCACTCCTCAAGTGTGTCGATCGAAGCGTGGAGGAATGTATACTGCTCGAAATCCATGAGGGCATCGACAATCAACATCTGGGTAGAAGATCCCTCGCGAGGAAAGCTTTGCGAGCGGGATATTACTGGCCAACCATGCATCACGATGCAATAGAACACGTGAAAAAATGCGATAAATGCCAAAGACACGGGGACATGCATTTAGCTCCTCCTAGTGAGCTCAAATCCGTCTCCTCTCCCTGGCCCTTCGCCTGGTGGGGACTAGACCTCCTCGGCCCGCTCATGGTCGGAACCAATCAGAACAAATATCTAATAGTAGCAGTCGACTACTTCACCAAGTGGACAGAAGCCGAAACCAAAATCACTGCCCAGAACGTTCTTCGCTTCTACAAAAGAAATACTTGACTTGTTTTTGCATCCCACAAGCAATAGTCACCGGAAACGAGACCCAGTTCTCGAATCACACCTTCCAGGAATTCGTCACAAAACTTGGCACGACCCAACATTTTGCCTCTGTCGAGCACCGCCAGACCAACGGCCAGGCCGAGGCTGCCAACAGGGTGATACTCAAAGGCCTCAAGCGAAGGTTGGATGAAACCAATAAACGATGGGTCGAAGAGCTAGACAACATGCTCTGGGCGTATCGAATGACCACTCACTCGTCTACCGGGGAGTCTCCGTTCTGGATAGCATATGGGATGGAGGCTATTATCCCCGTAGAAATCGAGGAACCTTCCAGATGAATTGAGGCACCTCTCGACGAGGAGATGAACAACGTCGCCATCAGAGAAGAGCTCAATCTGGTGGAAGAAATGAGAATGGTAGCAGCCCTGCGAGAGGCCTCTCTTAAACAAAAAATAGCCATGCGCTACGAAGCCAAGGTGATACGTTGAGAGTTCGAGGTCGGCAACCTTGTCTTAAAGAGAAATCGCAAATAATGTCGCGAGGGCAAGTTCACAGCGAATTGGGAAGGTCATTATCGCGTCTACGCCAAAACGGGAACCAAAGTGTATTACTTGGAAAATCTACAAGGGGAACAACTTGTTCGAACATGGAACACTGAAAAGCTAAAACAATACTACAGTTGAAAACAATGAGCAGTCGACAGGTTCTGTCGACAAGAGAGTCTCGCCTGAGCCCGACCACACGCGTGCCTAGGAACAACCGTAACACCCAAAGTATTTAGAAGGGGAGAGGTTTCGTTCTGTTGACAAGAGTATCCTCAGTCCGACATGGATAACTCGATCGAGCTCTACAGTCTTTGTGCCACGACGGTAGAATGCCCAACTCACGACGGGAAGTTCATGCTGCCGAACTCGGGTCCCTCGAAAATGAGACCTGGATTCCGGCCCTCGCCCAACATTCACCTTGGCGGTTTGATCGGTTTCCCTGCACCGATGAACATACAAAACAAGCACATCCCCGATATAAACTCTACAAAATATAAAAGTCCTAATCGGGCTAACTTGTCAATGATCATGCAAATAACACAAATCAAATATTCATAGCAAAACGACCAATGGCCGGGAAATAAATAAAACGACCACTTGTGCCGAAATTATGCGAATATTACATAAACGGGCAATAGCCTGTAAAATAACAAATATCACAAAAACGGAACGTCAGCCGAAACAAATGAACAATCACCCCTCCGCTTCTCCTTCGACAATAGGCGACAATCAAGCAGGGTCCCCAGCTTGTTGATTGATAATATCTCTCAGGTAGTCGAGAACCAGAATCTGTCTGTCAGCCACATAGTAGTTGACCCCCATGCCCGAAGTATTAAGCTCAATGCAAGAGTTCAACACACACATCTGATTCACCGTGTTGTCGAAGCTCCCCTTGGAAGCAACCTAAGCATCATCCACTGCAAGTTTGAAACAGGCTACTAACTCAGCCCGAGTCTTCAGGTCCTTGGTATCCTCTGGCTCATCCTCAGCGGGCGCTAGCTCGGCAGTCAAGGCCGCAACCTTTCCCTCAAGACTTTCGCTGTTGAGCATAAAAGCGCCGCACTTCTCGAATAACTTCCCCGACTCTGCCTCGGCCAACTTTAGGGCTTTGTCTTTATCAACCAAGGCCTTCTCGTTCGCTGCCAACTTGGCCTGGAGGTTCTTAATTTCCATCTCCTGGGATGAACTCCCCTCGATATATGCGACGGCCATCCCTAAGATCCTCATCAAACCACCCACATCTTGGGCCAACGTCGCCCTCTTTTCTAGACAGCTCGTTCCCTCGAGAAGGAGAGATTCAGCCCTGGGAAGAAGAAGTGTCGCGCTCTCAAAAAAGACCTCTCCAGCCAACAAGGAGGATGATCATAAGTCCCTTTTCCCGTCTCCGCGGTGAGGTCAATGCTCCCCTCATATCGAGGCATCTTCGCCTTCGAGGAAATAGGAGATGGAGATAAAGCGGTTTTGGTCAGAGTCGAGGACGACCCACCTAATTCAGGAGCAAGAACTGGCCCCGCGCTAGTCTGTGCATCCTTCTTGGCCTTTCTCGCCCGAGCAGATAGTGTCTTGGCCATACGTTCTTGAGCAGGATTCATATTTTCTACAAAACAAAGAAAAAACAAGAGTTAGTAAAACGACGGGTCAAACAAATGGCGACCATATACTGGAAAAAGAAAATTTGTACCCAGTTATCTAACGGGATCCTCACTCCCAAGGAGCTCCCGAACGTTTATGAGACCCGACTCGAACACAGGCTTCCCATTTCTATCTAGCACTAGCCTACCTCCCCGGCCAACTCGCAGGACCGGGGGAATTCGAGCTAAAAACAAGGTCAAAGTGGTGAATCTCGACAGGTCCTCATCCCCAAGCTTCCCTTCTCTCCAGAAATAGGAGCCCAACTCCTTCTCGAAATGTCTGTTGGTCCATTGGAACGGGAACTTGGCGACCAGCGTCACGGTAGGCTCCCATATCTCGTTTATACGAGGAGTCCCGTCCTCGTTAAGAGACGACCGGCTCCTAAAAACGTTCAACAACGCCTTCGTCGACGTGGGTTGCACCAAAATGTACTTGTCCTTAAAATGGAACACGAACTCTAAGTAGGCCTTGAACAAATTCCCGTTACCGTGTTTGAGGGAGACCCATCCCTACCGTATGTCAGTCCCGCTCCTCTGGATGTGAAAACAATAGAAGAACAATAGGATCATGGCCCCTATCTTCAGATAGTCACACACTATCTAGAACGCCCGCACAAATGCAATCCCGTTCAGGTGCAACTGGGAGGGGGCCACGTGCAGATGCCGGAAAATGGCCACTCCAAAGTCAGAAAAAGGAAGGCGGAGACCCATCTCCCGGAACACTATATCATACATAGGAATCCGCCTCCTATCATATCTTGAGCAGATCCTGTTCTATTTTCTGGAGATATACAACGACCACTCCTCTCGGGCTCCCTTCTCGTGGATGTAAACATCGGTGAAAACGTCTTCTCCGTGCTAATAAAAATATCACCGCCACTCCCAAGGGTCTTTAGCTACCTAATCTCGAGGATCCTCGTCATCTCGAGGAGGAAATAGGCCTCCCTGAGCTGAAGAGGTCACCCCATATCGGGATCCCCCATTTGTTGATCCGTCTGGTTTTTCTGCTCCCCAGGGATCTCCAATATGCTCGATGAGTTACCACTAGTCTCGCTCAAAGAGCTCCTGGAGGATTCTGCAGACTCGCTCGAAATGACAAGCTGTGCATCGTCATCCATAACACCTGAAAAGCAGAGGAAAAGAATGAGCTCGACATCAATTCCAGAACCACCCTTCCACCGCTAAACAAGTGAAAGGGTTCCAGGAGACAAGGATCATATCCCCGACCAGAACCCTCACTGAGGTACACTGACGGGCACAAAATGCAAGAGAAATTCCTAATCCCTCACTAAGGCACACTAACAGGCTGAAATCATAAAAAAACCCAGAAGTATCTTGAGGTACTCTAACAGGTACAAGTTGCAGAAAAACTCAAACCCTAACGAATCACCCATAACACAACGCCAGGCCCCCTAGGGTGCCCCACGGAGGCTCCAACAGCCATGCGCCACAGGAACAACGTCCGCCACCTAGAGTCTTTAACGACCTCCTCCCTAACGGAACCCTAACTCCTAACCACATGCATATCTAAGAGGCAAAAAATGAAAGGACTAGAACATGCAACAATGGAGGAACGAAAACTCACCGATAGAAGAAGAAGAGATGAAGCTGGATGACCGCGAACGAAGAAACTGACCAAATGCTGGTGGTCGACTGTCGAGCTAATACAAGCAGTTGAAGGAGAAGGCGAAAAATATTAATCACCCTGTTGCTCTTGTATTTATAGCTGAAATGGACTGCGCGTACCAAACACGCTCCCCAGGAACCCTAGGGTCGTAATTATGACACCCCTAGCCCTAGGCCATCATTTACGCTGCTCGACCGGCATGTTTCCCAAAACACGCTACCTCTCCAAATCCAAAGTTCCCAATGGAAAACGTTTCGCCTCCCCGACAAAGAAGTATAACGGGCAAACGCTCATTTCCCCGTCCTTCGAGCAGACATCAAAGTCTTCACTCTTGTGCCCAGAAGCGACGACTTGGGGGATACTGTTCTGGATTTGCCTGAAAGCTTGAGTGAGCCCAGTTTGAGATATCTCATAGGTGCTGTGATACGGTGGGAGAACTGACTTGAGATTTTACGTTGGTGTTCGCAAATGTTTCGGTTTAGCAAGAGTCGCCACCGATTTTTTATTTTATCCTAAGGAAAGGTTAAAAAGCATAGGAAAGACCTTTGAGATGTTTTCTTGGGTTCGGGGAGTAGATTATGAAAAGGGAAGGTGCTAGCACCCTTTTCATCCATGGTTTTCCATGGGCTCTTAGTTTTAGATCACTTGCGTTTGCTTTTCAATTGTTCGAAATGGTGCTTTGTGTGTGGTTTTGAAAGATGTTTTGAAAAAGAGGCCATCATTGTGGCAACCTTTGTAATGATTCTTGTTTGAATGTATACAAAGGTGTTTTTGTCTTTTGAAAAGTTTTCAATGTTTGAAAATAGGGTTTTGAAATTGTGTTGTGAAGTGTGTTTTAAAAAATAGCAAGGATGTTTTTGCAAGCTTTTGATCAAGTAACTAAGAGTTGTCTACCCTATTTTACTCAAAGTTCTTTCTTATGTTTTTAACCCTTTTGATAGTGTTGTTTTACCATTGTGTTTGGTAGACAACCTTGTATTAGGATGTTAAACGGGACTGGCACGGGTCATCGTATAGACCATGATAGCAATTGTGCTAAGTATCTTTGGCAATTTTCCGAGGGACTAGATCATTTTATATAGGCAACCAAGATAGCGTCATCAAGGGACTATGATCTTTTGTTTTGTTTTTGTTTTGCCAAGATACCTAGCATGCATACCATGGCCCATTTGTTTAGGCAACCAAGTGGAGATACCTTAAGGGGTATTTATGTGCAAGTGTGTTTTATTGCATGCAAGAGTTTATCTTGAATAGGATTTTCTATTTCATTGATTTTATCTTGCCATACATATCCTAATTACTAGCATTTATATTTGAAAGCAATAAAATGCGGAAATGTAAAATCCTACGCTATTACAACATTTAGGGGATGGGGATACACATTTGTACATGGGGGTGGTTCAACGAGAAAAATAGATAAGAAAAGAAAATAACAAAGGGAAGATAGAGAGAAAGAGAGAGAGGGCTAGCGCGCTGCTGAAAGAAAGTCATAAGTTCTGACCCAGGCCTGTTGCCAGATTATCAACCTTTTGGTGAAAATGTATGAGTCAGAACTTCTGACTCTGGCACTTGCAAAACAGAAACCTGTTAGTGGAAAAGTCAGAAGTGTTGACCCCCATGCGCTGCAAGACAAAAGTTTGTTAGCGGGGAAGTCAGAAGTTCTGACCCTGCTGGAAATACAATAATTTTAAGAAGTTCTGATATTATTGACAGCAAAACAGGCTTCAGATGTGCTAACGTCAAAGTCAGAACTTGGCTTCTCCCTGTGCTAGCCAGAACATCTGCAGTTTTATTATTTTTCCACAAAACAGAAAACATGCTTGGGACAACCTCAGCAAATGTCAAAGTGTTTCAGGAGACAGAACCAACAAGGTCACAGTCAGGTTCTACACTGATTCACTTCCTACTTAAACATTCAGAGGTATGAAAATCCTCAGAACACAAACAGCAGCAACATGATATTTACATTATGTTTTATTGAGTCTGCAAAGCTGATGATGCTTAGCAGCGTGATGAAAGTCAGCAGGTGCTTACCTGGCTGCTGAAAAAGTCTGTGAGTGGGAGCTAGCTTTAGCTCTGATGGTGTTCTGGACAGGTTCTTTTTAGAATGGGTGGATGGAGAAGGTATGTGTATGTATGGTCAGAAACTGTATCGGTGTTCTTTGGTCACAAAGCACACTGGGTAATAATGAAGTTTGGATGTAGGAAGTTCAAAGTTTATGAAAATACCAGGGATTTTTGGACAGAAATTCACAAGGTTGTTGTTTTACTAGAGTTTTCTGTTTCTTCTCTTGAAATTTTTTTCTGGATGTGTTTTCACATTTTTTGTGATGGACAATGGTGTCCTATTTATAGGCAAGGCTTTGTGGATTTTTGAACGTTAAAGGGCGCCAATATTTAACTTGTTTTTGAAGGAAGTTCATAAAAAAGTTGTGATGATGGACAACTTTTCAGTCTAGGCTGGAACAATAGGCAAGGATTGAGGAGAAGTGACCTCTATAGGCGAAAAGTGGCGCATAGACCCATGCCTAAACCTGCACAAAGGTGTTTACCAAGCCACACGTGGAGAGACCCCTTGGATGAATGTTCGGAGTGGTTGTGAGCATTAATGAGCATTAAATGGTGATGAGTTTTATCAACATCAAAAATCTTGTAATAGGAGATTTTGCATCATTACCTAAAACCTGATCCAGCAGTTCTGCTTTACCAAAAACAACGTAAACCAAGCTCTGACCTTGGCCTCTTGCTGCCTCAACAAGCTCTGAGAGTTTTCCAGTATGCTCCTTTGACCTGTCTTTAAAGTCTCTGGACTTAGTGATCCTGCTTCAGTACTTTACCCCATTTGCTGATCCCATTACCTTTTGATCCTAGTACGTGCTGAAGGAGTTTCAGGCTTTATTACCTTCTTCACACTTCTCTAACAAATTCTGGCTGAACTTTGCGTAACTGCTGAAGGAGCCATGTTCTGTTCAAAGATCAAGTGCTGAACCATGTTTACAATCTCTGACCGAGTTGGTGTAACTGCTGAAGGAGCCAACATCTGACTGAATGTTACATGCTGAGCCAAGTTTGCAACTTTTGACCGTTTATACCTGGAGGTTGGTTCAGAAGTTCTGAAGTGCCATTTTCTTCTTAAACCCCACCTTTTTTTTCTTCTTTTTTAGAGAAAATTCTAAGTATTTAGAGTTTTAACTTTTCTAAGGAGAAAGTTTTTCCTTTTAAGCTTGCAAATGACTAGGAATGATACTAAAGGGCTTGGCTTTAAGAGAAAATCTGAGAATTCAGGATGAGTTCCTGAAGGATGGGGGGGCAAATTTTGGGGTACAACAGTTTCCCCTGTTCAATCTTCTTGGACCTGAAGAGTTAGATTGGCGAATCTGCCTTTCGTGACTCGAAGGTAAAAGAGGATTGGACATTAGAGTGCCCGTAAATTTGCACTCGTCAAAATGTAGGTGAGGGAATGAGCTTAAAGATGCCATTTGAAGACGGTAGAATCTTGCTGGAGATGGGCTTAGAGATTCCATCCAAAACTTATTTGTTGAATATTAGTAGAATGAACATCAGAATGGTATCTGTATTTGGAACGTATCTGAGCTGTATCTGGAGATTGGGTTCGTATGAGCAAAAGAATGGTGTCTGTGTCTAGAGCGTATCTGAGCTGTAACTGTATTTGATTCTTGAATAAATATCAGAATGACTGTCGTGTCTGGAGTGTATCTGTATTCTGAATGGGTAACAGAGAAACATCTGTGTAGGGAGCATCTATGTGCTGGGGATAAATTCCGAATGAGTGACAGAATGGCGAACGTGTCTGGCGCGTATCTGGAATGTATCTGAAGTTGAGACATGTATGAGTATCAGAATGACTTCCGTGTCTAGAGTGTATCTGTACTGTAACTGGGATCTGGACAAGTGACAGAATGACTTCTGTGTCTAGAGTGTATCTGAACTTGAGGTTTGGTAGTTGAATCTGAATGAGAGATAGAATGGCTTCCGTGTCTGGAGCGTATCTAGTCTGTATCTGATATTGAGATTTGTATGAGTAGCAGAATGACTTCCGTGTCTGGAGTGTATCTATACTGTAACTGGGATCTGGACCAGTGACATAATGACTTCAGTGGCGACTGCACTGGGGAGAATCAAACTTCTGGTGTAAGGGCCAGAATGGCATCCGTGTTTGGAGCGTATCTGAATCTTGAAGTTGTTAGTTGAATCTGAATGAGAAATAGAATGGCTGCCGTGTCTAGAGCGTATCTAGTCTGTATCGAATTGGTGAAGTCTGAATGAGTAATAGAATGACTACCGTGTCTGGGGTGTATCCATACTGTATCTGGTTGCTGAAGTCTGAATGAGTAATAGGATGACCGCCGTGTCTGGGGTGTATCCATACTGTATATGACTCTTGAAATTCTGAATGAGTAATAGAATGACCACCGTGTCTGGGGTGTATCCATACTGTATCTGAATAATTGTTAACGGTAGCCTTTTAATCTTATCCTGAAAAGGGTAAAATGTTAGCTAAAACACAAAGTTATGTTGCATGATATGTATGATGCAATGAAATGTGTCTCATCAATGTTTATGATATATGAATATAATGGATGTGCATGTAAGCTGAGTAGCTGTCTTGCTGAGGAAGATAAATCCTTGATAACTGGAGATAATGAAATCTTAGCCTGCTTCCGGGGGAAGCAAATCCTTGACCGATGCTGGGGATTCCAAAAATCTCTGACTATTAAAGATGAGAAAACCTTGCTGACTGCTTGGGGATTAAAGATCTTCGATTGTTGAGAATGAGAAATCCTGGGGTCACTGCTGGGGATTGAATATCCCAGGTGACTGGTGGGGATTTAACAAGAGCTTTGACAACTTCTGCGGGGAATGAGAATCCTTCATGACTTTCTTGGGAATTAAGGAAAACTCTGAAAATCTCTATTGGGGAGTTGACACCTAGGAGGCTTCTGCTGGAGAAATGAGACCAAGAATCTTCGATATGCTGGGAAATAACTCTATAGGGAGAATGTTCACTCGGCCGGTGAAATCAGGAGCTTTGGGTTGTATGCCAAACTACTGGGGAATTATCCTAGTCGGGGATAAGACAAGAAGTTAATTGTTATCAACTTGATTCTCAGACTTTTAAGATAGCCTGCTGGGGAATTTAGGGGAAGTTGAACAGTTCCCACCGGGGGTTGATAGTTGGAATTCGCTGGGGAAGAAGGTTTAGAACATTCTGGCTCCGCTTGAGATAGGTATTTCAGGGTTTTCGTGCTCCACTGGGGATCGGGAGTTTGAACTCTGATGGGAACTTTAAAACTTAACTCCGCTGAGGAACAAAGTTCAAAATACACTGGCTCCGCTGGGGATCTTGAAATTTAACTCCGCTGGGGATATGTATTTCAAGGTTCTAGCTTTATTGAGGATCTGAATGACATATTGCAGGGGATTTCTTCTGGAATATCACAAGGTTACCTTCCTATACCTTCAAACTATCAGTAATTATCCTTTCTCAATTTCGTTTTATTTGTAAGCAGTGATTATATTCAAATGCATATGCCTATTTAACAAAACATTGGACGTTTTCAAATAAAACATAAGTGTGAAAAAGAATGAAAGGCAAACAAATTTCTGCACTTTGAAGTATTTTTGTATTAACTTTTGTAAGTATCTTTGTACAAAGGAGACAAACATCCTAGTAAGAGAATGTTGTCATAAAAATTGAAAAATTTTATACAAAAAGAAAGATGGCTATGTGTAACAATTCCATGGGATTCCCATTTTGCTATAGCCTTCACAACTCTGAGTATCTTGTCAATTCGCTGCTTCGTCCGCCGATGATTGGATTGATCATAAGCTTGGAGCTTGTTGGTGAAGAGATTGTTCTTAAAGTGATCTGACGAGCCATAGTCATACGCTTTAATTCCCTAACTTTTGCCTGGACCGCCCTTTCGGGTTTTCGATCCACCGGGAAACCCTTTTTTGCCCAAGTCGCCCTTTCGGGTTTTCAACTTGCTGGGTGTACAGATTTTTTTTGTTTATCCCTAATTTTTGCCTGAACCGCCCTTTCAGGTTTTCGATTCACCGGGATGCCCATTTTTGCCCAAGTCGCCCTTTCGGGTTTTCAACTTGTCGGGTCGTTTTATGCGTAGTATCTCTTGACTATGACTGCGTTCGCAGGGTGCGGCAAGTCGTCGTCGTCCATGGTGGTCAGAATCATTGCCCCACCAGAAAAGATGCTCTTGATTACAAATGGTCCTTCGTAAGTAGGAGTCCACTTGACCCTGGGATCACTTTGCGGCAAGATGATCCGCTTGATTACAAGATCTCCGACTTGATATACCTGACGCCTGACTTTCTTGTCGAAAGCCTTGATCATCCGTTTTTGATACATTTGACCATGACAAACAGCAGTAAGTCGTTTCTCGTCGATCAAGTTAAGTTGATCAAGCCGGGTCTGAATCCAATCGTCTTCACTCAAACCGGCATCCTTCATAATCCTTAAGGAAGGAATTTGAACTTCCATAGGTAAAACAGCTTCCATGCCATATACCAAAGAAAAGGGGGTTGCCCCTGTTGAAGTACGTGCCGTGGTACGATATCCATGCAGAGCAAACGGTAACATCTCATGCCAGTCTTTGTAGGTGACTGTCATATTTTGAATGATCTTCTTGATATTTTTGTTCGCAGCTTCAACAACACCGCTCATCTTCGGCCGATAGGGAGATGAATTGTGATGATAAATCTTGAACTGCTCGCACAGGGCGGTGATCATAGTGTTATTCAGATTTGTACTGTTGTCCGTAATGATTCTATCGGGGATACCATACCGGCATATGAGGTTCTGCTTGATGAAGCGGGAAACCACATTCTTTGTAACTGAGGCGTAGGAAGCTGCTTCGACCCACTTGCGAATGACCAAGGAGCTGTCAGAACATTGAGAGGAACAGGAGAAATATGTACCTTGTCAGCGTAGACTTGGCATTTGTGGCAAGTACGGGAATATTGATGACAATCAGCTTCCATGGTAGACCAGTAGTAGCCTGCCCTTAGAATCTTCTTAGCCATCGTATGTCCGCTCAAGTGGGTGCCAAATGTGCCACTATGTATATCAGTCATGATTAACTCTGCTTCAACCTTATCCACATAACGAAGTAGAACATAATCATGGTTGCGCTTATAAAGGATGCCATTGCTTAGGAAGAACTTGGCAACAAATCTCCTTAAGAACTTTTTATCATTGACGGAAGCTCCTTCAGGATATTCTCGAATCTGGAGATACCTTTTGATTTCATGAAACTAGGGTTGTTCCACTACTTCTTCGGTATTAATCTTGTGATGGTGCACAGGTTCGTCCATTCGCTCGATGGTGATTTGGGGAGCCTCGTTATCCCAGTTGAGTCTAAACATGGAAGACATCGTAGCCAGAGCATCTGCCATCTGATTTTCTTCTCGATGGATGGGATAATATTAGGATGTTTAGTATCCCACTCTCCTTTGACTTGACTGATAACCAAAGCCGAGTCCCCAAATACGACCAAAGATTTGATTCCCAAATCTATAGCAGCCTTGAGACCAAAGATGCAAGCTTCATATTCAGCCATGTTGTTGGTACAACTGAAGCAAAGTCGGGCAGTGAAGGGTGTATGGCAACCTTCCGGAGAAATGAGTACCACACCGATACTGTTGCCAAGTGCATTTTAAGCACCACCAAAGTATAGGGTCCATCGGGATCCTTGTTCAGGTCCGTCATACGGTCCGTTACTTTCAATGTTGTCCAATGTCATGATGTCCTCGTCAGGGAAGTCGAATCTCATGGATTGGTAATCTTTGACGGCTTGATGTGCTAGATGGTCAGCTAGTACACTCCCTTTTATAGCTTTTTGGGTAGTATACTGGATATCATACTCAGTCAGGATCATTTGCCATCTAGCGATTCTTCCAGATAAAGCAGGCTTCTCGAAGATATACTTGACCGGATCCATTTTGGAAATCAGCAAAGTGGTATGAGTCAACATATACTGCCTTAGCCGACGAGCAGCCCATACCGAAGCGCAACAAGTTTTCTCGAGCAGTGAGTAGTGAGTCTCACAGTCGGTAAACTTTTTGCTAAGGTAATAAATGGCATGCTCTTTTCGGCCAGACTCGTCATGTTGGCCCAGTACGCACCCCATTGAGTTATCCAAAATAGTCAGGTACATGATTAGCGGCCTTCCTTCGACGGATGGCATCAAAATAGGAGGTTCCAGCAAATACTCCTTGATCTTATCAAAAGCAACTTGACAATCATTGTTCCATTCAACTACCTGATCTTTCTTCAACAGTTTGAAGATTGGCTCACAGGTAGACGTCAGGTGAGAGATGAACCTTGCGATATAGTTTAAGCGTCCCAAGAATCCTCTAACCTCCTTTTCAGTGCGGGGGGCAGGCATTTCTTGTATAGCCTTTACTTTAGCAGGATCAACCTTAATGCCTTTGTTGCTGACGATAAATCCCAAAAGTTTACCAGACCTGACTCCAAAAGTGCACTTGCTTGGGTTCAGTCTGAGCTTATACTCCTTCAACCTATCAAACAGCTTTTGCAGATGATCAAGGTGTTCTTCTTCTGTCTGTGATCGGGCTATCATGTCGTCTACATAGACTTCGATCTTATGATGTATCATGTCATGAAATAAAGCTATCATGACGCGTTGATAGGTTGCCCCGACATTCTTCAGTCCGAATGGCGTCACTTTGTAGCAGAAGGTACCCCACTGCGTAACAAAAGTGATTTTCTCCATGTCTTCGGGGGCCATTTTGATCTGGTTGTATCCCGAGAATCCATCCATGAAGGAAAATACTTTGTGTTGAGCTGTGTTGTCAACCAAGATGTCGATATGCGGCAGTGGAAAATCATCTTTAGGGCTAGCCCTGTTTAAATCCCGATAGTCCACACACATTCTGACTTTGCCGTCCTTCTTAGGCACGGGCACAATGTTAGCAACCCATTATGGATAGGAAGTAACAGCCAGAAAGCCAGCATTGAATTGCTTCATTACCTCAGCTTTGATCTTCTCAGACATGTCGGGCCTCATTCGGCGTACCTTTTGTTTGATCGATGGACAATCTTCTCTTATAGGGAGACGATGAACCACGATATCTGTGTCTAATCCCGGCATGTCTTCATAGGACCAGGCGAAGATTTCAACATATTCTTTTAACAATTGCACTAAGCGCTCTTTGACACCTGGTTCCAGGTTGGCACCCCACCTTAACCTCTTTCTTGTCTTCCTCTGTTCCCAATTTGATGGTTTCTAGCAACTCTTCATGAGGCAGAATAGCCCTCTCTACTTGTCGCAAAAGTCTGGCTAACTCTCCCGGCACTTCACAGTCTTCGTCAACTTTGTACTTGGCATGATTGACCAAATCTTCAGAGTCACCGAAGGCTAAAGCAGAATAGTCACCCATGGAATCCGGAGCGGATGGGTACCTGCATTTGTGAGTGTGGGTGTGTGTAAGGGATAGCCATCCTTTAAACAAAACAAAATGCAAAAGGAAAGAAAATGAACACAACAATTTATAGATGAAAACGTCCAATGATTCATTAAAACATGGCATATGATAATAAAGAAAATCAAGCCCTTACAAATGGACTTTTATGCCCCGGGAAAGGCATAAGGTGAAAATAGGGTACGAATTGTTTAGTTATTACAGACCAAGATAGGAAATTGTTCAAAGATAAATTACTGGTTGATGAAAGTGATGGGAATAAAGTCCTTTGCTTCCCAGTTGCTTAATCCTCCTTCGATGGTTGGAAAGATCCAATCTTCAAAGTTGTCTTCTTCATCATCATCTTCTAAGGCATTAATTCCATGGTGAGTGATTTTTACGGGTGGTCCTCCAGCCTTGGAGTGACGCACAGCTTTCTGGCCAGCAGCAGTAAAACCTAGTCCGAACTTGTCCGTCTTATGGGGAAAATCAGGCAGTTGCCCCCACACTGTACTCCTTCCTTCTTTGATTACAGCCTCTGCATCCTTGAGAGATGCCATCCTAGACACATGCTTGGGAATGATAGGCACATCAACCATTGTCTTCACAACTGCGACCTCAGGAGAAACTTCCTCAAAATGTTGGAAAGGTGTTTCTATGAATTCGCCATCCAACTCCACATAGCAGAAGGAGTTGAGGTGACTTATCATGTACTCTTCCTCGCCGTGCACCGTTATAATCTTACCCTGAACATGATACTTTAGCATTTGGTGTAAAGAGGAGGTAACTGCCCCAGCATAGTGGATCCACGGCCTTCCCAATAAGCATGAATATGAAGGACGGATGTCCATCACATAAAAGGTAGAGTTGAAGGTTTCGGTGCCCACTTTGATAGGAATAGCAACCTCTCCGTGAACCATTCTTTTAGAACCGTCGAAGGCTCTAACAATGATGTTACTGGGTTTGAGGGTCAATCCTTCGCAGTCCAATCTATCCAACGCCTTTTTCGGCAGCACATTCAAGGATGAACCGGTATCAACTAGGACATGGGCAAGGGTGGTTCCTCTGCATTCTACTGGGACATGCAGCGTGTCGTTGTGCTTTCTTCCCTTAGGGGTCAAATCAGCATCAGAAAAACCAAGAACATTATCAGCGGTAAGGCTGGCCACGCACTCTTGAAACTGGTCAGCCGAAGTTTCTTGAGGCACGTGTGCCGTCTTTAAAAATTTGATTAAGGCCTTAGCATGGGCCTCAGAGCAGAGTAGAAGAGCCAACATGGAGATTTTGGAAGGGGTCTGCCCTAGCTGTTCCACGACGTCGTATTCTCTCTTTTTGATTATTTTTAAGATTTCTTCCATCTCTTTCTGGGTGGTTTCGGGGATTACCACAGTCTGAGCCTTCATCTTGACAGGCGCTTCTAGTATCCCTTTACCCTTATCGGTAATATCATCAGGGGGTCTAACTTCAGGTACATCAATTTATTCAATTATCGGGCCTTGCACAGATGGCTTAACAGGCACAAAAGCTTTCAAGGGTCCGAAGACTGCTCGAGGGGGAGCAATCTCCAGAGAAAAAATCCGTCCGCTGCGAGTTATCTTGCTTATTCCCGCAATGTTCCCTATATCAGGGGTTTCATCATCAGAGTTCTCTTGGACTGATTCAATCTGTTTGATACCATGATAGAAGATGTATCCTCCGTAGTTCCATGGTATCATCTTGTTAGATTGGTACGGGACAAGCCCTGGCATAGTGATTTTTAACGGAACAAACTTAGGATCAGGCGTAATCTTGACAGGACTTTTGCAAGCCTTGGGAAGATTGTCAGAGATGGTTATTATTGCAATGTCATTGGTTGAAGTAGCAAAAGTAGCAGGAGTAACAGGAGTGAAGGTATCAACATGAGTCTTTTGGAAGAGTATCTCTTGGGTATCCATCAGGCGTTGGATGCCTGATTTCAACATTGGACAGTCAGCTCGTATGTTTAAACAAAAGTAACCGTCTTTTCCATAGCCTGCGAATATCCCGACTCTCATCAAATTCACTTTAATCACTGGTAACGGAGTCAAAAGGTCGGCAATATTGGTAACATGAAGGTCTTTCATAACGGCATGAACATTATGACCGTGCTTGGGCATTGGGGCAGAAATCACATTTGGCTTTTCGGGCGCATCGAATTCTACCTCCTTAGCATCGATCAGGTCTTGGATTTTGTTCTTAAGAGCCCAACAATTGTTGGTATCATGCCCTACACTGTCAGAGTGGTAAGCACACCTTGCATTGGAGTGGTAATAAGGAGAAGAGGTATTAGGGTTCTTTGGCGCTTCCTTCAAATTGTTAAGATTCAGCTTTAGCAAATGAGGGAGTACTTGAGCCGGTGTCATGTTGATTCAGGTGAACTGTCGTTGTGGCCTTTCTACCTGTTGCTGATTAGATCTTGGCTGGTTGCTGCGAGGTTGATCATTTGAAGAGTTTTGAATGATCACAGCCTCTACTATAGGTCGGCGCTCGGTTCTTCCTTGACTTTTTTGAGAATAAATAGCAGAGGCTTCCTTCTTAGCTGGGAAGGTCTTCTTAATAGCAGTGGACGCGGAGGCATCTCTCTGAATCTTACCACTTTTAATGCCAGCCTCGACCCTTTCACTGGTCAAAATTAATTCGGTGAATCCTGCAGAGGAACTCCCAATTAAATGATTGAAGAAAGGGCCAGACAGGGTTCCTAAAAACATGTCAACCAACTCTCTATCCGACAATGGTGGCTGCACCCTTCCAGCCAGATCACGCCACTTTTGGGCATACTCTTTAAATCCCTCGTTGGAAGCCATACCCACACTCTGTAGTTGAGTACGAGTAGGCGCTAAATCAACATTGTATTGGTATTTTCGGTAGAAAGCAGTAGCTAAGTCTTCCCAGTTATGAACATCCGATCTCTCAAGTTGATAGAACCATTCCAATTGTGTGCCTGTCAAACTGTCTTGAAAAAAGTGGACCCAAAGATCCTTATCAGAGGAGTGGGGTTGGATCTTTCTGACGTAGGATCTCAGATGCATCTTTGGGCAGGACAAATCGTCATACTTATCAAATGTAGGTACTTTGAACTTGGGAGGAATGACGATCCCAGCGACCAACCCTAGTTCTTCGAAATTTAAACCAGGTACCCTTTGTAACTCCATGGCTGCCAATCGATCCTCAAGATTTTTATATTTATCATCCGCCGGGGGATATTGCTGTTCAGAGTAATCTTCATCCTCTTCCTCTTCCTCTTCTTCTCCTTTAACTTCAGACTCAGAAGGCATCACAGTTCCTTTTCCTTTACCGGCCCCTTCATCAGACGTCGAGGGGAATTCGAGAACTTTTCTAGCATTGCTTTCAAACCTTCTTCCCATGATGACCACACCAGGTCTTTTCTTATTTTTCTCTTTATCTTTCTCCAACAGTTCTTTAAGGTCCTCTTGACCCTTTTCTAAGGTCATGAGGAGTTGTTGGAATTAAGAATTTTGTGCTTGCAGATCCTTAACCGTCTGCTCCAAATCCATCTTGCTGAAATAAATAGCAGAAAGATAAGGAAACCTGGTGTGAAGACTTGTTTATGCATATGATGAATGATATGTTGTTCATGTAATGCATTCAAGGATTCAGAAAATTCAAATTCGTTGCAAAAAAAAAAAGAACACACGTCATATTAAGAAGAAATTTGTTAGTACATAAGTGCCCCATGGGCAAAATATTACAAAATTCTTAATGTAAAAAGACATTGCGCATCCTCTTTGGTGCGATGTAAGTGTTGAGAGTTTCCTCCTCATGAAGTCTGCGGGTAAGCTCCAAAGCCTTCTTCTCACTGGCATAAAGCTGGCTTCAAAAGTATTCCGTTCTTCTTTGAGTTTGATCCAACTCTTTTGTAATTCTTCCAATGATGTTGGCATGTCAGGATGTAGGAGGGTGTATGGAACCTCTCCTTCCATAACAGGCTCTTTGATCACGGGGAGAATGTGAGGATATGGCATCATAAGATTCTGGGCACGGGTTCGTACCCACTTGAGGTAAGGCTCAAGGGGGATGGAATTCTTGTGCCCCAGTGTCTTACTATCCACCTTGTTGAGCATCCTCCAAGCTCTGATGAACCTTTGTCGAAGTCCTTGCGCATCGTTGTCGAAGTCAAAAACCAAGTCAGAAATCAACATGTCATGAGGGCCATCCCTCCGAGCATATCCAAACTGTCTCAAAGCTAAACAGGGGTTGTAGGTAATGCCTCCCCTAATGCCAAGTAGTGGGACATTAGGGAATTCCCCACAACGATCAATGATGATGACATTTTCTCTGGAACGAGAACACCAATGCACATCAGAATGTGTGAGGGTCATCAACCGCTGTGACCACCTTAAACCCTTCTCATTCTTCAAAACTGATTGTGGAAGGTGAGAAATAAGCCACCTTGCTAGGACAGGAGTACAGCACATGAGAACACCTTTTTTCCTCATTGTTCGTGTGTAAAATGAGTGTAGGATGTCCCCAAGCAATATAGGCACAGGATTCCGAGATATGAAGATTTTGACAGCGTTCACATCTATAAGTTGATCAGGGTTTGGGAATAAGACCAACCCATAGATGAGAAGTGCTATAATCTCCTCAAAAGCTTGTAGATCTAGAGAATTCCAGCAGTCTTGTGCCTTCTCAAACAGAAACTTTGCCAAGAAACCCTTGACACCACTTCTGGTTTCCCAGTGACCCTTGATATCAGATGGTTGCAAGTGTAATGCTTGAGCAACATCTTCAGGCTTTGGTTATTTTTCCGTACCGTTGTAAGGTAGTTGATGAAGAATAGGAATTCTCAAGAGTTGAGAAAATTCCTCCAAAGTAGGTACTAGTTGGTAATCAGGGAATGTGAAACAGTGGTGTAGGGGGTCAAAGAACTGGAAGAGAACTTTCACCATGTCTTCTTCAATGTTGGAGTTGACCAAGTTGAGAAGTCTACCATGTCTTTCACTGAAGAGAGAATTCTCTGGAATCCTGGAAGTAAGCTCCTTGAGTTGAGGAGGGATTCTCACAAGGTTGACTTGAATTGTTTTCCTGCGAAGAGATTCCATGACCTACAAAACAAGAACAAAGATGAAGATCCAAACCCTTGAAATGGTTAGTGGATGCATATGATGCTTTATGATGTTCATGATGTATGCACAAGCACATGTACAAACAAGTCACATAAAACCCTAGTTTCAGGCTTGCATGAGGTTTCATAGGTAAGTACCCTCTTGAGTTTAGTTGGCTCAAACCTGTCTTATAAATAGTAACCGGGTTCTAAGGAGCTCAATATCACTGGATTGTTTTCTATGTTCATTGTTTTGGTTTAGCCACTTAACTGGCGACCAAAATATTCCAAGAAAACAACCCTCAATGAGTGTAGTATCGAGTATCTACCAACTTCGGACTGCACCAAAGCCGGTCATTTCTCTACCCCTAAGAAAGGCCAAGATGGTCAAGTAAGGTTCTAAGAGTTCATTAGTGCTTCATGACATCACTCAGCGGCCCCGTATTCTCTTTGATTGACTCAAAGGCTACCGATACTCACAAATATGTCGCACTAATATAGCTATTGCTTCAACCATGTCGGTATACCCCGCACAGTTTCCACAACGTATTTCTGTTTACCTATGAATGTTTCCCAAATCCGGGTAGAGGATTTCAAGCCCAAATAAGAGAACCAAATGTAAAGCAATCAAAGAAATCAAGATAAGCATGCAAAGGTGATCTAAGCCCTAAGGTTACTCCACTTTTAAAGTTAACTCCCCAGCAGAGTCGCCAGTTCTGTGATACGGTGGGAGAACTGACTTGAGATTTTGCGTTTGTGTTCACAAATGTTTTGGTTTAGCAAGAGTCGCCACCGACTTTTTATTTTATCCTAAGGAAAGGTCAAAAAGCACAGGAAAGACCTTTGAGATGTTTTCTTGGGTCCGGGGAGTAGATTATGAAAAGGGAAGGTGCTAGCACCCTTTTCATCCATGGTTTTCCATGGGCTCTTAGTTTTAGATCACTTGCGTTTGCTTTTCAATTGTTCGAAATGGTGCATTGTGTGTCGTTTTGAAAGATGTTTTGAAAAAGAGACCATCGTTGTGGAAACCTTTGTAATGATTCTTGTTTGAATGTATACAAAGGTGTATTTGTCTTTTGAAAAGTTTTCAATGTTTGAAAGTAGGGTTTTGAAATTGTGTTGTGAAGTGTGTTTTGAAAAATAGCAAGGATATTTTTGCAAGCTTTTGATCAAGTAACTAAGAGTTGTCTACCCTATTTTACTCAAAGATCTTTCTTATGTTTTTAACCCTTTTGACAGTGTTGTTTTACCATTGAGTTTGGTAGACAACCTTGTATTAGGATGTTAAATGGGACAGGCACGGGTCATCGTATAGACCATGATAGGGATTGTGCTAAGTATCTTTGGCAATTTTCTAAGGGACTAGATCATTTTATATAGGCAACCAAGATAGCGTCATCGAGGGACTATGATCTTTTGTTTTGTTTTTGTTTTTCCAAGATACCTAGCATGCATACCATGACCCATTTGTTTAGGCAACCAAGTGGAGATACCTTAAGGGGTGTTTATGTGCAAGTGTGTTTTATTGCATGCAAGAGTTTATCTTGAATTAGGATTTTCTATTTCATTGATTTTATCTTGCCATACATATCCTAATTACTAGCATTTATATTTGAAAGCAATAAAATGCGGAAATGTAAAATCCTACGCTATTATAGCATTTAGGGGATGGGGATACACATTTGTACATGGGGGTGGTTCAACGAGAAAAATAGATAAGAAAAGAAAATAGCTAGGGGAAGATAGAGAGAAAGAGAGAGAGGGCTAGCGCGCTGCTGAGAGGAAGTCAGAAGTTCTGACCCAGGCCTGCTGCAAGATTATCAACCTTTTGGTGAAAATGTATGAGTCAGAACTTCTGACTCTAGCACCTGCAAAAACAAAAACCTGTTAGTGGGAAGGTCAGAAGTTCTGACCCCCATGCGCTGCAAGACAAAAGTTTATTAGTGGGGAAGTCAGAAGTTCTGACCCTACTGGAAATACAATAATTTTCAGAAGTTCTGATATTATTGACAGCAAAACAGGCTTCAGCTGTGCTAACGTCAAAGTCAGAACTTGGCTTCTCCCTGTGCTAGCCAGAATATCTGCAGTTTTATTATTTTTCCACAAAACAAAAAACATGCTTGGGACAACCTCAGCAAATGTCAAAGTGTTTCAGGAGACAGAACCAACAAGGTCACAGGCAGGTTCTACATTGATTCACTTCCTACTTAAACATTCAGAGGTATGAAAATCCTCAGAATGCAAACAGCAGTAACATGATATTTACATTATGTTTTATTGAGTCTGCAAAGCTGATGATGCTTAGCAGCGTGATGAAAGTCAGCAGGTTCTTACCTGGCTATTGAAAAAGTCTGAGTGGGAGCTAGCTTTAGCTCTGATGGTGTTCTGGACAGGTTCTTTTTAGAATGGGTGGATGGAGAAGGTATGTGTATGTATGGTCAGAAACTGTATGGGTGTTCTTTGGTCACAAAGCAAACTGGGTATTAATGAAGTTTGGATGTAGGAAGTTCAAAGTTTGTGAAAATACCAGGGATTTTTGGACAGAGATTCACAAGGTTATTGTTTTACTAGAGTTTTCTGTTTCTTCTCTAGCAATTTTTTCTGGATGTGTTTTCACGTTTTTTTTGTGATGGAAAATGGTGTCCTATTTATAGGCAAGGTTTGTGGATTTTTGAACGTTAAAGGGCATCAATATTTAACTTGTTTTTGAAGGAAGTTCATGAAAAGTTGTGATGATGGACAACTTTTCAGTCTAGGCTAGAACAGTAGGCAAGGATTGAGGAGAAGTGACCTCTATAGGCGAAAAGTGGTGCATAGACCCATGCCTAAACCTGCACAAAGGTGTTTACCAAGCCACACGTGGAGAGACCCCTTGGATGAATGTTCAAGAGTGGTTGTGAGCATTAATAAGCATTAAATGGTGATGAGTTTTATCAACATCAAAAATCTTTTAATAGAAGATTTTGCATCATTACCTAAAACTTGAGCCAGCAGTTCTGCTTTACCAAAAATAACGTAAACCAAGCTCTGACCTTGGCCTCTTGCTGCCTCAGCAAGCTCTGAGAGTTTTCCAGTATGCTCCTTTGACCTGTCTTTAAAGTCTCTGGACTTAGTGATCCTGCTTCAGTACTTTACCCCATCTGCTGATCCCATTACCTTCTGATCCCAGTACATTCTGAAGGAGTTTCAGGCTTTGTTACCTTCTTCACACTTCTCTAACAAATTCTGGCTGAACTTTGTGTAACTGCTGAAGGAGCCATGTTCTGTTCAAAGATCAAGTGCTGAACCATGTTTACAATCTCTGACCGAGTTGGTGTAACTGCTGAAGGAGCCAACATCTGACTGACTGTTACGTGCTGAGCCAAGTTTGCAACTTCTGACCGTTTCTACCTGGAGGTTGGTTCAGAAGTTCTGAAGTGCCATTTTCTTCTTAAACCCCCTTTTTTTTTTCTTTTTTAGAGAAAATTCTAAGTATTTAGAGTTTTAACTTTTCTAAGGAGAAAGTTTTGCCTTTTAAGCTTGCAAATGACCAGGAATGATACTAAAGGGCTTGGCTTTAAGAGAAAATCTGAGAATTCAGGATGAATTCCTGAAGGATGGGAGGGTAAATTTTGGGGTACAACAAGTGTCACCCACTGACCGTGACCAGGACTGCCTGCACCTGTTGGGTAATACCACCCTCTTGTCCTTCTGGTCCAGCTCTAATCCTAGATGTCCCTCGAGCATCTTCTTAGTCTGCCCGACTCTAGCATCGTGCAGACCACCAGGGACCGACTAGAGAGATGCCCGCAACCTGCCTCCTTCCCGGAATCAACGGCTAGTTACGTGCACATCTTTCCGGTTTAACCAAGTCCTGGCAGTTACTTGATATTTCGGACCCGCATATCTAGACGGGAAATCAGGAACCAATGGCCACGCGCCAGAGGCAGTATATAAACCCTCACACTTGTGAGGACCGGGTATCACATATTCACACTCACTACCTGATATTTTTCTAGTACCTTCTTGCTCCCACTCTTACTTGATCGTTGGAGTATCTTGCAGGTACAATCCCCTCTCTCCTCTGCCTGGCTGAAGATCATCCTTCAGTCACTCTCCAGATTCTGATTAACCGCAAGATCAAATTTGTATTATTAAAATTGTACAAATAATAATACACATTATAACTATTTATATACAATCCTAATTAGGCTTGAGCTAACACAACTTAGATTATATTTAAATATTAAATCTAATCAAATTTAATTTAATATTTTAACATTTATAAATTGTGATTTCTTCCTCTCTATTATAACAATTTATTTATTGGATAATTTTATACTTAAGTTTTGTTCTCACATTAGATATACTTTTATGTCCTATAGAAGTAGAAAAATAATCATTTTGATTATAAATTTATTAAGATTGAAAAATATATATTTCATAATTAAATATTATTAATTTTTTATAAGTTATTGATTGACAAATTTAATGTTATTAATTTAATATTTATTTAATAGTGAAATGTTATAATTTTATGACTAAGTTATTCAAATTGTTTTTTTTATAATTAGATGTTATCAATTTGTGTTATTGTAATTGGTTTATTTTATTAAAAAAACAAATTCTCAAATATAAAGTAAAATCTTCTTTTTCTTTTTTAATAATATCTAAAATTGTAACACATGATTCTATATGTTATAATCTATTATTCTATAAAACAAAAAGTTAAAGATTTAAAAATATTTTTGGTATAATAGATATTTATTTATTTTTTATAATTTTTATATTGTAAAAATAAGTCTTAGTGGTGATTTGATTGAATAAATTATTTTAAAAAAAATAATGCATTTGATAGTATATATAATTTAATTTTTTAATAAAAATATTAATTTTCTTTTATTTAAATTTTATTTATTGAATTATATTTCTTGCATAAAATTCATAGAGCTATTTATATGTGTTGGATAATTTTTATATTCTAAATTTCATATACATAAAATGAAAGAAAATGTATTAATGTGTTTTATGTACTATGTGATTATTATCAAAATTAAAAAAAAAATTAATTTAGACGTCAAAATTGTAATTAAACTGTATGTCATCAATTATTATAAATATATTTTATTCAAATAATTTTATTATTACTATAGATTGAAACAAATTAGAAGAATAGAATCATATTGTAAATTAGAAGTTTACATATCACACTTAAGAGTGTTGTGGCAAAATTAGTTGGGTTATCTCATATGTATTATGATGCGAGAACTAGTTTTGAAGAATTAGAAGTTTCTTCAATCAAATAGGATTTGTGTGTTCCCAAAAGAAAATTTGAAAATTTGAGTTTTTAAGACATTAGTTGTTGCATCGACTAAAAGATCATGCATATGTCTACTCACATTTAAAAATTTGTGAAATTATTTTCTCAACTAATTAGACTAAGATCTTATTTTCTGAATTTTTAAAAAATTTCTTGGTAAGTATCACATATTTTATTAAAATTGATATTGAACATCATGTAACATATGTTCATAAAAAATGGGCTTGAAAATCCATTGTTTAGACGTTAAAGTTAATTATATGGTTGATACTTGGGAGATCATCAATTCTAAATTATATATTTGAAACACAAAGTATGGTATAAAGTTAAGCCAAAAAATTTGTGTATGACAATTCTCCCCTTAACTTTCAAATTATTTTAGGTTAACAATCTAATACATCTCATCTAAGTAAACATTTGGACGTGTTGTGTGTAACTCAATTGCTTCAATATAGTACGCTAAGATGTGTTTTGAAAGAATATTGAGAAAATGTATTTTATATGAATCTCATATTTGAGGTTTTATCTTGGTCCAATAATTAGACACTTGTTTGAATTCCGAGAGACTTATTATAAATTGATAAATTAACTTTCTCAATATTAGGGAGAGAAAATAAACACCTCAAAGTGTGACCTAGAAGTTCAAATGAATAATTTGAAATAATATATTATTATATCATTTTGATCCTCGAAGTTCAAAACACAATTCATTTGCAAAGTTTATGAAACAAATTACCAACCGCTAATACTCCACTCAAAGTGGATTCTCCTATTGGAAAAATCTAATAATACAAATGACTTGTAGCCACACCAGAAGCGTGGTAGAAAAGTCAGTTTCAATATTAAAAGTCCTCTACCAAAAAAAGAAACTAAAGTTAAAGATGACACAAGTGAGGAAATGAAAATTTTAAGAGCACTTTGACATAATTTATTTTTCAATTCCAGAATAACTAATCATGTACTTGAAATATGAAACAAAGAGATTTCGATAAATTATGTCATGAATGAAATATGATGGAACCAAAATTAAGATAACCAAATAAAGTCGACATTGGCAATGTATTGTATACAATATAAAACTAAATATAATAAATGACAATGAGGATCATGAAACAAAGTCTATCAAAAATTTTCAACGAAGTGAAAGTTGACCAAAATGAACAGACCATAAATCCAAGATTGTAGATAAAGTAAAAATTGACCAAAATAAATAAACTCAATTGAAGAAGAAATAAACTCGCTTTAAAAGAGAATTGTTTTTGGACATGTAGTCTAAAGACCTCCAGATGTGAAACCAATTGAATATAAATGAGTTTTTTGTGGAAAAAACAAAATAAGAATGGTGAAATTGTGAGACATAAAGCTTATTTTTTGCTCAATAGTTTTCATAAAGATCTAAGGTTTAGTTTGATGAAACATATCCACATGTAGTGGAATCAATTAATTTTCGATAATTAATTAGCCTTGTAGCACATGAAGGGCTTGGTTTAAACGCGACAGATGCTACAACATCTTATTTATATAATTCACTTGATAAAGACATAAAATTGAAAAATTATCACTATGAGCTAAACCAACATGAACACATGTATAATCGTCCAGATGAATATTTGTTAAGGAAGAGATATACAAATAACTTCATATGTTATTGTATTTTTATAAAAAGATCTAAAAAAGAATTTTTAATAATAATTGTCTATGTGGATGACATAAATATTATTAGAACTCCTTAAGAGTTTTCAAAAGATATAAATTGTTTGAGATGAAAGACTTGGAAAAGAAAAATTTCATATAAGATGAACATTTAGACAATGAAAATTTCATACACCAAGAAGGTTATATATAATTTTTTTTTAAATGTTTCTATATAGACAAATCTTTATGTAGCATATGTGTTAAAACGTTTGTATATGAATAAATCTCGTATGTCGTGTACCCCGATGATATTACATCATTGAATATGTAGTAGATTCTTTTAGACCTCGAGAAAGGGATATGAAATTAATTGGTAATGAAGTATCATATCTCAGTGTAATTCAAGCACTGATCCGTCTTGTTAATTATACAGACCACGATATATCAATTTCTATTACTCTATTAGTAAGATATAGTTCTTCTCTTACACGAAGATATTGGAACAAAGTTATATACTTTGTTATCTTAGGGTAAATGGACATGAGTTTGTTTCATTTCAAAGTATTCATATTAGAATTAACAAGTTATGCAGATGCATGTTACTTTTTAGACCATCATAATGGTATATCACAATTAAGTTATTTGTTTACACGTGGTGGTACAACTATTTCATGGAGATCAGTGAAACAAGCTTTAGCAGCAACTTTATTTAATCACGCAGAACTTTTACCACTACTTGAAGAAAACTGATAATATATTTGGTTGAAATTCTTAATTCAACACATACTAAAATACTTATGATTTGTCTTATAAATAATAAATACAACAACCATATATGAAAGTAATATTGTATGCATCATTCAATAGAAATATGATTGCATTAAAGGAGACTAAAGAAAACACATTTCCTCAAAGTTTTTTTTTAACTCATGAGTTTCAGAAGAATGGTGATATAAGCATGCAACAAATTCGTTCGAGTAATAATGTTGCAGACATTTTCACAAAGTCACTCCCAAGTAGAACATCTAACCAACTAGTACAAAATATTAGTCTTCATCACCGAAGAAATGATCGTTCAGTTAAGGAGAAGAAATGAATTTATCTTAAAAGGATATTGTACTATTTTTCTTTCACTATATTTTTTTTACTGAATTTTTCTAGTAAGATTTTAATGAAGCATATGCTAAACAAACATCCAAGAAGGAGTGTTATGAATAATGAATTATTGTCTCCTAATATATTATGAATAATAGATGTTTGTCTCTTAGATATTTCTTTTTCTTATTTATAATAATTTATATTGATTATATTGTTTGATAAGATATTGTGTAATGATACTAGTTAAAAACATAATACAATCATTGTCATCTTTCTCTCTAAACTTTGTTCCTCTCTCTCTTTATTTTTATAACATAAATAACTTTTATGTGTTTATTTCTCTTTATTTTTTTGTTTTACTTTACTTTATTAATTTATTAGTTTAGCAACTAAAACCATAAAAAATATGTATGGCATTTTTGTGTGTGGATAAATTAAGAAATTCATAAGAGTAAGATATTTAGTTTCTTCCTTAACGTGATCTCACGTAACATTTAAGTTCTATAACATATTTAACAATCTCGATGAGATGTTACAACCATAACCACTAAAAAATTTAGTTCATTAGATCACAATTATATTTGGTATACGCACTTAAAGAGCCTTAGAACTATGAATCAACCATCACTATAAAAATCTAAGTGGGCAAGTCAACAAAGACCTTACAATCATCTACGAACATCAGGAACACATGCATATGTATTTTATCCTGATAATTCTAGAGATTTAATAGTTGGTCCACCTGAAGCACTACTGATAATGATTATGTCTTTCATTAGACAATATATCAACATGGAGATACATGAAATCATGTATAAGTTATCACAAAAAACTTGTTGACATTGTTAAATCCACGATTCACAACGAGGTTCTACGAGTTAGAGAGTTTGAGACTAGATGTGTCTATTCACATGGAAACTTAGTTACCTTCCACAATTAAGTGGATTCAAGAGAACAAAGATTCAAGAGAACAAAGATCACACAGACTACTTAACTCAAAGGCCATTTGGGGATTTCTTGATAATTATCAGCCAAGTAATTTTGCTACAGTTAATCCTAAGGGCACCCAATGGATAATGATAAGTATAAACTATGATAAACATTAATTTGGACAAGCACATAAGAAAAACATGCCCCATGATGCAATATGAAAATTGGTATGTCATAGGTTTCTCCTTGTGAAAAATCTCTGTAGGCGAATAATATGTCATATGTTGGATGAAAGTCATTTAATCCAATACCAAGTGCACAAAGGTTAGTTTTGGATTACTTGATTGGACATCCACAGGTTGCTTTCGACTTGTATCGACTAACTCCATAATATAAAATTTATTTTGGACTGGGCCTTCCCTTGGTCCAACTCTTAATGAGACCCAATTCAAGTGTGTCAATCTGCACTACTGACCGGTACTATCCTCGAACACGGCGGGCAATTACTAATCTTTTCCCGCGAGGAGACAACCTCATCACGCGGGGACAATGCCCGAATAGACTGAGGAAGCTCACACCCCGACCATGAAGGCCTCGAGGACGCCTCAACTAGCTCGTCTACCAAGACCAGTCCCCTTTCGCGCTCGCGTCTGGCGGGGATCACCTCTGACGAGCAGGTGCTCCTCTCGAGCATCTTCCTCGTAGGGCTGACTACCAACGTCTCTGGGTATTACAGAGTCTTCGTGGTCCCGGAAAGATCGCGTCCATATTCTCCTGACCTTGCGGAGGACGTCATCCCAGTAGGGGGCCACATGCGGGTTCCTACTACTCACGTAGAACCTAGAAGTCCCTACGTTGGACCTGCATAATTAGCTCAATAAAGAGACCTTGACCCAGCGCTGGGGGCTATAAATACCCTCTCTTCCGAGAGGATCAGGTATTCAACATTTTCTCTAAACTCCTACTTGCTTGCTCATTCCCAAACTCATTTTGACATCGGAGTGTCTTGCAGGTACCCCTCCCCCCCCCCAACTCACTCAGTTTCTGCCCGAGCTAGCTATGACGGTCCATTCTTATCAGGTACGATCAGTGGCGTCGTCTGTGGGAAACTTGCTTCCCCGTCTTCCTTCCAATAAAGACCAAAGCTAAATCACCCCCGACTGTCATGGATGATCAAACTGCATAAAACATGAACGTCCGTATTGGCGACGATAACAACAACATCACCGACAATAACACCGACCTCGACAATGCTGGTATTGCCGAACACAACACGGTCCCCGCCATTAATATGCTTGGGCCTTCTGACTATAGAGATGGAGCAACTACCTCGTCATCATCGATACCTCCATGACTCGAAGACGACTGGCTACCTCCCCAGAACTACCAACCCATTCAGTTCCATGAGGTCCTTGTTCCCGTCGAAGCAGACGCCACGACCAGTGCACTGTTTGCGATGATAAATCAGACCAACTACCTGATCTTTTCTCAAGGATAAATATTGAGCGCTCTCGAAGATTCTCGGAGAGCTCCCAAAACACACAGGAGGCCTCAGTCTCATCCTCACCACCAAGTAAAGGAACGTCCCCGATCTCCCCCGCAGAGACATAGTCGGGACGTCTCTCAAAGTCCTTATCCCCGTCCAATTGGGCGACGCCCCGCATTGGAAAGGGACCAACCCATTGACGTGGGGAGACGCGATCACGCCCCTCGCGTCAAGAACGAAGACCCCCTGGAGACAGGAATGGGGGAAACAACGAGCGACCATACCGCCCGAGGAAAGCTCCGCGTGACCAGGGAAACCATCACCGCCACTACATCAGATCCCCTTCTCGCTCACCCGACAGGAGTGACGAGGACGACCCCGCAGTTCCTTGTCACAAGCCATTATGGAGGCACCCATTCCCCCGAGCATGGAGAAGCCTCCCCACCTGAAGGAATACGTCGGCATCGTCGACCCGGTCGACCATATAGACAGATTTGAAGCCATGCTGCACTATCACAATGTCAGGGGACCAATCAAATGTCGGTTGTTCCCCACGATTTTAAGGAAAGCTGCGATGGACTGGTACAAGAGTCTTTCCCCAGGGTCAATTACCTCCTGGCGAAATCTCAGAACTAATTCATCAGTTTGTTCACTGCTTTGCGACGCCATCCAAAAACTGAATCAGCCCTCGAGGCCATCGTCCGGAGGCACGACGATACCTTGAGGGAATTTATTGATCAGTTCAACCGGGAGGCCATCCAGGTCCCCTGTACCGATCACATGAAGAGATGCCTCCTCGAGAAGGGACTCCTCCTGGGCACATGATTCAGAAAGGCCTTAGGCATAGAACCACCTCGGACATTCGATGCCCTGATCGAGAAAGCCAGAGCCTGCATGGACTACGAGGAGAGGGAAGCGGCCAACAGAGCCCGGGACCCCAGGAATTGCGGATCTACCAGCCATCTACGACAAGACACCTCCCCTCCTCGACAAAATGGTGATAAGAGAAGGGAGGACAAACCCTGAGACCCCCGGGAACAAAGAAGACCCTCGGGGAGCTTCACTGAGTACACTCCACTAACGGCTTCCCACGAGTGCATTTTAGTGGAGTGCGCAAACACATATTTCAAGGACGGCGGCGTCAAGCGTCCTCGCCCTGCTCCTGCTAAACCTGGGGCAGATTAGAGCAAATACTGCCAGTATCACCGGAGCCATGGGCACTTGACTGAAGATTGTGTCCATCTCAAGGATGCTATCGAGACCCTCATAAAAGGGGGAAGACTCGGGAAATATCAGCGGAGACGCCCCCGTCGATATGCTCATGAAACAATGGAGATAGAGGAGGATGCTCGACCATCTGACGAGTCGGTCCCCATCCAAGCCGTATTCTCTGTCACGAGACCGAAGGACTTTTACATCCCCAAACGTACGCAAGAGCCTCTGTCCATGCACAGCAGGTGGGAAAACTTCCCCTCCGCCATGGTCATAAATGGTGGAGGGTTTAATGACTTAACAATAAATTCAGCAAAGAGGAAGTTGGACGAGCTTGTCGACGTGGCTCCCCCGCAAACGGTGACCTTCGAGAGGGTTAAGGGAAGATCAGAGCCAATCACCTTTTACTACGAGGAATTGCCCAGAGGAGCCCTCAACTCAGCCATTCCTCTTCTGATCAGGGCGAGAATGGCTAACTTTAATGTTCATCGCGTCCTGGTCAACGAGGGGAGTTTCGTCGACATGATGTACAACCAGCTTTTCAGAACCTTGTAGCTCGATGACTCTCACCTCTCACCATACATGGGATCAGACTTGCAGGGCTGTAATGGCTCGCCCTCCAAGCCATTGGGGTACATGGAGCTTATGGTCACCTTCGGCGAAGATACTGCTACCAGGCAAGTCAAGGTTTGCTTCCTCGTCATCGACTTCCCATCCCTCTACAACTGCATCCTTGGGAGGTCGACACTGCCAGAGCTGACTGCGGTACCCTCTACCGTCCATCTAAAGATGAAGTTCTACACAAAGAGGGCACGGGTCGTTACCATCCAAGGTGACCTAGCAGCCGCTCGAAGATGCTTCAACGCGGCGGCCAAGGGACAAAGCACATTCGACACCAGAGAACGGCCCGCCAAGAAAGATGCAATAACACGAGCAGAGCCTCAGCAGTCATAGCCACAACCCATCAAAGCGGAAGTGCAGAGGGATCCTTCAAAGGTCGATTCAATCTCGCTGGACACTCGCTTCGACCAAGACGAACCCTCAAACGGTGAGCAGGAGCTCCTCCGACCAATTCCGGACGGGGACTTCGAGCTCTTCCCTCTCGGTGAAGACCCGAGTAGAGGGGTGAAGATTGGTACCGGACTCCCCGACTTAGAGAGAAAGCAGATCAAGGCTTACTTCGGGGAGAATGCAGATCTGTTCGCATGGAGCGCCACAGAGATGCCCGGTCTCGACCCTGAGGTCGCCTATCATCAACTCGCCATTGATCCAGCCGCTAGGGTAGTAGTAGAACGTAGGCATAGGCAGTCTCGTGAGAAAGCGGAGACTGCAGAAAAAGTTGTAAAAGACCTCCTAGAGGAAAATTTTATTTCTGAAGCCCGGTATTTAACCTGGCTATCAAATGTTGTACTTGTTAAGAAAAATAATGGAAAATGGCGTATGTGTGTTGACTATACCGATCTTAATTGGGCATGCCCCAAAGATGCCTTTCCTTTGCCTAATATTGACAGTACTGCACTACTTTCATGACCAGCTGTAACACGGTGGGAGAACTAACTTGGGTGTTTTACATTTGATCGCAATTGTCGCGGATAGCAAGATTCGCCACCGACTTTTCTTTTATGCAATGAAGGAAAGGGTGAAAATAATAGGAAAGACCTTTGAGATTATTTTTTTGAGTTCGGGGGGTAGATTATGAAAAGGGAAGGTGTTAGTACCCTTTTTATCCATAGTTATATATGGGCTCTTAGTTGCTTACTAGATCATTACTTTTGTTTGAAAGTGTGTTTTGTGGTGGTTTTTGAAAGTATTTTTGAAAAGCGCCTTTGTTTAGGCAAATTTTGTAATGATTCTCGTCTCTATAAGAATGTATACAAAGTGTTGGAATTTTTGAAAATATTTCATGGAAAGTGTCGGTGCATTTGAAAAGGTATTTATGTTTTGAAAATGAGCAAGCAAATAAGAACGTTTCTACCTACTCAAAAGTCTTTCATTCATTTCCTCCCTTCCTTTGATATTGCTATCTTACCATTGATTGGTAAGAAGCTTTATCTTTGGATGTAAAGGGACGGGCGTGGGTCATCGTATAGACATGATGACAATGTTGTGAGATATCTTAGCATTTTTCTTGAGGGAATAAGATCATTTGAAAGGCAACATTCTTAGCGTTATCGAGGAACTATGTTCTTGTGTTTTTTTATTGTTTTTGCTAAGATGTCTCACATGCATAACATGACTATTTTTAGGCAACAAGTGGAGTTAACCCTAGGGGTGCATGTGAGAATAATTTGTTTGATTTGTATCCATTTAGTCTTTGATTGAGAGTTGTCTACTTGTTGTTTTTATCTTTCCATACAAATCCAAATTACTAACATTTATATGAAATCCGATAAATTGCGAAAAGTAAATATCCTGCACTATTATAATCATTTGGGGATGAGGTATTAAAGTCCTAATTATCTATTACAACCATATTGAAATAATGTACAAGAAATGTAAAATAAACTTATTTTGTTTTTGTTAAGAGAAGAAATAAATTTGCTTAAGAAAATATTTTTAATCTTTTTGTTTTAAAAGAAATAAAATAAAGTATGTGAATATAAAGTATTTTTTGGTGTTTTTGATTTACGAAAATAAAGTGATGATAAAAATAATAAGAGGAAAAAGAATCAGAGTCGGCGCATTGCTGAAAGGATAGAAATAAGGAGCAGAAGTTCTGGCTCTAGTGCGCTGCAAATCAGAAAGAAGATGTTAGCAGAAATGGGGACGACCAGAAGTTCTGGATCCGGGTGCACTAAAGTTCTGGGGTTGCTGGGAACAAAGGAAATTATAGAAGTTCTGATGTTACTGGAAGGTCAGAAGTTCTGGTTGTTGAGAGAGTCTGGAAGTTCTGATGTAGTTGGAAACCTATAAGTTCTAGTGTTATTGGCAAGCTAGAAGTTCTGATAATGGGTATGTGAGGTTTCAATGCCATTGGAGAGGTGTATATAGAAGTTTTGGTCCAGGATCACTGTTTTGACAAACAACTGAAGCGGGTTTATCTAGAAGTTCTGGTCCAAATAATGGGGTAACAATGTCAGGAAATAAACATAAAAAATGTGTTTCTGGGGCTAGAACTCAGGACCCTTAACACTAATGTCTTATGCGCTCACTCACTACCACTAGTGTGGCTATACATCCGATATTAGAAACGAAAACATAAACATATATGACAAGGTAATTTCCGATGATGAACTTCATCTTCTTCTCCACACCATCCAGAGCATCTGCAACTTAGTTATTTCTCCACAAAAATGAAAAATGCAAACATAGCAGTCATGGAAGATTTCATCATGGTTTCAGAAATATAAAGCATCAGAACTGTAAATCAGAAGCAAGCATTAATTTGGGCGAATCCTAAATCTGAAACCTAATTTCCTCAAGAAGTTCTGATCTGAAACTCTCTCTACTTAGGCAAAATACATGAAATTCATAAATATGTATAGAATCAGAGTCATGATGTCTATATTGTATCTTTGGAAGTGCAAGCCTAACAATGCCCAAGTAATGAGATAAAAGTCAGAAGAAACTTATCTTGCAGCTGAAAATTGTTCTGTGAATTAGAGCCTGGTTCAGGTTGTTGTGATGTTCTGATCAACTTCCTCAAGTTCTCAGAAAGCTGAAACAACTCTTAGCTTGAGCCATGAATGATGGGAAAGTTCTGGCGCAGTCAAGGTACAAAATTCTGATTTTTGAAACAGAGAGTGGTGAATGATGTTTTACAGTTTGAAAACAGAGGTTAGGGAAGCTTCTTTGTGTATTCTAGAATCTGGATGGATGATTTGGTTCAGAAACACACAGGAAAAACTAGAGTTTGAATGCAGAAATCAGAGAACTAGCAAGTTTTGTGTTTATGTTTGTAGTTTTAAATTCTTGGGAAATTTCAGCAAGGTTTCAAGGATTTTTCTCAAATCTTCAACCTCTTTTACATCCATCATGTGTTATGGCGCTGACTTGCTCTTGAAGCAAGTTTTTGGACAAGTATGGTTCAAGGAAAAATAGAGTGGCTAATAGCTTTTAGTCGTGCCTAATCTTATTTTGTAGGCAGGATTTGTGGGGAAGTACACTCATAAGCAAAAGTAAAGCATGGGCCCAGCATAAACTTTGTACAAAAGTTTACTTTCCAAGGACAACAATGGTACTTTCATGCCACACGTGGGAAAATCCTTTGGATAAAGACTCAAAAATGGGTGTGAGCATTAAATGATGATGAGATTTAACAAACCAGAAAACCTGCAACATGAGATTATGCATCATAGCTTGAAATTGGATCAGAAGTTCAGCATAAACATAACTTAAATTAAGAATAAATGTCCAACTTCTGATCTTTAAATCTTCCTGTTCCAGCATGATCTGAAAGAGTTCTCAGACTTTTCAGAAAGCTTGTAATACGCTTTGCAACCTCTCTTTGAATCATCTTAGCAAACTTTGATTGAACCTACGTGAAAAATGGCCCAAAAGTTCTAACCAAATTCTGACTTGGAAACGCTCAGAATTTACCAAGTGTTTTAGTTTCATGGACGTGTTTTCAAAGATCTATAACTTGAAATCCCAACATTTTTAGGGGAAACTTTGTTCTGTAATGTTTTAGATCTCGTTGAGATCTACAACTCTTGTGTCAGAAGTTCTTCCTGAATCATCTTGCATTATGATGAAAATCTGACCAGAAGTTCTGAACTTATCATAGTTTCTTAACACTTAGAAAAATTTCGGAGTGTTTAGAACTTTGACTTTTCCAAAGCAAATTTGACTTTTGATTTTCTTGATGAAACAAACTTCATATTTTATCATGTCTTGATGAAATACGATTCTTGAAACTTGATTTTGATCCCAAAGTCAAAGTTTGACTTTTCAGTGTGCATTTTGACCATTTTGTCCTTGTGCCAATTCCAAACCTAAATTTATGTATTAGTGTTGCAAACTTGAGCCAAAGAAGATCTTGTGAGGAGATTATTGAGAAATGATAGGGTAGATTTTGGGGCCTAATAGCTTCCCCTGTTCAATCTTCTTAAACCTGAAGAGTTAGATTAGCGAGTCCGCCATTCGCGACTTGAGGGTGAAAGATGATTGAACACTAAAGTCCCTAGAAATTTGCACTCCATGATGTGTTAGTTGACTGTGCATGGAATGGGCTTAGAGATGCCATTCAGAGTGACTGGGGAAGGTATCAGGATAAATATTTTGGTTGGTTTATACTGAAATGGTAGATGTCTTTTTCCTGTAAGGAAAAAAATTAGTTGCGTGCAAATATATGCATGGTGTAATGATATTCTCAAAATAAATGAGATTATGTTGTATGCACTTGTCATGTATGCGTTATGGTTTATGAATGTGATGTGTTTATTGCAGCGTGTCTTTGTCTAGGAAAATAAATCCATGACAACATGTCGGGGACACTTGGGAGACTGAATTTTGTACTGTTGTTGGAGAGCAGGTGCCTCTTCTACTTGGTTTAGGATGTTTCCGCTGGGAATTCCTGTTCTGTTATTTGAGGAGAAACTCTACTGGGGAATATTGACTTTGGCTCTTTGCATGAGGAAACGCTATGGGGAGTGTTGATTTCTGCTTTGAGGAACAAAATTCAGGAATTTTGGTTGTCCAATGCTCTATTGGGGAGTTATTCCTGACTGGAGAGAATCGAAAATTAGCTGTTATATGGTTGGAATCTAGGCTTGGCAGCAAATTGTTGGGGATAATGAACTTGATTGTTATCTGGTCGTGTTCCAGGCTTTGCAGTGACTTGAAGGGGAAGGTTAAATTAACTATTATCTGGTCGAATTCCAGGCTTCGCAGAAAATTACTTGGGGGAGCGAAGTTAAACTGTTATATGGTCAGATTCCAGTCTTGGTAGAAAATTATTTAATTTAATTGTTATCTGGTCGGATTCCAGGCTTCACAATAAATTTCATAGGGAATGAAGTTAATTGATATCTGGTCGAACTCCAAGCTTCATAATAACTTTCTTGAAAAGATGAAATTGAAACTGATATCTGGTCGGGTCCAGGATTCGCAGCAACTTACTAACATTAAAATGCTATCTGGTTGGATTCCAGGTTTCACAGATCTCTGAGGTGGACGAAGCTAATTGCTATCTGGTAGGATTCCAGGCTTCACAATAACTTACTTGAAAAGATGAAGTTGAAATTGATATATGGTCGGGTCCAGGCTTAGCAGCAACTTACTAACATTAAACTACTATCTGGTCGGATTCCAGGTTTCGCAGATCTCTGAGGTGGACGAAGTTAATTGCTATCTGGTCGAATTTCAGGCTTCACAATAAATTACTTGAAAAGATGAAGTTGAAATTGATATCTGGTCGTGTCCAGGCTTTGCAGTAACTCGCTTGAAAGGATGAAGTTGAATTGATATCTGGTCGGGTCCAGGCTTCACAGTAACTTGCTGGGGGTAGAGGTAAACTCTACTGGGGAAAAGAAGTTAAACCATTGTCTGGTCGAATTCCAGTCTTTATAATACCTCGAGAAGTTAAACTATTATCTGGCCGGGTTCAGGCTTCATAGTATCTTGAGAAGTTAAACTATTATCTGGTCGGGTCCAAGCTTCATAGTATCTTGAGAAGTTAAACTATTATCTGGTCGGGTCCAGGCTTCATAGTACTTTGAGAAGTTAAACTATTATCTAGTCGGTTCCAGGCTTCATAGTAACTGAAAGTTGAACTATTATCTGGTCGGTTCCAGACTTCATAGTACTTTGAGAAGTTAAATTATTATCTGGTCAGTTCCAGGCTTCATAGTAACTGAAAGTTGAACTATTATTTGGTCGGTTCCAGACTTCATAATATTTTGAGGAAGTTAAACTAAAATCTGGTCGGGTCCAGGTTTCAGTAATTCAAACTATTATCTGGTCGGGTCTAGTCTTCACAGTAAGTCGAGAGTAGGATGATGTTGAACTAGTATATGGTCGGGGCCAGGATTCGTAGTAACTTGAAGTTGACTGTTATCTGGTCGGGTTCAAGGCTTTACAACAACTTTCTGAGATAGTAATGACTTTGTTAGCGACTTCACTGGGAATTAGGAGTTGCAGTCCTCTAATTTGTAATAGTCTAAGAGGAAAACTCAAGATGGGGAATCTGTAGTTTGTTGGGGAAACAAACCCTGTTGAAGAGGATATTTGACGAACTGCTGACAAGGTCAATTCTTTAGGAAGAGATCCACAAGGCTTCTTCTTTTAAGACCAACTCAGCTAGGGAGAGGGCTGTCAAGAGATTGAGACTATGGCTGGGGACCATCCTATGAAAAGGACTTTGTGGGGATAATGTTAATGAAATAACTCTGTGGGGATATCCCAAATGCATAAAGAGATGCTTGTTGCTGCTTGGCAGGACACATGTGCTAAATAGTTTTAATTATGTTCATATGCATATTGTTGTACCCCAAAATTTGCCCTCCCATATTCTCCAAGAAATTGCCAAGCCAAGCTGCAAAATTCCCCAAGGGTTGCACAGTCAAAGATCTCCTATACAGTCAAAATTAGGGTTTGTGTTCTGGTCAAGAAAATGAAGTTTCCAAAGGTCCAATCAAGTCCTATATGCCTACAAATATGGTCAAGCATCCTCATACCAAGTTTCAAGACTTTCAGCACAAAATTGCACAGTCAAAAACCCTAATTGCACTACAGTCAATTGTAGGGGCAAAATGGTCATTTGACAGTCAAAAGTTCAAATTTTTGGTCAACATATCATTTTGAAGCCACAAACATCATTTGATCAATACTTGATCATGATTCTCAAAACTTGGCTCAAAAATCATCAAGATGCAAAAGTTTCCTTATTTGGACAGCTGAAAAAGTCAACTGAAATTGACCAGGGCATAACTTTCACATGGTTCATCAGAAAAATTCCATCCAAAGCTCATTTTTAAGAGAAAGACATTTCCTACAACTGATCTTCATACTTCAAGTCCAAGAAATGCTCTCACAAAAAGTTATCAATTTCAACATTATAGGTCATTTTCAAAAGTCAACAAAAAGGGACTTTAAGTCAAAGGCCATAACTTGAGATTGGTAAATCAAAATTACATGGGACCAAAGGCATTTTTTAGAGGACTCAAAAACCTTTCCAAAATGTCCAAGAACATGAGCAAATCTTAAAAATTGAGCAAGTTATGCATTGGAGAAGTTGGGAAATTTTTGTGAAATGGCCAAAATCATTTATCCTTGAAATCTCATTTTTGACAAAAGGGCCCCACTTTTTCCACTTGAATTAACTTGGCCATGCCTCCCACGTGTCCCACATTTTATTTCATATTTTTTAATTAATTTTTTCATTTTTTATTGATTTTATTGGATTTAATTAAGTTTAAATCTTTTAAAATCAAGAAAAATCAAAAAGTTTGATTAAATGAAATATTTGGCCTTAACTAGCCTTGAAACATCATTATGTGCCTACCAAATTCGTGCAAAGGAGTAAACAAGGCAAGAATTCAAAAATGGACTCAAAAATGGAAAGTTGGTTATGGGGTTTGATGGAGAATCTTGGAATTTAAGGTTATGCATTATGGAGCCATAATTTCTCTTCCTACACATTGCATAAGACCTATACAATTGATACAGAACAAGATTGGACAAGAGGCTGCGCAGGAACCTTGATAGCAAACTCACATTTTTAACAAAAAAACCTCAATTCTGAAAATCACATTAGGGGGCGATTCAAGCTGAGATTTTCATCTCATCATCTTCCTTAGGCCTTCAGCAACGTGCCTGCATAGATTTCCAAGTCCACAACATCCTAAATCGTTGTACAGAAGCTGGCCTTTCTCACTTTTTATTCATTATCGTGTTTTACATTCCATGCTCATTCATGATGTTTTATTTATATATTCATGATCAGTGAAGTATTTGCAAGCTAACCATATGCTTTGATTGTACTTTTATGCGTTATGTGCAAAGATACCATGTTCATGTTTTAGGGTTTCCAGGACCTTGAATTGGGGCTTTTCACCCAAGGAAAAATTGAGACTCATGACCACCATCACTCAAATCAGCGCGCTTGGACGATCTTGAACCCACCCTCGCGCTCAATTTATGAGCGTCAGAGGGCCATTCGCTATTTTCTCATATCTTACTTTCAGCAACGTTTGAAAACCGTTGCTCTTTGCTTATATATTTCAGGAAAATAAAAAACCAATGAAGAAGATGATACCGTGGCGAACGGTGATAGGCCAGTTCAAAAATTCGCGCGCTGAAGGCATTAAGGAATTGTCTTGCATTATAATGTTTGTTTATTATAGGATATACAAGAAACACGCGTGGATCAACTGGCAAGGCTTACTATTGGTAACGTCCAGGACCTGGGTTCGCGCCCCAGGTCCTCACTTCCCTTCATATTATTTTCCATTCAATATTCTCATGCAATTTCAGCCTAGAGGAACACCATACACTCCCAAGATCCAGTCATCCACGCGTTGGTTACACCAATCTAAAGGCTCAGATTTAAGGCATATGGTAGACCCTGGTCAAAGGTGCCACATGGTGTCTGGAAAAGTCAATGGACCTGAAGGTCATTGGGCTCAAATTCATGGGCTACACCTCCTATCTGGGGATTGATACCCCCCCTTAGGTTTGCAAATCTTTTCTATTTTTTTTATTTTTCATTATTTTCACTTTCTTTTAATTATTGTTTTATTAATTAACTTAATATTTTCATAATATATAAAAAACACAAAAAAATCAGAAAAAGATAAAAAAATAATAAATATTTTTATTTTAGTATTTTGTAAATAAATCCCACAATTGATTTAGTTTTAATTTTAGGTTGTAATTTAATTCTTTTTCTCAATAAACCAAAAATAATAAAAATAGATCTTTAACACTTTTTACCCTTTTTTAATTAATTAAATATTTTATTATAAGTATCATCAATTATTAATTTTGTAAATAAATTTTGTAATTAATTAATTTTAATTCTAGGTTTTAACTTTAATGCATTTTCTTAAATAAATTAAAAATAATTAGAATTAGAATTAATTATTTGACTTTTAATTAATTTAATTTTCTTTAATGTCATAAATACAAAAAAACATAAAAAAATAAGTTCTTTCTTTTTATTTAACTTAATTATTTTAACTTAATTATTTTAAATTCCTTCAAAGGGTTCAACGCCCTCGCATTCGATTACGTTTTTTGTTCGCGCGTTTTATTTATTTCTTTTGTGAATATAATGTACTTGCTCCAAAGCCCTGTAATAGTTAATTAGGCATTTATTTTCTGCAATTTATTTTAAATCGGGTCTGGATTAATTTGGCGTTGTAGACCCGCGCCTTTGTAATAGCGTAGGACATTTATCTTTTCCGCACTTTAAATTCCCGCACCTTTAACTGTTAAACAATAACACGAAAGAATGAATGCCCAAAAATAAAATCAAAACGTAAATCACCAATGCATGACAAGACAAACAATGAACTGAAAATGACACACAATTCACACACCACCCCTAGGGTACGCCTCACTGTTGCCTTGCCCCTCGAAAGGTGATCGTCGAGTAGAGGATGTCTTAGTAAGTCCTCATGATCCGGGAACCTGGCATGAGGGTAGCTTCTAAGGTGTCTTCCTATTACTCCGGTGATCACCGTGTCCCGAACCTCGAATTGACCCGAACACCTCCAACGATGGTGCTACCTACCTCTCAATGGTGGGATGACACTACTTTAAAGGACATTTACACAGACGAATTCCTTAGGGTAGGTAGATTCTCATAGATACTTTCTCTTTTCAAAAAAACAAACAAAATACTTTTCACACCTACACTTCCTAAAAGTTTTCAAACAAATTTTTCATACACTCTTGAGGACAGATACAAGAGTTACTTAGAGATTTTTCAAACGAAACTTTTTTTCAAAACCCACTCACCTTGAAAAGCAAACAAACATTTTGAAAACACAATGAGCAAGTATCTAAGAGCCCATGGATAACCATGGATAGAAAGGGTGCTAACACCTTCCCTTTCTATAATCTACCTCCCGAACCGAGAACTAATCTCAATAAGGAATTTTTCTGTGCTTTTGTCCTTTCCATATTGGAGAAAATAAAAGACGGTGGCGACTCTTGCTTACCGCGACATTTCGCGAAACCAGCTTTAAAATAGTCAGTTCCAGATCCACCGATCACAGAACTGGCGACTCTGCTGGGGATAAACTTTTAAAGTAAGGTGTACCTTAGGACTAAGATCACTGTGTTTTCAATTGCTTTGACTTGTTTGCTTTAAATTGTGGGACTGTCTTGGGAGTTCTATAGATCCTAACCCGGATCTGGGGATACCTTCTTAGAAAGTAGCAACAAGGCTGTGAGGGAACTGTGCGGGGTATACCGACATGGTTGAAGCAGTCTGCTACGTTGATGTGGCACTTTGGTGTGTACCGGTAACCCTTGAGTTAATCAAGGAGAGTACGGGGCCTCCGCGTGGTGTCGTGAAGCATCAACAGACCTTAGGAACCTTAATTGAACCATCTTGGCCTCTTTAGGGTAGTGAGATAACTACTTTGGTGTACTCCGAAGTCGGTTGATACTCGATACTACACTCAATTGAGGGTTGCTTTCTTGGGATATTTTGATCGCCAGTCAGTGGCTAAATCGAAACGATGAACAATGAAAGCAATCCAATGACATTGAGATCCTTAGAACCCGGTTACTTTGATAGGACAGGTTGAGCCCACCAACTTCAAGAGGGTAGTACCCAGACCTCATGCTGGCCTGGACTCTAAGGGTTTCTCTTGTGTGACTTGTGTGCCTTCCAACTTGACTACTTGCATGCTTGTTATCTGACACTTGAGTTTCTTGCAGGTTTTGTTTATAGTCCTTAATTGGGACTCATAAAAGGGTTTACTAAGTTTCTTGCAGGTTTTGTTTACAGTCCTTAATTGGGACTCATAACAGGGTTTACCTACATTACCCCACGCATAGCATAACATCATACCATCACATACATCCCGCATAAGGACTAATCCGTTTCAAGGATCTCAAGGGCTTGTGATGTAGGTCATGATGAACCAACTGTCCAGCAAGGGGCAAAGGGAATTTATTTTCCTCTAGCCAAGGTTGTCAGGGGCTATGACCCACTGGATATGGTGAGCCTTTGACCCTTGGAAGAAAGATTCCCAACAAACATGAAGCTCTTTCAATCAAGCTACCGGATCCAAATGCTAACAAAATTTCCTGTTTATCCCGCGAGATCCTTGAAAACATTGCATGCATATCATACACATCATTGCATAACAGGTACCCTTGTTACAGGCCACTTACCCTCTTCGCTGTTTATTTCAGCAATGGCTTTCCAATCAAACACCCAGGAGTTCCCTACTCAAGAGACTCAGTTCAGGGAGATCTTCCTAAGCCTATCCAAGGGGCAGGAAGAGTTGAGAACGCTCCTCATGGGGAATTTGGTCAAGAACAGTCCAGAAGACGGTAAAGATGAACGGCTGAAACATATGCAAGCTGAGATAGACGTAATGAGGACTCAGATGCTGGGGCAAATGGCCCTTATCCAAGGCTTAGCTCGAGAACAAGAAGAGTTGAGAACTGTGATCAACCAGCTTCAGCAAGACAGTATGAAGCAAGTAGCCAAGGCTGGAGACCAAACCGATAATCAGCCTCCAAGAAGTCAAAGGATTGGTTCAATGAATAGACCTCTCCAAGCTGCTACTACTTCACAGCTCCAACCACAACCTCGCCCAGAGCAACGGGTTGATCAGAGCAAGCCCAGAAGGCAATTCACCCAGCTCAACACGTCGCTGTCCCGAGCTTTGCAACACCTGTTGAAGTTGAATCTGGTGACGTTGATAGGACCTCACCCTAATCCTAAGACTTCTTCACCCAACTACAATCCTGGGGCCAGGTGCGCATACCATTCTAACAGCCCGGGGCATGATACTGATGACTGTTGGAAGTTGAGGTACAAAATCCAAAGCCTGATTGATGAAGGAGCTGTGGAATTCACCCCAGATGGTCAGGTCGAGTTCTTCTACTATCCCTGCGAGGTTCACCATTTGAAATGACAAGCCCTGAGACTAGAAGACTTTTGTTCATTCGAATGCTCAAGTTGTAATTTTCTTTTGATTGTTCAAACATTTGTTCATTGTTAAATGTTGTTATTTCATTAATGCATCGCATATGTCTGTTTTGAAGCAATATATTCGCATTTATTATGCTTAAAACTGTTTTCATATTTTTGTGATGTTCAATGCTCGGTTAACAATTCTAAGCCTCTTGAGGGAGGATGACGAAAACGATACCGCGATCATTACAATATGCTTTTGAATAGACCCCGCTGATGAGGTACATGCATTGTTTCAATCCCTAAACACTAGAGTTATAAGGATGATAATCCCTCGTCAACCCCTTTGAGCCAAAGAAGTAGGAGTTTTTCTTTTCGAAATTTAAAACCCTTAATCATAACCTGGGGCAGGGTAGTCTCTCAATTGATCCAAGTGCATAACGAATGGCACCAAAGAGGTCCTTACAAAACAATAGACAGTGATGGTTCCGAACAATCATACAGATAGGAAGTCATTATATCTCAAAAAATAAAAACCCGTTAAGTCAAAACCTATGAAGGAGACTTACAAAACCGGGGCATCCCGCTGACTGTAATCACAAAAGAAACAGTTCAGGCAAAAAAATAGGGATAATAAAATCAAAAAAAGAGGTCACACAAACCCTCAACAAAAAGAAATGACTGCCCATTCAGAATAAATCATCATTATTTGAACCATCGTTGGTATATCAAAGCAAAGACTCGAACAAGGTCTAACGCACGATCAGCTGAGTTTAGGTTTGGAGAACATCACGAAGAACGGGTGGGTACAAATAAAATTTGAGCCTTTATCCTTTGTTTCTTAAACCGTGAACCAGGCCACGTTATAACCCTTAAAAGTCCTAGCTGAAGCATGGGTTAGTTCGAAAGCATACTGTTACGAAAGGTATCCTGACTCCTGAAGGCCTACGGTAAATACGGAGTTGACATCACGTTTTACAAACATTCACTTGTTTTATGAAAAATAATGCATTTTCAAAATCTTCAAGACAGACATAAGCTTTGCATTTTTGACATAACTTTGTTTGCATATGACTTTTTGTTTGAACAGCAGGGAAATTCACACGACGAATGCCTAATGAACAGAAGTACCTCCAATCAAGGGGCACAACATGATCATGGTCCAATCATCTGGGGCAGTCCAATCAAGATTCGGAGAATCTCTCAAAGGCCAAATAGCCTGGGGCAAATCTCCGCCTAAGTCACTTGGGGCATTTCAACAACGAATCTTGCACGATCAGACATCTTCTGGTAACATGGCAACATAAACAGCCAGGGGCACCTCCCTGCATTCTAAGAACATGGACATAGTCGAAAGAATACTACGCATAATCAAAGACCCGCTAGGTTGACATACCTAGGCAAAAATTAGGGCTTCCCGGCGAACCAAAAGGGTTCGGGCAAAAATAAGGGATGAAATGAAAAAATCTGTACACCCGGCAAGTCGAAAACCTGAAAAGGCGGCTTGGGAAAAAATGGGTATCCCGGTAGAGTGAAAACCCGAAAGGGCGGTCCAGGCAAAAGTTAGGGATTAAAGCATACGACTATGTCCCGACATCTTGTCACTTGCCTACCAGAAGAAGGTTTGACCCTCAACAATTATCAGCATCCCACAAGTGCCTCCCCCATGGAAACAGGGGCAACAAAGAGTGGTCTAAGCAATCTGATTGTTTCTGTCCTCCAAGGTACCAAGGTAGGTTCAGTTAAAGGGCATGACCAGTATGTCCTAATTCCCCAGAGAGTGAGCCAGCAAGTCAGTACACTCCTCTCCAAGCAAAGTTATCAGACCTTAAGGAAGGTTGAGTATCCCCCAGCAGCATATATTCTTAACAAGCATCCCCGGCAGTCTTGGTCTAAAGATTGTTCCCCGACGGTATATCAAACATTCAGTGGTGTCACTTCCCCCGATACATCTAAAAAATTCCCCAGGAGAATCCAATCCAGTTTCCCCCGGAAAGTTGGAAGTCATCTCCCCGAGCAGTAAGCTTATCCCCAGTAGATTCTGGAAGCTTATCCCCTCGCAGAGCACGAACGCGTCGTCCGACTTTATTTAAAGAGTTATTTCCTTAACAGGATATAACTGGGTTATCCTCAGCCAAAAGCAATGGAAAGAGCGTCTTCGACGGAGTCTTCTTATCCCCAGCGAAGTCCATTAACACTTCCAATATAACGATGGTATCCACAGCAAGTTATCATCAACACTCAACAAGGCATCCCTCTTCCCACAGAGTATTGCTTCCCAGCATGGTCGCTAGAGTATCTTTTCTCCCCGCAGAATCTTCCATTTGCCAAGTTTATTCCGCAACAGAGTCATCTTCTCCTACCGGTATTCTTGCAATTATCATCCCCAGCGGAAGCAAAATCTATTCTTCAACATCAGCCCAGGATATGACTTCCCGGCACCCGTCAAGGATTTACTTTCCTAAGACGAAAGCATACATTCCTAAACATCACATACATCATTATAGCATGCATAGACGCATTATATCATACAAATCTCATTTATGTTGAGAACATCATTGCTTGATCCATATCATGCATTGCATATGACTGACCTCTATTCTTTCAGGAAAGTTTCAGCTAAATTCTCAATCATATTTCAAGAACTAGACCGGCTCAGTTAATCGATCCCAAAGATTTCTTATCCAGTCCAAGGCCTTCTCTAGTCCAGCTAAATCGACTCCCAACAGATTTTTCTGATGAAGACTCAGTAGAAGTTATTAAAGGTTTTTCTCAGACGCCCGCTTCTGAGATTATAATTTCCTATGGTTCTCTCCCGACGTTGTGGAGGTGATAATTCCATTCTAGGTTTTTCTCAGACGCCCGCTTTTGAGACTATAATTTCCTTTGGTTCTCTCCCGACGTTGTGGAGGTGATAATTCCATTCCAGGTTTTTCTCAGACGCCCGCTTTTGAGATTATAATTTCCTATGGTTCCCTCTCCGATGGTGAGTGAGGTGATAATTCCTTTTCAGATGGTTCCCTCTCCGACGGTGAGTGAGGTGATAATTCCTTTCAGATGGTTCTCTCTCCGACGGTGAGTGAGGTGATAATTCCTTTTCAGATGGTTCCCTCTCCGACGGTGAGTGAGGTGATAATTCCTTTTCAGATGGTTCCCTCTCCGACGGTGAGTGAGGTGATAATTCCTTTTCAGATGGTTCCCTCTCCGACGGTGAGTGAGGTGATAATTCCTTTTCAAATGGTTCCCTCTCCGACGGTGAGTGAGGTGATAATTCCTTTTCAGATGGTTCCCTCTCCGACGGTGAGTGAGGTGATAATTCCTTTCAGATGGTTCCCTCTCCGACGGTGAGTGAGGTGATAATTCCTTTTCAGATGGTTCCCTCTCCGACGGTGAGTGAGGTGATAATTCCTTTTCAGATGGTTCCCTCTCCGACGGTGAGTGAGGTGATAATTCCTTTTCAGATGGTTCCCTCTCCGACGGTGAGTGAGGTGATAATTCCTTTTCAAATGGTTCCCTCTCCGACGGTGAGTGAGGCGATAATTCCTTTTCCAGATGGTTCCCTCTCCGACAGTGAGTGAGGTGATAATTCCTTTTCAGATGGTTCTCTCCCGACGTTGTGGAGGTGATAATTCCATTTTAGGTTTTTCTCAAACGCCCGCTTTTGAGATTATAATTTCCTTTGTTTCTCTCCCGACGTTGTGGAGACGATAATGCCAATCCAGGTTTTTCTCAGACGTCCGCTTTTGAGATTATATTTGCCTATGGTCCTCTTCCCGATACTGCAAAGATGGTAATTCCCGCTAAGATTTTTCTCAACGAGCGTTGTTGAAGTTAAAGCCGCCCAAGGTTCTCTCACCATTCATACTAAGGTAGTAACCATCCCTGGTTCATTCATCATCTTGTGAAGCTCCAGACCTAGCTCCCGTAACCAGTCAGGACATATCTATGCCAAGCATCTGAAATCAACTCCTGCAACGTGTCAGGTACTCATGTTTCTTTTGCAGGTATGCAGGTTCTCGCTAAGGAATCTCTTACGCGATCAACATCCAGATGGCATCTATAAGCCCATCATCCTATTCATCGACCTCTAAATGGCATCTATAAGCCCATTCCATCACTGCTATATGTGAGCGCAAATTTCTAGGCACTCTAGTGTTCAATCATCTTCCACCCTCGGATTACGAAAGGCACGTCAGCCAATCTGCATCCTCAGGTCTAAGAAGATTGAACAGGGGCAACTGTTGTACCCCAAAATTTGCCCTCCCATATTCTCCAAGAAATTGCCAAGCCAAGCTGCAAAATTCCCCAAGGGTTGCACAGTCAAAGATCTCCTATACAGTCAAAATTAGGGTTTGTGTTCTGGTCAAGAAAATGAAGTTTCCAAAGGTCCAATCAAGTCCTATATGCCTACAAATATGGTCAAGCATCCTCATACCAAGTTTCAAGACTTTCAGCACAAAATTGCACAGTCAAAAACCCTAATTGCACTACAGTCAACTGTAGGGGCAAAATGGTCATTTGACAGTCAAAAGTTCAAATTTTTGGTCAACATATCATTTTGAAGCCACAAACATCATTTGATCAATACTTGATCATGATTCTCAAAACTTGGCTCAAAAATCATCAAGATGCAAAAGTTTCCTTATTTGGACAGTTGAAAAAGTCAACTGAAATTGACCAGGGCATAACTTTCACATGGTTCATCAGAAAAATTCCATCCAAAGCTCATTTTGAAGAGAAAGACATTTCCTACAACTCATCCTCATACTTCAAGTCCAAGAAATGCTCTCACAAAAAGTTATCAATTTCAACATTATAGGTCATTTTCAAAAGTCAACAAAAAGGGACTTTAAGTCAAAGGCCATAACTTGATATTGGTAAATCAAAATGACATGGGACCAAAGGAATTGGTTAGAGGACTCAAAAACCTTTCCAAAATGTCCAAGAACATGAGCAAATCTTAAAAATTGAGCAAGTTATGCATTGGAGAAGTTGGGAAATTTTTGTGAAATGGCCAAAATCATTTATCCTTGAAATCTCATTTTTGACAAAAGGGGCCCACTTTTTCCACTTGAATTAACTTGGCCATGCCTCCCACGTGTCCCACCTTTTATTTCATATTTTTTAATTAATTTTTTCATTTTTTTATTGATTTTATTGGATTTAATTAAGTTTAAATCTTTTAAAATCAAGAAAAATCAAAAAGTTTGATTAAATGAAATATTTGGCCTTAACTAGCCTTGAAACATCATTATGTGCCTACCAAATTCGTGCAAAGGAGTAAACAAGGCAAGAATTCAAAAATGGACTCAAAAATGGAAAGTTGGTTATGGGGTTTGATGGAGAATCTTGGAATTTAAGGCTATGCATTATGGAGCCATAATTTCTCTTCCTACACATTGCATAAGACCTATACAATTGATACAGAACAAGATTGGACAAGAGGCTGCGCAGGAACCTTGATAGCAAACTCACATTTTTAACAAAAAAACCTCAATTCTGAAAATCACATTAGGGGGCGATTCAAGCTGAGATTTTCATCTCATCATCTTCCTTAGGCCTTCAGCAACGTGCCTGCATAGATTTCCAAGTCCACAACATCCTAAATCGTTGTACAAAAGCTGGCCTTTCTCACTTTTTATTCATTATCGTGTTTTACATTCCATGCTCATTCATGATGTTTTATTTATATATTCATGATCAGTGAAGTATTTGCAAGCTAACCATATGCTTTGATTGTACTTTTATGCGTTATGTGCAAAGATACCATGTTCATGTTTTAGGGTTTCCAGGACCTTGAATTGGGGCTTTTCACCCAAGGAAAAATTGAGACTCATGACCACCATCACTCAAATCAGCGCGCTTGGACGATCTTGAACCCACCCTCGCGCTCAATTTATGAGCGTCAGAGGGCCATTCACTATTTTCTCATATCTTACTTTCAGCAACATTTGAAAACCGTTGCTCTTTGCTTATATATTTCAGGAAAATAAAAAACAAATGAAGAAGATGATACCGTGGCGAACGGTGATAGGCCAGTTTAAAAATTCGCGCGCTGAAGGCATTAAGGAATTGTCTTGCATTATAATGTTTGTTTATTATAGGATATACAAGAAACACGCGTGGATCAACTGGCAAGGCTTACTATTGGTAACGTCCAGGACCTGGGTTCGAGCCCCAGGTCCTCACTTCCCTTCATATTATTTTCCATTCAATATTCTCATGCAATTTCAGCCTAGAGGAACACCATACACTCCCAAGATCCAGTCATCCACGCGTTGGTTACATCAATCTAAAGGCTCATATTTAAGGCATATGGTAGACCCTGGTCAAAGGTGCCACATGGTGTCTGGAAAAGTCAATGGACCTGAAGGTCATTGGGCTCAAATTCATGGGCTACACCTCCTATCTGGGGATTGATACCCCCCTTAGGTTTGCAAATCTTTTCTATTTTTTTTATTTTTCATTATTTTCACTTTCTTTTAATTATTGTTTTATTAATTAACTTAATATTTTCATAATATATAAAAAACACAAAAAAATCAGAAAAAGATAAAAAAATAATAAATATTTTTATTTTAGTATTTTGTAAATAAATCCCACAATTGATTTAGTTTTAATTTTAGGTTGTAATTTAATTCTTTTTCTCAATAAACCAAAAATAATAAAAATAGATCTTTAACACTTTTTACCCTTTTTTAATTAATTAAATATTTTATTATAAGTATCATCAATTATTAATTTTGTAAATAAATTTTGTAATTAATTAATTTTAATTCTAGGTTTTAACTTTAATGCATTTTCTTAAATAAATTAAAAATAATTAGAATTAGAATTAATTATTTGACTTTTAATTAATTTAATTTTCTTTAATGTCATAAATACAAAAAAACATAAAAAAATAAGTTCTTTCTTTTTATTTAACTTAATTATTTTAACTTAATTATTTTAAATTCCTTCAAAGGGTTCAACGCCCTCGCATTCGATTACGTTTTTTGTTCGCGCGTTTTATTTATTTCTTTTGTGAATATAATGTACTTGCTCCAAAGCCCTGTAATAGTTAATTAGGCATTTATTTTCTGCAATTTATTTTAAATCGGGTCTGGATTAATTTGGCATTGTAGACCCGCGCCTTTGTAATAGCGTAGGACATTTATCTTTTCCGCACTTTAAATTCCCGCACCTTTAATTGTTAAACAATAACACGAAAGAATGAATGCCCAAAAATAAAATCAAAACGTAGATCACCAATGCATGACAAGACAAACAATGAACTGAAAATGACACACAATTCACACACCACCCCTAGGGTACGCCTCACTGTTGCCTTGCCCCTCGAAAGGTGATCGTCGAGTAGAGGATGTCTTAGTAAGTCCTCATGATCCGGGAACCTGGCATGAGGGTAGCTTCTAAGGTGTCTTCCTATTACTCCGGTGATCACCGTGTCCCGAACCTCGAATTGACCCGAACACCTCCAACGGTGGTGCTACCTACCTCTCAATGGTGGGATGGCACTACTTTAAAGGACATTTACACAGACGAATTCCTTAGGGTAGGTAGATTCTCATAGATACTTTCTCTTTTCAAAAAAACAAACAAAATACTTTTCACACCTACACTTCCTAAAAGTTTTCAAAAAAATTTTTCATACACTCTTGAGGATAGATACAAGAGTTACTTAGAGATTTTTCAAACGAAACTTTTTTTCAAAACCCACTCACCTTGAAAAGCAAACAAACATTTTGAAAACACAATGAGCAAGTATCTAAGAGCCCATGGATAACCATGGATAGAAAGGGTGCTAACACCTTCCCTTTCTATAATCTACCTCCCGAACCGAGAACTAATCTCAATAAGGAATTTTTCTGTGCTTTTGTCCTTTCCATATTGGAGAAAATAAAAGACGGTGGCGACTCTTGCTTACCGCGACATTTCGCGAAACCAGCTTTAAAATAGTCAGTTCCAAATCCACCGATCACACATATGTTCGTTCAATTTTAGTCATTGGACATCTTTGCATTCAAAACAAAAACAGAAAGTTTGCACTTCAAAGTATATTTGTATTGATATTTTGCCCATGAATAGGCGTTTTGTACAAAGAGACAAAGATCCTAGTAAGAGGAAATCGTCGAAAGGAAAACAAAATTGAAAATAAAGATAATAGCCATGTGGAAATGATCTCAGTGTGTTCCAACTCAACTATTGTCCCAATGTCTTCGAATGTCCCTTGTCGTTGACAGAAGTTGATTGGACTGATCTTGGACCGTTTGAACTCGGACCTTGGTAAAAAAGCCGACTGTGGTGATTCCACGGGACATAGTCATACGCTTTCAACCCTTAACTTTTGCTTGGACCTCCCTTTCGGGTTTTCAGCCCACCAGGATACCCATTTTTGCCCAAGTCGCCCTTTCGGGTTTTCGACTTGTCGAGTGTAAAATATTTTGCATATATCCCTTAGGTTTGTCGGGATTCCCTTATCTTGCCTAGGTGTGTCAACCTAGAGGTTCTCTTGTGCGTAGTATTTTTTAACTATGTCCGCGTTCACAAGATGTGGGAAATATTCACCGTCCATAGTAGTCGACATCATGGCACCACCAGAGAAAACTTTCTTAACGATAAATGGCCCTTCGTAGGTGGGAGTCCATTTGCCCCTGGGGTCGCTTTGTGGAAGAATTATGCATTTTATTACCAATTCAGCAGCTTGATATACTCGAGGCCTGATCTTTTTGTTAAAAGCCTTGATCATACGTTTTTGGTACATCTGACCATGACAAACAGTAGCCAATCGCTTTTCATCGATCAAGTTCAACTGACCCAATCTTGTCTAAATCCATTCGTCTTTGCCTAAGTCTGCTTCATTCATAATCCTTAGTGAAGGGATCTGAACTTCCACTGGTAGGACAACTTCCATGCCATAGACTAAAGAAAAAGGAGTCGCCCCAGTTGATGTCTGAGCTGAAGTACGGTAGCCATGAAGAGCAAATGGTAATATCTCATGCCAGTCTTTGTATGTTACTACCATCTTCTGCACAACCTTCTTAATGTTTTTGTTGGCTGCTTCCACTGCACCATTCATTTTAGGTATGTCAGGAGAAGAGTTGTGATGCTTGATTTTGAACTGAGTGCAAAGTTCAGTAATCATAGCATTGTTGAGATTGGTTCCATTATCAGTAATGATCCTTTCGGGGATACTGTAGTGGCAGATGAGGTTATGTTTGATGAATCTGGCTACCACGTTCTTTTTTACTGAGGCAAATGAGGCGACTTTGACCCATTTGGTGAAATAATCGATAGCGACAAGAATGAAGTGATGTCCATTAGAGGAAGTGGGTTTGATCTCTCCAATCATGTCAATGCCCCACATTGCAAATGGCCACGGAGCAGTCATGACATTTAGAGTGATATGAGGCACATGGACCTTGTTAGCATAGACTTGACATTTGTGGCAAGTCCTTGAGTGATGATGGCAATCAATCTCCATTGTTGACCAATAGTAACCGGCTCTTAGGATTTTCTTGGCCATAGTATGTCCGCTAGAGTGAGTCCCAAAGAGACCATCATGCATGTCTTCCATAATCTCCTCTGCCTCCTTCTTGTCCATACATCGGAGTAGAGTAGAATCATGGTTGCGTTTGTAAAAGGTTCCATTGCTTAGGAAGATTTTGGTTGAGAATCTTTGTAAGAACTTTTTATCGTTGATGGAAGCTCCTTCAGGATACTCTTGTGCTCCAAGGTATCTCTTCACCTCATGTAACCATGGTTTTTCTATGTCAGTGGTAAGCTCATAGCAGCGCGCAGGTTCGTTGAACCTATCAATTGTAATCATAGGAGCTTCGTTGTCCCATTTGACTTTGAACATGGAAGACATTGTGGCCAAAGCATCGACTAACTGATTTTCTTCCCTAGGGAAGTGTTCAAAGGTGATCTCTTCGAAGTAAGGAATCAGATATAGCACAAGCTCATTGTAAGGAATAAGATTAGGATTCTTAGTGTCCCAATCTCCTTTTACATGGCTAATCACTAGAGCGGAATCTCCGAACACATTCAAATGTTGGATCCTCAAATCAATGGCAGCCTTCAGACCTAAGATGCATGCTTCGTACTCGGCCATGTTATTTGTATAGTGGAAGCATAATCTAGCGGTGAAAGGAGTGTGGCAACCTTCAGGGGATATTATCACAACACCGATTTTGTTACCTAAAGCGTTGGAAGCCCCATCGAAAACCATAGTCCATCGAGATCCTTGTTCAGGTCTGTCATACGGTCCAAGTTTTGTACAGTCGGTCACTAGCATGATATTCTCATCCGGGAAGTTAAAGTTCATAGAATGATAATCATAAATAGCTTGATGGGCCAAATGATCTGCTAATACACTTCCTTTGATGGGCTTTTGTGTTGTATATTGAATATCGTATTCAGTCAAGATCATTTTCCATCTAGCTATACATCCGGAAAGAGCGGGTTTATCGAAGTTGTACTTGATATGGTCCATCTTAGAAATCAATAGAGTGGTATGAGTCAACATATACTGTCTTAGCCGGTGAGCAGCCCATGCCAGAGCGCAACAAGGTTTCTCGAGAAGTGAATATTTGGTTTCACAGTCAGTAAACTTTTTGCTCAGGTAGTAAATATCATGCTTTTTTCGGCCAGACTCATCATGTTGGCCCAACACACACCCCATAGAATTCTCTAGCACAGTCAAGTACATGATCAAGGGTCTTCCTTCAACTGGAGTATGATACGGTGGCAGAACTGACTGTTAAATACTGGTTTGCATTTTGCGTTTTTTGTTCGCAAAATGTCGCGGTAAGCAAGATTCGCCACCGACTTTTATTTCATCCAATCGGAAAGGAAAAAAGTACAGAAAAATCCTTTTTCGAGATTTTGAGTACTGGGCGTAGATTATAGAAAGGGAAGGTGTTAGCACCCCTTTCTATCCATAGTTTTCCATGGGCTCTTAGGTACTTTATCATTTTTAAATTGCTTGTGTTTGTGTGCTTATTTTGAAAAGTTTTGTTTTACTTCGTTTTAACCCTTGTTTTTGTCCTCAAGAGTGTTACGAAGTTGTTTTTGAAAATTTTGTTTGAAAAGTGTTTGGTGTGAAAAAGTTTGTTTGTTTGAGCAAGTACCTAGGAACTATTCTACCTACTCGAAAAAGGTCTGTTCGTTTTCCTTTTAGACAATGCTATCCCATTATTGAGAAATAGGTAGCATTGTCGTTGGAGTTTGTAAGGGTCAATTCGAAAGGGACGTACGGTCACTAAGGAAATATTAGGACACCTTAGTAGTAACCCTAGAGTCTTAAGATCTTATTCGAGGCAACATTTCCGAGGCAAAATTCGAATGGGACATTTGATCTTTTAGACAGGAGGGCAACCACTAAGACACCCTATGCTTTAATGATCGTTTACCGAAGGCAACCGAAATGAGAGTATACCCTAAGAGTGAATATGTGCGAGTGATTTATTTTCAGTTTATTATCTTTGCACATTAGGGTTTTCTAACCATTTTAATTTTTTCATGCATTCTTGCCATACAATCCTATTAGCATACATCTAGACAGTTAAGTATTTGCGAGAATTAAAAATGCGAGAAATTAAACCTAGCTATTACAAGGCTTCGGGGAGGGGGATTAATTATATAACCAAAAATCGGGGATTTAAACAGTAAATAAAAACCCTAAATTAACTATTACAAACCCTGAACAGTTACAAAATATTGGTAAAATAATTAACAAGCACGCGGCGAATTAAATGCGAGGCGATTAGGGTTTTGACCCTTTGACTAATCCTACTTGCGATTGATTAAAGAAAAAGTGTTTTTTTTGTCATGTTTTGTTATTTGATAAAATAATGGAATAATTGAATTAAAAGAAAATCCTAAGTTCTAATTAATGTTAATTTTGGAAAATAAATTAATTAATTCTAAACAACCTATTTTTGTATTTTTTGTTTTATTCGAGAAAAAGAGAGAAATTAAATCAAGAGTTAACCTAATTTCTAATTTAATTTTAATTGTGAAAAAAACAAATTAAAGTTACCCTAGTTTTGATATTAATCAAATTAATTAACAAAATTAAATTTGATAAAAAAAACCTAATTCTAATTTTTGTGAATTCTTGATTTTTTAATGATTTTATAAAAAAAAATTGATTTAAAAATATAAAATAATTAAAGAATTAAAAATAAAGCAAGAATAAAAATAATAAGAAAAAAATGAGGAATGGGCCTGTGTTGTTGTTAGCAAATCTGGGGGTTTGAAGTTGAATTTCTAGGCCCAAAATGCTCCAAGCCTGGTTGACCATGCTTGATCTGGTGCAATGTTGACTTGAGGAGCACGATGGTCTCTCCTGGATGGAGCGTTGGATTTGATGACACGCTGGATCAAATGGATGAATGTTGAAGGAGCATGATGGGCGCTGGATAGTGCAATGCATTGGATTGGCCTGCAATTGTTGTGAAAATAACAAAATGCACACACCCGGGATCGAACCCAGGACGTGTACATCAAAGGCTAGATTCTCTACCATCTGCGCTGGAATGTTAATTATGATTATAATGAAACAAATGAAACATAATGCAAACAAAGTGCCACGCCTCCAAAACGGGCGAAAATTCAAACGGGCCAGCCACATGTTGCCACGCCATCGTCTCCTTCACTGGTCTGTCGCTTTAGGTAAAGCACTTTTACCTACGGATATTTGTGCGTAACTATAACCCTGTGCCATTCAGAAATTACATACAAGTAAGATAAATGAAATATAATGGTACCAATCAGCTCATCTCATCCTCACGAGCATCATGGTACCTGATTCAAGGCCTAATTTTTCCTGTACTGAAAACCCCTAAAATGAACTTGTAAACCCTAACAATGGCATATTATGATTCCTGCACTGTAAATGCAATTAAACTATACCAATAGCTTGCAAACACGATGATGAATAAGAATATATAATTAAAACAGGCTTACGATGAGTAAATCAGTGAAATCTAGTTTGAGTTTTTAGGGCAAACCGTGATGCCTGTAGGGTGCGATTCTGGGCGTTTTGAAGCTTGCAAAGGATGCTGTTAGCTTCCTGAGATGTCTAACAAGCTATTGGAAACTTCAGCACACCTCGAATTGGACTGTGGAAGGATATTCGTCTCACACTTTTCTTGGAAATTTTGAAGTTTTGTTCTGGTTTTTGGAGGCAGGTTGTGCACGAAAATTCCTTTTGTTTAGGGTTCCACAAACTTCAGTATATGTATTGAATCCAATTAGGTTAACAATTTTGGATCCAATCTTGAGAATTCATGAATGGTATATTTGATTTTTAAGCCATATGATATCTTTCTATTTTGAGCCAAATCATTCCTTTCTTGTACCAATTTGCCTTGATTCGAATTGATCTTATAAACTCAGCATATCTTGATTGCCAATCTGTCAAAAAACAAATCAAATCATATCTTTGTTAATTTTCATCATTTATTGGATTTAATTCACTTTTTAATCAATGAAAAATCAAAATAAATTGAAAAATGAAGCACATAATGGGTGAGCAAATATTTGAGTCGTGAACCCCATTATAATTGAGGTGCAAGTATAAAAAGTTGGGCCCATTTAGCAAAAAATGCAAATTTGAGCACATTTGACTTTTGGAAATTTTGCAAAAATGGTCAACTTGACCAATGCATAACTCTCTCAATTTTAAACCTAAAGAGGTATTATTGGACTTTTTAGAAAGCTTAGGATGTCCTCTAAACAACCCTTTTGGTCTCATCTCAAATGTGTCTTCCATGTTCATGTATGAAGCTTTGGCCCAAAAGGTGTTTTTGTTGACTTTTCAAAAGGACCTATAATGTCAAAATTCATATCTTTTTGTGAGTGCATATTCTGAACTTAGGAGATGATTATGAATTGTAGGTAATTTCATCCTCTTCAAAATGAGCTTTGGATGGGTCATTTATGATAAAGTATGAGAAAGTTATGTTTGGTCAAAGTTGAGTTGACTTTTCCTTTAAAACCCTAATTTAGCAACTTTTGTGTTTTGATGAATTGTGAGCAATCCTTGATGAATCATGATCAACCCTTGATCAAATGATGGATAATACTTCAAAATGAGGATGTTTACCAAAAATATTGAAGTTTGACTGTATGTGGGCCACAGTTGACTTTTGACCTAGTGCAGTTGATTTTCAGGCATTTGAGCAATTGACTGAGAAAACTTCTTCTGCAAGGCTTGAAACTTGACATGGATGATCTTGAGAACATATTAGGACAATGGTGAGAATTTGAGTCCTCTGTGGTTCACACATCTTGATGAAAATAGAAACCCTAATTTGAGGTAGACTGCCTTAGGAGAGAGCTTGTCTGGTCAATTCTTGACCTTCCTTGAGCAATTTGGGAACCTCACTTGCCATGTGTTGAGAAATATGGGAGGTCAAATTTTGGGGTACAACATGGAGGCATGAGGATAGGAGGTTCTTGCAGATATTCTTGATTTTTTCGAAGGCAGCTTTGCATTCATCATTCCATCTGACTACTTGATCTTTCTTCAAGAGCTTGAAGATTGGCTCACAAGTAGCAGTTAAGTGAGATATGAAGCGAGCGATGTAATTAAGATGACCCAAGAATCCTATAACTTCCTTTTCAGAATAATGGACTGGCATTTCTTGAATGGCTTTTACCTTTGCAGGGTCAACTTCGATGCCTTTACCGCTGACAACAAAACCTAGGAGTTTTCCAGATCGTACTCCGAATGTGCACTTATTAGGGTTCAACCTCAACTTGTACTTTTTCAGCCTCTCGAATAGCTTGTATAGGTGACTGAGATGCTCCTCTTCATTTTGTGACCTTGAAATCATATCATTCATATATACCTCTATTTCATGATTGATCATATCATGAAATAAAGCTACATAGCCCTTTGATATGTTGCCCTTACATTCTTCAACCTGAATAGCACGAACTTGTAACAAAAGGTGCCCCATTGTGTAACAAAGGCGGTCTTCTCCATGTCCTCGGGAGCCATCCTAATTTGATTATAGCCAGAGAAACCATCCATGAAAGAGAAGACTTTATGTTGAGCGGTGTTATCGACCAAGACATCAATATGAGGTAGAGGGAAGTCATCCTTGGAGCTTGCCCTATTCAGATCCATGTAATCTACACACATACTAACCTTTTTGTCTTTCTTTGGCACCAGAACCACATTGGCAACCCATTGGGGGTAAGATGTTATAGCTAGGAACCCTGCAACAAATTGTTTCATCACTTCAGCTTTTATCTTTTCAGACATGTTAGGCCGCATGCGACGAACTTTTTGCTTGACAGGAGAACAATCTTCCTTTGTCGGCAGATGATGAACTATAATGTTGGTGTCCAACCCTGGCATATCTTCATACGACCAAGAAAATACTTCCACATAGTCATGTAACATCTGAACCAATCTGCTCTTGATACTGCTTCCTAGGTTGGCGCCAATCTTGACCTCCTTCTTGTCTGTCTTGGTACCTAGGTTGATGACTTCAACTGATTCTCCATGCGGCTGAATAGCTTTTTCCTCTTGCATTAGAAGTATGGCTAGTTCTCCCGGTATTTCATAATCTTCCTCGCCTTCGTCTTCGGCTTGGTTAATTGGATGTTCGAAATCATAGTTGGCAATAGAGGAGTCATTGGCAATGAGATCTGGAGTGGACGAGGACCTGCAAGAGCGTGTGTGTGTGCATGTAAGATACATGGCTATTTTGAAAAAATGCATCGAAGAAAAAGAAAGACAATGAGCACAAAAGTTCGAATGCAAAAAGTCCAATGGTTTGTTGATCAGTGATCTTTTGTCGTACTTTCCAAACAGGTTTTAGTGTCGTTTCTTGTGTTTTCATGAGTTTTCTTTTAATATTTTAATTATGTTTCAACAGTATTCTCTGATTTGGATAAGCAAGTCAGGTGTCCATGTTTTCATCATTTTTACCGTTGGTGCGTGTAATGTGGTTGTTGTTTCAAGGTGTTTCAGGTTTCTGTCTAGTTGGCTACCCGGCACCAATGCGAAAATGATCCAAATACAGAAGAAACGCACGGAAGCGAAGATTTCAGAAGCGTGACACGGGTGCCCGTGTCGTGTAACACGGCCCGTGTCGTGGCATCTGCAGCTGACAAAGATACAACAACCAGCAACACAACACGGCCACCTGTGTTGTACAACACGGACCGTGTTGTGCCCTCTGAAGGCGTGGATTGCATTTATGTGAAGCAGCGACCTGACACGGTCACCCGTGTTCCACAACACGGCCCGTGTCAGGCATCCTGAGGCAAAATTTCTATATTTTTTTGACACGCAGACTGAGACAAGTTGGAGGGCAGTTTGGACATTTCTTGGGATATTTGAGAATACTGTTATATTGGAGACTAGGGTGAGGAACCGGGGAGGAATTCTTTTGGGAGAAAGAACATATTGGAGAAAAGCTTAGAGTGGTGATTCAAGGAGAAGGAGGATCGATCAAGAGCGGAAGCAATCGACGATCCAACCTATCCAAATCCTATTGTAATGAATTTTCTTCTTGATCCTGTTTTCATAAGTATTATGAACATGAGTAGCTAAACATCCCAATGTCAGGGAGGTGCCCCTGAATTGCTTTGTAATGACTAATTGATGTTTTCTACTGTGAGTTTCATGTTAAAACCTTATTCTTTATTGTATGCAACGTTTTTAATGCTTAATCTGCTTGGAAGAAATGATTATTGATCGTAATTAGGGTTGGCCTGATCAGCAATCCTAATCCTGTTGCATCACTTTTATCATAGTAGATATTCCTAAGGAATTAGAATACCCTGTGAATACCCATTTTATTGTCTGAAATAGAGCTTGATATTCTCTCTTGGCAGCTGAAGAATTAGGGCAAAGAGAGAATACCAAAGGTTTTTCTTGAAAGGAATTGCGGAAAAATAACTTTAGGCATAGGGAAAGAAAAGGTGAAACATAGATTTTTATAATAACGAAACAAGTTGGTCATTGTATCGCGATTCATACACCGTCCTGGCATTATTCTCATCGTAACATATAAACTTCTCGTAAATTTAGTTTTCGTAGTATTTTAGTTCAAAACAAACAATCAACTATTACTTTTGTTCAATTGATATTCATTCGAACAAACTTAATTTCACTGTGCAGTCCTCAAGAGATCGACTTTGGGGTTTTTCCCATTATTACTACATCGATAAAATAGTACACTTGCTATTTTACCGATCAAGTTTTTGGCCCCGTTGCCGGGGACTGCCAAATAATTAAGTTTAGTTGAACTATTTCAATTGAAATTTTGTTGCTCCGCGACTAAAATTTTATTCTTCTGCTATTTTATTTTATTTTATCGAATTTGTGCTATCTGTTCTAACTTTTGTCTGACTTTTTATGCGAGGTCAGACCTCAGCTAAATTTTCCTTTGACACAGAACCAGAAAGAGCATTGCACGAGAGACGCCGTAAATTAAGAGTTGAAAGACTGACAACACCAAGTGCAGAACCCAGTACTATAAATCAAGAAACGGAAGACGAAGTGTCTGTGCAATCTGAGCACAGCGACTCAGATTTTGACAGAGAGATGGATCCGAATCATGGTGGCGTAGCAGGAGGTCAACCCCTAGCAGAGAGATTGCTAGGGGACTACGGAGGGGCAAACGCTCAACCAAACCGGATGACCATTGTGAATCAACCGGTGAATGTAGCACACTTTCAGCTACATCCGTCTACCATCCGCCAGTTGGAAAGCAAACCTTTCGCCGGAAGAATCAACGAGGATGCAAATAAGCATCTTCAGAGATTTCTTACTACCACCACGTCGTTGAAAATCGAGGGTCATTCCGAGGAGGCAAAGAGACTTGTTATGTTTCCTTTTACACTTACTGATGATGCGGAAGAGTGGTTCTACTCACTTCCAGCTGGGAGCATCACAACATGGCAAGAGATGGAAACAGCATTCCTCAACGAGTATTTCCCTGCTTCAGTGTTCATCCGAAAAAGATACGATATTTTCAATTTCAAACAAAAAGAAAGGGAATCACTTGGGGATGCATACAAGAGGTTCAAGAGATGTCTAACTGCCTATCCTACTCACAACATGGACGCAAATGAGCAGATGCAAAACTTCGTGAATGGCTTACGTTTAAAGATAAAATAGCTTATAGATACTGCTGCCGGTGGATCTACAAATTTCTCAACAGCTACTGGTATCAGAAGAATTATAGAGGCTATTGCTGCCAACGAGCATCTTGAGTTGTATGACCGTACTGTGAACCAACCGGATGGCAAGATAGATTTGAAGCTGACGGAGCAGGTTGTGAAAATGGAAGATCAAATCGCTGCAGAAGTAGAGAGAAGGTTGAAAAAAATGAATATTGGAACTCAGACAGTGGCAAAGGTGGAACCAGTTCAAGCTGTCCTTTGTGAAATATGTGGTGGACCACACTTTGCTATGCATTGTGTAGCAACTCAAGAACAGGTTGAGCAGATTCAAATGCTAAGGCAGAATAATCCGTATGCCAACACATATAATCCGGGTTGGAAAAATCACCCAAATTTCTCATGGAGGGACCAACAGGGAAACGTTCAAAAACCGGTCCAAGGCCAGCAACCTTATCAACATCAACAACCTTACCAACCTCAACAACAACAATACCGCCCGCAACAACAACCTTACCAACAGTCTCAACAGCAAGACCAACCACAGGGTCCAAGAAAGGCGGATTGGGAAATCGCCATTGAGAAGATGGCCGCTCACAGCTCTCAATTCCAAGAAGAAACGAGGAGCAATTTCAGGAATACCGGAGCCTCAATTAAGAATCTTGAAGTGCAAATGAGTCAAATCGCCCAACATCTTGCAATTCCTCAAACACCGGGAGCGCTCCCAAGCGCAACTGTGCCTAATCCTAAGGACAATCATAAAGTCAATGTTGTCACTACACGGAGAGGGAAACCAGTTGAAGAAGTGGAAAAGACATCGGTAAATGAAGATAAACTGTTGGAAGTGGAGTTAGACATAAAAGAGAATGAGAGAGTTGAGGAGGAATTGGTAATACCAGCCTCGGTTACTAAAGAAAAAGCGGGAGAGCCAAAACCAATGATCAAACTCCCTTACCCCCAAAGAAATAAGAAAAAGGGGAAGCAAGAGAAGAATTTTGAGAAGTTTCTTGAGTTGTTCAAAAAGCTGGAGCTGAATATTCCGTTATTGGAGGCACTTGAGCAGATGCCTACATATGCTAAATTCATGAAGGACATCATTGCCAAGAAACGAACCAGTGCAGATGAACCTATTATTCTAACCGAAACTTGTAGTGCTATTTTGCAGGGCCTAAAGATTCCAGTGAAGAAGAAAGACAGAGGAGCAGTTACCATACCTTGCACTATTGGAGATAGATCTTTCAAGAGAGCCTTAATCGATTTGGGTGCCAGTATCAGTCTCATGCCTCTATCCATCTACAAAAAGTTAGGTATTGGTGTTGTCCAAGACACTCGGATGACTCTCCAATTTGCGGATCATTCTGTTAAGTGGCCTTATGGAATTGTTCAAGACGTTATTGTGAAAGTGGATAAGTTTGTATTTCCAGTGGATTTCGTGATCCTTGAAATTCCGGAAGATGAAGAGATTCCGCTAATTTTAGGCCGCCCATTTTTGGAAACCGGGAGAGTTATGATTGATGTGGAAGGGGGTACACTTACTTTGAAGGTTTATGATGAAGAGTTGAAAATAGATGTTCGTAATACCATGAGACATAAAGAGGACTTTGGCACAAGTAGCAACATTCAGGTGTTTGAGCAAGTAGAAGAAAGGGATCATGTGGAGAGTGTATCCAAATTACCTCTCGAAAGAGTTTTGAGTATGTCAATTTTTGAGGAAAATGAAGCAGTTGATTGTAGTGAAGTGGAAGTGGTGGAAATGTTGAATATTCAACCTGTTCTAAAAAGATCCCGGACACATAGGTGGGAAGACCTAAGGCAACCTATAGAGTTGAACGGTAATGAAGACAAGCCAAAAAGTTCAGAGTTGAAACAGCTTCCCGAGAATCTGAAATACGTTTTCCTTGACACTGATAAAAAATGTCCCGCGATCATTAGCTCTAATTTGCAAAGTGTGCAGGAAGACAGGTTAATTGAAGTTCTTAAAAACTTCAAAGGTGCCATTGGTTGGAAAATCGAAGACCTCAAAGGTATTAGTCTGACGGTTTGCATGCATAAAATTCTTATGGAAGAAGATCACAAACCAGTGGTGCAGCCCCAGAGGAGATTGAACCCGGTTATGAAGGAGGTGGTGAGAAAAGAAGTTGTAAAGCTGTTAGATGCAGGACTTATCTACCCTATCTCCAACAGTTCATGGGTGAGTCCCGTTCATGTGGTGCCCAAGAAAGGAGGTACTACGGTAGTTGTGAATGAAAAGAATGATTTGATCCCAACTAGAACGATCACTGGGTGGCGGGTGTGCATTGACTACCGGAGACTAAACCAAGCCACGAGAAAAGATCATTTTCCGCTGCCATTCATTGACCAGATGTTGGAAGGGTTAGCTGGGCATGACTATTATTGTTTTCTGGATGGATACTCCGGATACAACCAAATTGCGGTTACACCAGAGGATCAAGAGAAGACGGCCTTCACTTGCCCTTACGGTGTCTTTGCTTATCGAAGGATGCCATTCGGGTTGTACAACGCCCCAGCAACATTTCAAAGATGCATGACTTCTATCTTTGTTGATATGCTTGAGAAGCATATGGAAGTCTTCATGGACGACTTCTCTGTTTTTGGATCCTCCTTTGATAATTGTTTAGCTAACCTTTCACTTGTTTTGCAGCGATGTCAAGAAAGCAGTCTGGTCCTAAACTGGGAAAAGTGCCATTTCATGGTACGAGAAGGCATTGTTCTGGGTCACAAGATTTCTCACAAGGGGATCGAAGTCGATCAAGCTAAAGTGGAGGTTATCTCGAAATTACCTCCGCCTGTGAATGAGAAAGGTATTCGGAGTTTCTTGGGCCATTCGGGGTTCTACCGTAGGTTCATCAGAGATTTTTCGAAAATAGCCAAGCCATTGACGACACTGTTAGTTAAGGACCAGCCTTTTGTATTCAACAAAGAGTGTGCCGATGCTTTTGAGACACTAAAAAATAAACTGGTGTCGGCACCCATTGTGATCGCGCCGGATTGGTCTTTCCCCTTTGAGATCATGTGTGATGCGAGCGACATTGCGGTAGGGGCTGTTCTTGGACAACGGAGAGAAAGGCTGCTTCATGTTATTTATTATGCTAGTCACGTGTTGAACCCTGCTCAGATGAATTATGCAACTACCGAGAAGGAGTTGTTAGCGGTTGTTTATGCCTTTGATAAGTTCAGGAAATATCTATTGGGTTCCAAAGTAATTGTGTACACTGACCATGCTGCTTTGAAATATCTTTTTGCTAAGCAGGAATCGAAGCCGAGACTCCTGAGGTGGATTTTACTCCTCCAAGAGTTCGATGTAGAAATTCGTGACAAGAAAGGGTGTGAGAACACCGTAGCTGATCACCTCTCTCGAATGTCACCTATTGAGGAGACTGAAGATCGGCGTCCAATAAAGGATGAGTTTGCTGATGAACACATCCTAGCTGTTATTGGAGTGCCTTGGTTTGCGGATTATGCAAACTACCTTGTTGGCGGTATAATACCAGATGATTATGATTCTAACCGTAAGAAAAAGTTTGTTCATGATTGCAGGTTCTATCTATGGGACGACCCTTACCTGTACAAGAGAGGAGTGGACGGGTTGATACGACGATGCGTGCCTGAGGAAGAACAAAGGGATGTGTTGAGAGCATGTCATGATTCCGAATACGGTGGACATTTTAGCGGTGACCGCACTGCATCTAAAGTGTTGCAATCCGGATTGTAATGGCCGACATTGTTCAAGGATGCCCAGGAGATGGTGAAGGAGTGTGATAAGTGTCAGCGGACCGGGAACATATCAAAGAGAAATCAAATGCCCCAAAATTTCATGCTAGAGGTCGAGTTATTCGATGTTTGGGGGATTGACTTCATGGGTCCCTTTCCACCGTCATTCGGGAAGAATTACATCCTTGTTGCTGTAGATTATGTATCGAAATGGGTGGAAGCGGTAGCCTTACCAACCAATGATGCTAAGGTAGTAGTCAAGTTCTTGCGAGAGAACATCTTTTCCAGGTTCGGAGTACCGCGAGCATTGATAAGTGATGGAGGAACTCACTTCCTAAATCACCTCATGGAGAAACTCCTTCAAAAGTACAATGTGAAGCACCGAGTAGCCACTCCTTACCATCCTCAAACGAGTGGTCAGGTCGAAGTGTCTAATAGACAGCTCAAGCAGATTCTGGAGAAGACGGTGAGTTCGTCGCGAAAAGATTGGGCGACAAAGTTAGATGATGCATTATGGGCTTACCGAACTGCTTTCAAAACACCTATCGGCATGTCACCGTACCAACTCGTCTATGGCAAAGCCTGTCATCTGCCTCTAGAGTTGGAACACAAGGCCTTTTGGGCAACCAAATTCTTGAACATGGACGTATCTCTAGCAGGAAATTCTAGGATTCTGCAACTGCATGAATTAGAAGAGTTTCGGAATTATGCGTATGAAAATGCCAAGGTTTACAAGGAGCAGACCAAGAAGTGGCACGATGGGAGAATCCATAAAAAAGAGTTTTGGGAAGGACAGCTGGTCCTTCTGTACAATTCCCGCTTGAAGCTATTCCCAGGAAAATTGCGGTCCAAGTGGTCCGGACCCTTTGTGGTTCATAAGGTGTTTCCGTTTGGAGCGGTCGAGATTAAGAATCAAGCCAATGGAGACATCTTCAAAGTTAATGGGCAGAGACTTAAACCTTATTTTCAAGGTCAAAAGGTTGGACAGGTTGAGGTCATTCGTCTTACTCAGTAGGACAACGGACCGTCGAGCCACGCGACGATAAACGCAGCGCTACGTGGGAGGCAACCCACGATTTTTTCTAATTTTTGTTTGTTCATTTTGTAGGTTTGTAGTTGATGTGTCTCACTGATCAAGCCGGAAAGAGAGGTGTCGAATAAACGAGGTCGAAAAAGCAGCATGATTCATGAATTGGTGTAATTTCAGAGCCCTGACACGGCCACCCGTGTTGCTTGACACGGCCCGTGTTAGGAATTGGGTTTACAAGATAGTACGTGGTAGAACAGGGATACAACACGGGCGCCCGTGTCGTACAACACGGCCCGTGTTGTGGCTACTGAAGACTGTGATTGAAAATTCCTTTTGGAGTGGAGCAGGGCTACAACACGGGTGGCCGTGTCGTGTGACACGGCCCGTGTTGTGTCTACTGAAGGACATGGTTAAAAAAAATAATTTTGGGTTGAGGCAGGGCTGCAACACGGGTGACCGTGTCGTGCAACACGGGTGACCGTGTCGTGCGACACGGCCCGTATCGCGCATACCAGGGGAGAAACTTATACTTTCAAGTGGGGCCCACGAGTTTTAATCCTTTTTCCTCTTTTAACTCTCTTATTTACCACTTATTATTTTGTTATTCTCATTAACCTTTCTTCTTCTACCTCTCTCTCACTCTCCAAGCCCTAGCCTCCATTGTTACTCTTCCCTTAAGCTTCACTTTTTGGCATTACCCACTCACTAAAACTCCTCATCCCTGTTGAGAAAGTTGATCATCTCACCTCCATTGTTATTCCTACGGTCTCCATTGCGTCTAATCTCTCTGTCGAATTTTTGTTGATTTGTGTTATTACAGGTTCTCACCATGCCTCCGCATAGAGATACTGGAAAGGTTGTCGCTGAATCCTCCCGCCCGAAGAAACGAGCTCATCGCATGGCGAATGCTCATGGTATTCTATTTGAGGATCCGGACCATCAACGTAAGTATGTTCGATTGGTGAAACGTAAGTTGATTCCGGCCAGGTACATTTGTAATGAAACTTTAGACAACTTAGGGCTGCGAATGGAGGTACATAGTATGTTTCATACTTTAGGCATGCTTGAATTTATGCAGTTTGAAGCGCCGACATTTGAGCGCATAACCTTCGAATTTTTGAGTTCTTTGGATTTTCAGCTTCGTCATAGGTGGACAGGCTCGGATGAGGAGTATTTTGGCACTCTTAAGTTTCGATTGTTTGATAATGACCATTCTCTATCGGTCGAGGAGTTGGGGCGCGTTCTTAAGCTCCTAAGCTTTGGCCCTGGGGCACCCCCCACCACTTTTGTTGCAGGCGACTTTTGGAAAGCAATTACAGGAAATTCTGAATATGTCGCTAAGGGGGCAAAGGCTTCTTGCATTCACAACCCTTGTTTCCGATATGCCCAAAAGGGATTGGCCTACTCCCTTTTCTGCCGAGGGGATAGTACCGGGGTGGCCACACAAAGAGAGCTATACTTGCTCTATGGCATGGCTAACAAGGAACTCATCAATATCGCTGCTTTTGCTGCCGATCACCTGAAGCGGGTAGCCAATGCCGCTACTGGTGACATTTCTGTTGGAGGGATGATCACCCAGATAGCTGACTACTTCGGCTACGGTCCGCAACTGATGGAGGAACCCACAGTGGGAGGTAAGACTAAGATTGACTTAGCTACACTCACCACCCAAGGTATGATCAAAGTTTTTAATGATTATTATTCCTTGGTTTCCTGTAATCACCATTTGTTAGCTTTACCTGCTCCTGATTTTATTTCTATTGACAAACAAGCTAACTGGTTGTACGCAAGTCCCATGCAAGACGATGGAGAAAATTTTGATGTTTGGGCAGGTTCGGAAGGTGAAGCGGATAATCAACCTGGTGAGGACCCTATCCCAGAAGAGACTCCTATGCCGAATCCTGGTGACTCGTCGACCGGTTCGTGGAGAATGACCAAAAACGATTGGGATTGGATGCACGATCAGATATGCTACATCCGTAGTGAACAGACAAGGCAAGGCGATGAGCAGAAAAGAGACAGGGAGGAGCAGCTCCGCCAAGGGAAGCTCATTGGGGAAATGCATGAGTGGATGCAACAGATGCGGCTGCACGGCCAACAACCACCTCAGTGATCTCAGTGAGTCCACTCCTGCACTCGTTCTTCAACCGTGAGGACACTGTTGAGTTCAGGTGTGGGGGTAATTATTTGTGTATTTATGTGTTTTGTTGTAGTATTCTAGTTTTCTTTCCTCTGTGTCAGTTTTCTTTTGAGTCAATAGTTTTTTTTTTGAAGTTGCTTGTTTGGAAATATGTTGAAAGTCCGTTGTGAAAACACCCCGACTTGGACGAAAAAATGGACGAAAAAATTGATGAGTGCTGCGTATTACATTTGTTTTTTTGTTGCGAGTGAAGTGAGGAGAAAGTATGTAGAGTTGAGTGATAAAAAACCGGTTGGGGAAATTAGAAAAATCTTGATGTTGAGGTATAGCATGAACACACTGAGTCTTCTGAGTAAGGAACGAGTCTAACGTGTAGATTTGTGCCATGGTACTTTGATCTGAGAAGTATGCCCCGAATAGTTTCTACTGACAATCAGGCTTAATCTATACTAGGTGTGTGTGCAAGGTTGATCGAAGAAAAAAAAAGAGCACCGAAAAAATGAATAAAGACAATTAGACAATTGATCCTTCTAAGTTGGGTAACCCTCACCCGGTTATTCAACCTAACGGCGATTGAACCTAAAGGTCGCCCCTAAAGGGGAAAGAAAAAAAAGAAGAAGAAAGGGGGTGTAAAGAAAAATACATTTGATCAATCTTGTGCATGCAACGAAAAATCATAAAAAGCCTTAAAATTGATTGTCCGAATGAAAAGGGTAGAAAATCGAAAAATAAGACCTAAGCCCAAATCATAGTTAGAGAGGTTACCACAAGGGAGATTGAGATCCGTGGTACACTGCGGTTTAGTGTTCGTGCGATACCTTGATTGAGAGAGAAGTACTAGGAAGTACTCATCCGGTGACTTAGAACGAAAACTCACGTACGAGTATCATCGTTTCATCCGCAGAATTTAAGCTATTGATTGGGTTATTAGGTGCTATGCAAGCCTATTGCTTGAGGTCAAGCAAAAGTTCAAGTTCTGGGGAGTTTGATCAGTGATCTTTTGTCGTACTTTCCAAACAGGTTTTAGTGTCGTTTCTTGTGTTTTCATGAGTTTTATTTTAATATTTTAATTATGTTTCAACAATATTCTCTGATTTGGATAAGCAAGTCAGGTGTCCATGTTTTCATCATTTTTACCGTTGGTGCGTGTAATGTGGTTGTTGTTTCAAGGTGTTTCAGGTTTCTGTCTAGTTGGCTACCCGGCACCAATGCGAAAATGATCCAAATACAAAAGAAACGCACGGAAGCGAAGATTTCAGAAGCGTGACACGGGTGCCCGTGTCGTGTAACACGGCCCGTGTCGTGGCATCTGCAGCTGACAAAGATACAACAACCAGTAACACAACACGGCCACCCGTGTTGTACAACACGGACCGTGTTGTGCCCTCTGAAGGCGTGGATTGCATTTATGTGAAGCAGCGACCTGACACGGTCACCCGTGTCCCACAACACGGCCCGTGTCAGGCATCCTGAGGCAAAATTTCTATATTTTTTGACACGCAGACTGAGACAAGTTGGAGGGCAGTTTGGACATTTCTTGGGATATTTGAGAATACTGTTATATTGGAGACTAGGGTGAGGAACCGAGGAGGAATTCTTTTGGGAGAAAGAGCATATTGGAGAAAAGCTTAGAGTGGTGATTCAAGGAGAAGGAGGATCGATCAAGAGCGGAAGCAATCTACGATCCAACCTATCCAAATCCTATTGTAATGAATTTTCTTCTTGATCCTGTTTTCATAAGTATTATGAACATGAGTAGCTAAACATCCCAATGTCAGGGAGGTGTCCCTGAATTGCTTTGTAATGACTAATTGATGTTTTGTACTGTGAGTTTCATGTTAAAACCTTATTCTTTATTGTATGCAACGTTTTTAATGCTTAATCTGCTTGGAAGAAATGATTATTGATCGTAATTAGGGTTGGCCTGATCAGCAATCCTAATCCTGTTGCATCACTTTTATCATAGTAGATATTCCTAAGGAATTAGAATACCCTGTGAATACCCATTTTATTGTCTGAAATAGAGCTTGATATTCTCTCTTGGCAGCTGAGGAATTAGGGCAAAGAGAGAATACCAAAGGTTTTTCTTAAAAGGAATTGCGGAAAAATAACTTTAGGCATAGGGAAAGAAAAGGTGAAACATAGATTTTTATAATAACGAAACAAGTTGGTCATTGTATCGCGATTCATACACCGTCCTGGAATTATTCTCATCGTAACATATAAACTTCTCGTAAATTTAGTTTTCGTAGTATTTTAGTTCAAAACAAACAATCAACTATTGCTTTTGTTCAATTGATATTCATTCGAACAAACTTAATTTCACTGTGCAGTCCTCAAGAGATCGACTTTGGGGTTTTTCCCATTATTACTACATCGATAAAATAGTACACTTGCTATTTTACCGATCATTTGTATTGAATGATCATATGATAAAATGAACACAAATAAAACCCTTAACAAATGGACCAAAGTGCCTCGGGCCAGGAAAATGGCTTAAAAGTCATTGTTTAATATTACGGATAAAAGGCTCTTGAAATGATAGAAAGCAATAAACAAGTAATTACTCCTCAATGAAGGAGATGTGAACGAAGTCCTTTGCATTCCAATTGTTGAGCTTTGTTGTAGTAGGGTATACCCATTCTTCAAATGCACATTCATCATCAGAATCCTCCACAAAGTTCACTTTGTGACTTCCAATATGGAGAGGGGGATTTCTTGCACGAGCGCACCTCGCTTCTTTCTGAGCCTTGATAGTGAAACCCAAACCACATTTGTCTGCTTTGAATGGGATCTCAGGGAGTTTCCCCCAGGTATCACAACTTCCTTCTTCGATTGCGGCACGAGCATCTTTAAAAGAAGCCATCCATGGCATAACCTTATCAGCTTTGGGAATGTCGGAGGAGAACTTGGCAGTAGCAATCATAGGCAGAACAACTTCAAAATCCTGACACGGGGTTTCTATAAATTCGCCATCCATCTCCACATATTTGAAAGAATTGAGGTGGCTTACCATGAACTCCTCCTCACCACAAACAGTGACAATCCTTCCCTTGACCGGGTACTTGAGCTTTTGATGAAGGGTTGACATTACTGCCCCTACTCCATGGATCCACGGGCGACCCAGCAAACATGACTAAGCAGAACAGATGTCCATGATGTAGAACGTAGAGTTGAAAATCTGTTAGCCCACTTTGATCGGGAGGTCCACCTCTCCATGAACCTTCCTTTTGGACCCATCGAAAGCCCTCATAATGATATCACTTGGTTTCAACACTAGTCCTTCATACTCTAAATGGTCCATAGCGCCCTTGGGTAGCACATTTAAGGAAGAGCCAGTGTCAACCAGAACATGTGCTAGGGTATTCCCCTTACATTCAACAGAAACATGCAGAGCTTTGTTATGGTTCTTTCCAAGTGGTGTCAGATAAGCATCTGAGAACCCCAAACCATTGGAGGGGTTTTCCCCAACTACTCCATTATCTTGGAATCACTCCTTTTTATAATTTTCAAGATCTCATCCATTTCTTGAGCAGAAGGTTCCTCGGCAGCAATGTCTTTTGCAGGCATCTCTGTCTCAGCAGGCTCAACTACTTTCTCCTTTCCCCTTGTGTTAGCACTAGGCTTAGCAGCGGTGATGCAGACAGGTGCCATTGTAGCAGTTAAGGGTGAAATGTTGGGCAAAAAGATTCTCCCAGTTCTGGTGACCTTACTAGAGCCAGTAATGTTACCAATGTTATCAACTTTGCTTTCTTCAATCCAAGCATCTTACTTTATTACACGGTAAAACACTTCGGCACCATAGTTCCACGAAATTGCTTTGTTGGAAGAGTATAGAATTGGCCCAGGGGCAGTAATTATCAAAGGAGCAACAGTCGGTTCATTCGAAATCCTGATAGGACCCTTTGAGGAGATCCTAAGAGGTTTGTTTGAGATTGTTATGATGGAGAGGTCTTCAATCTTATTGGTCAAATTTTTGGTGGATGGAGTTTTCTCAAATAGGATCTCATGACTATTCATCAGGCGTTGAATTCCTTCCTTCAACCATTTGTATCCATTAACTTGTTTGGTGCAACAATCACAGTCCTTCAAACATCCAGGGAAAACCACGACTTTCAGCAAATTCTTTTGATAGTGGTTAACGGAGTGGTCAAGTCTTCGACGGAGGAAATAAAAATGGTGTCTTCAATTGCATTGACACCTTTGCCATGGTTTGGCATTGGTGCTGTTATAACATTGGGAATTGGTGGCGAATCAAATTCGATCATCTTGTTTTTTATTAGGTCTTGAATTTTATTCTTCAATGCCCAAAATTGATCGGTCTCATGCCCGGGACTATTCGAGTGATATGCACACTTGGTATCCGGATTGTATTTGGGTGAGGAGGTATCTGGATTGGCCGGAGGATCACGCGGTGTTACCAAGTTAGCCTTTAACATGTGTTGTAAGGCTTGAGACAACGACATGCCTATCCTTGTGAATTGTCTCCGTGGAGTCTCAAATCGCTGATGATTGGAAGATTGTCTTTGAACAAGAGTCGGGTTAGAAATCCGATTAGCATTAACAGACGGGTGGTTATGCTTCTTGGTACGGGCCCTTTCCCCATACACAACATTAGTTTCTTTCTTCCCAGTGAAGGGTTTCTTTACGGGATTGTAGGTGGAAGAAAATGATATGGGGATCTTCCCGCTCTTGATACCACTTCCAACTCTTTCACCGGTTAAGATCAGCTCGGTGAAACCGGACGAAGAACACCCAACCAATAAGTTAAAGAATGGACTAGATAACGTACCCATAAACATGTCAATGTGTTCTCTATCAGTTAATGGTGATTGGACCCTACTGGCAAGATCCCTCCACTTTTAGGCGTACTCTTTGAACCCTTCGCTTTTACCCATCGTCATGTCTTGTAGTTGAACTCTTGTTGGTGCTAGGTCGGCATTGTATTGATATTGGTGATAGAAAGCAGTGGAAAATTCATCCCATGTATGGATACGGGAAACCTCCAATTGGTAAAACCACTCTAGTTGAGTCTCAACCAAACTTTCTTGAAAGAAGTGAACCCAGAGTTTCTTGTCGGCGGTGTGCAGTTGTATTTTGCGCATATAAGACTTCATGTGAAGCTTTGGTAAGGAAACCCCATCATATTTAACAAAGGTTGGTATCTTGATTTTTTGGGGAATGACAACCCCAGATATTAAACCCAAATCATCAAAATCTAAACCAGGGATGACTTGAATCTCAACGGCCTTCAGTCTATCCTATAACTGCTTATACTTTTCATTGGCAGGAGGATATTGCTCGTCAAAATATTCTTCATCATCGGACACTCGGTCATTGATACATCCAACCTGGGTACTCCTTGCTTCTCCAATTTGATTTTCTTCTTCCTCATACGAATCTTCAGCTACTGGTATCTGGCAGATATGCTCTCTGAATCTTCTACCCATGTTGACTAGGGCTTTCCTTTTTGGTTTCTTTTTGGATGCCAGCAATGTCATCAACTCTTGTTACCCCCTGGCCAGGGGAAATAGAGTCTCTTGAAATTGGGAGTTTTGTGCTTGCAGATCTTTCACTATTTTCTTGATATCCATCTTACTGAAATAAACAACAAAGAGATAAGGAAGCCTGTCATGGAAAACCTGTTATGCTATGATGCATGAAAAATGTGCATGCAAATGATTTCAAGGTTTTATAGAATTTAAAATTGTCTAGACAAAGAATGAACAAACGTCAAATTGCATTAATCAGTTCAAAATGGTTACAACGTGCCTCTTGGGCTTAAAAAATAAATTTCTAAGACAAAAAGGTCGAACGCATCCTCTTTGGTGCAAGGTAGGCGTTCAAGCTCTGTTCTTAATGTAGTTGCTTTGTAAGCTCCAAAACCTTTTTATCACTCGCGTAGAATCGAGCCTCGAAAGTGTATCGTTCTTCTTTTAACTAAATCCAACCCTTTTGTAAGTCTTCAAGAGAAGTAGGCATGTTAGGATGGAGGATAGTACACGAGACTTTTCCTTCAGCAACAGGCTCCATGATAACTGGTAGGATGGAGGGGTAAGGCATCATGAGCTTCTGAGCACGAGCTCGTACCCACATAAGGTAAGCCTCAAGGGGAATATAATTCTTGCGTCCTAGCGTCTCACTATCTTCTTTGTTCACCATCATCCAAGCTCGTGCAAACCTCTGACGATAGCCTTGATCGTCGTTCTCATAGTCGAACACCACTCCTTGGATCAACATATCATGAGGATCATATCTTCGGGCATACCCAAACTATCGCAGAGCTAATAAAGGATTATAAGTGATACCTCCCTATTGTACCCCAAAATTTTCCCGCTCATTTTACTCAACACATGCCCATTGAGGTCCTCAACTTGCTCAAGGATGCCCAAGAGTGGACCAGACAAACTCTCTCCTAAGGCAAAGCACCTCAAACTAGGGTTTCCATTTTCATCAGGATTTGTGAACTCCAAAGGCCTCAAATGCTTTCCATAGTCCTAATATGTTCTCAATATCATCCATGTCAAGTTTCACGTCTTGCATAAGAAGTTTGCTCAGTCAACTGCTCAGATGCTTGAAAATCAACTATACTAGGTCAAAAGTCAACTATGGCCCACATACAGTAAAACTTCAAGATTTTTGGTCAACATTAACATTTTTTAGGTGATATCATCATTTTATCAAGGGTTGATCATGATTCCTCAAGGAATGCCCTAAATTCATCAAAACCCAAAAGTTGCTAAATTAGGGTTTCATAGGAAAAGTCAATCGAACTTTGACCAGGCATAAATTCTTCATACTTTATCAGAAATTTTCCATCTAAGGCTCATTTTGAAGAGGATGCAATCCCCTACAACTCATATTCATCCCACAAGTTCAAAATATGCACTCATAAAAAGATATGAATTTCTACATTATAGGTCCTTTTGAAAAGTCAACAAAAACACCTTTTGAGTCAAAGCTTCTTACATGAACATGGAAGACCCAATTGAGATGAAACCAAAAGGGTTGTTTAGGGGACATACTAAGCTTTCTAAAAAGTCCAAGAACACCGTCTTAGGGTTAAAATGGAGGGAGATATGTATTATCGGAATTGACTAATTTTTGGAAATGTGCATGAAGTCAATATTGATCAAAATGACTTTATTTTCAAATGGGACCATGTTTTCTTGTTTGAAACTTATTCCTAAGATGTCCCACGACCCTGATCTTATCCACCTATTATTTTATTATTTTTATTATTTATTTTTATTTTTTATCCATTTAAATCAAAATAAATCAATTTAAATAGTAGAATAATAAAATAAAATCAAAGATTTGATTTTATGAGCATATTATGAGTCCATGAACAGCTAGCAAATCAAAAAATTCGTGCAAGAGATAATTTATTGGAAAAGATCTTAATTTGATCTATTTTGGAAACAAATCATACAAGGCAAAGAATAAAATCAAATCTCCATAATTTGTAAAGATATGATCAGTTTTTGTTGACCTAAATAATTCTATGATATATACACAACATTTCCAAAGCATAAGGAAGGTTTTTTGTCCGTGAAAACAAGGAGGTCAACTTCAATTTTTTGTCAAAAAAAGTGTTGATCACATATTCTCCCATAGACTGATTCAAGCAATTCCAAGGCCATCAATCCATTCCTGGACATTTTCTGAAGCCATTCCAATCATCCTCAAGCCTTAAAACCTTCAGAGATCACGCCTCACAGTGCCACAGTTTGCGTCTTTTTTCAAGATTTGTTTTCAATAATTTATCCATCATAAACATGTTTTGATCATATATCCATGCTTGTTATCATATTTGCAATGTTTTTGATTGGTTTGATTGAATTTTAAGTGCAGGAATGACACGACGCCATTGTTAGGGTTTTGAGGTCCCAATTTGGAAATTCCATATAGAGGAAAAATTGGACAAAATCAGGGGTACTATCATGCTTAGAAGATGATTTACAATTGATCCATGTCTTTGGTTTGAATTTATTCTGCTTGTGCTGCGTTTTTGAATTTTACAAGTTTATGTCTACGAACAAAATTCGTCACTATAACTTTTAGTGACAGAAACAACTGTAGGTAAAAGCTGATATAAAAAACAACAGTTATGGGGAAGAAGACAAGAGTTGGAAGCACACCATTGGCCCATTTGAAATTGGCGCGTGTTTCTGGGCAAGACACTTTATTTCCATTATATGTTATTCGTTTTATTATATGTACAGATGTTCCAGCTAGCGCAAACGGTTGAGGAGCGTGCCTATGAAGCAAACGCTCTGGGTTCGATCCCAGGCGTGTGTTTCTATTATTTTTCCTAATAATTGTTTGCAGATTCCATGTTACTATCATAAGCGCGCTAACCATAGGCTTCCAATTCCTCATTATTGGATCATCTCCATCCCAGATATAATGCCTCAAGCATGCAGGCGCGTGGTGGACCTTCTTGGCCAACGTCTCACTGGAGAAAACATAAGCTTTGGGCCAGCTATGCTGGGCCTGGAAATTTCAAACAATGCACCTCCCAGATTGCTACTTCACCAGGCCCGGTTTAATTTTTCTTTTTAATTTCTTTTAATTATTTTAATTATTCGTTTAATTATTTTTACAAAAAAAAAATCATTTTTTTATTAAATCAAAAAATCACAAAAACATTAAAATCAGATTTTTTTCATAAAATATGTTATTTCATTAATTAATTAGATTAATTTAATTAGGGAAATTTAAATTCTTTTTTCCATAATTAAAATCAATTAGAAAATTAGGTTTAATTTGCAAATGTTTAATTTTCTCAATCAAAAGATAACAAAAATATTTTCTTTGATTTCCTTCGAATTTAGACTTTGATTCCCGTATTTAATTCTCGCGCACAATATTTTATTTTCCAATTATTGTATTTGCTTCGGGTTTGTAATAGTTTTTAATTAGGGTTTACCGCATATTATTTACTATTTAATCTCTGGTTTTTGGTCATGTAACCCCCTCCCAGAAGCCTTGTAATAGCATAGATTTACTTTCCCGCTTTTAATTTCCGCAACTATGAACTGTCTAGATGTATTGGATAATAGGCTTGCATGCAAAAGACAAATAAAATTAAAATAATAGATCACCTTAATTGTGCAAAGATTAAATAACTGAAATCAAACACATGCACATGCTCACTCCTAGGGTTTGCCTCACATGGTTTCCTCGGAAATAATGGTTGTGTCCCTCGAACGTAGGGATACCTAAGCCATGACCCATGATTCAAAGTCGTCATAAAGATCATAGTCCCTACTTGTCCCTCGAGTTGCCTACGAATTGATCTTATGACGATAGTCCCTTCAAAATGCTAAGGTATCCTTACTTGTTGCCTTCAGAGACCATTTCGTCCCTTCGAATGTCCATAAAAAACTCCAACAACGATGCTACCTATTTCTCAATAATGGGATAGCATTGTCTAAAAGGAAAACGAACCGACTTTTTTCCGAGTAGGTAGAAAACTCTTAAGTACTTGCTCAAACAAACAAACTTTTTCACACCAACACTTTCCAAACAAAGTTTTCAAAAACAACTTCGTAACACTCTTGAGGATAGAAACAAGGGTTAAAATGAAGTAAAGCAAACTTTTCAAAACAAGCACACACAAGAAATTTCAAAATGAGCAAGTACCTAAGAGCCCATGGAAAACCATGGATAGAAAGGGTGATAACACCTTCCCTTTTTATAATCTACCCCCGTACTCAGAAACATCTCGAAAAAGGTTTTTTCTGTTCTTTTTCCTTCTCCTGATTGGATAAAATAAAAGTTGGTGACGACTCTTGCTTACTGCGACATTTTGCAAACAAAAAATGCAAACCAGTATTAACAGTCGGTTCTTCCACCGTATCACACTCCCCTAATGCCAAGCAGAGGGACATTAGGGAATTCCCCATAATGGTCAATGATATAAGTATCTTCTAAGGATCTCGAACACCAATGAATATTAGAGTGGGTAAGGGACATCATCATTTGAGAACATGACAATATTTGGTTATTCTTCAATGTTGATCGAGGTAGGTGCAAAGTAAACCACTTGGAGAGTATGGGAATGCAACACAAGAGAGTACCTATTTTCTTCGCGGTGCAGGTATGGAAATAATGTAAGATGTCTCCTAGCAAGGTAGGTACAAGATTACGAGAGACAAAGACTTTGATGGCATTCACATCTATGAATCGGTCCGAGTTGGGAAATAGAACCAAACCATAGATGAGAAGGGTCAGGACATCTTCAAAGGCTTGAAAATCCATATCTTCCTAGAATTAACGAGCCCAATCCAATAAGAACTTGGCTAGGAACCCTTTAACTCCACTTCTTATCTACCAATTTTCTATAATGTCGGATCTTTTCAAATGCAGGGCTTCAACAATGACTTCGGGTTTCAGAATCCCTTCTAAACCGGTGAACGGTGCTTGATCAAGCACGGGCACTCCTAATCGTAGAGAGAATTCTTCTAGTGTTGGCACCAACTGATAGTCAGGGAAAGTGAAGCAATGATGTGTGGGATCAAATAATTGGAAAAGCATGCACATCATATCTTCTTGGAAATTGGAGGTAGTCAAATTGAGGAGTCCACCATATTTCTTGGTGAAAGGAGATTCTTCAGGCACCCTTGATGCTAGCTCTTGGAGTTGAGGGTTTGCTTTCACGAAGTTGACTCTAATGGTATTTCTTCGGACGAAATTCATGGCCTACAAAACAAAACAAAGATAAATTCCCAAATCCTTGAAATGGTTAGTGAGAATGCTTATGATGTCATGATGTTTATGATGTTATGTACAAGTAAGCAAGTTGTTATGTACACACAAAGAAAACAAGTCCTTAGGTTTATACTTGCATGGAGTTGATAGGTAAGTATCCTCTTGAAGTTTAGCTGGCTCAATATGTCCTAGAAAGTAACCAGGTTCTAAAGGATCTCAATATCACTGACCTTTCTTTTAGGCATTGTTCAACATAATCAATCTTTTCTTATGGCCGAGATATCCCAAAGGTCCAATCTCAATTAGTGTAGTATCGAGTATTAACCAATTTTTAGCTTTCCACCAAAACCGGTTATCTCACTACGTTCTAATGGCCAAGTTGTTCAATTAAGGTTCTAAGGTCAGTTAGTGCTTCATGACGCTGCTCAGCGGCCCCGTATTTTCCTCGATTCAACACAAGGGATACCGGTACCAATAAATGCGTTACACTAACGTAGCCATTGTTTCAACCATATAGGTCTATGCCGTACAGTTTCCACAATCTATTTCTACTTACCTAAAAGGTGTCTCAGATCCGGGTAGAGGATCAAAATAAGACCAAACAAGGAACCATAATATAAAGCAAGCAAGTCAAACAATGAAAGCAAGTAAAAGTGACCTAGCCCTAAGGTAACCCCACTTTTCAACGAATAGTCCCCAGCAGAGTCTCCAGTTATGTAACATGGTGGGAGAACTAACTTGGGTGTTTTGCATTTGATTGCAATTGTTGCGGATAGCAAGAGTCGCCACCGACTTTTCTTTTATCCAATAAAGGAAATGATGAAAAGAACAGGAAAGAACTTTGAGATTATTTTCTTGAGTTCGAGGAATCGAAGCCAACCCCGTCAAGTGCCGAGCATTCTCTGACCTCCCTACACCAACTTCGAAAAAATCCATACAAGTCATGAATGGTATGCTCGCCTCACTCTCCCGTTTCGTCACAAAATCCGCTCAACACGCCCTGCCTTTTTTCAAACTCCTGCGCAATGAGGCAGCTTTAGAGTGGACCGAGGAGTGCGAACAAGCCCTTCTCCATCTCAAACAGAGCCTCTCGCAGCCTCTCGTGCTATCACAACCAGTCGACGGGGAGCCATTATTCCTATATTTGGCCGTCTCCGTCGAAGCCGTCAGTACAACCCTCATTCACGAGACTTATGACGGCCAAAAACCCATTTATTTCACGAGCAAAGCGCTTCAGAGACCCGAGGTCAGATACCAACAGATCAAGAAGGTGGCTCTGGCCCTCATCAATGCAGCGAGAAGGCTCAAACACTACTTCCTCGCACACACGGTCATCGTGCAAACAAACAAGCCCGTGAGACAGCTCTTAGATCGACCAGATATGGCAGGTCGAATGCTACAATGGTTCTTGGAGCTTTCATAATTTTATGTTCAGTATGAAAGCAGGAAGGCTATGAAGGCCTAAGCTCTGGCCGACTTCATTGCGGAGATGATCGCTCATAACCCCCCCGTAGGGAAGGAGCACAAATGGACCATCTTTGTCGATGGAGCCTCCAGCTCGACTGAGAGTGGAGCAGGAATCCTCCTTGAAAACAAGGAAGGCGTAGGGATTGAACATTTGATCACCCTCTCTTTTCCAACTGTTGCACCCCAAAATTTGCCCTCCCATATTCATCAAGAATTATCAAAGTCAAGATCACAAAATGCCCCAAGGGTTGTGCAGCTCAACTGTCTCCTAGACAGTCAAAACTAGGGTTTGAGTTCTGGTCAAGCAAAGGAACTTTTCAAAAGGCCCAATCAAGTCTCACATGCTTAAAAAGATGGTCAAATATCCTCATGTCAAGTTTCAAGGCATTCAGTTCAAAACTGCACAGTCAAAACCCTAGATTGCACTACAGTCAACTGTAGGGGCAAAATGGTCATTTGACAGTCAAAAGTTCAAATTTTTGGTCAATATATCATTTTGAAGCCACAAACATCATTTGATCAATGCTTGATCATGATTCTCAAAATTTGGCTTAGAAATCATCAAAGATGCAAGGGTTGCTATATTTGGACAGCTGAAAAAGTCAACTGAAATTGACCAGGGCATAACTTTCACATGGATTATCAGAAAAATTCCATCCAAAGCTCATTTTGAAGAGAAAGACATTTCCTACAATTCCTCTTCATGTTCCAAGTCCAAGAAATGCTCTCACAAAAAGTTATCAATTTCAACATTATAGGTCATTTTCAAAAGTCAACAAAAAGTGACTTTAAGTCAAAGGCCATAACTTGAGATTGGTAAATCAAAATGACATTGGACCAAAGGCATTGGTTAAAGGACTCAAAGACCTTTCCAAAATGTCCAAGAACATGTGAAAAGCTTAAAAATTGACCAAGTTATGCCTTGTGGAAGTTGGGAAATTTTTGGAAATTTTTGAAAGTCAACATTGATGCAAAAGGCCTAAAAATGCAAATGGGCCCAATTTTCTTCCAAATTTCTTCATGCCAAGCCTATGCACGACCACTAGGCCCAAAGGGAAGTATTCTCATATTTTTTAATTATTTATTTGAATTAATATTAATTTATATTCATTTAAATGATTTTAATATATGAAAAATATCAAACCTAATCTAAAAAATCTTTTTATACACATTATAGGCTCAATATTTCGTGTGAAGGCAAATGAGGAAAGATTTGGGGTGATTGGCACATGATTGAACAAAAGCCATGGAAAAAGATTCAAAAAGATTTCATGAAATCAAAGATTGAAAATCAATTATGGCTTTGGATTTCATTCAATATCTTTAACCTAATAGCTACCATATATGCTCAGCATCACAACCATAAGCCCTAGAGACTGCAAGCGGCGCCCTAAGTACACTCAAGCAACTCCAAAAAACTCACATCCAAAGTGAATTCGAAATCCAATTTCCAGAGGTTCTTGATCAAAACAAAACACGTACATACCTTGCACGAGGTCTTCTGAAGATAATCATACAATTTTCCAAGTCTGAAAGTACATGAAACGCAATATTGCATCTTGGTTTTCTTGTTTTTATTTTTGAATCGGTTTCATCGTTTCATGCATCTACACATCATAAAAATTACATATTATTCATCCTTGAGTTCGTGCGATCCTGTATATATATATATTGTTGAGTTTCGTGCAGGATTGAGAGAGCCACCATTAACGACCTAGAACTTGAGGTTTTGGGGTCTTCTGAATCTGGAACAATTGGGACGTGTAAATGCTATAATTGAGATCGCAAGAACACATAGAACTAATCTAGGCAAGAATTTAAGATTGATATCGTGTGTTCTGGCCTAACGATTTTCGTAGGATTTTTGGGTTTTGTGTTTCGCAGGTATTTCCGCAGCTAAAACTGCAAGTGAATCCGCAGGAAATCTTAAACCCCATGAGGAAGACGATAACGCGCTGGCAAGCGGTGGTTGGTTATTTCAAAATCTGGCGCGCTTTCCTCCACTAACTCTACTTTTCTCTTATATTGTTTAATTGATATTATATGTTAAAAGTAGCGCAAGTGGCACAGATGGCAGGGACTAACGTGAATGACCCTCAAGACCTGGGTTCAAGTCCCAGGTCTGGCAAATATTCAATGTTATTTTTCAATATTCACTCCTATGCAGGCACGCTTCTAAGGACTACCATACTCCATCAATATTCACCATCCACGCGTCCAAGAAGATCTCATCAAGGGCTCAGATTGAAGGCATACCCTGGAAGCTGGTCAACGTGTCCCACGTGATACCAAAAGTCAAAAAGATTCAAGCTTGTTGGGCCCAGAATGTTAGGCTTGCACCTCCAAATTGGGGCCTGAAACCCCCCTGGTTTGCATTTTCTTATTCTTATTTATATTTTATTTTCTTTATTGCAATTTTGTTTAATTTGTTATCTTAATTTAATTAATTAATTTTGTTTTACAAAAAATATAAAAAACATCTTAAAATTCAAAAAGGGCCAAAAATATAATTTTTAGGTTATAATTATTTTCACAAATTAATATGTAAATTATTTAGTTAATTAGGTTTTCAACTTTAATTCCTTTCTTTTTTAATAAAAATTCAAAAAAATGTAGAATTAGGTTAATCGCTATTTTTATTCCTTTTGATATTTTTCCCTTCTTTTTTTTTTTACAATAATAATTATTATTTATTTATTTATTTTCCTATTTAAATTGTATATAATGAATTAGGTTAATTTAGGCCATATTTTAATTCTTTCTTAACAAACAAAAAAATGTAGAATTAGGGTTTGCTTCTTAATTTAATTTTAATTAATTCTCCTTTTTTTCATTGAATCTAAAAAATACAAAATAACAAAAAATATCATTCTCATTTAATTTTAATTTTCTAATCCTTATTAATTTTAATTATTTGCAAAAAGGGTCCAACGCCTTAGTTCCGTCATTAATTATTTAATTCGCGCATTTACCTTTTATCGTTTATTATAATTATGTAATTGCCCCGAAGCCATGTAACTTTAAAATTCTTTGCATTTCTATTTCTTCGCATTATTTATTTTTCCGCTAAATCGGGTCCTGGAAATTTTGGCGATGTGGGCCCGCACCTTTGTAATAGTTGTAGATTTATCTTTTCCGCACTCCTAACTGTTAACAAAAGCATGAAAGAATGTATGGCAATAATTAAAATCAAGCGTAGAACACGACAAACATGACAAGACAAATAAACTGAAACATGACACACAATTCGCACACACCACCCCTAGGGTACGCCTCACTATTGCCTTTCGAAAGGTGATCGTCGAGTAGAGGATGTCTTAGTAAGTCCTCATGATCCGGGAACCTGGCATGAGGGTAGCTTCTAAGGTGTCTTCCCATTGCTCTGGTGATCACCATGTCCCGAACCTCGAATTGACCCGAACACCTCCAACGGTGGTGCTACCTACCTCTCAATGGTGGGATGGCACTATTTCAAAGGACTCTTACACAGACGAATTCCTTAGGGTAGGTAGGTTCTCGTAGGTACTTGCTCTAAACTCAAAAAAATACTTTTCACACCACACAAAAGCTTTCAAAACAAAAACTTTTCAAACACTCTGACGTATGAGTCGATCTGGAACTTTTTTTCAAAAGAAACTTTTTAACCCACATCTGAAAAGCAAACACACCAATTGAAAACACATTGAGCAAGTACCTAAGAGCCCATGGATAACCATGGATAGAAAGGGTGCTAACACCTTCCCTTTCTATAACCTACCTCCCGAACCGAGAGCAATCTCTTTAAAGGAATTTTTCTGTGCTTTTGTCCTTTCCATTTGGAGAAAATAAAAGACGGTGGCGACTCTTGCTTCCGCGACATTTCGCGAACCAGCGTTAAACAGTCAGTTCCAGATCCACCGATCACAGAACTGGCGACTCTGCTGGGGAGTTAAGTTAAAGTGAGGTGTACCTTAGGGCTAGCTTATAACTATGTTTTCAATTGTATTGCTTTGTGTGCTTTAAATTGTGGGTTGCTTGGGAGTTCTATAGATCCTAAACCCGGATCTGGGGGATACCTTTCTTAGAAAGTAGCAACAAGGCTGTGAGGGAACTGTGCGGGGTATACCGACACGGTTGAAACAGTATGCTACGTTGATGTGGCACTTTGGTGTGTACCGGTAACCCTTGAGTTCAGTCAAGGAGAGTACGGGGCCTCCGCGTGGTGTCATGAAGCATCAACAGACCTTAGGAACCTTAATTGAACTATCTTGGCCTCTTTAGGGTAGTGAGATAACTGACTTTGGTGCAGTCCGAGGTTGGTTGATACTCGATACTACACTCAATTGAGGGTTGCTTTCCTGGAATATTTCGGTCGCCAGTTCAGTGGCTAAATCGAAACGATGAACAACGAAAGCAATCCCGTGATATTGGGACCCTTAGAACCCGGTTACTTCTAATAGGACAGGTTGAGCCCACCAACTTCAAGAGGGTAGTACCCCAAACTTCATGCTGGCCTAAACTCTAAGGGCTCTTTGTGTGACTTGTGTGCCTTTGTACTTGCCTACTTGCATGCTTGTTAGCTGACACATGAACTACTTGCAGGTTTTGTTTATAGTCCTTAACTAGGACTCATGACAAGGTTTACCAAATTTCTTGCAGGTTTTGTTTATAGTCCTTAACTAGGACTCATGACAAGGTTTACCAAATTTCTTGCAGGTTTTGTTTATAGTCCTTAACTAGGACTCATGACAAGGTTTACCAAATTTCTTGCAGGTTTTGTTTACAGTCCTTAACTGGGACTCATAACAGGGTTTACTAGATCTCTTGCAGGTTTTGTTTATAGCCCTTAATTGGGACTCATAACAAAGTATACTGAATTTCTTGCAGGGTCTGTTTATAGTCCTTAATTGGGACTCATAGCAGGGTTTACCTACATCACCCCATGCATAGCATGACATCATACCATTGCATACCATTGCATACATCCTAACCCATTTCAAGGATCTCAAGGGCTTGTGATGCAGGTCATGATGAACAATTATCCCAGCAAGGGGCAAGGAGGATTTATTTTCCTCTGGCCAAGGTTGTCAGAGGCTATGACCCACTGGATATGGTGAGCCTTTGACCCTTGAAGAAGGGCTCTCTACAACAGGAAGTTCCTTCAATCAAGTTGCCAGTTTCCAACTCTAACAATTTTCTCTGTTTACCCTGCGAGATCCTTGAAAACATCACATGCATGTCATACATCACATTGCATTGCAGGTATCCCTTGGACAGGTTGCTTACCCTCCTTCGCTGTTTATTTCAGCCGATCGCCATGAATCCTGAACCATCAGCCGAACAGTCCATCAAGGATCTTCAGGCTCAGAACGCCCAGTTCCAAGAGCTGATCCTGAATTTGACCCAGGGGCAGCAAGACCTGAAGGCTCTGCTTTTGAAGAAGGACAAGAATAAGAAGAGGACTGTTCTGTTCAGCCCTAGACGCAGATTTGGGAATACACCACAAGTTGAAGCTGAGAGGACAACCCCATCTGTGGGAAAAAGCAGTCATCATGAGAGAGAGGTTCCCAGTCCAGTGGTCTCCGACAACGAGACAGATTTTGACGAGGAGCAGTACCCTCCTGCTGATGACAGATATAAACGACTGGAGGACAGAATGAAAGCTATGGAGGTTCAACAGGTACCCGGGCTGGATCTCGGAGATCTGGGTTTGTCAACTAGTGTGGTTATCCCCCATAAGTTCAAAGCACCATCCTTCTCCAAGTATGACGGGGCGTCTTGTCCCAAGCTGCATCTAAGGTCCTATGTTCGGAAGATCCAACCATACACGGTGGACAAAAACTTGTGGATCCACTTCTTCCAGGAAAGTCTTTCAGGGACACACCTCGAATGGTTCTATCAACTGGATGGGACCAAAGTTCGTAACTGGGAGGAGTTGGCAACTGCTTTCTATAAGCAGTACCAGTACAATGCCGACCTTGCCCCCACGCGTACTCAACTCCAGGGTATGTCGTTAGGCGCAAGCGAAGGTTTCAAGGAGTACGCTCAGAAGTGGAGGGATCTTGCTGGAAGGGTACAACCACCTCTGACTGATCGGGAACTTGTGGATATGTTCTTGGGGACCTTGTCTGGTCCATTCTACAACCATCTCATCGGGAATTCCTCTGCTGGGTTCACAGATCTTATCTTGACTGGGGAGAGAATTGAAGCTGGCATCCGGTCTGGGAAAATTCAAGAGGCTGCACCTTCTGATAAAAAGCCTCATCATGGAAAGAAAGAATCCAATGCTGTGCACGGTAAAAAGAGCCGTCATGAGGCAGGGGCAATCCAAATCTCCAATCCCGGACCTGCTCAACAAGGACAGGGGCAACAGCGAAAGGAGAAACGGCAGTACACCAAACTCAACATGTCGTTGGATCAAGCACTGCAACAGCTGTTGAAGACAGGGCTGATCACCTTAAGGGCTCCTCTTCGGAATCCGAACACTTCTGCTCCCAACTATCATCCCAACGATAGGTGCGCATATCATTCAGATAGCCCGGGGCATACTACAGACAACTGCTGGCCTCTCAAGAATAAGATTCAAGATATGATTGACGCTGGAGAGATTCAGTTTGAAGTGCCAGAGACTCCGAACACAATCACTGCTCCGTTGCCCAATCATTGAAGCCTTTTGTTTATTTGAATATTTTGAGTTGTACTTTTCTTTGCTTATACAAATAATTAATGTCATAGCAAACTCTTTTATTCTATTAATGCATCGCATATGTCTGTTTTGGAAATTAATACAATTATTTTTATTATATTCTTTTCATATTTTCTGATGTCAACTCTCGGTTAATAATTCTGAGCCTCTTGAGGGAGGATGACGAAAATGATACCACAATCATCACAGTATGCTTTTGAACAGGCCCCGCTGATGAGGTACAGGCATTGTTTCAATCCCTAAACACTGGAGTTATAAGGATGATAATCCCTCGTCAACCCATCAGAGCCAAAGAAGTAGGAGTTCTTATTCTTAAAAGTCTAAACCCTTAATCATAACCTGGGGCAGGGTAGTCTCTCAGTTGATCCAAGTGCATGACGAATGGCACCGAAGAGATCTTTACAAAACGAACAAAGACAGTGATGGTTCAGAACAATCAAAAGGACAGGCAGTCATCATCAAAAATTCATAAATGAAAAGCCCAAAAAGTCTAAACCTACAAAGGGGACTTATGAAACTGGGGCATCCCGCTAACTGTAATTCCAAAAAGGAAACAGTTCAGGCAAAAAAAAAAAAAAAAAAAAGAAAGGGATAACGAAATCAAAAAAGAAAGAGGTCCTACAAACCCTCAACCAAAGCAAAAAATGACTGCCTATTCAAAAGAAGTCATCAACATCTGAACCATTATTGGAGCATCAAAGCAAAGACTCAAACAAGGTCTAACGCACGATCAGCTGAGTTTAGGTTTGAAGAACATCACGAAGAGCGGGTGGGTACAAATAATTTGAGCCTTTATCCTTTGTTTCTTAAACCGTGAACCAAGCCACGTTATAACCCTTAAAAGTCCTAGCTGAAGCATGGGTTAGTTCGAAAGCATACTGTCACGAAAGGTATCCTGACTCCTGAAGGCCTACGGTAAATACGGAGTTGACATCACGTTTTACAAACATTTACTTGTTTTATGAAAAAGAATACATTTTCAAAATCTTCGAGACAGATATAGGCGTTGCATTTTTGACATAACTTTGTTTGCATATGACATTTTGTTTGAACAGCAAGGAAATTCGCACGAGAAATACCTAGTGAACAAAAGCACTCCCAATCAAGGGGCAGAAGTGATTATTGTCCATTCATCTGGGGCAATTAAGTCAAGATTCAGAGAATCTCTCAAAAGGCCAAAAGCCTGGGGCAAATCTCTGCTTAAGTCACTTGGGGCATCCCAGCATCAAATCTGACCTGATCAAATACCTTCTGGTAACATGGCAACACAAGCAGCCAGGGGCATCTCCCTGCATTCTAAGAGCGTGGACATAGTCGGAAAAAGTACTACGCAAAATCAAAGACCCGCTAGGTTGACACACCTAGGCAAAAATAAGGGCTTCCCGGCGAACCAAAAGGGTTCGGGCAAAATGAAGGGATGAAAAAAAAAAAATTTTTGTACACCCGGCAAGTCGAAAACCTGAAAAGGCGGCTTGGGCAAAAATGGGTATCCCGGTGGACTGAAAACCCGAAAGGGCGGTCCTGGCAAAAGTTAGGGATCAAAAGCGTACGACTATGCCCCGGCGCTTCGTCACTTGCCTATCAGAAGAAGGTTTGTCAAAAGGCAGTTATCAAGACTCCACCAGTATCTTCTTCCCTAGAAGCTGGGGCAATAAAGAGTGGTCTAAGCAATCTGATTGTTCCATCCTCCAAGGTACTAGGGTTGGTCCTGTTGAAGCACATAACCAATACGGTTCGATACTCCCCCAGAAGAGTCCAATCCAGTTTCCCCAGGAAAGTTGGAAATTCATATCCCCCCAAGCAGTAAGCTCATCCCCAGTAGATTCTGGAAGCTTATCCCCTCGCAGAGCACGAACGCGTCGTCCCGGCTTGATTTAAAGAGTTATTTCCATAACAGGATATAACTGGGTTATCCTCAGCCAAAAGCCACGGAGAGAGCGTCATCGACAGCATCTTCTTATCCCCAGCGAAGTCCATTCATACTTCCAATACAGCAAGGTATCCTCAGTGAGTCATCCTCAATAAATCAGCAAAAGCATCTCCCCACAGAGTATTTCTTCCCAACATGGTCGCTAGAATATCTTTTTCTCCCCGCAGAATTATTCATTCGCCAAGTTTATTCCTCAACGGAGCCATCTTCTCCTGCCGGTATACTTGCAATTATCAACCCCAGCGGAAGCAAAAGTTATTCTCCCGCATCAGCCCAGGATGCGACTTCCCGGCACCCGTCAAGGATTTATTTTCTTAGACAAACATACATTCATAAAACGTCACATACATCATTATAGCATGCATATGCATCATACTACACGAATCTCATTGATTTTGAAGACATACGGTTCATGCATTATGATTTTGCATACAATTATGTTCTACCTTTCCAGGAAAAAGATCAATGCAAAAATGACTACTATCAACTAACGCAATTCCTTCTAGATATAGTTTCAGATGTAAGCCCAGCGATGGTGACGTTCTGATACTGCTTCAAGAATTCCTTCTAGATATAGTTTCAGATGTAAGCCCAGCGATGGTGACGTTCTGATACTGCTTCAAGAATTCCTTCTAGATATAGTTTCGGATGTAAACCCAGCGATGGTGACGTTCTGATACTGCTTCAAGAATTCCTTCTCGATATAGTTTCGGATGTAAACCCAGCGATGGTGACGTTCTGATACTGCTTCAAGAATTCCTTCTCGATATAGTTTCGGATGTAAACCCAGCGATGGTGACGTTCTGATACTGCTTCAAGAATTCCTTCTCGATATAGTTTCGGATGTAAACCCAGCGATGGTGACGTTCTGATACTGCTTCAAGAATTCCTTCTCGATATAGTTTCGGATGTAAACCCAGCGATGGTGACGTTCTGATACTGCTTCCAGATATCCTTCCAGATATAGTTTCAGATGTAAACCCAGCGATGGTGACGTTCTGATACTGCTTCCAGAAGTCTTATTGATGTTCTCCTCTCCGGCATGAGTGTGAGGTGATATTCTCTTATGGTCCCCTCTCCAGCGGCGTGTGAGGTGGTAATTCCTTTTTCAGATGTTCCCCTCTCCGGCATGAGCGTGAGGTGATAGTCTTTTATGGTCCCCTCTCCAACGGCGCGTGAGGTGGTAATTCCTTCTTCAGATGTTTCCCTCTCCGGTATGAGCGTGAGGTGATATCTCCTTTCAGATTATAATTTCCTATAGTTCCCTCTCCAACGTGAGTGAGGTAACTCCCTTTGAGACTATAATATCCTTTGGTTCTCTTCCTGACACTACAAAGATGGTAATTCTCACCAAGATTTTTCTCAACGAGCGTTGTTGAAGTTAAAATCATCCAAGGTTCTCTTACCATTCATGATTAAGGCAGTAACCATTCCTGGTTCATTCATCAGCGTTTGAAGCTCCAGAACCCAGCTCCTATAACCAGTCAGGACATATCTATATCAAGCATCTAAAATCAGCTCCTGCAGCGTGTCAGGTACTCATTTTTTCTGTTTTGCAGGTATGCAGGTTCTCGCTAAGGGATCTCTTACGCGATCAACGTCCAGATGGCATCTATAAGCCCATCATCCTATCCCAGCAATATCCAAATGGCATCTATAAGCCCATTCCCTCATCATCACTATCACTATGTGAGCGCAAATTTCTGGGCACTCTGGTGTCCAATCATCTTCTACCCTCGGATTACGAAAGGCACGTCAGCCAATCTGCATCCTCAGGTCTAAGAAGATTGAACAGGGGCAACTGTTGCACCCCAAAATTTGCCCTCCCATATTCATCAAGAATTATCAAAGTCAAGATCACAAAATGCCCCAAGGGTTGTGCAGCTCAACTGTCTCCTAGACAGTCAAAACTAGGGTTTGAGTTCTGGTCAAGCAAAGGAACTTTTCAAAAGGCCCAATCAAGTCTCACATGCTTAAAAAGATGGTCAAATATCCTCATGTCAAGTTTCAAGGCATTCAGTTCAAAACTGCACAGTCAAAACCCTAGATTGCACTACAGTCAACTGTAGGGGCAAAATGGTCATTTGACAGTCAAAAGTTCAAATTTTTGGTCAATATATCATTTTGAAGCCACAAACATCATTTGATCAATGCTTGATCATGATTCTCAAAATTTGGCTTAGAAATCATCAAAGATGCAAGGGTTGCTATATTTGGACAGCTGAAAAAGTCAACTGAAATTGACCAGGGCATAACTTTCACATGGATTATCAGAAAAATTCCATCCAAAGCTCATTTTGAAGAGAAAGACATTTCCTACAATTCCTCTTCATGTTCCAAGTCCAAGAAATGCTCTCACAAAAAGTTATCAATTTCAACATTATAGGTCATTTTCAAAAGTCAACAAAAAGTGACTTTAAGTCAAAGGCCATAACTTGAGATTGGTAAATCAAAATGACATTGGACCAAAGGCATTGGTTAAAGGACTCAAAGACCTTTCCAAAATGTCCAAGAACATGTGAAAAGCTTAAAAATTGACCAAGTTATGCCTTGTGGAAGTTGGGAAATTTTTGGAAATTTTTGAAAGTCAACATTGATGCAAAAGGCCTAAAAATGCAAATGGGCCCAATTTTCTTCCAAATTTCTTCATGCCAAGCCTATGCACGACCACTAGGCCCAAAGGGAAGTATTCTCATATTTTTTAATTATTTATTTGAATTAATATTAATTTATATTCATTTAAATGATTTTAATATATGAAAAATATCAAACCTAATCTAAAAAATCTTTTTATACACATTATAGGCTCAATATTTCGTGTGAAGGCAAATGAGGAAAGATTTGGGGTGATTGGCACATGATTGAACAAAAGCCATGGAAAAAGATTCAAAAAGATTTCATGAAATCAAAGATTGAAAATCAATTATGGCTTTGGATTTCATTCAATATCTTTAACCTAATAGCTACCATATATGCTCAGCATCACAACCATAAGCCCTAGAGACTGCAAGCGGCGCCCTAAGTACACTCAAGCAACTCCAAAAAACTCACATCCAAAGTGAATTCGAAATCCAATTTCCAGAGGTTCTTGATCAAAACAAAACACGTACATACCTTGCACGAGGTCTTCTGAAGATAATCATACAATTTTCCAAGTCTGAAAGTACATGAAACGCAATATTGCATCTTGGTTTTCTTGTTTTTATTTTTGAATCGGTTTCATCGTTTCATGCATCTACACATCATAAAAATTACATATTATTCATCCTTGAGTTCGTGCGATCCTGTATATATATATATTGTTGAGTTTCGTGCAGGATTGAGAGAGCCACCATTAACGACCTAGAACTTGAGGTTTTGGGGTCTTCTGAATCTGGAACAATTGGGACGTGTAAATGCTATAATTGAGATCGCAAGAACACATAGAACTAATCTAGGCAAGAATTTAAGATTGATATCGTGTGTTCTGGCCTAACGATTTTCGTAGGATTTTTGGGTTTTGTGTTTCGCAGGTATTTCCGCAGCTAAAACTGCAAGTGAATCCGCAGGAAATCTTAAACCCCATGAGGAAGACGATAACGCGCTGGCAAGCGGTGGTTGGTTATTTCAAAATCTGGCGCGCTTTCCTCCACTAACTCTACTTTTCTCTTATATTGTTTAATTGATATTATATGTTAAAAGTAGCGCAAGTGGCACAGATGGCAGGGACTAACGTGAATGACCCTCAAGACCTGGGTTCAAGTCCCAGGTCTGGCAAATATTCAATGTTATTTTTCAATATTCACTCCTATGCAGGCACGCTTCTAAGGACTACCATACTCCATCAATATTCACCATCCACGCGTCCAAGAAGATCTCATCAAGGGCTCAGATTGAAGGCATACCCTGGAAGCTGGTCAACGTGTCCCACGTGATACCAAAAGTCAAAAAGATTCAAGCTTGTTGGGCCCAGAATGTTAGGCTTGCACCTCCAAATTGGGGCCTGAAACCCCCCTGGTTTGCATTTTCTTATTCTTATTTATATTTTATTTTCTTTATTGCAATTTTGTTTAATTTGTTATCTTAATTTAATTAATTAATTTTGTTTTACAAAAAATATAAAAAACATCTTAAAATTCAAAAAGGGCCAAAAATATAATTTTTAGGTTATAATTATTTTCACAAATTAATATGTAAATTATTTAGTTAATTAGGTTTTCAACTTTAATTCCTTTCTTTTTTAATAAAAATTCAAAAAAATGTAGAATTAGGTTAATCGCTATTTTTATTCCTTTTGATATTTTTCCCTTCTTTTTTTTTTTACAATAATAATTATTATTTATTTATTTATTTTCCTATTTAAATTGTATATAATGAATTAGGTTAATTTAGGCCATATTTTAATTCTTTCTTAACAAACAAAAAAATGTAGAATTAGGGTTTGCTTCTTAATTTAATTTTAATTAATTCTCCTTTTTTTCATTGAATCTAAAAAATACAAAATAACAAAAAATATCATTCTCATTTAATTTTAATTTTCTAATCCTTATTAATTTTAATTATTTGCAAAAAGGGTCCAACGCCTTAGTTCCGTCATTAATTATTTAATTCGCGCATTTATCTTTTATCGTTTATTATAATTATGTAATTGCCCCGAAGCCATGTAACTTTAAAATTCTTTGCATTTCTATTTCTTCGCATTATTTATTTTTCCGCTAAATCGGGTCCTGGAAATTTTGGCGATGTGGGCCCGCACCTTTGTAATAGTTGTAGATTTATCTTTTCCGCACTCCTAACTGTTAACAAAAGCATGAAAGAATGTATGGCAATAATTAAAATCAAGCGTAGAACACGACAAACATGACAAGACAAATAAACTGAAACATGACACACAATTCGCACACACCACCCCTAGGGTACGCCTCACTATTGCCTTTCGAAAGGTGATCGTCGAGTAGAGGATGTCTTAGTAAGTCCTCATGATCCGGGAACCTGGCATGAGGGTAGCTTCTAAGGTGTCTTCCCATTGCTCTGGTGATCACCATGTCCCGAACCTCGAATTGACCCGAACACCTCCAACGGTGGTGCTACCTACCTCTCAATGGTGGGATGGCACTATTTCAAAGGACTCTTACACAGACGAATTCCTTAGGGTAGGTAGGTTCTCGTAGGTACTTGCTCTAAACTCAAAAAAATACTTTTCACACCACACAAAAGCTTTCAAAACAAAAACTTTTCAAACACTCTGACGTATGAGTCGATCTGGAACTTTTTTTCAAAAGAAACTTTTTAACCCACATCTGAAAAGCAAACACACCAATTGAAAACACATTGAGCAAGTACCTAAGAGCCCATGGATAACCATGGATAGAAAGGGTGCTAACACCTTCCCTTTCTATAACCTACCTCCCGAACCGAGAGCAATCTCTTTAAAGGAATTTTTCTGTGCTTTTGTCCTTTCCATTTGGAGAAAATAAAAGACGGTGGCGACTCTTGCTTCCGCGACATTTCGCGAACCAGCGTTAAACAGTCAGTTCCAGATCCACCGATCACACCAACCTCAAACAATCAGGAAGAATACGAGGCTTTACTCGCAGGTCTAAGACTGGTAGAGGATTTAGGTGCTCGTGAGATATAAATTTTCACTGATTCCTAACTTTTCGCGTCTCAAGTTAAAGGGGGATACTAGGCTAAGAGCAACAGCCTCATCAAATATTTAAACTTGGTCAGAGAACATATGAAAAAGTTCAACCAAGCAGAAATTACACACGTACCACGCGAACAAAACACATGGGCCGACATACTTTCAAAGATCACAAGTACGAAGATGAAAGACGTAAACAAATATGTCATACAAGAATCCCTATCCCGCCGGAGAATTGAAAAGTACACGCCTTCACTCGAAGTGAATGCCATCGGGGACAACTCATACTGGATGACCCTAATATTCAATTTTCTAATGAAAGGAGAACTTTCCCTGGACCAAAGGGAGGCAACCACGACCAAACAAAGAGCATGCTCTTATGTGGTGGTCGGACACAAACTATATCGTCATGGATTTTCCATTCCACTCGTTGTCATCTCAAGCCTCAACTCAACTTTAGTTTTGATGAAAGACAAACAAGCTAGTTTTATGAAAGACAAACAAGCATTATGGAAAGAAGGAAAAGAAGTGGAAATTAACTTAAAGCATCATTCACTCAAAGCTTCAAGGATCTTGGCAAGCAATCAAGTATATCAATTCTCAATTAAACTACATTGATTAGAAATGCTCAAAAATGATATACACACTTGCCACATCACTTCAAATATATTTCAAAACAATTTTTAAGTTTTTCTCTGCTGTAAATCGATTAACATCTTGTGTAAATCGATTTACACATGCTTTTTCAAAAAACTGTTTGCTCCTGCCAGCAATCGATTTACAGGTTGTGTGAATCGATTGATCACAGAACAAACTGATTTTTTAACTCTTGTAAATCGATTGACACAACATGCTAATCGATTTACACTTCAAATTTTTTGAAATTATGAATGTTACAAACACGTGCAATCGATTTGCATCTTATGTTAATCGATTTGCACATTGAAAATTTTGAAAAATCTGAACTGGTTTCAAGATATCCTTCACACCTTTTCTCCAATAGTTGCATGATCAAACATTGCATCTTGTCAAGTTTTTCAAACAGAAAAGTGTCCTTTTGGAAAGGTATCTTTATTACTATATATTACAAAATCTTTCAAATCATAAAAAACTCTTCTCTTATGCAATAAAATCTAAACTTTGTAAAATATTCAAACTTCATATTTCTTAACTTTTAAGAACAAAGATTTTCTGCACTTTCACACATATAAAGAACAAAAATCTTTGAGCATTATCTAACCATTGTGTTACAGTTTGAATTGCTTACAAGAGAAGAAAGAAGAAACTTCAAAGAAGTCACTCTATGTGATCAACATCTTTCAAGAAATCATACTTCATAAAAACATACAAAGTGTAACTTATTTCCAGGATTGTTGGAATTAAGTATTAGATTACTTTTGTTCCTTGTTGTCCATTATTGGAAACAAGAGGTATATTTTGAGAGGATTGTTCTCATTAGACTTATTGGAAATCCAAGAGGGTGTTCTTGGTTATTTGTTAGGTTCTTTAGTGGATAAGACTAGGAAGAGTCTTGTAAAAGTTCTAACAATATAGTAAAATCTCTTGCGTGTTTGCAAGGGGACTGGACGTACTTCCGGGGTGTGGAAGGAACCAGGATAATTCTCCGTGTCTCTTTACTTTCTGCACTTTACAGTTCTCAAAGCACTAAATCAAAACCAGAAAGTATAAAATAAGTCAAAAATCGACCACCACCTAATTCACCTCCCCTCTTAGGTGCAATCTTAATCTTACAATTGGTATCAGAGCAGGTTATAGGTAACCTGCTCCTAGAGATCCAGAATGGCTTCCGCAAATCATCAACTAGTTTTCAGAGATGGTGGTAGTAACAACAATCCTCCTCTATTTTGTGGTGAATATTTTGACTTTTGGAAAATACGCATGAAGGCGCATTTAGAAGCACAAGGAGAGGAAGTATGGGATGCTGTTGAAAATTGTCCATTTATCCCGATAACGGTAATCAATGGCGTTGGGTCTGCAAAGCCCAAAACTGCATGGGACGACGATGATAAAAAGAAAGTTCTCTATGACAAAAAGGCAATAAACCTTCTTCAAGGTGCACTCAGTATGGACGAAGTTTTCCGTGTCTCAAACTGCAGAACAGCAAAGGAAATTTGGGATACCTTGGTTCAAACTCATGAAGGAACGACTGAAGTAAAAAGATCAAGGCTAAATACCTTGAGCCAAGAATATGAACTATTTCGAATGCAGCCCGGAGAATCCATTCTTGACTTACAAAAGAGATTTGTGCATTTGACAAATCACTTAAGTGCTCTTGGTAAAACCCTGTCAAATGATGAACTCAACTTGAAAATCCTTAGATCATTGACTAGGGAATGGCAACCAAAGGTAACGGCAATCTCGGAAAAGAAGAGTCACTCCGCAATGACTTCCGCTACATTATTTGGCAAACTTCAAGAATATGAAACGAAACTCGGTAGACTTGAAAAACATGAGAATCTAGAAAAGAAGTCCAAAAACATTGCTTTAAAAATTGATTCAAAGGAAGTGGTAAAAGAAGACAATCCGGAAGAAGATGAAAATTTCATGCTTCTTGTGAAAAGACTTGGGAAGTTTTTTGGCAGAAATGACAAAGGCGGATCTCATGCACATAAGAGAAAGTACTTTAAGAAAAGAGAAGCCTCCACATCAACACAAGATGTCTCATGTTATGAATGTGGAAAGCAAGGACACATCAAGCCAAACTGTCCAAATCTCCCAAAGAAAAATGGATTCAAAGGAAAGGACTCAAAACAAAAGAAAGCCTACATAGCATGGGAAGATAATGATATGAGCAGTTCATCGGAATCGGAAAGCGACGAATGTGAAAACTTAGCCTTAATGGCATCGCACCACTCCGACAATGAAGAAGAGGTTAGTAATGAATTTAATCTTTTTGATGATGATGTTCAAGGTGAAATTGATAAACTCTTGAAAGAATGCAAAAGTTTATACAAAAAGGTGTCAAAACAAGAAAAAGAACTTCTAATTTGTCTAGAAAAAATTGACACCATGACTAAAGATTTTGATCTTCAAAAATAGAATTTTATTAAAGAAAAGGAAAACTTTGCATGCTCCAAGTGTGAATCAAATGTCTTTCAAATTGTTCAATTGAAAAGAGTCATTGAACGATATGAAAAAGGACAAATAGGATTGGAAGGATTACTAAGCCAACAAAGTTATCCAAATGATAAAAGAGGTCTTGGTTATGTGAATACTAAGAAACCAAGTAACAATCCCATTATTTTTGTAAAGGCTAGTAATAGTTCCAATCCCAAGAAAGTAGGAAAGAAGAAAGTTGTTCATAATCATCAAAAGAAAATGGCTAATGTATATAAAAGGAAACAAATTCCTAGATACAAGAGCAAATTTGTTCCAAACTGTTTTTACTGTGGTATTATTGGACACACACCCAATGCATGCTATATTAGAAATTTCAGTATGGCTAGTGGACATTATGCATGGGTGAAAAAGGGAACTAACTATGAAGGACCCAAGGCAACTTGGGTACCTAACAAGAAATAATTTGTTTTTGTAGGTATGCTTGAAATCCACATCAAATGTTTGGTATCTTGACAGTGGATGTTCAAAGCATATGACAGGAGATGTACACCAATTTTCATATCTAGTACATAAAGCCAAAGGGTATGTCACCTATGGAGACAACACCAAAGGAAAGATTCTTGGCGTTGGAATAGTTGGCACACCTCCATCCATTCAAATTGAGGATGTTCTCTATGTTGAAGGATTAAAGCACAACCTACTTAGCATAAGTCAACTTTGCGATAGAGGGTTCAAGATCAAATTCAACAAAGAAGAATGCCTTATTATGGATGAGGCAACCAATGAGGTAAAACTCAAAGGTATAAGATCTAACAACATTTTTATGATTACTCTAGATGATTTGTCTATGAAGGTACAATGTCTTATGGTAAACAACAATGACGCTTGGTTATGGCATAAGAGGATTGCTCACATTCACATGGAGCACTTGAACAAATTGGTTAAGCATGACTTAGTTATTGGTCTACCAAAGATGAAGTTCATCAAAGACAAATTATGTAGTGCATGCCAAAAGGGCAAACAGACCAAATCAACTTTCAAACCAAAGAATATGGTTTCAACAACAAGACCACTTCAATTGTTGCACATGGATCTTTTTGGTCCATCTAGAACAAGAAGCTTCGGAGGTAACATTTATGCTTTAGTTATTGTAGATGATTTTTCCCGTTTCACTTGGACTTTGTTTTTAGTGCACAAGAATGAAGCATTCAAGGCATTCAAGAGATATGAAAAACAAGTTCAAAATGAGAAGTCATCAAAGATAACATCAATCCGAAGTGATCATGGTGGAGAGTTCCAAAACAGTCTATTTGAAGAATTTTGTGAAGAAAATGGGATCTTCCACAATTTTTCAGCACCAAGAACTCCACAACAAAATGGAGTAGTTGAAAGGAAAAATAGGTCTTTGGTGGAGCTTGCTAGAACCATGCTAAGTGACTCAAGTTTGCCTAAATATTTTTGGGCGGATGCGGTAAGCACGGCATGTTATGTAAGCAATCGCGTGATCATAAGACCTATACTAAAGAAAACTCCATATGAGATTTACAAAGGAAGAAAACCAAATATCTCTCACTTTCATATTTTCGGGTGCAAATGTTTTGTCCTTAACAACGACAAAGACAATCTCGGTAAGTTCGATGAAAACTCGGATGAAGGTATTTTTCTTGGTTACTCCCTTTCTAGCAAAGCTTTTAGAATTTACAATAAAAGAACTTTAACTATAGAAGAATCAATGCATGTTTCTTTTGATGAATCTAACACCTCCAAGGAGGAAGTTGTTATTTGTGATGATGATGATTCTATAGATCTATCTCATGAGAATTCCCGCGGAGATGGCAAAATTGTCAATTCGGAACAAACACATGAACTTTCACATCAAAATGAAAATGATGATGATCTTCCTCAAGAATGGAGAACTCATCGTGATCATCCAATTGACAATATAATTGGAGATATTAGCAAAGGAGTATCTACTCGGCTAAATCTTAAGGATGCATGCTTAAATATGGCGTTTGTATCTCAAGTTGAACCTACTAAAGTGGCTCAAGCACTAGAAGATGATCAATGGATCCTTGCCATGCAAGAGGAGTTAAACCAATTCGAGCGGAACGAAGTTTGGGAACTTGTTCCTAATCCAGGAAATAAACGTATCACTGGAACCAAATGGGTTTTCAAAAACAAGATGGATGAAAATGGAATAATCACTCGAAACAAGGCAAGACTAGTTGCTCAAGGATACAACCAAGAGGAAGGAATTGATTTTGAAGAAACTTTTGCTCCGGTAGCACGTTTGGAAGCAATAAGATTATTACTTGCATATGCATGCTCATTGGACTTTGAACTTTTTCAAATGGATGTAAAAAGCGCATTTCTCAACGGATTCATAAATGAAGAAGTCTATGTAAAGCAACCTCCCGGATTTGAAGACTTCAAACATCCTAATCATGTCTTCAAACTAAAGAAAGCTCTCTATGGGCTGAAGCAAGCACCAAGGGCTTGGTATGATAGACTAAGCGCATTCCTATGTGAAAAAGGGTTTGTAAAGGGTAAAGTTGATACCACTCTCTTCATAAAAAACGTTAATCATCATACCTTACTTGTACAAATCTATGTAGATGATATTGTTTTCGGTTCAACTAACCAAAATATGTGCAAGGAATTTTCGTCTATGATGCAAGGAGAGTTTGAGATGTCTATGATGGGAAGATTTAATTTCTTTCTCGGTCTTCAAATTAAGAAACTCAAACATGGTATCTTCGTAAACCAATCAAAATATTGCAAAGACCTTATAAAGAAGTTTGAGATGGAAAGTAGCAAAGAAAGTGCAATTCCTATGGGATCCGGCACCTATCTTGATCCAGATGAATAAGGGAATTCTATTGACATAACTAAGTATCGTGGAATGATTGGCTCACTCCTCTATTTAACAACAAGTAGACCTAACATTATGTTCAGCGTTTGCCTATGTGCAAGATATCAAGCCAATCCTAAAGAGTCTCACCTTGCAGCAGTCAAGCGCATAATAAAATATCTCAAAGGAACATCCAACGTCGGATTATGGTATCCAAAAGGTAGTATGTGCAATCTAGTTGGTTATTCTGATGCTGACTATGCAGGTTGCAAAACTGATCGCAAAAGTACAAGTGGAACATGTCACATTCTTGGAAATGCCTTGGTTTCATGGTCATGCAAAAATCAAGCAAGCGTAGCTCTCAGCACTGCCGAAGCAGAATACATTGCGGCTGGAAGTGGATGCACTCAAATTCTTTGGCTAAAACAACAATTACTTGACTATGGAGTAAACCTTGGATGCATTCCTCTTCGATGTGATAACACAAGCGCGATCAATATTACGAAAAATCCAGTTATGCATTCCCGGACAAAACACATTGACATCAGACATCATTTCATCCGAGACCATGTACTCAAAGGAGACGTCGAGATCACATTCGTGGATACTCAAAATCAACTCGCGGACATCTTCACAAAACCACTTGCAAAGGATGCATTTTTCAAAATTCGTCGTGAACTTGGAATCCTCGATGAACAAAATATATAAGGTGCACTCAATCCTTAACTATACCTTAATGTACATATATATGTGGTTAGATATTGTTTCAAATGTTAAAAATAATGATTTTTTAATTTTTTTTAAAGTAAATCGATTTACACCATATGTCAATCGATTTACCACTGAAGCAAATCATTTTTTATAAAATCTTTTGTGTAAATCGATTTACACAATATGTAAATCGATTTACCACTGAACGAAAATTATTTTTTATAAAAATGTTCTGTGTAAATTGATTTAACCAAGGGGCAAATCGATTTACCACAGAATCTGAAGCATTTTCTGTGAATTTTCTCTATGGAATTTAATTTTTAACATATGATACTTGTATGAGCTTTTAATATATTGGTCAAACTTTCATTATCTCTCAACCTCCCACCTTACTATTGACCAATCAATGAAACCTTGACCAAATCACCAAATTAAAACCTCATAAAGACCTCACTTACTCTCTATATTATTTAAACTCACCAAAACTATCTCATAACACCAACACACTCTCTCACATAACAACACAAAGAACTCTATATCTCTCTTTTCAAAACCCTAACAAGATCCATGGCTCCCAAGAGAAAAACCTATGCATCAGAGAAAGGAAAGAAGCAAGCTACGTCAACATCTGAAAACTCTGTGCTCGAATACCTCTCGGATCCACAGCGGGACAAATTTATCAAGCATTTTCAAAAGAAAATCATCTCTGCTCCAAAGTTTGGTATGTTATCTACTTTTCCAGATGAATGCTTCTCGTTTCAAAGAGATTTCATTGCTTATGGTTTAGAACCATTAATATCTTCACATGGTTTCTATTACCCGGATCTGGTTAAAATTTTCTACAACAATATGTGCTATGACAATAACAAATGTTATACCTATGTCCTTGGAAAAAGAATCCCTTTGTATTCCAAAACTATTGGCAGAATTTTGAACATTCCATATTCTGGAAGTACCCTCTATGATCCAGAAGATGTTGCTTGGGAAAATTATCAGAAGCAAGAATTTTTCTATAGCATTGGAAGGTTATCAGAATCTGAATACCGTGCCAAGCGGATTAGAAGTCTTGGCGGGGTTATTCCAGCTAGGGACACATGGAGTGCTGGAAATTTTCATATTGATGATAGGTTGTTTCACTATTTTCTGGTGTATATTCTGTTTCCTAGAGCAGGGAATCATTGTACGGTGACCGACCTAGAACTGCAAATCATTTATGCAAGGAAAAATGGAATTCCGGTTAATTGGGCAAAATTGATTGTGGTGCATATGCTAAAAGTTGCCGCAAGGGCCACCTTTCTACCATATGCATATTTCATTACAAGGATTATGGCAGCTTTTGATATAGATTTCACTGGATTTGAGCGGATTGAAATGGATCCAATCACCACTAGGATCTCCATCAAAAATGTTGATTCAAGGATGGGTGTTCATTTCAATGCTGAAGCAAAGACCATCACTTACATTGGAGAGGATGTTGTCGGCGATGAAGGTAATAATGCAGATGAAGAAGACCATGAAGTTCCTCCTCCTGCTGCTTCTTCTGGTCCAAAAAATCAAGATGTTATGGATTTCATGACGCAAAAGTTTGCTTCTATCAATTCTAAAATCAATGCTCGATGGACTGAGATAAATGACTCTACCTCATCTCGAATAAATGCTTTTCAGAATGATGTGAACCAACAATTTTCATATCTTTATTCACATCTTCATATCCCTCCATACGACCCAACCAATCCTGCACCTCCGCCTCCTCAATACACCGAACCACCTCTTCAACAACAATTTCCATATCAAGGACCTTTCTAAAATGTTCCTGATCAATGTTATTAAATTCTTGTTATAAGTATCATTATGGTTTTTGTCTTGTTGTATTTCAAGTGTTCATTTTATGTATTGTGCTCTTAAACTTTGTTCGATAATTTTTAAAGTTTTAGTTTTTGTTCATGTTCCTGTACATTTCTTTCTGTTATAATTTCTTGTTGCATCTTTCCCTTCTTTTTGATAATGTCAAAGGGGGAGAAGGATGTAATAGCACTTTATGGTTGTTTGTTTTCATTGTCTTTACAGAGCAAGCTTTCAAACCTTTTTTCTCCATAGGGGGAGAAATCTTCTCAGGGGGAGAAAACACATTCTGCTCAAATTTTGATCAACACATAAAGGAAAATGGTTTGTCATCATCAAAAAGGGGGAGAATGTAATCTCAAGCCTCAACTCAACTTTAGTTTTGATGAAAGACAAACAAGCTAGTTTTATGAAAGACAAACAAGCATTATGGAAAGAAGGAAAAGAAGTGGAAATTAACTTAAAGCATCATTCACTCAAAGCTTCAAGGATCTTGGCAAGCAATCAAGTATATCAATTCTCAATTAAACTACATTGATTAGAAATGCTCAAAAATGATATACACACTTGCCACATCACTTCAAATATATTTCAAAACAATTTTTAAGTTTTTCTCTGCTGTAAATCGATTAACATCTTGTGTAAATCGATTTACACATGCTTTTTCAAAAAACTGTTTGCTCCTGCCAGCAATCGATTTACAGGTTGTGTGAATCGATTGATCACAGAACAAACTGATTTTTTAACTCTTGTAAATCGATTGACACAACATGCTAATCGATTTACACTTCAATTTTTTTGAAATTATGAATGTTACAAACACGTGCAATCGATTTGCATCTTATGTTAATCGATTTGCACATTGAAAATTTTGAAAAATCTGAACTGGTTTCAAGATATCCTTCACACCTTTTCTCCAATAGTTGCATGATCAAACATTGCATCTTGTCAAGTTTTTCAAACAGAAAAGTGTCCTTTTGGAAAGGTATCTTTATTACTATATATTACAAAATCTTTCAAATCATAAAAAACTCTTCTCTTATGCAATAAAATCTAAACTTTGTAAAATATTCAAACTTCATATTTCTTAACTTTTAAGAACAAAGATTTTCTGCACTTTCACACATATAAAGAACATAAATCTTTGAGCATTATCTAACCATTGTGTTACAGTTTGAATTGCTTACAAGAGAAGAAAGAAGAAACTTCAAAGAAGTCACTCTATGTGATCAACATCTTTCAAGAAATCATACTTCATAAAAACATACAAAGTGTAACTTATTTCCAGGATTGTTGGAATTAAGTATTAGATTACTTTTGTTCCTTGTTGTCCATTATTGGAAACAAGAGGTATCTTTTGAGAGGATTGTTCTCATTAGACTTATTGGAAATCCAAGAGGGTGCTCTTGGTTATTTGTTAGGTTCTTTAGTGGATAAGACTAGGAAGAGTCTTGTAAAAGGTCTAACAATATAGTAAAATCTCTTGCGTGTTTGCAAGGGGACTGGACGTACTTCCGGGGTGTGGAAGGAACCAGGATAATTCTCCGTGTCTCTTTACTTTCTGCACTTTACAGTTTTCAAATCACTAAATCAAAACCAGAAAGTATAAAATAAGTCAAAAATCGACCACCACCTAATTCACCCCCCTTCTTAGGCGCAATCTTAATCTTACACTCGTAAGTTGTATCGATTAACCTGCGGTCCCTGAGATACTGCGGGAAATCCACGAAGGAATCTACGCCCAACACATGGACGGAAAGTCCCTAGAATGAAAGGTGTTGCGGAAAGGATACTACTGGACGAACATGCAACAAGATGCCAAAGAGCATGTCAAGAGGTGTGACAAATTCCAGAGACATGCTATCATGCACCTCGCTTCTCCGCACGAGCTAAACACGCTATCGTCTGCGTGGCCATTTGCTTGGTGGGGAATGGACATCCTCAGACCGTTCGTACAAGGAACATTCAAAAATAAATTCCTCATTGTCGCTGTAGACTATTTCACCAAATAGATAGAAGCCGAAGCCCTAGAAAAAATCACCTTGCACAACATCCTCCGTTTTTACAAACGAAATGTGCTCACTCGGTTCGGGATACCTTGTGTTCTCATCACGAACAACGACACTAAATTCACCGACCAAGTTTTCTAAAGCTAGTCGGCAAACTCGGCACTAAGAAAAATTTTACCTCGATCAAACACCCCCAGACTAATGGGCAAGCCGAAGCCGCGAACAGGGTCATCTTGCAAGGACTCAAGCACATATTAAGAAAAGCCAAAAGGGGATGGGTCGAAGAACTACACAATGTTCTATGGGCTTACCGCACAACGCCCCATTCGATGACTGTCGAGACATTATTCCGACTGACCTACAACACCGAGGCTGTCATCCCGGTAGAAATCATGGAGCAATCTAGGCGAACTAAAATGCCCCTCGACGAGGAGATGAACGAAGAGGCCCTCAGAGATGAGCTTGATCTTGTCAAAGAAATCCGTTTAGGAGCAGCCCTTCACGAGGCCATGCTGACACAACAGGTAGCCTTATGCCACGACAAAAAAGTCATAAAGCGCGAGTTTCAGGTCGGCAGCCTAGTCTTGAGAAGAAACCAGAAGGATTCCCGCAAAGGGAAGTTGGCCACAAACTGGGAGGGACCTTGCTGCATCCGGGGAGCTACGAGCACCAGAGCATATTACCTCGAGCAATTGGATAGAGAACCACTACCCCGACCCTGAAATTCTCCAAAGCTAAAACAATATTATAGCTAAGTCCCTCACCTGCTGAGGACTTTTGTCGTCGAATGTTCATCCTCATCCGACGAAGGGAAAAGCTCGACCACGTAGGCGCGTCGAGGTACGGACGCGACCTACCAACTAATAAAAAGCAGGATGTCATTCATTTTGACGAGCTGCATCCTTGCCCGACAGGGACACCTCAATCAAGCTCTGCTGTCGAAGTTCCCCAACATGGCAGAACACCCAGCTCGCGATGGGCAGTTCACGCCACGAGCGTAAGATCCCGATCACGATCATACGCATGTCCTGCAGATTCCTACTCCGCGCCATGGACACATTTCGACATGTGTCAAAATGATATCGGGGTCAAGCGCATATCTCCACACATAAAACACGAACTTCGTGGAAAATTCATAAATGACCACAATAATGGTCGGGCATATATGTCCTAAGGTTATACCAAGATTCATTAAATAACCAGTCAAAAACAACGACAAACAGTAAATAACGATAAACATCAAATAAAGCAAAATATTTGCCAAAGGCGACCACTTGGGTTGTGGATGTCTGAATATTACAGATATTACGGGCACGCAGGACTAAATACAAACGAAAAAACAAAAACATGAATCACTACCCAGAGTGCTAACTTCGACATCTGGAGAGTCAGGAGGAGGGACCACCCGACCATCAACAACCTCGGACAGAACCCCAGTTCCTTCAGTATTTAACCCCCAGTTCCTTATAAGGTCAAATTTCATGTTATTTTTAAACATGATCTTCTCAAATCAACTTTCATATTTTTATCAAATGTCGAAATCTTCAGCTAAAAAATTGCCCCCAATAAATGTCCATTTCGAATCAATGCAGAAATGGCCATTTTTGTAATCACCAGATTTTGACTAGCAACCTGTCATTTTCTTCATTTCCTGAAATCATAATTAATCATAATTGCTTTTTACAAAACATCTCATCAAGACATACGTGCAACAGTTTCACCATCGTTATATACCAACTTCCAAGGACATGAATAGTGATCTTTCACTTTTCTCCATCAGATGTTGACACGTGCCCTACTAACTTCCTGAGGTGTAACCTCCAACGTTTCCACTTACCATTTTTTCTTTCTCTGACCATGATTTTCCTTGCAATCTTTCCTTTTTTAGAGTAGTGGCTTACCCCCTAAAACACCAAAGAAAAGAAAAGCTTCTGATCAAGAAACAATCATTATTCCTGATGATGATGACGATGTCCCCTCACTCCTTTCAAGGCCAAGAAGAAACATAAGAAAGTAAAAACATCGAAGGGTGCTCCATATCAAGCCACCAATCAAAAAGATGTTGAAGTAAAAATCCTTCCTCCTCCTCAACGTGAATTTCAACCTGCACCTTCTGGGGTTGTAATTTTGGAGCATATTGGCAGCAATGCTTCTAACCCTAATGATCAAAAGGTACATATTTATTTCAATCTTTTTACTTCTTGCTCGAATATCTTTTGACCTAACAACTTCTTTTTTATCTGCTGGATAAATCCACTACTCCTCCCATTTCTCCTATCAACCAAGATGCTCCTCTGAATACAAAGACTCCTTCACCTCCTCCCACATCCAGTGGTGCTGTCCAAAGCAAAGGGTCTTCGACTGTGGTTCCCCAATCTAAAGCAGGTGACGTCCAATTCGAACAGGAGACTTCCTCTACTAGTGAAGATGACTTTCCAGAATTTTGCAAGCAAATATTGGAGGAAAATGAAGATTCTGAAAGCATTCCTAGAGATTCTTCTCTAAAAAGGGCTCAATTTCCTGTAGATTATGCCGAGGATGAAGAGCAATATTCAGATGAGGTTGAGACATACTTTCGAGATGATGAGGACATGGAGGAGGTCTAACAATAACCTAAATATACTCATCCGACACATCCTGATACTACTGATGAACCAAGCACACAAGCTCGATCAATTCCACATCCCATCCTGACTCTAATACTCACTGAGGAGGAAAAAATAGCGCTAAAGAAGAGTGATCCCCTAAAATATGTGGAGTTGATGATGGCTCTAAGGTATTGTTCTCTTGACAAAAGCGCTTTTGGGGCTTAGACCAAATCTGGCGCTAGCGCTAGTGAAGCTTCTTATGACGAACTCCTTCAGCAAGTGAAAAAAGTTGTGTTCGAAGTTAATTTGTTCGAAGTGCTGAAAACAGATGTTATTGCTCGCTTTGGGATGAAAAAGTTGATTAATCACATCAACATTACTGCTTCTCCTGCTAATGTAGGTGAGGTCTTAATGGATATTCAAAATCTAATTGACCAAATCCACGCTGAGTACAACAGGGAGGTTGATGCAACTTTGAAGCTTCAAGCAAAAGAACAAGAGCAAACTGCTGAATTTGACAAAGCTCATAGTACTTCTAAAGCATCTAAGGATTTGTTGGCATCGAGGAAGGCAACCCAAGCGGAATTCGACACTTACACCGCTTCGATCACATTTTGGGGGTCTCAAATTATGGAGTTACAGAATAGCTGATGCTAGGGCAAAACAAGCTGTTATCAAAGGATTGGACACCACTGAAGCTGATACTTTGGCTGCACAGAGCGTTGAGTATGTCGAAAGAGCTTCAACCATAACTGAAGATATTGTACGCCTCAAAAGCATACACACTACTGTTAAATATAAGCTTGGCCTAGCAAAGATCAAGTATGAAAGGATGAAGAAAAATATCCCGTTTTGATTTATATAATAAACCATTCATTGTATTTTCTTTACATTGTAAGCATGCTTAGACAAAGCCATTTTGGAACCCTTATGTTTTATACAATGTTGGCTTCATTATTTCACTAATTTACTAGTTTGTCGCAATCTTTAAATCTTGAAGAAAAGGTTTGCATTTTTTCAAATACTTACCGTTAACTTTCAAGATTCTTCGATCTTCTGCCAGTTCGTCGATTTCATAGGCACTGCTAGTGAATGTTTGAATGACTTTAAAGGTGCCTTCCCAATGTGGGGACCATTTTCCAAATAACTTATTCTTTCAATCCATTGGCAGAATCACCTTCCAAACCACACCACCATTTGAGAAGGTTTTGCCCTTAACTCTCTTATTATATGCTCTGGCTACTCTTTCTTTTTGCCTTCTTAGAATTTCCAAAGCATGTAACCTTTCTTCATCTAAATCCACCAATTCGTTCATCATCATTTCCCAATAAAGATCTGTGGGAATTTCGTTTTGTCGTTGGATTCTGACTGACTGTAAGTAAATCTCTACTGGAAAAACTACATCATGTCCAAACGTTAGACGAAACAAAGTTGTATTTGTTGCCTCTTTGGGGGATGTTCGAAAAGCCCATAAGACTTGATCTAAGGTTTTGTGCCAATTCTTTGGCTTTCTTCCCACACGTTTCTTGATTAAACCAATGATTACCTTGTTAGCTACTTCAACTTGTCCATTTGCTTGTGCATAATAAGGCGTAGAAGTTAGTAATTTAAAACCCATATTCTTAGCAAACTCTTGCATCCTTCGACCAGTAAATACCGATTCTTGATCTGTTGTAATAGTTTCTGGAATTCCAAACCTATAAATTATATGCCTCTGGATGAATTCGATGATGCTTTCTTAATCAACAATCACCAAAGGTATTGCTTTTATCCATTTTATGAAATAATCTATTCCCACCAAAATGTATTTCTGATTTTTTGAAGATGATGGTCTAATTTCTCCAATCAAATCCAATGCCCAACCCCTAAAAGGCCATGAATTAACAATTGAATGTAGTTCACTTGCAGGAACATGCTGAATTCCTACATGAATCTGGCACTCTTGGCATCCTTTGGAAAAATCTATACAATCTTTTAGAATTGTAGGCCAATACATGCCATATCGAAACAAAAGCCACTTCATCTTATGACCTTCCTGATGCGCTCCACATGCCCCACTATGCACGTTGGCTAGTGCTAAATAAGCTTCACTTTCTCCTAAACATTTCAACAAGACCCCCTCTGGGGTTTTCTTAAACAATTTGTTGCCTATTAGCACATAACTTAAGGCACGATATTTTACCTTTCTTTCAGTATTTGCTGTTGAGTTTTTTAAATAACTTATTATTGGATTTATCCAATCTGTATTTGCTAAACTATCCATGGCTAATACTTTGAAATGTACTTCGTTTTCATAACCTAGACTTGAGTTTTTTAAATCTGCCAGAGAAATTTTAGTAGCTAGTACGTTACCCCGTACTTCGATCGAATCTTCCAATCTTTATTTTGATACTTTATATCCTGATGCAATCTGGGCCAAATCATTTGCTTCTTGATTCTTCAACCTGGAGATGTGCTTGATATCTACATATTCAAATTTCCGGAGAAATCTATTTCTTATCACGAAGTAAAATATCAAGTTTTCTTTTATGCACTTGTACTCTTTGGTAATTTGCTTGATTAATAATTTAGAGTCACCCATTATTTTGACACTAGTTGCCCCCAATTCCAATAAAGCTTCAAGTCCTGCTATCAATGCTTCATATTTCGCTTCATTGTTCGAATATGAGGGGCTGTCTATTTTGTACTTAAGCTTTGTTGGAATTTTATCTGGAGATATAATCAAAACTCCAATTCCACTTCCTTCCTTATGTGTAGAACCATCAAAGAACAATTTCCAAGGTTCCAACTCCACAATGTTCTGGGATGTTTTGACCAATGCATGGTCGATAATGAAATCAGAGACTACTTGCCCCTTCGTTGCTTTTAAAGGCATGAATGTTAAAGAGTACTCTGTTAGGGCCAAAGCCCACTTACCAATTCGACTATGTAGAATTGGTTTCGAAAACATATTCTTAATAACATCAAAATGTGAGGAAACGTAAATGTCATCTGGCTTTATATAATATTTTAACTTGGTACATGAGAAGTAAAAGCAAAGACATAATTTTTCTATTGAAATATATCTAGTCTCTGTGTCATTCAGTACTCTGCTTATGTAGTAAATGGCCCTTTCGACGCCATTTTCATCCTCTTGAGCCAACATGCTTCCTATAGTTTTATCTGACACAGATACGTATAACCTCATGCACTTGTCTCTTTGTGGAGGCTTTAGAATAGGTGGATGCATCAAGTATTGTTTGATTTTCTCGAACGCCTCTTGATGTTCTTCGTTCCATGCAAAGTCTCCGTGCTTTAGCCACAAGAGTGGAGAAAAGGCTTGAGTTCGACCACTTAAGTTTGATATAAATCTTCGCAAGAAGTTTATCTTTCCCAATAGTGATTGCAACACTTTCTTCGTTGGTGGCGCTTTTGCTTCCATTATTGCCTTTGTTTTGTTTTGGTTGATTTCTATGCCTTTCTTATGGATCACAAAGCCAATAAAGTCACCAGCCTGCACAAAGAATGCACATTTAAAGAGATTCATCTTCAGGCCATATTTTCTCATCCTTTTGAAGGACTGGAGAAGGTGATCCAGGTGACTAGATCTTGATATAGATTTCACTACTATATCATCAATATAGACCTGCATGAAAGTTTCTATGAAATCATGAAATATAGAGTTCATGGATCTTTGATAAGTTGCCCCAATATTTTTTAAACCAAATGGAATAACCACCCATTCATAGGTGCCTATTTCCCCAGGGCATCGAAATGCTGTCTTTGGCACATCTTCTTCTGTAATAAAAATCTGATTGTATCCTGAATACCCATCAAGCATACTAAGATATTCAAAACCAGCAGCAGAATCTACTAACATTTCAGCCACAAGAATTGGATATTCATCTTTAGGAGTTGCAAAATTTAAATCACTAAAATCTATGCATACTCTAAGAGATCCATTTTTCTTATTTACTGGTACTATATTTGCAATCCATTCGACATACCTTATGGTCCGGATGAATTTGCAGCGCAAGAGTCTTCTGACTTCTTCCTTTATCTTCAAGAGGATCTCTGGTGCAAATCTTCTTGGTGTCTGTTTGATAGGTTTTTTGCCATCTTTTATGGGCAGCTTCAATTCGACCAGGTCCCTGCTTAAACCCGACATTTCATCATAGTCCCAGGCAAAACAATCTTTGTACTCCTTAAGCAACTGGATCACTTCTGTTATCACTCCTAGACTAAGCTTCAAACTGACATACGTGAGTCTTCTTACGATCCCATCTCCCAGATCCACTTCTTCAAGATGGTCCTGCGCTAGCATCTTTGCATTCGATGCCACTGGATCCTTCTCGAATCCCAAAGGCCCATCATCATATATTGCGTCTATCCTTTGGTATTTTTCTTCGAAGGGCTTCTCTTTGTTAGGGGGTTTTGGCTTGAATAAAATACCAGGTCCTTTTGCATGATTTGTTTCTTCATTGGCCTTTATAGCCATAATCTTTACTTCGGCTTCTAAAGCCGTTTTTAGTCTGTTTTCAGCCAAATAGGCCGAAATATTTTCGAAGAAGGAAGATTAAGACATGGTCATTGTCTTCTTCATCCCAGCCTGTTGGCCGTATCCCTGGAAGTCCAGGTACATCGTCTTCCTTCCCCAAAGTCTCTCTATCCCAGCAAAATCCATGCCTTGGATGCAGGTCAGAAAGTATATAACATTATTGTTTAGCGCATATGCGCCATCTGCAGCACTACAAGGCCCTATGTTGGCCAATTTTCAATCAAAATTCCTTCGATCAACCTGGTTAACCTCTTCCATATAATAACTTTGGTCTGCTTCAATATTTTCCACAATTCCATCTTCTCTCCAAATTGCAACGCACTGGTGCATTGAGGAGGGAACTACGCCTATCCCATGAATCCATTCACGTCCCAAGAGTAAATGGTAGTTTGTCTTGGCCGCTATAACCATGAACATTATTGGTCTGGTGATGCTTCCTACAGTGAGATCAACTTGAACTACGCCAAGTGTATGGCCAGCCAATTTTCCTTCATAATTAGACAATACCATATTATGAGGTTTTATATCTGTATCATACATACCTATCCTCTTCAGCAAGATTTGAGGCATGAGGTTGACATCATCACCCCCATTTATCATTACTTTGTTGATCCCCACTTGTTCTACTTCTCCCCTGATAAAGAGAGGCTTCAGATGGTTCTTCATACCTTGGTCTGGTTTTTCAAAGAATGTTTTCTGTTCTTCGACTGCTCCACTATTCATAACATAATAGCACGCAGGTTTATGATTTTCCATCTCTAATTCATCTGCTTCTTCAGAATCTTCTACCTTCGTTACTTGATCTTATCCATGTGGTAGTACATAAACCACATTGCATACGATATTCAGAGAGCACTCCCCATCTGAGTTGAAGTTGTCAGTAAGCATGTCCTCATCGTTGGTTGGATCTTCGTTAGTTGGTTCCTCTGGAGCCCTTTCGACGGATACCTTAGTCTTTATGGGGGAAAAATCCTCCTTTGTGCTGGTGGCTTCTCTTCGACAAGTGCAGCAGACAGAGTTTGATTCGTACTGGATTCCCCTACTTTGTTGCTAGTGAATTCCCTTTGATCCTACTTGGTCCTTTGATACCTTTTCCATTGGGTCCTTGTCATTGGGTTTTTCCCTTTGTAGTTCTAAAAAACATAGGCTTATTGCTTTGTTGACTGGAACTGTCTTCGATATGCCCATGCAGATCTTCCACCTTCTTCGAAATTCTTCCATTTCCCTTTGCCTTTTCCTTTCCCCTTGCTTTGACTAGACTCCAACCATTTGTTTATTGGGATGTTGGATTGTGGCTTGAAGGTGACTTGTCGATTCACTCTGGGGTGTGGGCTATCTTCCCTTTTTGGAATTCCTTTCGCATTGGTTACATAACTGCCCCTGCTACTCCTTTGATTGTTCCAGTATTATGTAGACGGAATTCTTTCGAATGCTTCTGCTGCTTTCCTGTCATAAACAACACTGCACCATGGGCACATTAAAACTTTTGATCCTGTCTTATGACACCTAACCAAAAATCCCATCAAGATTTGTCCCACTTTTGGGTATGGCAGTAATTCTCTGGAATTCCTCCAGTTGTTTCCAACCCTCTCTTGGTACACTTTCTGGTATGTCGTTGCAGCTCTTCGATCATTCTTTACATTGCACATTGGACACACTAGTCCTTCAGGATTCTTCATATGGAAATGAAAAAGATATACCACCAGGCTTACTTTCTGGTTCCCAGTTCGCATCCTGTCATCCTCCACCTTCACCATTCTCAAGCTCTTCGAATTTGACTCTAAGACCCTCAGTAGTCTTAGATTTGACAGCAACTTTGGCCCTTCCCTCAGTTTTGTTAACTTCGAACTTGAGACCTTCAGTAATCTCCAGCTCTTCAAATTTGACTCTAAGAACCTCAGTAGTCTTAGGTTCTCCAGCAGTTTTGGTATTGCCATTAGTAGCATTCCCTTCGAACTGGCCCATGAGACCCTCAACAGTCTCCAGCCCATGAGCATCTTCAGATACTTTGTCGAGTTGACCTTCTTCGATTTCAACAGCGTCCATCATGTTGATATCTACATGCTCTAAAAAATTTGTCTGAGCAACCTGAAGAGGATCTGCGTCGACCTTCATCTTGGGATTCTCTCCAAACTTCAACCTTCCTTCCTTGATTGCACTCTGTATCAAATCCCTAAAAAGATAGCATTGTGAGGTTTTATAGCCTAAAAAATTATGATATTTACAAAAACCCCTTTTCTTCCGTTGTTCTAACGGAGGAATTTTAGCGCCAGGGGGCACTATCATCTAGCCATCTTTTACTAATAAGTCAAAGATTTCATCACACTTGGTAATGTCGAAGGTATAGGCTTTCTTTGGGAATTTGTCATTCCTTTCTGGTTCGACGGGATTCTTCCCGTTCACAGGTGTTAGCCCTTTGCAAGGATAAGGTGGTCCTTGCTTTAATTCTGCAAGATCTATCTCGTTCTCTTCAACCTATGAAGAGTCATCTTCGACATCTCTTTCATCTGAGCATGCTTCGACATAAGCCACTCTTTCTTTCCTGTGGCTTTTGTTAGCCCTTTCTTTTTTCAATCTTCAAATGCTCCACTTGTCGAACCCTGTCAGCCAGTTGTGACATGTCTCTTAGATACTGGGGATCTAACTTCTTTCTGATAGAGAAGTCCAACCCTCTTGCTACCATTTCGACCAACTCGTGTTCAGGCACTTACGTGAAACACCTTGCCTTTAATAGACAGAACCTGTTAAGATAATCATCTATAGGCTCACTAAATTTGCGCTTAACATTTGCCAATTCGTTTAGGCTGATTTGGGATTGACCTACATAAAATTGTTCATGAAATAATCTCTCCAAACGAGTCCAATCATGGATGGAATTTGCTGCAAGAGTTGTAAACCAAGTAAAAGCGTTTTTGGTTAGTGAACTAGGGAAATATTTAATCCTTAAATTTTCATTGTTTGCTATATCCACTGCTTCTATAAGATATCTAGCCACATGTTTTATGGTTGACTCACTGGTGTCACCAGAGAACTTTGTGAATTTTGGCACTTTCCATTCCCTAGGTAACTCAGTTTACTGAATGTACTCAGACAAAAGGGATATATAGTTTGGCCTCCGCGTGCCAATATTTACTCCATTCTGTGCCATTATTTTTCGACTATGGCTGCTAGATTATTGTCTCCTACCATATCATCCTGTCGACACCCTTGGAGAATTTCTTTAGTGTCTTGGTTCTGATTCACCATGACTACCCTTCTTCGTGGATCCTCCCTAAGAATAGCCTATTGAAATCTATGTGGTTCTTCCCTTCAAACGGGTTGTTGAATTTCAACTTCTGGGTGTATCACTGGTTGGGCCTGGTCAATGGTTGGTTCTTCTTGAAACAGTATGCCTTGATTCTCCCTTGTCCATGTGGGTTGTGGTTGTCGAGTTGATTCTCTGGCCGCATAAAAAAATCTGCATGGTGCCCAATTTGCATTGCTATTTGTTGGTTTGCTTGGGCATTCTGCAAATTCATCTGTGTGGTGCTTTGGATTAGAGGGTTAAAGATTATACTCATTTGCTGGGCGAGTATTCCCATCATTTCGTGGTTACTATCATCCATCTGTTGCCTTAAAACTTCCTACGTATTTGTGGTAATAGGAGGCAATTGGGCAACATATTCTGGCTGCAAATTGTTTCGTGCCATATGGTTTACCCCTGAACCTGATCCTTGTAATGGTGAGAAGGAAGATGTTAAAGGACATGTGTATGTCAGATTGTTATTTTGAAGTCCTTTCATGAATGTAGTTGGCAAGCCATATATTAGATCTGATGTTGGGATTGTGAATCCTGGTACATAAGTTCTAGAGACATTTCCTACTAAAGGTCTGGGGGAAACGAGTGGATTTTGGCTAGCAATAGACATTACAAAAGGTTCATTTTATGCATTTGACAATATGGTTGAAGCACTTGTATTTGGGGGTATGACTGTAGCGTTCGTAGTCGAAGGGATAATTTTAGTCCCTTGACTTGTCACCATGGATTCAGTTGTATTCGAAGCATTTGTATTCCCTCCCGTGGGGGGAGGAACTTGTTGTGCACCGCTAACGGGTGGGTTAGCCATTCTCCTATTGTTCTTCTTTTTTGTTCTAGGATCTGTGGTATTGGCTATTTTTCCACTTCTTAATTTCATGCAACGAAACAAGTTAGATAAAAACTGAAAACTAGACACAGGGTCCCACCAGGTGTGCCAATTTGTTTACCCTGTCATTTGACAAACAACCACTGATCTTCTAAATCTCTAAAAAGATTCAGTTACTTGCAAGATCGATCAGATTGATCTCAATACTATTGTGTTCTAGTTTTTAGGAAAAAGGTTTTGATGATAACTTCTTTAAACAAAGAGAATCACTTTGATATCAAAATAAAGTGTCCTTATAAAAGTAATAAAACAGAAAAATACTCTAGACTGTAAATCGTATAGAATATAAATGACATGAAGAAATTTCATTAAATGTAAATAACTTTCGATTGTAAATATGGTGCATCATACGTACATGTCTCACTAACTCGTTTCTCTAACATTGTTACTTTGAGTATTTGAGTATATTGTACAAAGATGTGAACATACTGAATCCTAACATCTAAGACTCCTATTTATACTAATTCGACCCTAACGTTCTTTCTATGAGATTATGCCACGTTCGACACCTTTTACATGCATACATTCTGGCGCTTCCACGCGTCTTCCTGGCGAAACGCATTAGTTTGAAATTTAAACTTCCCGCTCGAAGCTTTTGAATTCAACTTTGAATTCAACCAACGTGACTGTCGAAGTATTCATATATCTTGAAATATTTCTTTCACTTTAATTTTCCTTTCGACATGTCGAATCATAAAAAATGAGCTTTATAAAATAACCTTATAAGGTCAAATTTCATGTTATTTTTAAAACATGATCTTCTCAAATCAACTTTCATATTTTTATCAAATGTCGAAATCTTCAGCTAACAAACCGACACGTAAGTTCGAATGCCCGGATAAAGGAAATCGCGTTGGGATAAATCTGGGAGGAAGCCAAGTTCAAATGATTCAACACCCGCATCTGGAAGTCGTTGAAAGGAAGCCGGAGCCCGAGGACTTTGAACACGATCTCATACATGGGGAAGGCATCCTGAGTGAACTCTGAGCAAATACGAGTGTCCTGTGTCGGCCTCATGATTTTGAAATTTCTTCGAAATCCTTCCTGGCCGCCGCCATACTCGACGACTGTATAGGCTTGCCTACCGATATAGCTATAAATCGAGGATATCCCTCAGGGTTCTGCACCAACCCAATCCAGAGTAGGATCGTCGACGGTGTCGACCAGATTAATGCTCTCCTCGGCTGTGCTGGTTCCCTCGGTGTCAATGTGCTCCAAGGACTTGGGATTGTCGACCATTTACCTGCAAAGTACAGGAAACCGGTGAATTCGACAACAAATCCACTTTTCCGCGACACAGATGAGGGGGTTAAGCAACACTCAGACCAGGTCGATGACCATTCTAACAAAAGAGGGGAAATACGTGGACTTCGATCGAGCAGCGATCCTAACGACGAACCCCTATGTTTATCATAAACATATCGGGCACAAGAAGAATATGGCGAGAAAAGTTTGAATCTCACGACCAAGTTCGTAAATTTGTTAGCCAAACATAAGGAGGTCACTGGGAAAACTAGCCTAGATACTGAAGAAAGAATGAATTTCACGACCAAGTTCAAAAATTTGTTAGTTAAATGCATGAACGTCACGGGGATAATCATAAATCGTATGCCTAAACGCATAAACTCCGCGAGCATGATCATAAATTGTATGCCTAAACGTATGAACGCCACAGGCACGCTCATGAATCAAACGCCTAAAACGCCTGAATTCCCCGGGCGTAATCCCCAGACACGAAATTCTACTACTAAACACCATAAAATTTATCTACAACACAAGATATCAAGGAAAAAGAACGCTTACTTGGAGAAAAGATGAAGAGCGACGGTTGTTGAGGTAGGATACGCCGTGGACTGTGCGACGGTCTCAAGGATTCTGGGGAAAACGCACGGTGTTGACGGCAGAGAGTGTATAAGCGCGAAAATGTGAAAGTAAGTTATGAGCCCTGAAGCCCTATTTATAGAGCTGACATGAAATGTGAAACGTCGCGTCGGGAAGTCACAAGCCGCCTTTCTCCTCGACACCTACGTGTACAGACAATGATGGCCCCTACTCCCTAGGCCATCATTACTATTCCCAAGAGCCACGCCACGTGTCTGACAAGTGTATCATCTTCTCCCCGCGAGTCCTCCTCGAACAAGCTTCGACCGTTGCATAGAGCAAAATCATGAACCAACGACGTTCTCCATCCACGGTAAAAAAAACTCCATGTCGGGTAGCGAACCTCGCGAAGGGGCGAACTTGAATCAAGTCATGACTCCTTCACTAGGAGCAACGACTTGGGGGGCTCCTGTTCTGGACTAGGCCTGCTCTTGGCCCAACTCCCAATGAGGCCCAATCCAAGTGTGTCAACCTGCACCACTGACCGGTACTACCCTCGAACAGGCAGGCAACTACTAACCTTTTTCTGCGAGGTGACAACCTCACTACGCGGGGACAATGTCCGAATAGACTGAGGACGCTCACACCCCGACCATGAAGGCCTCGAGGACGCCTCAACTAGCTCTTCGACCAAGACCGGTCCCCTTTCGCGCTCGCGTCTAGAGGGGATCACTCCTGACGAGCAGGTGCTCCTCTCGAGCATTAATAATCTACTTTATCAATAAAATGCAAAAATGGTTTCAAGTGCTCATACGAGAGAAAATGTTGAAGTGAACAAAGAGCGTCAATTGGGTTAATACTCAACATCAAACTCAATGTCACCAAGGGTTCCATAATTATCCAGAAAATATGTGACTCCAACCAGTTGTAGCAAAGGCAAGATCTCTTGGACAATAATTGATGAATCCCACCCTTTTTGATGATACAATCAAGACATACTTTGTGATACAACTGAAATCCATAGACATGCTTCATCTATAGTGGGTAAAAAGATACGTGCCTCTACACAAAGGTTATAAGAATCGTGACTTTTCTACCTTTTCTAAGGAGGATCGAAATTCGGGTGTGGAACATATTAGAAGATTTACCATTTAGTGTAGTGAGGGAAATAAGAACAAATTTCACAAACTATACTTGTTCTATATGTCTTTGATAAGAAAAAATTTACGTGGTATTCTTATTCCAACCAAACTAGATACATGACTAGGAAGACATGAAAATGTGTTTTCATAACATGTTTTATTGGCCTCACCCAATGTTAGACCAACCAAATCGATGTACTCAAAATAAAAATTATACAAATTGGTTGTTGATTTATAGAGAGGTTTAAGAAAAGACAACAAAATGTTGTGTCCAATTCCCTGACTCTAAATATGCATTAACTGTCATCAATTTCATTCATCCATATATGAGGGAGAAACTCGTGAGACAAACCTATAATACCCTAAATGAATTTTCTTCCAAAGAAGTATATACTGAGAAATTCATCCAAGATAAAGAAAGTGGATGTGATTCATCAATGTATTTTGGCACATCTTTTTGGACTTTATACTTCAACATTTTAAAATATTTTTGAGTTTAAGATTTATATTTTAGTATATTTTTTATAGTTTAGATCATTGATTAATTTTAATATACTTTTTAATTTATTTCTGAATTATTCATATTTTGGTACTTTCTCGTTGTACATATTATAACTTGAGCTACAAGTATCATACTGAGGTGTACAAGCATGTGCTGGAAAGCTAAAAAAACAAAACTACAACTTTTATGTTAATGTCAAAGTAATTCGGAAATCTATAGAGTCAATATTATAATTTTAAGTGACAGGTGTCAAGCCTTAATAAATAAAAATCTATTTTGAGACAATTACTTATTTTTTGGCTGGGTGTTCTTAGAATCTGAATTTCGTACAAATCATAAATGTTTTTGACAAAAGAGCACAAATGGTGTTTTGCATCAAAAGTCATTTTCAATGTTAATAACATAGAGAAATTTTGTGTTTTCAATCTTTATGGTAGGCTAAATTTTAGAGATTAATCGTTATTTTGGAATTTTATCAAGATCTTTAGGTTATTACATTGTTGATTTCTTATTTGTGATTTATTCCTTTTCTTATGTAGTTATTTTGAATGCTTAATTCCAGTTTTGATTTGCACTACGCCAAAAATAAGATTAGACAGCATATTTAAGGCAGCGCTTCTTATCAAAAATATTGTTAAAAGTCCATTTTAAAAACACGGGAATTTGGTCGTATACTTTAGACAGCGTTTTCTAAAAAAGCACTGTCTAAGGGAGTGAATATAGTTTGATAAAGCACTGCCTAAGGGAGTGAATATGGTTTGATAAAGCACTGCCTAAGGGAGTGAATATGGTTTGATAAAGCACTGCTAAAGGGGATAGGTATTGAAGCGCTTCCTAAAGGATGGACTTAGAAAGCGCTTTTTAAAAGAGCTTCCTAAAGGGTGAGCTTAAGCAGCGCTTTGTGAAAGTGCTTCCTAAAGGGGGTGGATGTGGTTTTATAAAGCACTTCTAAAGGGGGTTGGTACTATAGCGCTTTGGAGAAGTGCTGCCTAAAGGGTGGGCTTACAAAGCGTTTTTTAAAAGCGCTGCCTAAAGGATGGGCTTACGCAGCGCTTTGTAAAAGCGATGTCTAAAGGGGGAGATTAAGCAGCGCTTTCTACTAGAAACACTGACTAAGGGTGGGCTTACGTAGTGCTTTTGAAAGCACTGCCTAAAGTCCTGTTATATAAAAAAAATTAAAACACGCCCAACAGTATCACACAATAACATTATTATTTTCAGAAACCCATTTTCACGAACCCTACGCCTAACACAGTTACGAACCCGTTGAACCCATTTTCACGAAGTTTTTCGTTTGATTCTAAACGAAAATCGTTTCATCCTTTCTTCAAGGTTCTCATCCTTCTTCCATTCAAGACCATTTCATTCTTTCTTCCATTCACAACCAAGGTTCTCTTCTCCTATAGGTATGATTTTTGATATATTTGATAATGTTGATATATAATGTTGCATTTGGTTTAGTTGATTGTATTTTGTGTGGCATGTGGTTTTTGCATGTAAGGTGTTTGTGAAAATGTCACAATGAGTTTTGCATGTAAGGTGTTCGTGTAAATGTCACAATGAATATTTCATGTATTGATTGAGAGAAAATATGTTCCTATACAATTAATCGAGCTATACATTTTGGTTTGAGAGGTTGTCGTAATAACACTTATAGTGTTGAAATTGAAAGCACTTCACATAGAGTTGAAATTGAAATTAAAAGAACTCATATAGTTGATGGTATAAAGTTGATAGTATAAGTGATTATTTGATGATAATATAAAGTTGAAATGATAATATAAATATTAGTGATGATATAGAATAGAAACGATAATATATATTCTTGATGGTGTATAAATATTAGTAATAATATAGATATAAATATTAGTGATGATTTTTGACGGCCATCGATAATATAAATATTCTTGATGCATGGTGTATAAATATTAGTGATTATTTTATGTTGTTTTATTAGTTTAATATTGTTTTATTAGTAAAATATATGTCAAAAAAAATATTAGTGATTATTTAATGGTGTATACATATATGTTTAATATTGTATAAATATTCTAATGTAATTCTTATTCTATAGATTTTTTTTTATTATAATGAAATTAATTGATCATTTATATAGGTTACTTGTGAAGAGTGGAGTTTCTGAGCATTTTCAAGAATATTACACTCTATAGTTTCAGAAGTTGTTGACTTCTCTACATGTATTTAGTTGTTATTTTTATTTGCTATAGTTGCTTGAATAATTATAGTATTTTTATTTTCGATGAATATGCCTAATTGGGTATTAAGCTTTTTAGTCTCTGTCCTTTTTTTTAAGTATTGTTTTTGTTTAGCTTACTTAATAGTAAGACCATGAATAAAAAATGGATGTCTGCCAATCGGTTGTCCAAAGAGTACGGGAATAGGGTATTGGAATTCGTTAAGTTTGTTGTTGAATACGCCGAAGACGCCAATCGAATGAAATGTCCTTGCTTAAGTTGTTGTTTTGTGGATCGGGTTGACGCGGTTGGGTTGCAATCACATTTATTGAGGCGTGGAATTGATCGAAGTTACATATGTTGGATATTCCATGGTGAGAAAAGTAACGAGAATATTGAACCGGGGGATAATACGACATATGCTTCAGACGACAATGGCACAGATACATACAATTGTGATCGATTCGAAGAGATTTCAGAAGCACTTGAAGAAGATATTCAGGATTGTCCCAAAATGTTTGAGAGGTTGGTAAGTGATGCAGAGAAACCGTTGTATAAAGGTTGCACTAAATTCACAAGACTGTCTGCGGTATTGAAGTTGTACAACTTAAAGGCGGGCAATGGATGATCGGATAAAAGTTTCAGAGTTATTAGCCATTATGAGAGATATGCTTTCAGTGGATAATGTTCTTCCTAATCGAACCTATGAGGCCAAAAAAATGTTGTGCTCTATTGGCATGAGCTATGATAAGATACATGCTTGTTCAAATGATTGCGTTTTGTTTCGAAACGAATATGCATCGTTAAATGAGTGCCCTAAATACAGTTTATCTCGACATAAGAAAAAATTGTCTCCAGCAAAAGTCTTATGGTATTTTCCTATAAATTCGAGATTTAGACGCATGTTTCATAGTGAAACCGATGAAAGACACTTGACTTGGCATGCATATGAAAGAATTATTGATGGAAAGTTTCGACATCCGGCAGATTCACCACAGTGGTCGAAAATTGATAATGATTATCCTGATTTTGGAGGAGAAGCAAGAAACCTTCACTTGACATTATCTACTGATGGAATGAACCTGCACGGTCTTCAAAGTATCTTACATACTACATGGCATGTGATTATTATGATTTATAACCTACCTCCATGGCTACGTATGAAGTGCAAGTACATGATATTATCTATGTTAATTTATGGACCTAAACAACCAGGGAATGACATAGACGTTTACTTGAAACCTTTAATCGAAGATTTAAAGATTTTGTGGGAGAACGGTGTGGAGGTTTATGATGGATATTGGAAATAAAGTTTCAATTTGAGGGCGATCTTGTTTGGCATAATTAATGATTTTTCGGCATACGGAAATCTATCAGGGTATAACATTAAAGGTCAAAAAGCGTGTCCTATTTGTGAAGAACACAAAAATTGGAAGTGATTGGAATTTTTCAAAAGAATGTATTTCCCGGTCATCTTAGATTCTTAAATTCTAATCATCACTACCGTGGGTGGAGAAAGGCATTCAATGGAAATCCAGTACATGATAGAGCTCCACCTATGTTAATATGTTACCAAGTTTTTGAAAAGGTGAAAGATATGAGTACCCAGTTTGGCAAGCCTTTTGCACATACGCTTGTCAAAGGTGGGTGGAAGAAGAAGTCATTTTTTTAATTTCCTTATTGGAAGTCGTTGTATGTAAGATATTTTCTTGATGTTATGCATATTGAAAAAAATGTATTTGAAAGTGTTATTGGTATGTGAAAAATCGAAGTCGGCCAGAGGGTTGTATGGTTGAATGATACATTGTTGAAGAAGCGGTTGAGTTTTGTACTGGATATTTGACTAATATTCAATCCATTGGACTACCCAAATCTCATATTATCGAAAGGAAGGAAAAAATTTAATCAAAAATAAAATTGTGACAGTATCAAGGGTTGAATGAGATCAAGTGCATTTATATGTTCTGCATAATAACAATGAGGTTGAGTCATATGTTGAAATGCACAAGGATGTACTTCGGGATTTAAATCCGAATAGAAATGAAAATTGGATAGTACGAGAGCACAATCAAAGTTTTATACAATGGTTCAAAGATCATATTTATTCAAATTTTAATTTTAGATCCCGCTTCAATAACAGAAAGGTTGAGATGTTTAGCATTTGGTCCGAGTTTGCTTGTGTTTTCTTATAGCGCATATGAAATTAATAGATACACATTTTATACCAAAGAACAAGATGATAAAAGTACTATGCAAAATAGTGGTGTCACTGTTTTAGCTGAAGCAATGCACATTTCAAGTATGAATGACTTAAACCCCAAATATGCAAATCTGTCATATTTTAGGGTTATCGAGCACATTTGGGTGTTTGATTATGAGAAGTTTCAGATGCCTATCTTTGGTTTCAAGTGGATACATAATAGCAGCATATAGATGTATAAGTCAAGATTTTTACAAGTGGATCTTAATAGTGTGGGGTACAAAGATGATCCTTTTATTCTAGCCTCTCAAGCTAAACAAGTGTTCTACGTCACTGATCCGAAAAGTTCCAAATGGTCTATAGTGATTTTATCTAACAAAGTGATTAATGATAAAAATGTAAATCAAAGTGATGTTGATGTTGAGAATGAGTCATATGTTATAGGCAATGAGTCGTATGTATGAAATGATCAAGATGAGAATATTATAGCGGGTGAATCATATATTAGAAATGATCATAATGAGGGAATTTGGATCAATCCATCCGTCCGAGTTGTTAAGAGCTAAGTAATTCATATTCCAACCAAGAAACGAAAGAGATGTTAGTGAAAAAGGTGCTAGTGAAATGTTATATGTTAGGTCATTCAATAAAATTTTGTTTTTGTTTTTATATTGTGTTTATGGTTTTATATTGTGTTTATGTTTTTATATTCTGTCTATTCATTCAATGATACTTGAATTTTATATGGTGTTTATGTTTTTATTTAATATTACAGGTGAAATGGCTTCTAATGAGGAAAAAGATCATCCTATTTCTAATATTGATGGAAATGAATCAGCTCGTGATGTGGAGAATAATATTAGATGAGGAATAACAATTATGAAGTCAATAATTCGTGCAAGAGATAAAGGTATCAAACTTGACGTACATTGGAATGAAGACAAGCAACTAATTGAGCCTAACGGTTCATTGTTGACAAGTTACATTGGTTCCGTTGTGAGGAGAGAAGTTCCAATCACTTGTGATGATTGGAGAAGGCATGAGCTGAAACCTGTTAAAGAAAAAATATGGACCGAAATACAAGTGCGATAACACCTTGGGAGAAGTACTTCTCCATAAACAAGTGTTCTACGTCACTGATCCGAAAAGTTCCAAATGGTCTATAGTGATTTTATCTAACAAAGTGATTAATGATAAAAATGTAAATCAAAGTGATGTTGATGTTGAGAATGAGTCATATGTTATAGGCAATGAGTCGTATGTATGAAATGATCAAGATGAGAATATTATAGCGGGTGAATCATATATTAGAAATGATCATAATGAGGGAATTTGGATCAATCCATCCGTCCGAGTTGTTAAGAGCTAAGTAATTCATATTCCAACCAAGAAACGAAAGAGATGTTAGTGAAAAAGGTGCTAGTGAAATGTTATATGTTAGGTCATTCAATAAAATTTTGTTTTTGTTTTTATATTGTGTTTATGGTTTTATATTGTGTTTATGTTTTTATATTCTGTCTATTCATTCAATGATACTTGAATTTTATATGGTGTTTATGTTTTTATTTAATATTACAGGTGAAATGGCTTCTAATGAGGAAAAAGATCATCCTATTTCTAATATTGATGGAAATGAATCAGCTCGTGATGTGGAGAATAATATTAGATGAGGAATAACAATTATGAAGTCAATAATTCGTGCAAGAGATAAAGGTATCAAACTTGACGTACATTGGAATGAAGACAAGCAACTAATTGAGCCTAACGGTTCATTGTTGACAAGTTACATTGGTTCCGTTGTGAGGAGAGAAGTTCCAATCACTTGTGATGATTGGAGAAGGCATGAGCTGAAACCTGTTAAAGAAAAAATATGGACCGAAATACAAGTGCGATAACACCTTGGGAGAAGTACTTCTCCATAAATCACTCCCTGCTGTAATTTAGAAAGTATCAATTGAAATTTCTTTAGAGAGGGATGCGCCATTACCGTTGCCTGACGATATTTCGAATGCAATATTGGTGGGAGAGACAATAGGATCTTATGTTGCATGTCCGTCAAGCCTCATTTGCATAGATGATGAGGTATGTTAACATTTTTAACATTGAAAACTATTATGAACCTTTGAGTATTCAAAATTTTTACGACCATTTAACGTACATTTTTTCATGGTAATGTTAGACTCCCACGAAATCCAAATCAAAAGATAAAAGGATTAAGCCGCAGACCGAGTCGGTTGCATCTAAAAAGGAGGTAAATTGATATGTATTATGCATAGAAAAGGTTAATTCACAATCTTATACTTCACCTAATTTATTATATGCATTTAATCTTTAGATTCATGTTAAAGACATGCAACAAGTCCATATGAGTAACATGTTCGTACAAAAAAAGGATATGGCAAAGTCTGCGGCTAGAAAAAGCCTATTTCTCGGTATAGGTCGTGCATTCAGACATTAATGAGAATTTCAGATTTGGCCGACGGAAGTGCTCGTAATATACCTATGGAGGAAGGTATTTTTGGTTTTTCCTATTACAAAATAATAAGTAGAGAAGATATGGATCAAATTCTTAGACATAAAGAATTAGGCCTTGGTGTTGTCAGTAGATACGTCAGGTATTCTCCGATCAACTTTATTTCATGTTTATTGAACAATTTATCTACTAATTTTAATGAATGGTCTTAATGTTAATAATGTTTTTATTTAAGTTTCATGTAAGCCAACTTGATGCGCCTACGTCACTTGGACCTAAGATTCTCCTTTTTATCTCCAAACAATATCAATGTACTATTAATCCAACAACAACCAGATGATGTCAAGAGTATTTTATCTGTACATTTATGGCCAACAAAGATACGGAAAAATTATTTTTTTCCCATTTAATATTGGAAATGGGTAAGATTTTTATTCAAACTTCATCTATTATAATTTTTCGTGTTTTAACTTTTTGTAGAAAGTTTCAATCTAACCTTTATTAATCTTATAGTGGACACTGGTTGTTGGTTGCGATCAATCCAATAAGAAAAGTTGTATATTATTTGGATTCGTTAGAAGGCGATTGGACAAAATACCCAAACATGAAGGAGATGGTTGATACATAAGTTAGATTGTTCTAAAACTTCATTTGTATACTTTTTTTTATGTGAGATTGTTCTAAATCTTCGTTTATATTTTGTTAGGGTTATACAAATTTTTAGATCACAAAGAAATATTCAAGTACCAAATAGTAAGGCAAACAACATTACATGGATTAGAGTGCAAGTATATTTTCATAATTTTGATTATATTAGTGATGCTACTTGATAAAACAAGTTAAATAATATGAGATGATATATATTTTTATATTTTCCCATGTGTAGTGTCTTCGTCAGCGCAATGATATAGATTGCGGTTATTTCATGTTGAGGTTTATGAAAGAAATTATTCTTTTGAATCAAATAGAGATTTCGTCCATGGTGTGAGTTTCTAACTTATGATTTATTTTAATATATTTAACATATTTAATCTAATTAATTAGTTTTAACTAAATCATATTATGTTATATTATGTAGTACTTTGATGAAACAAGTCTTCCACTTATTCGAAAGATCATTTGGACGAAATTAAGGAGGATTTGTGTCAATACATTATTGAGATGAGAATTTTATAAGGTATTGTGACACTTTCATTGATGAGAATTTTGAGTATATATAAGTTTGAGTTAATGAGATACTATGTCATCATAGTATGGTAAATTGTTGCAATATTGTTGTTGTTATGTAGAAAGTTAGTTAGGATGTTATTGGATTTAAATTCAAACAAAATTTTGTTTGTATGGTATGAATCAGGGAATTTTTAATGGTGGGTTATAACGAATTCTTGATTTGTTTTTGTTACATTGATTTGTATTAAATTATAATAGTTATAAGATTTAAGTATTATATATATAGCTTGGTTCTGATATATATGCCTTTGTTGGTTTTATTTCAGGTAGGTGCGTACTTAGAAGATATATAGATTCATTTAGGATTCTTCATTGTTGTTGTTTGTAGAGAAGATAGTAGAGGATATAGCAGCTCTAGAAGATAACAATATGTACATTTGGTGCATATTTATTTGTTTATAAAGCTGTAGTAAATATCGGTAAGTAGAGCAGGAGTTGGGTCCGCATTTAAAGCTTTTGTGCCCTAAAATACACTAATAGATGCAGGGTCAATATAGTCCAAAGCTTACAGAAACAAAATTGCACCAAAGACTAGTAGTCCTAAACAATCAACACAAGACTCTCATTCTTTCTTATTGTCAAAATAAAGGGCTTTAGCCTCCAAGTATTGTCTTTTAATCCCTTGTACATCACCTTCTTTTTTGTAATCAAGTAAGAACTCAGGTTAAGAGATCCCTAAACCTTTTGCTAAGTCCTTAACATCAATTGTCTGTCCAATTCCCACATAAGCTTCTTCCTTAGAAAAATTTAAGAACCTATCAAATTCTTCCAAAGTCGGTGCTAGTTGAAAATTTTGAAAGGTAAAACACCTCAACAGAGGATCGTAGGACGGAACCAAGGTAGATATGGCATCCAATTGTACATCCACATTTGTCAATTCAATGGTATCCCCATAACAGCGAGTAAACATCTTCAAAGCTCTTTCAGACAGTTTCCCTTTGATAATCTTGATCTTCGTCATATCTGGCTTGACGGGACTAAAATAGACTAGTTGTTTCTCTTTGGCATCTATTTTTAAGATACTCACCAAAAACCATTGATTATTTTTTTTAATCCTGTGAATAATACAAACAAAGAAAATGGAAAGTGATGAATATGTGAGATGCAAAATGTATGAATGCATGATGATGCAACATAGTAACGAGATTTTTGAAAGGTATCCTTAGTCGGTAGGTTCCTAGTTTCGGCTTACGAATATTCTACCCTCTCCATAAGGTGTCTTCCTTAAGGGTATCATGGATAACACTAGAGGGAAAGGCACAAGGGCCTCCCTTAAGTGGAGCCTCTTTATAGACTGAAACATTCGTCTCTAAGGTCATTAAAGGTCTCACCATGAGATTTTGGTTTAAGGGTTATACAAAAAGTCATAGGTTTCATTACAAAGTCCTACCCTCCAAGAGGATACCTCTTGAGACATATTTCTTTTTTGGAATTCCACCGACTCTAGGCGAAGTCGTCACAAAAACTCATAGGGATGATGTATCCCCTTGGCCAATAGATGAACCTTCTTTCTAGGTTTTTGAATATATATATATATATATATATATATATATATATATATATATATATATATATATATATATATATATATATATATATATATATATATATATATATATATATATATATATATATATATATATATATATATATATATATATATATATATATTTGAAATAAAATCCCGCCAACAAATGATAAAAATATAATAATAATATAATAATAAACAAAATAAATAAATAAATAAATAAATAAATAAATAAATAAAGAAAATATAGAAAAATACCAAAAATAAGAAAAACCCTAAAACCCTAAAACCAAAAGGAAAGGCTTTTATACCCTTGGGTTGAATCTCCAGCAGAGTCGCCAGTTGTAATAACCGGAAAAAAATATAGAGTCACCACCATTAATATTTATCCTAAGATGGGAATATAACAGATAACCCTAATTTGATCAGAGATTCTAAGATGTTGACTCGCTTTAGACGAAGGGAAGATGTTAGGCACCTTTCATCTACCTTGTTCACAAGGATACTAGAGTTTACATTTGAGGTTTACAAATAGGATTTTAATTTTTTAGTTAGGGGAACTCGCCACAACTTTAAGTCGTATGACTATGTATCCTCTTATGAGGAATCAGAGTCCCAATTCGTAGTTCGTAGTTGTTTGGTTAGTTTTTTTTTATGGATTATGAAAATATCTCGAATTCTCCTTAAACCATGTCTGGGTGTGTGAATAGCAGAACTATAGACGAAGTTTGCAGTCGATAAAAGAAATTTCCCTAATTCTTTTTGAAAATAAATATATATTTGATTTATGTTAGTAGGAAAAAGTTAGTATTTGATTGGTTAGATGTTATCGAATATATTATGCAATATGAGAAAATATATTTCAGTGCATGAGAAAAGTATTTTAATGCAATTAAGGTATTTAAAAAGGGTTAGTATTTAAAAAAAGAGTTTAGATGAATAAATAAAGATTTTATAATTAAAAAAATATATTAAACATTAAAATATCCAATAATTTATTATTATGAAAAACAATGTAATAAATAAATAAATAATAAATACATAAATGAAATTAAAAAATAAATTAATTTCATTTAAAAAAACGCAGGGGGAGGGTATAAAATTAGTTGGTTAGTAAGATGTTGATATAAAATCTAGATATTGGATTTGACTCAAAATGCAGGGGGGTTGATTTGCACGTGGTAGTAAGAAGGAATGTGTTGGGGGTTGATTTAGTAATGGGCTATGCCCAAATGTAATTGGAGAGGGTTTGATGGGTTCCATGTGTGTGCGTGTATAGAGTTATCGTGGGTGCAAAGTTATGGATCATTTGATTAAGATTAAAGGTTCATGATTGAAGGCGCACGGTAGAGAGGTTCATACGAGATCACAACATATTATATTTTTTTTCCATTTCCTCTTCATTTTTCCTTTCATATCCACTTCATCCTTCTATATATATGTTCTTCGTTCTCTCGCCTCTCTCTTTTGTCTCACAACAACAACAAACATAGCCCCACCCTAAACCCTAAACCCTAACCTATACAGCGGCGATGAACCCTCCTCAGCCCCAAATCAAACCACAATTACCCTCAAATCAACACAACAAGCATAAATCGCGACAATTAAAAGCACAAAAGCTATGTATTTCGTTACCTTTGATTCAGTGTTTTGTATTACTTTTCCCCCCGATCTCACCTTTTGATTCCATTTCTTTCTTTTTATTCGCAGGTAATGTCGAATGATGACGATGGATCGAGCGACAGTGCAATAGAGAAACTCTAGGGTTTTAGATTTTTAAACCCTAAGTCTACACGAAGCGGAAATTCATCCAAAGCTCACAACGGTAGTGTTCGTCATGCTCTCTTCTTCTACTCCTTCTTTCTAAATTTTCTCCCTTTTTCTCTTTTCAATTTTAGAGTTAGGGTTTTATAGAGTTTTGAATTAGTCATATTAGGAAAATTTTGTTAATTTCTGTTAGAATTTTAGATGATTGAAGAATTAGGGATTTGATTGAAATTTGTTTTGATGTGAACATGTAATTTGGATGATTCTGCATAAAATCCAGATTTGATTTGTATAATTTTTTTGATTGAGAATGATTTTTTTTGTAAATATTGGATTCTATTTAATCTGTGCAGTATCTGTTTTTGGGCTTGGTTTGTGTTGGCATAGAGATGAAGAAGAAACGCTCCTTGGGCGCCGCGGCTGGAAGTTGAGCATTAGGGTTTAGATACCCTTGCCGTTTGACTCGGTCATCAAGTCAATAATAATTAATTATAACATTAACACCAATATTAATAATATATATAATGAAATTAATAATAAAAATATTTGATAATAATAGTTATAATCATAATATTAATTTATAAGACGGTTTTAGGAATAATATTAATAACAATGTTTTTCTAAATAAGGATTTATTATAATCAGATGATGATAAAAATAATATATGGAAAATAAATTTGTAAAATATAATCTTAAAAACACATGTTGACTTTGTCAACAACTAAAAAAGGCTCCAAAACCTCTTAATGGACCATCAAAATTTGATAATCCATTTTGTAGCAATACAATCATATATAAGAAAATGGACCTCTTCCCTATTATTTCGAAATGAATCAAAACCTAATGGGCCATCAAATTTTGATGGTCCATATTACACTCTTCTCATACTTTTTGAACCCTCATAAAATGATATCTCAAAATAGACAATTCGAACAATATGGTTAAATATTTTAGAAAAAAAATAGTAACATATTATGACTATTTGATGGGGCCAATTTGGGGTATGACACTGAGCTTGGTTATCTTTTTCAGAATTCCGTTTGAAGCATGCGGAAACGATTTATTAGAGTTTTCTTTATCATAATTTCTTTCTACATTAGAATCTTCTAATCTTGTACCTGAAAAAACATTCTAAAAACTCTTGCATATATAATTCGTTAGAAATGTAAGCAATTAGATTTAGAGAATTATGTATGCATCAAAATTATCATTATGCTTTCTCCCCTTTTTTTTCATAATAAAAAAAATTTCATTGATTGATAAGATGGTGAGTACATGAGAAAAACAAGATAGAATAGAACAACAAAAACATGGTTTCCTAGAAATACCTATGTGTTAGAAGAATATGGAAGTTTCTAAAGAATCTTCTTGAGCATATTCGAAACACTTATGTTGAAAGCTTCCTGTTTATCAAATTTTTCATTGACATGCGCTTGTTCCTTTCTCAATTCTTCAAGAGTTTGTAGAACAATAAAGTCTTTTGGAACATTGGAGGTATCTGCAATAACTTTCTAAGCAGCTACTTTTCTGGAAGCTTCTTCTTCAGTCTGTTTCAGTGCAGATTCTTGAACAATCTTTTCTTGAATCTGAATAGAGAGATTTTTTAATGTTAGGGCCTCGACAGCTATCTATCTGTTGAACCTGATCCATTTAAAGTTTACACTTAAAGAGTGATGAATGATGTTGGATTCTTCAGTGAGTCTCTTCACTCTTCTTACTGGATTGTCATTTAAATTAGATATTACTTAATTAAGGTTAAGACTAGGAAATTTAGGATTAGGATTGGTTTCTTCATCAGAAGTAGTTTAATTAGAAATCATTTTGTCAGAGTCATGTGAGTTGGTGGTGACTAAGAGATTACTATCAGAAGGTTGGTTATTAGAAATATGCATTACATCTAAATGCGAGTTTTCTGCATGAATTAAAGTTTCTAAAATTGAAAGGTTGTGGTTGTGTCTCTGAAATTTGTTGGTTGAATAAAGATTTTCAAAAGAAGTATGGAAAAGACATTTACAGAGGATGTAGAAGCTAAATTTGGTTAAGATAAGGATGTCAAGGGTGTTGGTGGTTTGAAAAATATTTTAGGAGTAATTGGTGAGGAGGTATGAGTTTTATATTTCTCAATAAGACTAGAAGTATTAAATTATGGAGGTGGCATGGAAGTTGATGAAGTAACTCTTTTAAGGTTAGAACAAAGAGTAGTAGTATTTTGAGAATGAGAGGACTTACTAAATGTCTCATCATAAGTTGTAGAAGTAGTGTTTCTCAAGTAAGTTCCGGATGTTGACAATGCTAGAAGTTTTTGCTTCTTTTATGATGTCTGAGAGACTCCATGTTTCCTCTTAGAGGGTGAAGATTCAAGAGGTGCATCCATGAGATCTTCAAAAGGAATCCCAGAAATGTCTACTCCATCAGCCTCAAAACTTTTCAAATAGTGGGCTACAACTTCAGGTGGATCAAACTTAGTGAAAAGAGGATATCCATCCATTATCATTCGGTTATTTATTATGCTGTTGAAATCTGAAGACATACTTGGTGGGATTAAATCCTACACTTTGTTGATAACTTTTAGGCTTCTAAGATGCTGACCATTAAATGGATTTCCAACTTCTGTATGAGAAACTTCCATAATGTTTAGATTGTGCAAATACCCAATAAGGCCATCTTCAATCAGAATATCTAAAATTAGTCTGCCCAGAGGAACATAGGTCTTTGTAGAGATTCTAATTTCACTGCTTCTCATCTCTATAACCGTATCTCTTAGATATTTGAAGAGAAGAGATAGTAGTGAATCTTTTCTCCCTTCATTAGATAGTATAAAATGTGTTTCTGATCAATGTTTACATTATTGGATGCGTTGGAGGCTGGTTTTTGATGTATGCATCCTTGATTGATTTTGAACCACACCTTCATATTCTTGGATATATGTTTACATTTAGAAGATGATTTTCCTCTAAATCACTTTTGATTGCCTTAAGTATAAATTGTAGGATTTACCACACGATTCAGAAAGTGTGATTTTGACTTCATACAATAAATCCCTTTTCCTCTGATATTTTCCATTCCAACCAAGGTAGCTACAGACTTTTTTGTGATCACAATATTTTTCACCCAGAACGTGCGACACTATATAGTTTTTGTTAGCTTCTACTTATCTCTAGAAATCCTTTACTCGTTTAATGTAATCATGACCATGGAGTCATTCAAAATAGTTTCCCCACCTTGATTGTTCAGTTCTTGTGTTAAATCCATGCCATTTGCTTTCAGATTCTCAAAGTCCACTAATAGTTCACAAAGAACTTCTAGTTGATCGACTGATGTATATAGAAGAATGTGCGGAGGACAATCAAGTATGTGTGGTTTTTTGAGAGGTTCTTGAAATGTTTTAAGGGGTTGCCTTAGTGACAAAGATTCTGGAGGTGGTGTACTTAAACTTGTATGATGAGAAGATTTTTCTTGATTTTAAAGGTCTTGAGAGAACTTAAAAACTTCTTGTTGTTGGGCATTGTCATACCCCAAATTTGCCCATCTAGTGCCAATAATAAACCCATATAGTTTCTTTAGAGGGGTTTATTATTGCTAAATTAAATCCAATATATTTATTTAAGCATATTAGGCCCATTAGGTGGAAGGGTTGATTGAAGTCAACACCTGGTCTTGTAGTATCATTTGAGTTATTATTGCTATTGTTATAATTATTGTTATTATATTATAATTGTTATTATCATTATCTAAATTGCTATTATTTTTATGTTATTTATCATTATTATTATTTTTACTTTTTATATTATTATTTGTTTATTATTCAAATTATGTTGACTAAGTCAACAAAGGGTTTTGAAACTCTAGATTACAAGCGGCGCCCAGATTAACCTGCTTCTTCCCTAAGATAACCTAACAATCCCAATTTCTAGGAGATTGAATCAAATCAAATATTTGATTAAATTTTTTTTATTGATTGAAACAAACTTATACAAGAAAAGTATCCAATTACATCCGAACCCCTAATTTTATTTACAATAAATAATCAAATCAAATCTCTGGGATTGATTTAATCAACCTAAAACTGCCAATCACTGTAACTAATTTCCTAATCTAACAATTCCTAAACCCTATAAATTTCAACCTAAACTATTGATTTTGGATGAAAAAACCCTAAGGAGAATTCTTGATTGATGCGAAACCCCACCCATTACCAAAGCTCTTCATCACTGAAGGATTAGGGTTTCACAATTGAAACTCTAACCCTTTTAGAGTTGAGCCTCCGTTCACTTAGGACATGCAAAAGAAGAAGAACAGGGGGATTGGAAGAGGAGATAGAGAACCAGAAGAGGTAATTACACAAAGATTCACGGCATGGACGGTAACCCTTATAACTTAGCTTAGGGTTATGTTTGTTGAAATTCAGAATGATTGGCGTTTTGGTTGTGTTTAATCGTGTGACTCTAATTTAAATTGGGTTTTTTGGGTTTGATTTAGGGTTAGGGTTCTAATATGTTAGGGTTAGGGTTCATATATATTGATATGTTTTGGGTTTGTGATAGGGTTAGGGTTCATATATATTGATAAGTTTTGGGTTTGTGATAGGGTTAGAGTTCATCTCAGAACCCTAGGGTTCTTAGGGTTTGTTGAAGGCCACCTAGGGTTCTAAGTTGGTTTGAAGATCTGGTTTGGGGATATGAACCCAGACGGTGGAGTTGGTTGAAGATATGAGTTCTCCAGTTGAAGGTCAACCGAGAATTAGGTTTCATGGTGGTTTAAGGGGTGGCTCAGGGCAGCCCAAGGCGGCACAGCTGGCCAAGGTGATTTTCGTTTGCTAGAATTCTAGAGAGAAGGCAGAGCCTATCTTTCTAGAAATATATAAGGGTTTCTTGTTTTCTTGTGTTGAGAGAGGGAAAGAAAGAAAAATGAGCCCCAGGCTCAGACTTCCACTTTTATAATACTTCCTTTTGTTTCTGATGCGCGCTAGGTGGCTCCTTGAGAGCCCCTGGATGAGATGACCGTTGATTGGTCACCCGCGCCTTGCATACCATACTCCCTCAGTCAAAATTGAATCACAACCCTTCATTTTGATTACCCACAAATCAATGCTCCAAGACTAGATTTTAAGGGCTGTTGGATTAGATAAACACGCCAGATCTCGTTAGCACACCATACTCCCTACGCATCTCAACATGAAGTCCAAACGGACCTAGAATCTATTTGGGCTAAGGACCTTTATATTGACACCCCATGTTTTACTTCCTTAGTTATAATATGCACCTCCCCGCGCCATTGAGTTACAAACAACAATTGGGTTTAAGCCTTCACTATCCAGACCCCCTGATTTTACTATTGAACTGAATATACACCCTCCCTTTTGTTTGATTAAATATTTTATTTATATAAATTAATTAATTTAATTAATTTTTTTTATTCATTTATGTAATTTATATACATTTATCATATCATTTTTTATTAGTTTTGGTGCATTAAAATAATTTTGCATTTATCATAAAAACACATTGATAAATAAATATTGAATTATTATTAATGATATTTAATATATTTTTAATAATAAAAAAATAATTATTTATTAATTATTTCTAAAAAATTACTAACTTGTTTCCCATAAATCCACCAAACTTCTTTTATCATTCAAAATTCAATTTTTTTTAAAAATTCATCTTGCATTCTAAGACAGTTAACCAATCAAATTTAACACTTCTTTTTTCTACTAACTTAATTTTAAATTCTATTTTATTTCAAAAAAGATTGTGGTGATATTTTATATTAACTACGAACTGCGTCTACGACTATGCTATTTTCAAACCCAGACAAGGTTCAAGGATAATTTTAAAAACTTCCAAAATCCATAAAAACACTAACCAAACACATACGAACTACGAATTTGGACTTTGATTCTTCGTAAGGAGATACATAGGCACACGGTTAAAACCAAGGCGAGTCCATCAACTAAGAAAACTAAACACTCTTCTCAAATACTTTAACAATAACATACCTTACTAAATAGAAATTCCCTTCTTACTCTTAGACCTAAAAGTGGAGCCCCTTGAGAACAAGGGAGATGAAGGGTGCCTAACACCTTCCCTTCTTCTAACCAAATCGAGAACTTATAATCTCTAAACCAAATTAGGGTTATCCATTCTTTCCCTTCCTTAGGACAAAAAATTAATTGCGGCAACTCATATTTTTTGTCGGTTTCGACAGCTGGCGACTCTGCTGGGGACACAACCCTAGGGTTTAAAGTCTTCCCTATCTTTTAGGTCTAGGGTTTCTTGGGGTCTCTTTTCTATTTTTGGTATGTTTTATTTCTATATATGTTTTTTTATTTATTTATTCATATTATTCTTATTACCATATTATATATTTTTGGTTTGAGATTTTAATTTAATATATAATATCAAACCTTAGAAGAAGGTTTATCTATTGTCCAAGAGGGGTAAACACCCCTACGAGCTTTTGTAATGATTTCACTGAAAGTCTGTTGAGTTCCAAGGAATATCTTTTAGATGGCTAGACTCTGAAGGAGATAGGACTTTGGGATTTAGCCAATGACTCTTTGTATAACCCTCAAACGAAATCTCATGGTGAGACCTTGTACGATCTAAGAGACAAAAGTTTCGGTCTACAATGAGGCTCCATTTAAGGGAGGCCCTTGTGCCTTTACCCTTATGTGTTATCCATGATACCCTTAATAAGACAACCATCATGAGAGGGTAGATTATCCGTAGGAAGATACTAGTAACCCACCTACTAAGGTTATCTTTCATAAATCCCACCGCCATGTTACATCACCACGCATACATACATCTTGCATTCCAAAAATATTCATTATTTTTGCATATTTTGTTGTCTTATTCATAGGATTTCTAAGAAAAAATATTCAAAGGTTTTTGGTGAGTATCCTAAAGATGAATACCAATAAGAAATAAACTATTTGAGTTAGTGTCGTGATTCCTGATATGAAGAAAACAAAGCTGATTAAGGAAAAACTGACTGAGAGAGCTATTAAAATGTTTGTTCGACGCTATTGGGATATACTTGAGTTGACCAAAATAATTATACAAGTGGAAGTCGTCACAGCCCTAGCTCAGTTCTATAACCCTCCACTCAGATGTTTCACTTTCGAGAATTTTCAGTTGGCACCTACCTTGGAGGAATTTGATAGGATCCTTGATTTCTCTAGAATCAAAGATGAACCTTACATGGGGATTGGGAAAACTATAAATGTCCTAGATTTTGCTAAAGAATTAGGAATACCCTCTACTGACTTGTTGATCAATTACAAGAAATATTATGGAGTTCAAGGGATTAAAAGACAATATTTGGAGTCCAAAGCTCTTCATTTTGCTGATAAGAAAGAATGGGGGCCTTGTGTAGACTGTTTGGCTTTACTTATCTTTGGTTTAATTATTTTTCAAATATTTTGGATTACATAGATCATGTTGCTATTAGTGTGTTTTGGTCCGTAAAAGTGTGAAGTATTGATCCCACTCATGCTTTACTTGCTAATGTTTATTACGTTTTTCATACTCGTTCTGAAAAAGAAAGAGGCGTGTTGAATTATATGTATACCTCTAGACAGTTGCGACAGGAGCTTGAGTTTGAAGATCAACATATTCAAAGAGACTTTGAAGTATTTGAAAAGGAGAGTCTTAAACAAAAATGTTCGACCAAGGGATTATTTAGTGCTACTTTCAACTTGGATTCCCACAACCAAAGTTTGGAGGATGCTGCAAGAGAAATTATAAGAATGAAGAGATGGTACGAAAAAATCCCTACAAGACAAAAAAGAGATGCAAGAGAATTTGAGGGCCCAAATTCAAGGGCTAGCAGAAGGTCATCTAGAATAAGAAGAGAAAATACAGTATCTCACTACAAGACTCCAAGATAACCAAGAATCAGATGTAGGAGAATGCCTCAAGAGGATGAGGGCAGAAAGACTTCTTGCCTAAAAGACAAAAGAATATGAACAAATCTATCAAGAACTAGAAGGCCTCTGAAAAGACTTCATCATTCAAATGGAACTCTATAAGAAGATGAAGGATGAAAAGATGTATTGGGAAGGACAATATGTGGAGATTTCTCAAGCGGGAGAAAATAACAAGGTTATAATTTCAACACTATACAAGGAGTATCTAAGTGTAATAATCGACAAAAAAATATATAGATTCCCCACCATTGATTTTTATCCTAAGGATGGGAATATAACAAAATAACCCTAATTGATGATACATAGATTCTAAGTTCTTGACTCACTTTAGACGAAGGAAAGGTGTTAGGCAGCCTTCATCTACCTTGTTCACAAGGATACTAGGGTTTAGGTTGAAGGTTTAAGAATAAGATTTTATTGTTTTAGTTAGGGGAACGCGTCTTGGTTTTTAAGTCGCGTGTCTATGTATTCTCTTATGAGGAATCAAAGTCCCAATTCATAGTTCAAAGTTGTTTGGTTAGTTTTTTTTATGGATTATGGAAATATTTTGAATTAATCCTTGAACCAAGTCTGGTTTGAAAATAGCGGAATCGTAGGAGAAGTTCGCAGTTAATAAGAAAAATATCCACAATCCTCTTTGAAAATATCTTGTAATTTTGAATTAAGTTAGTAAAAAAGGTTAGTGTTTGATCAGTTAGCTACTTTCAGTATGATATGCAAAAAAATAAATTTCGATTGAGAAAATATTAAATGCAATTAAAAATAGGGTTAATGTTTTGAAAATTTATCAAATGATTATTTTATAGTGTTCTAAAAACATGTTAAATATTTTTAATAATATTTATTTATTAATAAGTTTTACATGCAAAAATATATTTTTATGTAACAAATATTAAACAAATAAATAAATAAATGAAATTATAAAAATAAATTAATTTTATTTTAAAAATGCAGGGGGTGTAAATTTAGCTTGGGTAGTAAAACCTGGGGGTGTGAATAACAAGGCCCAAATCCAGATATTGGATTTGGCCTAAAATGCAAAGGGGGTGAATGTTTAATCGCGGTAGTAAAACTGTAGGGTGCGGATAACATTGGACTTGAGCCCTTCGTTTAGAGTCCAATTATGCAGCGGGTTTGACTTGTAGTTAAAAAGAGTAAAGGAAATAGGGCTGGGGTGCGATTAGGAAGGGTCATGCCCAAAACATAATTTACTTGAGGCCCGCATGGATCCAGTGTGGTGTACATATAGTTTTATCATGGACTAGCGGGATTAAACTCGTTTGATCGTGATCAAAAGGCAGAGGTTGAGGGTGTACGATAAGGGTGATGCATCAGAATGCGGAGGGAGTTTATAAAAACAAAAATCAGAGCATGTGGCTCATTTTCTTCCCTTCTCTCTCTACATATAAAAACCAAAACCTTTGTAAATTTTAGAGAGATAACCTCTTTCTTCTCTCCAGGCGATCAGAAATTTCTCCGTCGGCTAGAAATCAATTCCATCGACGGTTCCATCCTTAGCCATCATAGGCAACCTAGAACCACCGTAGATATTCATATGGGTTCTCACGAACCCTAAAAACTTTATCCAACCGTAAGAACCCTAACATAAATTCATCAAAACCCCACGAACCCCAAGAACCCTAGAGTTTTGAGATGAACCCTAAGTCAAACCTAACCCTATCTCCAAACCTAATCGTGTTGGTTTTTGAGTGCGGCTAAGACGGGGCAGAAAAAAGTAGATTGCAGATTTTTATTCTTTTATGTGATGATGTTCTTATTTTCTTGTTTGTGTATGAATATGAAAGTGGTAAATACAAAAAATAAATAACACAAGATATTTATGCGGGTTCCCCTTACACTTCGAAAGTACTTCAGTCCCCTTAACAACATTTAAGAGATGTCACTATAGTTAGAATTATTGTACAAGCTATCCATATCCAAATGTTATGCTTACTATCTAACTTATAGGGAGATCAAAGGCTTTAACTATCCTTTAAGATCCAACCAAGTACATGAAGAACAACCCTATTCAATGTACACACTTGTTTCCAATAATCTTGAAAACAAGGTAACCAATACAATATAGAAAAAGAACAATCCTCCCTTGATACTCTCTTGCTTCCGACAATCTTGGACAACAAGGTTATACCATAATCACATTAAAAAATGATTAGAAACAAATTCTTGAAGTAGATATGAAAGTTGATAATCAATGTCAATACAAAGTATTGTTCTATTCTCTTTTAAGACAACAATACAATGAATATATTACACAAATGCTTAATCCATATGATGAAGCTTTTTTAATGATGTATTTTAAAATGTAAGAGTAAAAGTTTCATACAAGATCAAAATATTAATCCTTGCACTTGCTTGAAAATGAAAAACAAAATGTTGAATTATATGTTGTGATTGTTGTTATTTTTGTGTGTGTTTATACTTCATAAATATTTGAATTATATACATATATTACAACCTTTCAAAAGGTTCTAAATGAGTGTATAAGTGCAATGGTTCATGGACAAATGCAAAAAACAAATAGCATTCAAAACAATCTTGTTTTTGAAATTTGTTTCAGCGGTAACCGGTTACCAGAATGAAGTAACCAGTTACCCATGCAGGTAACGTTATATTTTTTTGGAATGCTGAAGCCTGCAACCGGTTACCAAAAACCTGTAACTGGTTACCACTGTATGAAAAATTAAAATAACCTTTTTAATGTCTTGTAAATTCAATGTTACTGATATTAAAAGCCATGAAACATGTATGCATAATATTAGACATATTTTGAGCAATATAGTAACATACTATATTGAATTGGAGTCTTGGACCATAATGAAGATCAAATACCAACGTCTTCTTTAGGAGTAACTTAGCATGCAAGCCAAAAGTCCATTTTGAGTAGATACTTTTTCTTCTTTTTTTTTAAATAATGCCTTTTTCCTTGACCATGATGTTTGTAATCATCAAAACATAAACTTGATGAAACATGACTTTACATTCTCCCCCTTTTTGATGATGACAAACAATTGTTATATGAAATGCTTTGGATCGCTTGAAAATTCAATATGCTCCCTCTATCAATGATAACTCCCCCTTGATCAATGCGTCTCCTTGATGAATAGAATAAGTTGATAATTTCTGCAAGAGATAGAGACAAAGCATACACATATATCTTCTCCCCCTTTGTCATTAGCAAAAAGGAAGAAAAAAGAAACAAAATAATATCATAATCAAAATAGAATAAGAGCATGATATTAGTTGACTTATCCTTTAGAAGATTTTGTCTCAATCCTTCATTATGAAGTACTTCTTCATTGGATATGAAAGTTAGTACTTATATTTTCCTTACCAAGAATCATTAATTTGATATTGTCCTCATATGTGACATATCCCTTGGCCTATTAGATTTGAAAATTTTGTTATACCTCACATCATATGCTTGGATCAACCACTTGTTAATATATCACAGATTTTGAAGTGATCTTCAAGAAAACCTACAAAACAAGTTAAGTTTTTCTAGATACCCAAATTTATTTGGGTCCTTCATGGTTATTTCCTTTCTTGACCCGCACATAATTTTTACTAGTAGCATTAGAAATTTATGCATGACAAGCATTATGAGTGTGACCAATAATACCATAATATAAACAAGTAGGAAGAAAGTTACTTGTAACATAATTTTTCTTTTTAGCAATTATTTTCTTAGGATAAAAATTTCTAACCTTTTCTTCCTCTTTACCATCAGAATAATGTAATACCATAAAAGCAAGATTTGCATATTCGCCGTTTTCCGAATCAGATAAAGAACTTGTATCACCTTCTTCAATGTAAACCTTGTTGGATTTTGAGAATTTTATTCTCTTGTAAGCATTTTTCTTGGATAACTTTGGGCACTCAATCCTCGTGTGTCCCCCTTTTCCACATTCATAGCATTTGACTTTGTGTAGGGACAAAGAGCCTTCTTTATTTCTGAAAAGTTTCTTGCTTTTTGCAAAGTTGGAAGATTTATCATTATTAGCAAAAAACTTACTGAGGCTTTTTACAAGATGCATGAATTCTTATGAATCATCTTCATCAAGTTCTTTCATTGAGTTAACTTTTAATGCAACGCCTTTGGAATCCTCATCTTGAATCTCATGGTGTTCTAGATTTTTAAATTCGATTTCATGTTCTTGAAGTTTGCCGAACAATTCCGAGGATGTCATTTTTGAAAGTATTTTCTTTTCCGATATAGCTGTCACTTTTGGTTTCCATTCCCTGGACAATGATCTAAGCACTTCAAGATTTAATTCATCATTAGTAAAAGTCTTACCGAGTGCCATCAAATGGTTCGTTAGATGAACCAATCTCTTTTGCAAGTCAAGAATTGTCTCCCGGGGCTGCATTTTGAAAAGTTCATACTCTTGGCTTAAAGTATTCAATCTTGACCTCTTAACTTCAATGGTTCCTTCATGAGTTTCAACTAAAGTATCCCAAATTTGCTTTGCTATTGTGCATGCATAAACAAGAAAGAATTCATTTGTGCACCGTAAAGAAGATTGATTGCTTTATTATCATAAATGACATTTTCTTATCATCGTCATCCCATTAGGTTTTAGGCTTTGATGTTCCGACACCATTGACAACACATATAGGAATAAACAGACCATTTTGGACAGCATCCCATATGCACAAACCCCTTGCCTATAAATAGAGGAAGCATTTGCAAGAGAAAGAGGTTGGGAAAAGGTTAGGAAAAATAGAGAGAAAAGCCAGAAGTCTTGTTGTAAACTAACCATCAAAAGCCATAACGGTCCAAAAAAGCTTATACTCTTGAGTTTTAAAGTCCAAATATTTGGAACTCCCACACCTTGCAAGCTCTGTCCAAATATATAAGCACCTCACATACATCACCTAGAAATTGTTCAAACTCAAGAACAAACTTCTACAACACCTCTGTTTTCTCTTCCAATTTCAAGAAAAGTCAAGACAACAACTCAAACTCAGAGTATAAAGATCCAACTCCAATGTAAGTTTCTTGACTTTAGTTCTTCATTTCAAGCATCATTAGTAATTCATTTTTGAAGACAAAAGTGTAGTAACCATTGTCCTTGAAGCTAACCTTTTGTTTATCTTCCATTATTTTCATTATGTGTTGAGAACTAACCCATATATGCAGCAAAACAATGTTGAAGTAGAAAAAATGACAGTATGAGTCGACACATAGCCTTATGAGTCGATACATACTGCTTTACAGGCCCAAAACAGAAGGAAAAAATAGTGCATGAGTCGACACAAAGCACGTATGATTTGTCACATGCAGTGTATGAGTCGACACATACCATTATGTATCGACTCTTACTGAGTTGATTTGGCAATACAGGGGCAAGGAAAGTTATGTGTCGATGCATGTGAGCTTGTGTTGACACATAATAGTTCAAAATGCATTTTTCCTTCTTTTTACACTATTTTTACATTTACTTCATTGTTATTTGATATGGTTGTAATATTTAAGTTCCTATTTCATCCCCCATTTTTAAATTTACCCCCGTCCCCAAATGATGTAATAGCGTAGGACTTTATATTTCCGCAATTTATCGTTTCAAATACAAATGCTAGTAATTAGGATTTTGTATGGAAAGACTAAAACCAATCAATAGAAAACCCTAATGAAAGACAAAAAGAATGCATGAAAATCAATACACTTGCACACAAATATCCTTAGGGTAATCCCGCTTTGTTGCCTTTCGGAAAATATTCATGTCCCTCGAATATGGGTGCTTTAGCAAAGACCTTCAATAAAAGATCATAGTCCCTCGATGACCCTCAATGTTTCCTTCGGTAAACGATTTAGTCCCTAAACAACATTGCTAAAATGTCCCATAGGTTGCCTTCTATGACTATACAAACGTCCCCACTCCCGTCCCTTTACATCCAAAGATAGGGTTACTTACCAAATGGATGGTAAAATAACAATGTCAAAGGAAAAAGGAAATGAACATGAAAGACTTTTTTGAGTAGGTAGAATGCTCCTAGTTATTTGCTCAAATTCAAAACAAACACATCCTTGTTATTTTCAAAACAAAGACCAACACTTTCAAAACACCTTTCAAACTTGAAAACATTTTCAAAAGATCAACACTTTATATACATTCTTACGAACGAGAATCATTACAAAGTTTGTCTAAACGATGGCGCCTTTTAAAAATACTTTCAAAAACCATACAAAGAACATTTTCAAACAAAAGAAAGTGATCTAGCAAGTAACTAAGAGCCCATGGAAAACCATGGATGAAAAGGGTGCTAATACCTTCCCTTTTCATAATCTACCCCCCGAACTCAAGAAACAATCTCAAATGTATTTCCTGTGCTTTTTCACCTTTCCTTTTGGATAAAAGAAAAGTCGGTGGCGACTCTTGCTAACTGTAACATTTGCGATAAAATGTGAAACACACCAAGTCAGTTCTCCCACCATATCACAGAAATGGCGACTCTTCTGGGGAAAATTCTAAAAGTGGGGTTACCTTAGGGTTAAATCAAATTTACTTGCTTTTGTTGTTTGACTTGTATGCTTAGCATTTTGGTTCTTTGTTTGGGTTTGAGTCCTCTACCTGGATTTGGGGTACCTTATAGGTAAGTAGAAATACATTGTGGAAACTGTGCGGGGTATACCGACACGGTCTAAGCAATAGCTACGTTAGTGCGACATATTTGTGGGTACCGGTAGACCTTGAGTAGTCAAGGAGAATACACGGCTGCTGAGTGATGTCATGAAGCACTAATGAACTTTTAGAACCTTTACTTGACCAAATTGGCTTTTAGGAAGTAGTGAGATAACCGGCTTTGGTGCAGTCCGAAGTATGTAGATACTCGATACAACATTCATTGCGGTTTGGTTTTTTGGGATATTTCGGTCGCTATTAAAGAGGCTTGTGCTGAAACAATGACCAAAGAAACAAACCAGTGATATTGAGCTCCTTAGAACCCAATTACTATTGCTACGACAGGTTTGAGCCAACTAAACTTCAAGAGGGTACTTACCTATGAGACTACATGCAAGCCTAAACCTAATGATTTGTTTGCTTTGTTTGTATATGTTTACTTGTACATAACATCATACTCATACTCACTAACCATTTCAAGGATTTTTGGATTTACCTTTGTTCTGTTTTGTGTGATATGGATTTTATTCGCAGGAAAAACTTTCAAGTCAATCTTGTAAGGATCCCTCCTCAACTCAAAGATCTAGCATCAAGGATTCCTGAAAATTCTCCATTTACCGAAAGACATGGTTGCCTAATAAACTTGGTTACCTCCAACAATGATGAAGACATGATGAAGGTGCTCTTTCAGTTCTTTGATCCTCTACACCATTGCTTCACATTTGCCAATTATCAACTTGTGCCAACTTTGGAAGAATTCTCCCAACTCTTAAGGATTCCCTTTCTCAATAGGCTACCTTTCAACGGTACGGAAAGAGATCCAAAGCCAGAAGATATTGCTCAAGCTCTACACTTGAAACCATCCGATGTTACAACTAATTGGGAATCAAGGAGTGGTGTCAAGGGTTTCCTAGCAAAGTTCTTGTTTGAGAAAGCCCAAAACTGTTGGAACTCTTTGGATTTGAAAGATTTTGAGGAAATTGTGGCTCTCCTCATCTATGGGATGGTTTTGTTTCCAAATCCTGACCAACTCATAGATGTGAACACCGTCAAAATCTTCATGTCTCGTAACCCGGTGCCTGCTTTGTTAGGGGACATCCTACATTCCTTTCACACTCTCACTATGAGGAAAAGAGGTATCCTTATGTCTTGTACTCCTCTCTTGGCAAGATGGTTTATTTTGCATCTTCCCCAATCGGTATTGAAGAATGAGCAAGGTTCAAGGTGGTCACATAGGTTGATGGCGCTCAGACATTCAGAAATTCATTAGTGTTCCTGCTCTTTGGAGAATATTACTATCGTCGACCGTGATAGAGAGTTCCCTAATGTCCCTTTGCTTGGCATTAGAGGAGGTATCACTTAAAACCCTTGCTTAGCCTTAAGACAGTTTGGTTACGCCCGAAGGGATGGTCCCCATGAGATGCTTATTCAAGATTTGGTATTTGACTATGAGAATGACGATCAAGGTTACCGCCAGATGTTTATCCGAGCTTGGAGAATGTTGAACAAGGTGGATAGCAAGACACTAGGAACAAGAATTCCATTCCCCTCAAGACTTACCTTAAATGGACACGAGCTCGTGCTCAGAAACTTGTGATGCCTTATCCCTCCATTTTACCAGTCATCGTGGAGCCTGTGGTCGAAGGAGATGTTCCCTACACTATACTCCATCCCAACATGCCTACCTCTCTCGAAGACTTACAAAAGGGTTGGATTCAGCTTAAAGAAGAACGAGATACTTTCGAAGCTCAATTCTATGCTAGTGAAAAGAGGGTTTTGGAGCTTATGAAGCAGCTACAAGAAGAGAAAAATGTGAACGCTTATCTCGCGCCAAAGAGGATGCGTTCAGTCTTTTTATCTTAGAAAGCTATTTTGTAAGCCCAAGGGGCATGATGTAATATTCCTTGTTTTGACTAATAAAAATTAACGTTTGTTCATTCTTTTGTCTATACAAATTTAAATTTCATTAATCCTTGAAATCAATTGCATATACATATTCCATGCATCATAACATGACAGGTGTTCGCTTAACAGGTTTCCTTATCTTTTTGTTGTTTATTTCAGCAAGACGGATCTAGAGAAAAATGTGATGGAACTCCAAGCCCATAATTCCCAATTTCAGGAAGCTCTACTAGCCCTAGCCAAGGGCCAGCAAGATATGATGGCTTTGCTGGCCGTTAAGAAAAAAACCAAAGAAGAAAGCTCTACTCAACATGGGTAGAAGGTTCAAGGAGACAATCTGTCAAATTCCGGTAGAAGAAGATTCATCTGAAGAGGACGAGAACCAGATTAGTGAGGTCAAGAGTACTCTGTTTGACTGTATCAATGATCAAGTATCCATTGATGATTATTTCAATGAGCAGTATCCACCCACTGATATCAAATACAAGCAGTTAGAGGATAGATTGAAAGCTGTTGAAATCCAAGCCGTCCTCGGTTTAGATTTTGATGATTTGGGTTTGATCTCTGGGGTAGTCATTCCCCACAAATTCAAAATACCAATCTTTGCAAAGTACGATGGGGTCTCTTGTCCAAAACTCCATTTGAAATCCTATGTGCGTAAGATACAACTGCACACTGCTGATAAGAAGCTTTGGGTTCACTTTTTCCAAGAGAGCTTGACTGGAACACAACTTGAATGGTTTTATCAGTTAGATGGTTCTCGTATCAATACTTGGGAGGATTTAGCTACTGCCTTCTACCATCAGTATCAGTACAACTCTGACTTGGCGCCAACAAGGGTTCAGCTGCAAGATATGACCATGGGAAAGAATGAATGATTTAAGGAATATGCGCAAAAGTGGAGAGACCTCTCTAGTAGGGTCCAACCTCCCTTGACTGATAGGGAGAACATCGACGTGTTCATGGGCACTTTATCTGGTCTTTTCTTTAATCTGTTGGTTGGCTGTTCTTCTTCTGGTTTCATCGAAATAATCTTAACCGGTGAAAGAGTTGAAAGTGGCATTAAAAGTGGGAAGATCTCTGTAGCATCTACCTCCACTCCCAATCCTATCAAGAAACCTTTTGCTACGAAGAAGGAAGTTAATGTTGCGTACGGGGAAAGGGCCCATACCAAGAAGAATGATCACCCATCTGTCAATGCTATCCGAATCTCCAATCCAACTCCTACTCCAAGACCATCTGCAAATCATCAACATTTTGAAACTCCAAGAAGACAATTTACAAGGTTGGGCATGACACTATCTCAAGCCCTTCAACATTTACTCAAGGCTAATTTAGTAACATTGCGCGATCCTCCCTCCAACCCTGACACCTCATCACCAAAGTATAATCCGAACGCTAAGTGTACTTACCATTAAAGCAGCCCAGGGCACGAGACTGACCAGTGTTGGGCCTTGAAGAACAAAATCCAAGATTTGATTGATAACAAAACTATTGAATTTGATCCTCCTCCAACGCCAAATGTAATTACCGCTCCAATGCCGAAGCATGACAAAGGTGTTAATGCTGTCGAAGATACAATTTTTGTTACCTCTGTTGAAGATTTGACTACTCCGTTGAATATAATCAAGAACAATCTGTTGAAAGCTGGGATCTTCCCTGGCTGTGAAAAAGATTGTGTGTGTTGTACAAGATGACTCAATGAATGTGAAGGGCTGAAGAAAGGCATAAAACGCCTGATGGATAGCCACAAAATTCTGTTTGAAAAGACTTCGCTTGCCAAGAGTTTGATTAACAAATGTGAAGACCTCTCCATTATTACCATATCAAACAAACCTATTAGGATCACCTCCAAAGGTCCTATTAGGATTTCAAATGAAACCACCATTGCTCCATTAATAATTACCAATCCTGTACCGATTCCTTACTCTTCAAACAAAGAGGTACCATGGAATTACGGTGATGAGGTGTTCTATCATGGGATTAAACAAGATGCCTGGATCGGAGAAGAAAAAGATGACGATGTTGGCAACATATCTGGCTCAAGCAAAGTAACTAGAACTGGGAGAATATTTTCACCCAATATCTCACCACCAGTGGTTACAAAGACGCCCATCCGCATTACTGCCGCCAAGCCAAATATCGATACTAAAGGGAAAGGGAAGGTTGTTGAGCCTGATGTGATTGAAGTACCCTCCAAGGATGTAACTAATGAAGAACCCTCCGCTCGCGAGATGGACGAGATTTTAAAGATCATAAAAATAAGCGACTTCGAAATTGTAGAATAGTTGGGGCAAACCCCTTCTAAGATTTCAATGTTGTCATTGCTACTTTGCTCTGATGCCCATCCTCAGACATTAATCAAGTTCCTGAAAAAAGCTCATGTTCCCCATGAGACAACAACAAACCAATTTGAGAATTGCGTGGCTAGCCTGACAGCTGATAATGGCTTGGGGTTTTCAGATGCTGACTTAACACCTCTCGGGAAGAATCACAATAAAGCTTTACCTGTTTATATCGAGTGAAAAAGGACTACCTTAGCACATGTGCTAGTCGACACTGGTTCTTCTCTAAATGTATTACCCAAGGGGGAACTAGACCTTCTTGACTGTGAATATTTAATCTTGAAGCCAAGTGATATCATCGTAAGGGCGTTTGATGGATCAAAGAGGACTGTTCATGGGTAAGTAGATCTCCCAATCGAAGTGGGCTCCCAAATCTTTAACTCCGCCTTCTATATTATGGATATTCACCCTGCCTATTCTTGTTTGTTAGGTCGCCCGTGGATTCATAAAGTTGGGGCAGTGACCTTAACCCTCCATCAAAAACTTAAATATCCAGTCAAGGGCAGAATAGTCACCGTCTGTGGGGAAGAAGAGTTTATGGTAAGCCACCTTAACTCTTTCAAGTATGTAGAGATGGACGGAGAATTCATTAAAACCCCCTGTCAAGCCTTTGAGGTTGTACCACCGATGATTGTTGCTACTAAAAATGTTCTTCTGATGAGTCCAAAGCTGTCAAGGCCACGCCAAATATGGTTTCAGTCAAGGATGCCCGCGCGACAATTGAAGAAGGAAACTGTGATACTTGGGGGAAACTCCTCGATATCCCATTTAAAGCAGACAAGTTTGGTTTGGGCTTCACCGTCAAAGATCAGAAGGAAGTGAGGCGTGCTCGTGTTGGAAAGCCACCTCTCCGCATTGGAAGCCATACAGTAAACGCCATGGGTGATTCTGATGACGAAGCTGCATTTGAAGAATGGGTGTATCCAACTACTACGAAGCTGAAGAATTTAAATATAAAGGACTTTGTACCAGTCTCCTTCATTGAGGAGTAATCTACTTGTTATTTCTTTTCTTTCAATTCAAGAACTTGTTGTCTATAATATTTTAACAATGACTTTTCAACCATTTGCCTGGCCCAGGGCACTTTGGTCCATTTGTCAAGGGTTTTATTTATGTTCATCTAATCATATGATCATTCATTACATTGGACTCTTTTGCATTCAAATATTTGTGTTCATTGTCTTTCCTTTATTTCAAAAATATTTTTCAAAAAAAATAGCCATGTATCTTACATGCACACACACACACACACACTCTTGCAGGTCCACATCCACTCTGGATCCTATTGCCAATGACTCTACTATTTCCGACTATGACTTTGAATGTCCTATCAACCAAGCGGAAGACGAAGGCGAGGAAGATTGTGACATACCGGGAGAACTAGCCAGACTTCTATTACAAGAGGAAAAATCTATTTAACTGCATGAGGAGTCGGTTGAAGTTATCAACCTGGGTACTGAGGCAGATAAGAAGGAAATCAAGATCGACGCTAACTTGGAAGGCAATGTCAAGAGCATGTTGGTTCAGATGTTGCATGATTATGTGGAAGTATTTGCTTGGTATTATGAATATATGCCTGGGTTGGATACCAACATCATAGTTCATCGTCTGCCAACAAAAGAAGACTGTCCGCCTGTCAAGCAAAAGGTTCGTCGCATGAGACCTGATATGTCTGAAAAGATCAAAGCTGAAGTGATGAAACAGTTCGATGCAGGATTCCTAGCTGTGACATCCTATCCTCAACGGGTTTCCAATGTGGTGCCAGTGCCAAAGAAAGACGGGAAATTTCGCATGTGCGTAGACTATAGGGATCTGAATAGGGCAAGCCCCAAGGATGTCTTCCCTCTACCACACATTGACGTCTTGGTTGATAATACTGCTTAGCATAAAGTCTTCTCTTTAATGGATGGCTTTTCAGGCTATAATCAAATAAGGATGGCTCCCGAAGACATGGAGAAGACTACTTTCGTTACGCAATGGGGCACCTTCTGCTACAAGGTCATGCCGTTCGGACTAAAGAATGCAGGGGCAACATATCAAAGGGCTAAGGTAGCTTTATTTCATGACATGATTCATCATGAAATAGAGGTATATGTGGATGATATGATTGCCAGGTCACAAACCGAAGAAGAACATCTTGATCACTTGCACAAATTATTCGAGAGGCTGAAGAAGTACAAACTGAGGTTAAACCCTAACAAGTGCACGTTTGGAGTACGCTCTGGGAAGCTTCTAGGTTTTGTTGTCAACAATAAAGGCATTGAAGTTGATCCTGCCAAGGTAAATGCCATCCAAGAAATTCCAATCCCTCATTCTGAAAAAGAAGTTAGAGGATTCTTGGGTCGTCTCAATTACATTGCCCGTTTCATATCACACTTAACTGCTACTTGTGAGCCACTCTTCAAACTCTTGAAGAAAGATCAGGTAGTCAGATGGAACGATGAATGCCAGATTGGCTTTTGAAAAAATCAAAGAATACCTACAAGAACCTCCTATTCTCATGCCTCCAGTTGAAGGAAGACCCTTGATCATGTACTTGACTGTACTATAGAACTCTATGGGGTGTGTTTTGGGCCAACATGACGAGTCTGGCCGAAAAGAGTATGCTATTTATTACCTGAGCAAAAGGTTTATCGACTGTGAAACCATATATTCACTGCTCGATAAAATTGCTGCGCTCTGGCATGGGCTGCTCGCCGGCTAAGACAATATATGTTGACTCATACCACTCTGTTGATTTCTAAGATGGGCCCAATCAAGTACATCTTCGAGAAACCTGCCTTTCCGAACAGATAGCTAGATGGCAAATGATCTTTACTGAGTACGACATTCAATACACGACCCAAAAGGTCATCAAAGGAAGTGTACTAGCAGATCATTTGGCCCATCAAGCTGTGGATGATTACAAGTCAATGAGCTTCGACTTCCCTGATGAGAACATCATGCTGGTAACCGACTGTGCAAAATCTGGACCATATGACGAACCTGAACAAGGATCCCGATGGACTATGGTATTCGATGGGGGCTTCCAATACCTTAGGTAACGAAATTGGTGTTGTGGTCATCTCTCCTGAAGGTTGCCACACTCCTTTCACTGCCAGACTTTGATTCGATTGCACAAACAATATGGCCGAGTATGAAGCATGCATCTCAGGTCTGAAAGTTGATATTGACTTAAGGATCAAGCATTTGGATGTGTTTCGAGATTCCGCCTTGGTGATCATCCAAGTAAAAGGAGATTGGGACACTAAACACTCTAATCTTGTCCCTTACAAGGAACTTGTGCTATCCCTAATTCCTTACTTTGAAGAGATCACTTTTGAGCACTTCCCCAGGGAAGAAAACCAGTTGGCTGACGCTTTGGCAACCATGTATTCAATGTTCAAGGTCAGATGGGACAACGAAGCCCCTATGATAACCATTGAAAGATTCGATGAACCTGCACATTGCTATGAGCTTGACACCGATGCGGAAAAGCCATGGTACCATGAGGTGATAAGATACCTTGAAGCACAAGAGTATCTAGAGGGGGCATCTATCAATGACAGAAAGTTCTTGCGAATATTTTCAGCCAAATTCTTCCTAAGTAACGGGATATTGTACAAGCGCAACCATGATTCGACTCTACTCCGATGTGTGGACAAGAAGGAGGCAGAATAAATCATGGAATACATGCACAATGGTATCTTCCGTACTCACTCAAGTGGACATACAATGGATAATAAAATCTTAAGAGCAGGTTTCTATTGGTCTACAATGGAGACTGATTGCCATCAATATTCAAGAACTTGTCACAAATGCCAAATCTACGCTGACAAGGTCCATGTGCCTCATATCCCTCTGAATGTTATGACCGCTCCGTGGCCATTTCCAATGTGGGGCATTGACATGATTGGAGAGATCAAGCCCACCGTCTCCAACGAACATCACTTCATTATTGTTTCTATCGATTATTTTACCAAATGGGTCGAAGCCGCCTCATTTGCCTCGGTCACCAAGAATGTGGTAGCCAGATTCATCAAACACAACTTCATCTGCCGTTATGGTATCCCCGAAAGGATCATCACCGACAATGGGACTAACCTCAACAATGCTATGATCACTGAGCTTTGCACTCAGTTTAAGATCAAGCATCACAATTCTTCTCTGTATAGACCAAAAATGAATGGCGCAGTCGAAGCAGCCAATAAAAATAATAAGAAGATTATGCAGAAAATGGTAGTAACCTATAAGGATTGGCATGAGATGTTGGCGTTTGCTCTACATGGCTACCGTACTTCAGCTAGAACCTCAACTTAGGCAACTCCCTTTTCCTTAGTCTATGGCATGGAAGCTATTTTGCCAGTGGAAGTTCAGATTCCCTTGCTAAGGATTATAAATGAGGCAGGCCTAGGAGAAGATGAGTGGATTCAAACGAGATTGGATCAACTGAAATTGATTGACGAAAAATGATTAGCTGTTATTTTCCATGGTCAGACGTATCAAAAATGGATGATCAAGGCTTTCAACAAAAAGGTCAAGCCTCGAGTATATCAAGTTGGTGACTTAGTGATAAAACACATCATTCTACCACAAGGCGACCCCAGAGGATAATGGACTCCCACCTATGAAGGACCATTTGTTGTCAAGAGAGTTTTCTCTGGCGGTGCCATGATGCTGACTATCATGGATGGCGAGGATTTCCCACATCCCATAAACGCGTACATAGTTAAAAAATACTATGCATAAGAGACCCGTTAGGTTGACACACCTAAGCAAAATAAGGGCATCCCGGCAAACCAAAAGGTTTGGGCAAAAATTAGGGAAATATGAAAAAGATTGTACACCCGAAAAGTTGAAAACTCGAAAGGGCGACTTGGGCAAAAAAGGGTATCCTGGTTGGCTGAAAACCCGAAAGGGAGGTCCAGGCAAAAGTTAAGGATTAAAAGCGTATGACTATGTCCCGTGGAATCAACACAATCAATTTTATCACCAAGGTCCAAGTTCAAACGGTCCAAGATCAATCCAATCAACTTCTATCAACGGCAAGGGACATTCGAAGATATTGGGGAAATAGTAGAGTTAGAAGGCAAGGAGATCATTTCACATGGCTATTTGTTTTTCATTCTCGATTTTGTTTTTCTTTCGACGATTTCCTCTTACTAGGATCTTCGTATCTCTGTACAAAAACGCCTATTCATGGGCAAAATATCAATACAAATATACTTTGAAGTGCAAACTTTTTGTCTTTGTTTTGAATGCAAATTTGTCCAATGACTAAAATTGAATAAACATATGCATATGAATATAATTAAAAATATTTGGCACATGTGTCCTACTAAGCACCAGCAAGCATCTCTTTAATGTATATCAAATATCCCCACAGAGTTATCTCATTATCATTATCCCCACAAGGACAACTGCAATAAACCTTTCCCCAACAGGTTTTATTTCCCTAACAATAGTTAAAGAACCACATAACTCCCCAACCAAGTTCAAATTTCCCCAACATACAACAATCAAGACACCACGAAGTTCCCTAGTTGAGCATATCTTCCCCAGCCAAGGCTATTACCCCCAAGCGGAGTTTATCCTCCCTAGTTGAGTGTATCCTCCCCAAGTTGAGTCTGTCCTACCTGACTGAGTCTACACTCTCTAGTTTGAATTTTCTTTCAGATTATTGCAAATCATAGGGCCACAACCCCTGATCCCCAATAAAGCCGTCAGCAAAGCCTTTACTATTTTCAAAAAAATACTATGGAGCCTAGACCCGACCAAATATTAGTTGATCTCAATTTCAAGATACTATGAAACCTGGACCCGACCAGATAATAGTCTAACTCTTCAAAGATATAGAAGAACTTGGACTCAACCCGACCAAGGTTTAACTTTTTTTCCCCAGTAGAATTTGCCTCTGCCCCAACAAATTACTGTGAAACCTGGATCCGACAAGATATCAGTTTTCAATTTCATCTTTCCAAGCAAGTTGTTGTGAAGCCTGGATTCGACCAGATATCAATTACCCTCAGAGATTCGTTGTGAAACCTGGAAACCGACCAGATAACAACTAAATCCCCAAACAGTTTATTGTGAAGCCTGGACCCGACCAAATAGCAATTGACATCATCAATCTCAGAAATCTACAAAGCCTGGACCCGACCAGATAACAATTTTTCAAACAGTTTATTGTAAAATCTGGAGCCTGACCAGATAACAACTAACTATAATCCCCAGAGAGACACTATGAAGCCTAGACTCCACCAGATAATAGTACAACTTTCCAAAGACCATGAAACTTGGACCCGACCAAATAGTAGTTACCACTTCAAGTTACTGCGAAACCTGGATCCGACCAGATAATAGTTAACTTCTGTATCCTTAGCAAGTTATTATGAAGCTTGGATCCAACCAGATAACTATTCAATTTCAAGAAATTTTCTGCAAAGCCTGGAATCTGACCAGATAACAGTTAATTCGTCTCTTCCCTCAGTAAGTTGCCATGAAGCATGAATCCGACCAGACAACAGTTAACTTCCGTATCCTCAGCAAATTATGAAGCCTGGATCCGACCAGATAACAGCTGACATTTAAGAGATATTCCCCAGCAAAAGCATCCTTTCAACAAGGTTTAAAGATATGCATATTCTTCATCCCTAACGGAAATCAGGGATTCAACCTCCCAGAATTTCCATAGCAGCAGTCAGAGATTTATTTTACTTGACAGAAACATACATCTCACATTCATACATCATAGCATGTACATACCATATGCATTTAACATAATACCATATCTGGTGAACATCATGCATGCATCTGCATTATACTAACTCTTTTTCTCACAGGTAAAACATCAAGTTTTAGTATAAATCAACAAGATATTTGTGCTAATATTTATTCTAGTGTTTATCAAATTTCCTCCAAATGGCATCTATAAGCCCATTCACCATCCATCTTCAAGTGCAAGTTTCTGGGCACTCTAGTGTTCAATCATCTTTCACCTTCAAGTCACGAATGGCAGACTCGCCAATCTAACTATTCAGGTTTAAGAAGATTGAATAGGGGCAGCTGTTGTACCCCAAAATTTTCCCTCTCATTTCTCAAGGATTCTCTCACAATATCTTCTACGATGTCAAGTTTGCAGCACTGATACATCAATTTAGGTTTGGAATTGGCACAAGGGCAAAATGGTCAATTGCATACTGGAAAGTCAAACTTTGACTTTTTGGTCAACATTACATTCCAAAGATCAAATTTCATCAAGCCATGCAAGAATATCAAGCTTGATCATCAAGAAAGTCAAGAAAGTCAAAAGTCAACTTGAAAAGTCAAGATTTCCAAGACTTAGAAATTTTCTAAGTGTTTTTATACATGATAATTTCATCACTTCATGCCATTCTTTCATCATGATGCAAGATGATTTAAAATAAACTTTCAACATAAAAGTTGTAGATCTCCATGATATCTACAACATTACTTTACACAACTTCTCCTAAATATGCTTGGATCTCAAGTTACAAATTCATTAAGTCATGACATTTTCATTTAACACTTAGAGAAATTTTCAACAGTTTTAGGTCAAGATTTTATCCCAACTTCTTGGCATTTTTTCACATAGTTCCAAGATGATTTTGTAAAAATGGCCAACATGAAAGTTATAGAGGATGTTTCAAGCTTTCCAAAACATCCAAGAGCATAAATTTGTCATACTTGAGCTAGGAGATTCAAGGGCTTGAAGTTGGGCATCCATCTTTGACTTGCAAGTCATTCTAAGTTAAGAACACATAACAAAACTCTCATGATTTGCTGCATAATCTTATGTTGCAGGCTTATTTGCTTGCAAATCTCATTATAATTTAATGCTTACACCCACTCTTGAGCTATTACCTAAGTGTTTAAACCATTGTCCAAAATATCTTTCCATTTATGGCATAAAGGCACCATTGGTATTCTTGAAAAGCAAGCTTTTTGTACAAAGTTTGTCTTGAGCCCATACCTCGCTGGTTGCTGATTATACTTCACCATAAATCAAGGGAAGTAGCTCCTCAATACCAGCAACTTTGGTACTTCATCTTGGGACTATGGAGTACTTGACTTAGTTTGATCTTTGTAATCCAACCAAACCATAACATGTTGTCTTGTAAACCTAATTAGCTCATATGCACAAATCCCTTGCCTATAAATAGAAGAAGCATTTGCAAGAGAAAGAGGTTGGGAAAAGGTTAGGAAAAATAGAGAGAAAAGCCAGAAGTCTTGTTGTAAACTAAACATCAAAAGCCATAATTGTCCAAAAAAGCTTCTATGAGTTTTAATGTCCAAATATTTGGAACTCTCACACCTTGCAAGCTCTGTCCAAACATCTAAGCACCACGCATACATCACCTAGAAATTGTTCAAACTCAAGAACAAACTTCTACAACACCTCTGTTTTCTCTTCCAATTTCAAGAACAATCAAGATAATAACTTAAACTCAGAGTATAAAGATCCAACTCCAATGTAAGTTTCTTGACTTTAGTTCTTCATTTCAAGCATCATTAGTAATTCATTTTTGAAGACAAAAGTGTAGTAACCATTGTCCTTGAAGCTAACCTTTTGTTTATCTTTCATTCTTTTCATTATGTGTTGATAACTAACCCATGTATGTAGCAAAACAATGTTGAAGTAGAAAATATGACAGTATGAGTCGACACATAGCCTTATGAGTCGATACATACTGCTTTACAAGCCCAAAACAGAAGGAAAAAAATAGTGCATGAGTCGACACAAAGCACGTATGAGTCGACACGTGCTGTGTATGAGTCGACACATGCTGTGTATGAGTCGACACATACCATTATGTATCGACTCATACTGAGTTGATTTGGAAATACAGGGGCAAGGAAAGTTATGTGCCGATGCATGTGAGCTTGTGTCGACACATAATAGTTAAAAATGCATTTTTTTCCTTCTTTTTACACTGTTTTTACATTTCCTTCATTGTTATTCGATATGGTTGAAATATTTAAGTTCCTATTTCATCCCAATTTTTAAATTGTACCCCCGTCCCCAAATGATGTAATAGCGTAGGACTTTACATTTCCACAATTTATCGCTTTCAAATACAAATGCTAGTAATTAGGATTTTGTATGGAAAGACTAAAACCAATCAGTAGAAAACCCTAATCAAAGACAAAAACAATGAATGAAAATCAATACACTTGCACACAAACACCCTTAGGGTAATCCCGATTTGTTCCCTTTCGGAAAATAGTCATGTCCCTCGAATATGGGCGCTTTAGCAAAGACCTTTAATAAAAGATCGTAGTCCCTCGATGACCCTCAATGTTGCCTTCGGTAAATGATTTAGTCCCTAAACAACATTGTTATAATGTCCCATAGGTTGCCTTCTATGACTATACAAACGTCCCCACGCCCATCCCTTTACATCCAAAGATAGGGTTACTTACCAAATCGATGGTAAAATAACAATGTCAAAGGAAAAAGGAAATGAACATGAAAGACTTTTTTGAGTAGGTATAATGTTCCTAGTTATTTGCTCAAATTTAAAACAAATACATCCTTGCTATTTTCAAAACTAACACAAACACTGTCAAAACACCTTTCAAACTTGAAAACATTTTCAAAAGATCAACACTTTGTATACATTCTTACGAACGAGAATCATTACAAAGTTTGCCTAAATGATGGCGCCTTTTCAAAATACTTTTAAAAACCATACAAAGCACATTTTCAAACAAAAGTAAGTGATCTAGAAAGTAACTAAGAGCCCATGGAAAACCATGGATGAAAAGGGTGTTAATACCTTCCCTTTTCATAATCTACCCCCCGAACTCAAGAAACAATCTCAAAGGTCTTTCCTCTTCACAATCAGAATAATGGAATACCATAAAAGCAAGATTTGCATATTCTCTGTTTTCCAAATCAGATGAAGAACTTGTATCACATTCTTCAAAGTAAACCTTATTGGATTTTGAGAATTTTCTTCCCTTGTAAGCATTTTTCTTGGACAACTTTGGGCACTCCATATTTATGTGTCCCCCTTTTCCATGTTCATAGCATTTGACTTTGTGTAGTGACAAAGAGCCTTCTTTCTTTCTGAAAAGTTTCTCGCTTTTTGCAAAGTTGGAAGATTTATCATTATTGGAGAAAAACTTACCGAGCCTTTTTACAAGATGCATGAATTCTTGTGAATCATCTTCGTCAAGTTCTTTCCTTGAGTTAACTTTCAATGCAACGCCTTTGGAATCCTCATCTTGAATCTCATGTTGTTCTAACTTTTCAAGTTCGATTTCATGTCCTTGAAGTTTTCCGAACAATTATGCGGATGTCAATTTTGAAAGTCTTTTCTTTTCTGATATATCTGTCACTTTTAGTTTCCATTCCATAGACAATGATCTAAGCACTTTAAGATTTAACTCATCATTAGTAAAAGTCTTACCGAGTGTCATCAAATGGTTTGTTAGATGAATGAATCTCTTTTGCAAGTCGAGAATTATCTCCCGGGGCTGCATTCTGAAAAGTTCATACTCTTGGCCCAAAGTATTCAATCTTGACCTCTTAACTTCAACGATTCCTTCATGAGTTTCAACCAAAGTATCCCAAATTTGCTTTGCCATTGTGCATGCCGAAACACGAAAGAATTCATCCATGTAATGTGCACCTTGAAGAAGATTGTTTGCTTTATTATCATAAAGGATATTTTTCTTATCATCGTCATCCCATGAGGTTTTAGGCTTTGATGTTCCAACACCATTGACAACACATATCGGAATAAATGGACCATTTTGGACAGCATCCTATATTTCTTCTCCTTGTGCTTCTAGATGAGCCTTCATGCGGATTTTCCAAAAGTCAATGTATTCACAACAAAATAATGGAGGCGTATTGTTACTACCACCATCTTTGAAAGTTGGTTGTACCGAAGCCATTCTGGATCGAATAAAAACAAGTTATCTTAACTTGCTCTAATGCCAAATGTTGGTTTTTGAGTGCGCGTAAGACGGGGCAGAAAAAAGTGGATTGCAGATTTTTACTCTTTTATGTGATGATGTTCTTATTTTCTTGTTTGTGTATGAATATGAAAGTGGTAAATACAGAAAATAAAGACCAGAAGAGAGTTATACTGGTTCCCTTCACACTTCGAGAGTACTTCAGTCCCCTTACCAACAAGTAAGAGATTTCACTATAGTTAGAATTATCGTATAGCTTATCCACATCCAAATGTGATGCTTACTATCTAACCTATAGGGAGATCAAAGGCTTTAACTATCCTTTAAGATCCAACCAAGTACATTAAGAATAATCCTGTTTAATGTACATACTTTTTTCCAACAATCCTGAAAATAAGATAACCAATTCAAAGTAGAAAGAGAACAATACTCCCTTAATACTTTCTTGCTTCCAACAATCCTGGACATCTAGGTTATACCATAATCACTTTAAAAAACTGATTAGAAACGAAATCTTGAAGTAGATATGAAAGTTGATATTCAATGTCAATAAAAAGTATTGATCTCTTCTCTTTCAAGACAACAATTTAACGAATATATTACACAAGTGCTCAATGCATATGATGAAACTTTTCTAAAGATGTATTTGAAAATTTACGAGTAAAAGTTTCATGCAAGATCAAAATATTAATCCATGCACCTGTTTGAAAATGAAAAACAAAATGTGGAATTGTATGTTATCATTGTTGTTTTTTTTTTTTGTGTTTCTACTTCAGAAATATTTGAATTATATACATGTATTTCACCCTTTCAAAAGGTTCTAAGTGAGTGTAGAAGTGCAATGGTTCACGGACAAATGCAACAAACAAATAACATTCAAAATATTATTGTTTTTGAAATTCGTTTCAGCGGTAACCGGTTACCAGAATGCAGTAACCGGTTACCCATGCAGGTAACGTTATATTTTTTTGAAATGCCGAAGCCTGTAATCGGTTACCAGAAACCTATAACCGGTTATCATTTATGAAAAATTAAAATAACCTTTTTAATGGCTTGGAAATTCAATGCTAGTGATATTAAAAGCTATGAAACATGTATGTATAATGTTAGACATATTTTGAGCACTATAGTAACATACTATATTGAATTGGAGTCTTGTACCATAATGAAGATCATATACCAAAGTATTCTTTAGGAGTAACTTAGAATGCAAGCCAAAAGTCCATTTTGAGTAGATACTTTTACTTCTTCTTTTTGATAATACCTTTTGCCTTGATCATAATGTTTTTAATCATCAAAACATAAACTTAACGAAGCATGACTTTACAAATCAGATCAAACAACACTACATTGTTTATCTATAACCCTAACCCCGAATCATCAAACCCTAACCCCAATAAAATCCAGAAACCTTTATTCAAATCAAAAACCGATTTCATACATCAACTGGAAACAACAATTTATAAGCCCTAAGCTAAGTGTTAAGCTTACCTTTCCGCAGTAATTTTGGTCATATTAATTTTAATCCTCTCCTCTGAATTCTGCTTCTGACCCTTCTTCTTCGTTAATCGCAGGTACATGGTGCAAAGAAGATTTGAAGATCTTAGGGTTTCTGTTCAGAAACCCTAGATCTGTACGCAAAGGGATGCTCAGAGCTTTTCGGCGGCACTGTGCTTATTCTCCTTCTTCTTTTTTACTCTTTAAATTCTCCGTCGAATCTTTCCTCCCCTTGATTCTTAGAAATTAGGGTTTTTTATAGGTTTAGATTTAGATTAAATTAGGAAAATTTTCGTTGATTTGCAGTTATATTTTATTGATTGAAGATTTAAAGATATTATTTTTTAGGAGAGAAACTCACTAATCAAGCCCTTATAAGAAACACCTTGATCACATGGGAATAAGTATGTAAATTATTTTTCAAACCTCCACTATATCTATATCTAAATATAATGGAGGTATTAAAGAAAGAAATCTTGAAGCTACTCAAAGTAGGTATAAGGTATTCATGTGAAGAAGTTATCGTCCTTTACCAAATTTAGTTTTGATGAAAACAAAGGTTGATGAAGACTATCAATTAAGAAATAACTTATAAAGTCACATGATGAATTCTTTCTAATTTTGAAGCTTAAATCAAGATTTATGATCATGATTACGATTAATGAAGACAATGGTGATCAAGGAAGAAATATTGATGAACAAATGTTGAACTATGGTGAATCTAATAAAGCTACGAATCAAGATCAATGATCAATAATTAAGGTTTGTTGTAATTCATAATAAACCTCTTAAGATTCTAAAGAAAATCATATCAATCTTCATCTCTAAAAGCCATGAACACCATGCATGAAAACCATTGAAACTAAGCCATCAAAAGATGATTTCTGCACTTTTTAAATCTGGTAATTGATTACATGATTTAATAAATTGGTTACCAATAGTTGTTGTCTCATTTTTTAAATGTTAGAAAAGCTGAGTACTTCACTTTTTAAATGAAGTAATTGTTTACCCGATTTAAGAAACAATTTACATGATTTTGAAAAGTTTTAAAACATTCCAAAATTCAATTTTGTGCTTTTTCCATGAACCATTGCCATCCTAATACATTGCAAACCTTGATTAATCATATACAAATCTATGCATATGATCATAAAAGTTTCTTAACATATATTTAAGGAACAAGCATCACAATTACCATTGACCTCTTTCATACCAATTTTAAATACAATTCAAATCAATTTTCTAAGTATTCATTCATTTTCAAAATATTGAAACTTTGTGCATAACCTTCAAATCATTCAAAAAAAATTCATAACATATTCTAAACACTTAAGGTTTATATAATATTGAATTGTAACATTGAAAATAAAGATAAATTTTCATCTTAGAATTCATTCAAGATTCAAATACTTAAGATTATTAAAAAAATATGTTGTAACTTAATTAACAAGTTTGTGATGATAAGTTGTAAAAGTTTATTTGAATTGGAGCAATTAAAAATCTACCATAGTGTTTGGTGTTTTGTGAAAAAGTTTCTTTGAATTGAAGTAATTCAAAGTCCACCATAGTGTTGATTTTTATGTTAGAAGATTGTAAGAGAGATTTTGGTGGAAGAATTTCACAAAGAGCTAACGTAGTGAAAATTTCTTCGAATTGTGAAAGACTTAGATGTGCCTTTAATTATAAGAGAAATTAGGATAATTCCTTGTGTTCATTTATTTTATGTACTATTCATTCTAAGAACCATCAAAATCAATATTTACTTTGCTTAAAATAAAAATTCAAATACATCCTCTCTTAAATTACACTTTGTAGTTACAATATGATCTTTGACAATACATGTTTAAACTCAATTTATTTAGTCCCTAAAAAAGTTGAGATGGCCGTTATAAGAAATAATAAGAATGAGCTAAGCCTAACATGTGCAACTACTAGGTGCAGTATGTGTATTAACTATAAATGGTTGAATTTTGGATACTAGAAATGACCACTTTTATTTACCACTCAAGGACCATATACTTGAAATATTGTCCGATAAAACCTTCTACTATTTTTTGATGGATATTCAGAAATAATTAGATTGTTGTAGATCACAGTGGCCAATAAAAGACAAATTTAATATAATCGTATAGAATCTTGACATACAGAATAATATGTTCGATATATTCAACATTTCTGTCACATTTCAAAGGTGTATGTATATTTTTTGTTCTTTTTACTAAGATTGAAAACTTCTTAAAGGTAATTATGAACGCTTTTTCTATTATTTGACATCTAAGTTTTTCAAACATTCTGGTAAGAATATTTTAAAATTTGCTAAACCTTGAGATAATCTGTTAGTTATGAAAAATCATTTAAACTTTGATAATGAGTGTCAAACTTTTTCATATTAATAAAGATAAACTTAGTCGCACAACTTGTAATCACAACCAAAAATTTTGATTTCCCCTTTAAGTTGATATGTGGTTCTAATGATTATGTTAGTCAAGCGGTTAGCAAGAGGAAAGATGAAATATATTTTCCAACTTTTTTTCCTCGTTAACGTAGTCGGCGACGCGTCAGTCTTATGATATTAAACAAGTGCTTATTGAGAGGAAATCCAAGAGTGGTAACAAGTTTTAATTTTATTTATTTAAATTTTAATTTTGAGTTTTGCCCTTATATTATGTTTTTTAGATCATTTATGAGTAATACTGACAATACCAAAGTTATCATCATATCTTACTAATAATAATGAAATTGGTTAAAATTTTGAGATTTGTCGTGACTTAAATTTTTTTCTAACTTTTAAATTACGAATGATAAATAGTAATCCATATCACAATGGATGACTATTTGATTTCCTACTTAAGGATAAGAAATTTCAATTATTAGAAGGTCATAAATTACCTTCATATGAGGAGATTAATGGAAAAAATATTGCAATTGGTACAACTCGTATAATCACTTAACGACTTGTTGGCTCCTAAATTCGACACCTTTGTTTTGTTGATGTCAGCCATTAAAGCTGAAGGTTGTCTTCGACTGGCTAAGTATGTCGAAAGGCCCGTCGAAAGATGGCAAAGTACTTAGAAGATTTCTTCCAAGGAAGAAGGCTGGTTGCCTTCGACGTCGAAGGAGTTTCTCGTCGAAGATGTCTCTTGACGAAAGTGTTCGATGGTTCAGAGTGGAGCAGTTTGAAATTCAAACGTTTGGAGGGAAAACGGTTTCCAGCAGTTACCACGTGCAAACGTGCAAGGATCTGGAGCGTCGAGCGTGGAGAACGTGGCAAGTGGATTGATCTCGAAGCAGTGTAACTGCCCGACGGTTACTTGGGATGTTTTAGTATAAATAGGAGTAGACATGTAGTTTCTCGCGTGTGTTCACAATTCTATACAAAGTCACTCATATAGATTCGAGTACCCAGCGTGTGAGAAAGAATTGTTGAGAAATGTATGTGTGAAACACCAATTTTATCAATTAAAGTCATTTACTTTTCCAGAAATTTACTTGCTTTCCTCTTTACATTCCTGTCGAAACCCTTTACTTTAAGCCTTGTTTATTTTACCAAGTCCTTCCTTCATGCAATTTACTTGAAACCCTTTTTATGTCTTTTAAAGCCTCTTTATTTAAAGCCTTATCCAATTTAATCAAACTTCAAAATCAACCTATGTCCTAGGATCAATCTGATCGATCCTGCGAGTAACCAAATAAGTAACCATTTGGAGGATCAGCGGTTGTTTACCAAAACCCAAGGTAAACAAATTGGCACACCTGGTGGGACTGTGTGTTGATTGTTGAAAATAACCTCATCTTTTCGAGTTGTATGTTATTGAGAAGTGGTAGAATATACACTAACGATAACAATACTGCCAGAAGAGGGGAAGAGATGGCGAATCCGCCAAACAATAACGAAATCCCACAAACGAGTGTGGGAGCAACGGTTAGTATGACCGTAAGTGAAGCGACAAATGTTGGTTCGACACCAGCAGTATCGGTCACAACCACGGGGCCAATACCTTCGTTAACAGGCCCCAGGATGCCTTTGGGAACTCCTCCACCAAGAGGAAATTTAGGCACAAGGCCTTTGGTTCCCCCAGGATTTATTCCATTCTATGGTATGCCAACTTCTGAAGTGGCAAGCCTGACGAATGCTACGTCCACTTTTTCAGACCCTTTTGTGAGTGCCTCTTCGCCACTCCAAGGCTCTGGAGTAGGCATGGCGAATAGAAATAGGACCCAACTCTTAGGAGGAACGTCCCAAGTAGCCCATGGCCTTACAAATGCCTCGACAGCAGTCTTGAGGCAACAAATGGACGAAAGCAACCATGATATGGTGCAAATGTTGGCACAAACTTTGAGTACAGTGCTAAACCCTCTAATACAAAACACTAATCAATCGAATCAGCAAGTTACAGCGCAAATGACGCGTTTGGCTGACTTCTTTGGAGTACCCCAACCTATTCGACAGCCCCAAAGGGCGCAAATAAGGGGAAACCAGGGGATATTTTTAGAGGAAGAAACCACCATTAACCAGGCTCAACAGCCTGTCGAAGAAAACCTTAGGGAACGATTGGAACAACCTGTCGAGGAACCTAGGGTAATAACCCCAGAGGTAAGGTTAGTTAACAGAAACCAAAATGCTGACGAAGTGGTTCAGCATATCCAATACCAAAACATGGGTTTGGAAAACAATCTGGCAACCATGATTGAAAGGATCATGACTCAGAATGGGATGAATATGGGCTTTCGAAGGCCCAACTTTACATCTCCATTGTCAGAATACGTGTTACAAACGGACTTACCTCCTAGATGCAAAGTCCCCAAATTTACCAAGTTCTCTGGGGACACGACAGAATCTACTGTCGAGCATGTGGCGAGATACTTGATCGAAGCAGGAGACATTTCGAATAACGAAAACCTAAGGATCAAGTACTTCCCAAGTTCTTTAACCAAGAACGCTTTTACTTGGTTTACAACTCTCCCCCCCAATTCGATCCATCATTGGACCCAGTTGGAAAGATTGTTCCATGAACAATTCTACATGGGGCAAACCAAGATAAGCCTGAAAGAACTGGCCAGTGTGAAGAGACGTTTCACTGAACCTATAGACGAATATCTAAATAGGTTTAGGTTGCTCAAGGCGAGATGTTTTACACAAGTGCCAGAACATGAGTTGGTCGAAATAGCCGCAGGCGGTTTAGATTATTCCATTAGGAAGAAGCTAGACACCCAGTACCTAAGAGACATGGCCCAACTGGCCGATAGAGTTCGACAGGTAGAACGCCTCAAAGCTGAAAAAGCTAAGGCAACGAAAACTCACAAGAGAGAAAGGATAGAGTACGTTGAGATGGATGACGAAGATCTAGAATCCTTCGACGATACTTTAACTGTCGAAGAAGGAGAAGTCGATTTAGCAGAACTGAAACAAGGGCCACCATACTCTTGTAAACTGTTAGTCCCCTCAAATGGGAAAAATCCCATTGGTCCAGAAAGGACCAACGATAGGTTCCCAAAAAAGACCTATAGTTTTGACATCACAAAATGTGATGAAATATTCGATTTGCTAGTTAAAGATGGCCAAATGATAGTACCCCCAGGGGTAAAAGTGCCTCCTCTTGATCAAAGAAAGAAGAGAGGTTTTTGCAAATATCATAATTTTTTGGGCCATAAAACTTCTCAATGTTTTCTTTTCAGGAATCTTGTGCAAGACGCTATTGAGGAAGGGAGATTAAAGTTTGCAGACAAATCCCCCATGGCTATCGACTCCAATCCACTGAAGGCTGAAGCTCACTATGCTGAACCCTCTGAGGTGAACGTGATAGAGGCAACCAGGATTCAGTCGAAGAAGCCAGGAGTTACCATGGTCGAAGTCTCAAAGGACCACATCAACATGCCAATCTTTGGCAGTTTTTCTGGAAATTTATCCAGGAAGACAATTGAAGCTGTCCAGAAAGCGGTCGAAAACCCGAAGTCGGAGACTGCTGAAGCACAAAGAACTGGATCAAAACCCAGTTCCCACTTGGCCACTGTTCAAGGCCAGACGGAGAATCTGGAGATACAAATGAAGCAGTTAACTCTTGCTAACAAAGATACAATGAATATCAACATGGTCGAACTTTCTGACCCAAAAGCATCAGAAGAGGCCATGAGGCAAGAACAAGCTAATAAGACTGCTTTCCCTCGGGAAAATGAAAACTTGGCAGATTTTCTACAAAGATGCCAGAAAAAGAAATCAGAGGTGATGCTGTGTCCAAGATGCAGTTTGATCTTTGATAAAAAAGCTGCTTAGCACATTCAAGGCGTAAGAGCAGCGAATAAGAAAAGGGAGAATGCAGACCTTCGACATGATCCCAGAAGGGGTTCTAACCAAGAAAAGAGGCCATTGACTTTTAGGCCTCCAACAAATGTGCCAGTAGACACTTGGTACAAGACCTCTGGCCGGAAAAGGCCAAGTGAGGAGAAATGGCATTCTTTCGATGTGCCAAGAGGTTCCTCTTTGACTCAAAAGAAAGAGCCTCAGGTTGCTGCACCTAAGGTTGCACAAGTGTCCAGCAACTACAAGGGTAAAAATCCTATGTCTCGATCTCAATGGAGGAGATATCAAAGGAGACGAAAAGCTGAAAGGGAGGCTGCCAACGAACCTAAGGCAGAAACTAGTTCGAATGTTCCTCAAAGGAAACAAAGGAAACCTCTAGAGAGAGAGCCAGTAACCAACAGGCTAGTTTGGCCTAACCAAAGTGAAGTCGAAGATGAAGACGATGCTGAGTCCGATGATACTTTGGATATAATGGTGAATATAGTTTCAGTGCTGCCCAGAGAATTCAATCGACAGGTAGAAGTCGAAGCAAGTGACTGGGAAGTGGAGCAAGAAATGGCCAAACATAGGCCAGTGTGATATTTTGTCATGGACAATGGCACTACTGAGGAACAAAATGGCTTCTTCGAGCCACCTACAGAGGCGATGAAAAATCACCTCAAGCCTTTATTCATAAGGGCTAAACTCGAAGAAACTACGGTGAATAAAATATTGGTCGATTGTGGGGCAACCATCAATATTATCCCTCACTCTATGCTAAGGAAAATTGGCAAAAGGGATGAGGAAATTAAGCCTCACAACATGGTCTTGTCGAACTATGAGGGCGGCATAGGGACCACTATGGGAGTGATCCAGCTAGATATCAAAGTAGGGTCTATCCTTCGACCAACGATGTTCATGGTCATATCGGCCAAACCTAACTACAATCTTTTGTTAGGCCGTGAATGGATTCATGGTGTTGGCGTTGTGCCTTCATCGATGCACCAAAGGCTGCTGCTATGGCGTCCAGATGGGATGGTCGAAAACATAGAGGCAGATCAAAGCTACTACCTTGGCGAAGTAAATCACCTGGGTTTGGCAGATTTCGACAAGAACTTGGCTCACATAGGGCCATGTCCAACACCTGACTTCGACATGGCGCCAGCGCCAAACACCTTTTGTTCCCTATACCTGCATCCTGAGCATGGTTTCCAATGGGACAGAGAAGACTTGTCCCACATAGACTTCAGTGGGTTAACTGATATCCAACCAACTGGTTGGGGAAGTGAATTCAGTGATAATGACTGAGTCACAATCTTTGAAGCGAATTTCGGCTTATGTAGCCGAAACCAAGATGATAACGGCTCTCGAAGCCGAAGTAAAGTACATGGCCACACAGGCCAATGATCAACAATTATCTGCTGTAGGCCCAGGAAAGGATTTCAATCTAAAACCTCCTGATATCATGCCAGAAGAAATGCAGGAACAGAGGCTCGACGCCATCTATGACGATGAGCCTTTGGGCTTCGAAAAGGATCCCTTGGCGAACAACATTAAAATGTTAGCACAAGACCCTTTAGAAGAAATCAACTTAGGCGAAGGATCAGAGAAAAGGCCAACTTACATCAGCGCCAAAATCGATCCAGAACTTAGGTTGGAAATAATCCAATTGCTGAAAGAGTTTAAAGACTGTTTTGCATGGGATTATGACGAAATGCCTGGTCTCGACAGAGGATTGGTAGAACTTCAGTTGCCAATCAAACATGGGAAGAAGCCAATCAAGCAAAATCCAAGGCGCTTCGCTCCTGAAATACTGTCGAAGATCAAAACGGAGGTCGAAAGACTTCTGAAATGCAAATTCATCCGTGTTACAAGGTATGTCGAATGGATTGCAAATATTGTGCCAGTAATTAAGAAAAATGGTACGTTAAGGGTGTGCATAGATTTCAGAGATTTGAATGCTGCCACCCCCAAAGATGAATATCCTATGCCTGTGGCGGAAATGCTAGTCGATTCTGCCGCTGGTTATGAATACCTGAGTATGCTCGATGGTTATTCAGGATATAATCAAATATTCATTGCTGAAGAGGATGTGTCGAAAACAGCTTTTCGATGCCCTGGGGCCTTAGGCACTTACGAATGGGTAGTGATGCCTTTTGGCCTGAAGAACGCTGGAGCAACGTACCAGCGAGCAATGAATACTATCTTCCATGATTTTATTAACACGTTTATGCAAGTATATATTGATGATATTGTTATAAAATCTTTTTCCAGGAAGAATCATATTGACCACCTTCGACAATCATTCGAAAGAATGAGAGAACATGGTCTGAAGATGAACCCTTTGAAGTGTGCGTTCTGCGTGAAAGCTGGAGATTTCTTGGGCTTCGTTGTCCACAAGAAAGGAATCGAAATCAACCAGAACAAGACGAAGGCAATTCTGGAAGCGAAAGCGCCATCGAATAAGAAGGAATTGCAATCTCTCTTAGGCAAGATAAATTTCTTAAGGAGGTTTATATCTAATCTAAGTGGGAAAGCTCAGGCCTTTTCACCCTTACTTCGACTGAATAAAGAGGGGTTCGAATGGGGGCAAGAGCAACAAGAAGCCTTCGACAAAATCAAAGGGTACCTCACTAAGCCACCTATTTTGGTGCCTCCTTGTAGCAATAGGAGTATGAGATTGTACATAGCTGCATCTGACAAAACTCTGGGAAGTATGTTAGCCCAAGAGGATGAGAATGGAGTCGAAAGACCCATTTACTATCTCAGTAGAGTTTTGAACGATGCAGAAACTAGATATAGCGAAGTTGAAAAATTGTGTCTATGTCTGTATTTCTCTTGTACAAAACTCAAGCAATATATAAAACCAGTTGATGTTTATGTTTCGTCTCATTTTGATGTTTTCAAATATATGTTGTCGAAACCTATCTTGCATAGTCGAATTGGCAAGTGGGCATTAGCATTAACTGAATACTCCTTGACCTTTATGCCTCTTAAGGCAGTAAAAGGACAAGTGGTTGCAGATTTCATAGTCGACCACTCAATTCAAGTCGAGGATATTAATTATGTGGAGATAGAGCCTTGGAAATTCTACTTCGATGGTTCCAGCCATAAAGATGGAACAGGGGTAGGAGTCTTGATTATTTCTCCAGATAAAATTCCAACAACATTCAAGTACAAAATATCAGGTTCTTGTTCGAACAATGAGGCTGAGTATGAAGCTCTAATTACTGGCCTTGAGATATTGTTGGAATTGGGGGCAACTCGAGTCGAAATAATGGGAGACTCAGAGTTAGTCATTAAACAAGTCACAAAGGAATATAAATGCATAAGAGAAAATCTCATTATGTACTTTGTGATAGCAAATCGTTTGTTGAAAAAATTTGAAGCGGTCAATATTCGACACATACCCAGAGTCGAAAATCAAATAGCCAACGACTTGGCACAGATTGCATCTGGGTATAAGATTTCAAAAACGAGATTACAAAGAGCAATCGAAGTTCGTGAAAAGATAAAAGCAACTTGTCTATCACCAACAGACTTGGAATCGACGAGACTAGGATATGCTGATCACAGTAACTTCGAGATTTCGTTCATTGATAATTTGTCAGAGCAAGATTGGAGGAAACCCATTGTGGACTATCTTCAAAATCCAGGAGCTTCGACAGAACGAAAAACAAAATTCAGGGCGTTGAGTTATGTACTCATGGGTAATGAGTTATTCAAGAAGACGCCTGAAGGGGTGTTGCTGAAATGTTTAAGTGAAACTGAAGCATACATAGCCCTTTCGACGACGCATGCTGGGGCATGTGGGGCTCCCCAAGCAGGTCAAAAGATGAAATGGTTGTTGTTTCGACAAGGACTATATTGGCCCACTATGCTGAAAGATTGTGTTGAGTTCGCCAAAGGTTGCCAAGAGTGTCAAGTCCATACAGGCATCCAACATGTACCAGCAAGCGAACTTCACTCGATAGTGAAGCCGTGGCCCTTTAGAGGATGGGCGTTGGACCTCATTGGAGAGATTCGACCAGCATCATCAAAGAGTCAGAAATACATATTGGTAGGCATTGATTATTTTACTAAGTGGATCGAAGCTGTCCCTTTAGTCAATGTGGACCAAGAAAATGTCATTGAATTTATTCAAAAGAACATTATCTTTAGGTATGGAATCCCTGAGACAATAACAACTGATCAAGGGTCAGTTTTCACTGGTCGAAAGATGCAGGAATTTGCTCAGGAAACAGGTTTCAAACTCCTAACATCAACGCCTTATTATGCACAGGAGAACGGTCAAGTCGAAGCAGCTAACAAAGTGGTGATTGGCTTGATAAAGAAACATGTTGGGAAGAAACCAAAGAATTGGCATAAGACGTTAGACCAGATTCTGTGGGCTTGTCGAACGTCCCCAAAAGAAGCCACTGGTACAACACCGTATAGGCTAACTTTTGGTCATGATGCAGTGTTGCCAGCAGAAATTTGTCTTCAATCTGCAAGGGTTCAGAGGCATTATGATATTCCTTCTGAAATCTATTGGAACATGATGTTAGACGAATTGGTGGATTTAGACGAAGAGAGATTACGCGCTCTCGACCTACTCAGGCTTCAGAAGAAAAGAGTAGAAGACTCTTATAATAAAAAGGTAAAACCTAAGGTATTTTTGCCTGAAGAACTAGTTTGGAAGGTAATTCTTCCCATGGATCGAAGAGATCGAAGCATGGGGAAATGGTCACCCAAGTGGGAAGGACCCTTCAGAGTTATCCAAACTTTTTCTGGTGGAGCCTATGAAGTCGAAGAGCTAAGTGGAGATAAAAGGCTCTTGAGAGTAAATGGTAAATATTTGAAAAAATACAAACCTATACTTCAAGAGATAAAAATAAAATAGTAAAAGAACAAGACTAAATTAACCATAAAAATGCCAAAATGGAAATTTTATAAATTTCAGCCAAGATGGCAATTGTTGTCGAATATGGATTACAAAATATGGTTAAAAAAGAGAATCAATCAAAAGGAAAGAGAGTTCTTGAGTCGAAGATACTTGGCTTGCTGCAGCTCCAACCTTTTCTTTCACCAGGCGTTCTCCTGCACTAGTTTGGCAATCTGAGCGTCGAGGCTTTGGGCCCTCTCAGCGAATTCCAGGCCTTGTTTGATCTCAGTTTGGCTCTCGGTGTCTGAGATGGTCGAAAGAAGTTCCTCCTTGCGTACAGTATTGGCGTTTATCTTCGCTTCTATCTCTGCGATTTGTGCCCGGAAGGAAGCATTCTCTCGATCAATGGCATCGACTTCTGCCTGCGTAGATGCTTTTTGTTTCGACAACTCCGCAATTCGAGAAGTCGAATCTGAGACAGCAGTCCACGCAGAGGAGCTTTTGCCATACAACACCTCAAGCTGACTGTTAAACCCCCTTTGGCGCCTGTAATCTGCTGAGACTTGATCAATCATAGAGTGTAACTCCATGATCAAGCTTGAAACGTCTGGAGCTACAGCTTCAAAGTCGACAGCATTCAAGACCTCTTTCAAGCATGATGGAGCAGTGGGGTCCCCCTCTAAAGTCTTCATCAAGTCCCTCTTGAAGAACTGGGCCTTAACCTTCGCCAAAGCATCATCAAGGGGAGAAGTTTCAGTGGACTTCCCCGACAGGGTAGGAACTTCCTGACTAGCGTCAGACAAACTCTTGCTCTCGATGATTGCGTTGAGGTAGCTAATAGGGTCAGTTTGTTTCAAGAGTTCCAAGTCCTCTTTAGACCTGTGCTTCGTTGAGGTAACCCTTGCAACGGCATTATCTTGGGTTTGAGGTTGTTGAGTGTTAGGTGCCTCGACTGGTTGCTCTTCGACTCGGACTGGGGCAGCACCAGCGTCGACTTGTAGTTCTTCGCTAGCATCACCCTGGTGCCCTTCGCCAGCGTCATCTTGTTGCTCTTCGCTAGCGTCACCCTGGTGTCCTTCGCCAGTGCCACCTTGGTTCTCTTCGTCAGCAGCATCTGGATTTTCTTCGCCAGCATTACCTTGGTCCCTTTCTTCATGATTCTCTTCTGACAGATCCACCACCTGAACCGCTTCTGGCTGTGGTTCCTCCGTTTGAGGCTCCTCCGCTGGTTTTTCTATTGTTTCAGCATTGGCCTCATTCTCAGTATGGGCTTCGTCATTTCCCAAGCCTTTTTCCTGAGGCCTGCTAAGTTCAGCAGATTCCAGCGTTTCAGAGGTCCTTGGCGGAGAACTTTCAGTAGTGTCCTGAAAAAGGAAAGAAGACAAATCTTCAGAGGTCGAAAGAGACACAATCGAATATGGGTATCTATACCTAAGTTATAAAAGGGTCTAAGAGATTAGCTGTGGATTAGCTTCAGCCCCAGGGCTGGAATTGTCGCTTTCGACAGGTTTGTTAAGAAGAATGTTTAGTTCCTCCTCAGTTGGCTCCTCAATGATCACTGGAGGTGGCCTAGGCTTTCTCACAGCAACCTTTATTCTGACGGTTCGACCTTCAGGAGCAGGAGCAGGGACAGGAGCATCCTTCGTCAACTTTCGCCTTTTTAAGGGGGCAGGAGGAGAATCGCTTTCTTCATCGCTCCCAGATTCGACCACCAGTGCTGATCGTTTCTTGGGCGAAGGTGCCTAGAAAACCAATGGGAATTCGATTTAATAATTACATCGAAAATCAAAAATCGAAAGCCAGAAGAAAAATGAAGAAAGTCTGGTTACCGATATAGAAGGCTTCTTCGAAGAGCCTTCCCCCTGTTGGTTGCTTATGGTCTTCGCCGGCGCTGTAGTCTTCGCCGGCGGTGGAGGTTTTGTTGAAGGGCCTCCTCCCTGTTGGCCTTCTGTAGCCTTCTTGGCTACAGGCTTTCGAACAACTGAAAGCAAATAAAAAGTTAACAGGCTAGCAGTCGAAGAGAAAGACAAAAAGTAATGTGAGAGAATGAACTTACATTTCTTTATTTTGTCCAACACAAGGACAAAAGACTTCTGCAGCTCATCCATGAAGTCCTTCTCGTCGAAGAAGTACTCAGCATAATAGCTTCTCCACCACTCCTCGAAGGATGGTGAACAAAGAAAATTAAGCTGGTAGTCAAACAACGAGAGAACTGTTCGACCAGCATATCTTCCGATATGCTTGATGGCAGCTTCTTCTGTGTAATCATTGCAGAAGTACAGCATGGACTTCTCTCTTTGAAAAATCGGAGAAGGTAGGGTTTGGATAATACCAAACTGGCGAGATACCAGATTTGGTTGGTAGGCAATCAGACTCAAATGAGTCTTGGAACTCTTGAATCGAAGAGGCATGATCCTTGGTGTAAGGAACGCCTCCCACAGTATTGTGTGTTCGTCGACATTGGGACCACTCGACGCCTTTGGATGTGGCCTTGTGAACCATGCTGGGCCTACCTGCCGTCGAGCAAATGGAGCCATAGTTGAAACAAACTCCTTCCTTCGAGCAAACATTATAACGAAGTTGGTGAAGGTTTGCTGAAACTCCAGTCCATCTTCCATAGGTGTCAGCAGAGCCAGCCTGGTTCCTTCGACGCGTCTATTCGCTATCACTGGAGCCTGTTCATTTATCTGAACCTTCTTAGGAAAGAAAGATTCGAAAGTGGCGTTGAGCCACAGTTGGAGCAGCCAAAAAGGGCCAGCAAGTAGCAAACTGGCCCTGTCCTCGATGTGTTTCAGAAGAGTTGCCCCATTGCTGATCGAATCATAGAGGCTAGCCAGAATCAGTTCTGCCAAACAGATGTTTTGGCGATGATGCAGTTGAGTAGCAAGAGTGACCATCTTTTTGGTCACCTGTAAAGACTTCGAGCAAAATACAAAGCGAGTCAGCCATAAGGCTAGAAACGCTATGTGTTCGACATCCGACACAGCATCTGTCGACCTGTCATGATAATGGTTGATGAAAGTGGTGTATGTTGGTTTGGTCTCAGAGAAGCCAATTTGGTCCTCCGACATCTCCTCCGGATCGAAGTAATCCCTGGTGGGTCGAAGGCCAGTAATAGTGGCCACATCGAAGAGTGTGGGGGTTAGCATCCCACAGGGGAGATGGAAAGTAAAGTGGGAGTAGTCCCAGAACAACAGTGAAGCTATCAGCATCTCCGGGGAGTAGTTCAAACCTGTCTTCGACAGCATCACTAGGTCGAAGATTCCCATATCCTTCCAGATTGAAGTTTGGTGCTTCTCCATCTTTGTTAGCCAAGCAACATAATCGGAGGTAAGGTTAGGGCAAGACCTGAAGGCCCTAACACCTCTGTTGAAGAAGCGGAGGTCGATTTTTTCATGTGCAGGGTCTTCATTGTCTTCCGCGTCTTTCTTGGCGCATGCGACTGGTTTGAGTTTCTCGACTATCGGGAAATAGCTCTTGATCTTCAGAGCCTCAGAGATACTTGGATTCATGGGGCCAGACATTGCAAAGATCTGGTTGGAGTATCCAACCGGGATCATCAAGTGGCGCGAGTAAGCATCGCGAACGGCGATGTCCGAGGGTTCAGGAACCCTTCGTTTGCCTGTAGAATTTACTACCGGAGCAGTGACGAAAACCTTGGGTTTAACATGTTCAGTTGGTGCGTTAGCACTAGGAGCAGTAGAACCAGATGCCATGGATTAGTGTTGAGTTTGAAATGAGGTTGAAGACGAAGTGAAAGAGGAAGAGTTTCTGCAAAGATAACAAGCTTGTATGAAAACGGAGAAGTTTGAAAGGCTAGATGGCGTAAAAAGTCCCACAATGGGGTACTTACTGCTATTTATAGTAGTGGGGAAAAATCCCCAATAACGAGGACATTAAATGCCATTTAATGCTGCAGGAGTTAGTGGGACGCGTGGCAGCCCCCTGTTGTTTTGGCCGTTTCTGCAGAAATAGAGGGACGCAGCGTGCGTCCTCGTTTTTGGGAATTGTCATAATGACAAATTCTGAAATGACGTTTGGTACTGCACGCCGTACTGAAAGTGACGTCCTAGGTACGGAACAATGATGGCTTTCTTGGGATTGCCACTAGTTGGTAGAAAACAACAAAAAAGTGCACAAGTTAATTTGTGACTAAGCGTGAAAAGACAAGTGTCGAATGGCATTTCAAAGAATGCCTTTTTCTGTCAGAGTCGAAATAAGGCATTCTTGGGGGGAAATTTGTTGGCTCCTAAATTCGACACCTTTGTTTTGTTGATGTCAGCCATTAAAGCTGAAGGTTGTCTTCGACTGGCTAAGTATGTCGAAAGGCCCGTCGAAAGATGGCAAAGTACTTAGAATATTTCTTCCAAGGAAGAAGGCTGGTTGCCTTCGACGTCGAAGGAGTTTCTCGTCGAAGATGTCTCTTGACGAAAGTGTTCGATGGTTCAGAGTGGAGCAGTTTGAAATTCAAACGTTTGGAGGGAAAACGGTTTCCAGCAGTTACCACGTGCAAACGTGCAAGGATCTGGAGCGTCGAGCGTGGAGAACGTGCCAAGTGGATTGATCTCGAAGCAGTGTAACTGCCCGACGGTTACTTGGGATGTTTTAGTATAAATAGGAGTAGACATGTAGTTTCTCGCGTGTGTTCACAATTCTATACAAAGTCACTCATATAGATTCGAGTACCCAGCGTGTGAGAAAGAATTGTTGAGAAATGTATGTGTGAAACACCAATTTTATCAATTAAAGTCATTTACTTTTCCAGAAATTTACTTGCTTTCCTCTTTACATTCCTGTCGAAACCCTTTACTTTAAGCCTTGTTTATTTTACCAAGTCCTTCCTTCATGCAATTTACTTGAAACCCTTTTTATGTCTTTTAAAGCCTCTTTATTTAAAGCCTTATCCAATTTAATCAAACTTCAAAATCAACCTATGTCCTAGGATCAATCTGATCGATCCTGCGAGTAACCAAATAAGTAACCATTTGGAGGATCAGCGGTTGTTTACCAAAACCCAAGGTAAACACGACTGTATAGTCATTGAGAAATCCATATGAAAAGTCTATTAAGAATTACTGGTTAAAGATGGATAATAAAGGGATATCCCAGATGAACATTGATATATTATTTTCCAGCCTTGAACATATCCATGGTTTCACTTTTTTGATCGACATGATTTAAGTCGTTGGTAGAGCGAAAAAAACGAAGGTCAATTGGTTTGGCAATAGAAATTCATAACATCCCAATCTTATCAAGGATTCATATGAATTGGTAAAGCATCTGAATTGAATATATTTGGTCTATAATATATACCAACCCATGATGATCCATATTCTAGGACAAATCCTAATATTGAAAGACACACAAGATTTCATTATTCATTACAGATCAACCAAGTATCATAGTACATAAAAAATTCCCTTGCTATCATAGGGTGGAAAGATCTATCAAGTGTTTTAACTAACAACATCATCAAGCTTGCCTAATAATGATATAAAATTTATTCCAAGAGGGAAACAATTTGAAAAGATTACAGATTATAATGCTTTTATTCGTGAAGACTGCATAACTATTTTTATAGGAGGGAAAACGGCAGTGAAGAACCAACCAAGTTCGAAAAGGGGCTTAGGGTTACGACGAATTTAATGTTCGGTGGGCCTTCTCACCGGAGGGAAGGCTGGGAGGAAGTGAGGAAGAAGATTTTTAGGAGTTGGAAACCAAGATGGGATATTTTCCCTAAGGGTAAAGGCTGGAGAGACTATAATCCCAACGAAGTTTCATCGAGCTACTTTTTAGAGTTTTCGGAAGACTACAAGGCATAGGAGTTCTTCAATTTATTTGGGTGTATTGGAAAGTGGTGGAGGTGGCGATATCTCCGAGAAAGAACAAAATCAGGAAGAAATTCGGTTTCACAAGATTTGTGGAGGTAGAAGATGCAAGAATTCTGGCGGTGAGGTTGGATAATGTACAAATTCTGGGGAAGAAAATACACACAAACATTCCAAGATATGAGAGGAGGAAACTTCCAGTCATGGTTCTAAGTAGGGGTGAGGTTGGTCGTGGGAATGGGTTTTGTATCCAGTCGCGAGTAAATTACAACGAGTCAGGATCGTATCCCATGATGGGGATTAGATCCTTTCCGGATGTTGTTTCTAAAGGGGTTCTGGAAGGAGGGGATTTGCGCTCTTTGGAGGAGAAATTTTCTTTCGATTTCTCTTTGAAGGAGGAAGACAGGACGAGATTATGCAGAGCATATGTGGGGCAGGTCAAAATCCTAGAAACTTCGTTCAATATACAATCTCACCTCGAAATGGAGGGTTATTTCGTGATTAAAGCAATACCTTTGGGGCTGAATCTCTGCTTGTTGGAAGAATTGGAGGAAGGTATTATTGTAAGATGACAGGTGAAGGAGAAAATCGTTGGAAATATTGATTTTCGGAGATTAGGAAGTAGAGTGTGGAGGAGTTTAACAATTGTAGATTGGTGTGGCTTAGGATCTTCGGTGTCCCACCTCATGTCTGGACATCATAGTTTTTCGTTTCTTTAGAAAATAGGTTGGGCACTTTCGTGTGTTTAGAAGACAAAACCTCTAACGGTTCTCGCATGGATATGGCTAGAGTATTGTTTAGAGTTAATCTAGCTTTAAAATTGTTTGATAATTTGTATGTATGTATTGACGACAAAGTGTTCAACATCGTTCTCAAAGAAGAGTTTTCATATATTTCTAGTTCAGGTAATCCCATAACTCAAATTATTGATTATGTGGCCTCTGGTTCAAAATATGCTTGGTCTTTCAATTCTAGATCAGATAAGGAAGACGTTGGCGAAGATGATTCATTTGATAGTATTGAATAATTTACGGATTTAGGGGAGGTTAGGGGGGTATCAAGATTAGTTGATCTAAAGGATAAAACGATTGGAGTTCAAGTTCAGGATTCTAAAGAAGTTGGAGCCAAAGATAACAAATTCTATAATTCTGCAGTTCTGCCGGAAGGATCTTATGTTAAGGTTTCTTCCTTTGCTTTGGAACCGAATAGTAAAGAGGTAGAACAGGAGGAAGCTTATTCGGTTAACAGGTCTCCTAGGATCTCTATTGTGAATTTCGACTTAGCAGTTGACTGTTCTTTTAAGCAGGGTGGGCAAAAGAGTCATTTTAAAAAGATGAAATTTAGAAAGATGGCAGATTTGGGGGCTTGTAAAGCCGGAAGTTTGTATCGGGTGAGGAAAATCAAAAGAAAGGTTAAGAAGAAAAACACGACAGAGGGTAATCCGAATTTTCTTATTTCTGATAAAGACAAGAATTTGGCAGGACCTATTTATTCTATAGGGAGGTCGGGGGGGCTCATAACCATTTGGAAGGAAGGTAAGGTCCGGTGATGGCTTCAGTAATTTTGTTGGAGTCAGTTAGAGAGGTTAGGGAGGAGGTCACAAATCATTTTTCGAATAAATTTTTAGAAAAAGAAAGGGAGAGGCCTTTATTGGAGGGGATTTCTTTCAAAATGATTAGTGAGAAGGATAGTAGTTTTCTCGAAAGGACTTTTCAAGAGGATGAGATTAGAGAAGCTATATGGGGTTGTGATAGTTTTAAAAGTCCGGGCCTGGATGGATACTTTTTTTCTCTTTATAAAAATATTTTGGTTCTTCCTAAAAGATGACTTTGTGCGGTTTTTTCATTACTTTCATTCTGGGGGTGAAATCTCTAAAGCGGTTATTTCTTATTTGTTGACTTTGGTTCCGAAATCCGCTAATCCTCTTTGTCTGGACGATTATAGACCTATTTGTTTAGTTGGTTGTTTGTATAATTCTTTAGCTAAACTCTTAGCGGGGAGAATGAAAAGGGTCTTGAACAATATCATATCTCCTTGTCAAAGTGTTTTCGTTCCCGGTAGGCAATTTCTTGATTGTGTTATTGTGGCGAATGAAGTGGTTGATTATGCGTGAGAAGAAGGAAGCAATTGTTTATTTTTCAAGGTAGATTTTGAGAAGGCGTATGACAAGGTGAGTTGGAATTTTTTGTGTTACTTGTTGAGGAGAATGGGCTTTGGTATGAAATGGAGAAAGTGGATGGAGTTGTTGGTTTTTCAAAGTAAAATGTCGGTGTTAGTCAATGGAAGTCCAACTAAGGAATTTGTTGTGGAGAGGGGTTTGAGGCAAGGAGATCCACTTTCACTTTTCTTTTTATTATGGTAGCGGAAGGTTTGGCGGGGTTAGTTAGAAAGGCAACTGAAATCGGAGAATTTGGTAAATTTCTCATTAATGGTAGATGTCTTGTTGATATTCTCCAATTTGGGGATGACACCTTATTGGTCGGGGAAGGCTCATGGAAACATTTGTGGGCTATCAAGATGGTTTTGAGGGTTTTTGAGCTCGTTTCGGGTCTTAGAATTAATTACCACAAAAGCAAATTGATTGGCATCAATTCTAGCTCTAAATTTTTGGAAGCCACCTCTTTTGTTCTTTCTTGTAAGTTGGAAGATAGCAAATTTTCTTTTCTCGGTATTCCCATTGGTTTTAACTCAAGGAAGGCTTCGACTTGGAACCCTCTTTTTACAAAGATGAAGAACCATTTCACGGGGTGGAAGAATTGGTTTCTAAACCTTGGTGTTAGGATAACACTTTTAAAGTCTACTTTGTGTTCTTTTTCTATTTTTACAATGTCTTTTTACAAAATACCGAAGAAGGTGGTTAAAGAGTTTACGAGGATGCAAAGTAATTTTTTATGGGGTGGAGGAGATATAAAGAGAAAGATGCATTGGGTTAGTTGTAAGGTAGTGAATCTTCCTTTTGAAAAAGGGGGGTTAGGGGTTAAAAACATAGAAGATTTTAATTTAGTCCTCCTTAATAAATGGAGATGGAGAATTCTCCAAGGTCGAAATTCTCTTTGGTACAATGTTTTGAAAGCCCAATATGGAGATTTATCAATTAAAGCATTTTGTGGAGGCGTTGCTTGTAGAGTCGATTCCTCGAGCTCTACTTGGTGGCGGGATATAGTGTTGTTAGGCAAAACTCCTTTTAAGGATCCTATAGTCCTTAATTGTAGGTTTGAAATTCGCATCGGTTTTAACACCCCTTTTTGGGAATCGATTTGGTTAGAAGACAAAGCTTTAATGGAGTTATTCCCGGAATTATTCATGGCTTCTAGCTTGAAGCGTGTGTCGGTGGCGGGGATGTGGGGTTGGAGTGAAGGAAGGTGGTTGTGGGGAGATCTCGGTCTTGCCTCGGGTGTGGTTAATAATCCGGTGTTAATGGAGGATTTTTTGTTATTAAAAGGGAGATTGGAAGAGTTCGATTATGGTAAGGAAGGAAAGGACTTGATGGAGTGGTCTCTTAATTCGGGGGAAGGTTTTTCGGTGGATTCATGTTACCTTTTCTTCTCAAAATCTCGAGTTCCGTTAGGTCCCCCTAATAGGAATGATTCGGCGTTGGGATTGATTTAGAAAGTGGAAGTGCCCTATAAAATAAGAGCTTTTGGATGGAGCTTCTCATTAATAGATTGCCAACTAAGGATCTATTAGTAAATAGGGGTGTTAATATTCCCTCTAATATACAAAATTGTTGTTTTTGTGGTATAGAAGAGGAAAAAAGAGACCATATATTCTCTTTGTGTAGTATGATTAACAAGGTTTGGAGGAAAATTTCTTGTTGGGTTGGTAATATGGATAGATTGGAGGATGAGTGCTTTTCGAATTTTATGGAATGAGACTCTTTTTGTCGTCTTAAAAAGGTGAAAGAGGGAAAGAGGGGTGTTTTATGGTTAGCTACTAATTGAATAATATGGCTATCTAGGAACGAGGTTTATTTCCGGAATGAGGTTTGGAATTTTAACAATACAGTTTGGTACATAAAAACATTGGTTTGGAAATGGTATTTTTTTTTGGAGAAATTACTCATTCCAATTGTCGTTTCTATGAGTTTAACAAAAATCATTTGTTATTCTTATCGTAAGTGTAATTGATTCTAATTTCTTTTAGTCGGATTATTTCATTTTCTTAATGTAATCAGGTTTGAAGAACTCTTAGTTCTCCTTTATATTAAATCTTGCTTACTCAAAAATATATTGTGAGAAAAATATAATAATTGATGGTTGTCAGTTAGTCATAAAAAAAATACAACTAAGAAGTAAAGTTTTTCTAACAAAGTGGAATAGAATATTGGACAATTATCTATTTAATTTATTCATCCAATGCATGAATATGATATTTTATATAATAACATATGAGGTTGGAACGTGAGCTTGTGGTACATTCCAACAACCTCTAAGTATGTGCGTCAATTCACCATGGAAAAAACTTCTAAGCCCTAAAATATAATTTATACATTATTTTATAAGTTATGTTTCACCACATAACTCTATTTCTTTATTCTTAAAATAATTAAAGTGGAAAAATAATCCTGCTTTCATTTTTTATCCTTATTTGTCATGACTTCGACCTTTTAAGAGATTCTTTAATATTAATAAATTGTTATATATTTCTAAGATGATTGTTAAAAAAAATATATTATAGTAAAATATATGATAAAATAAATCACTAATTTCATATTATAACACACAAAAAGATTACGTTCTCATTAAATTGCACATTGACAACCACAAGGAGTTTTAGCTCATGTTAAGAAAATTAAATACAACATAATAAGTTTCCAAATTCAAAATTTCTAAATAGTAAAAAAAGAAAATATTAAACCTAAGAGTGACATTTCAACTACTTTCAAATGCATATATTTTTATAAACATATGTCAACTTTGGTGTTGTCTCTAACTTAGGTTTTGGGGCCATTATTATCCAATGGTTTCAGCCCAAAGAATATGACATATTACCTTTTCAACTAGTACATGTGGGAGACAACACATTTCAGAGGAGGTCTGAAATATTACTGGGTAAAAAATTTCTTTTAGTGTTCATTCTTATCCTTTTTAACTTTACAACTTAGTCATAATTATGTTGCTTTTAACTCTGTCACGTTATCCCTAACATTGACATTCATACCTTTTACTAGCATCTGTTGGCTCTAGGCATGATAAGTATTAGTCTCATGTTTTTAGAATGCTAGAATTTGTCCCCAAATATACTCCTACACATCAATAAAACACATAAAACTACAAGGTAGAGAACCTAGTGTGCTCATAAATAAATAAGCTAAAAATATAAAAACACAAGTAAATAATCCTAATTAAGCATAAATTTTCTAAAAGTATAAGTATTAACGGTTTAAATGGTTAGACTTCGACGACTTATTTAGAAGAAAGAAAAAGGGGTGAATAGATTCCCAATTAAAATTTACTTTTTAAAAATAGTTATTTAAAATTTTATTTAAAAAATAATATTGAATGGAAGGTTTTTGGCCTAGATAAAAAAAGTAGTCTAAATAAACATAGTTATTGAAAACTCGAATATACATAAGCCGTACGGAGTTAAGATATTGATAAAATTAATCAACACAATCATATCTCAATTAATCGTTTAATATCAAACACAACTGTTTCCTACTTACAATAAAATAAAGTTAAAAACACAACTTGACAATTTATCGAACACTTGGCGCGCGATCGAATTTTCAGAATTTTCTTTGAGCTTTTTAGGTATGAAAAAGCACTTACAATGAAAGTGATTATAATTTAATTAACAAAGTAATTTAAACTTTAACAATCAAGGAAAAATTATATACGAGTCGATCGATCAAACAACACATTGAATAAATTTCATATAGAAAGTAAATGAGAGAGAGAGAGAGAGAGAGAGAGAGAGAGAGAGAGAGAGAGAGAGAGAGAGAGAGAGAGAGAGAGAGAGAGAGAGAGAGAGAGAGAGAGATTTAGGAAGTTAACCAATCGTCCTCGCTATGGTCACGTCTCCTGTAACATCCTGAATTCTAAATTAATTATTTATTTAATTAATTTAGCGTAAATATATGAGTCTCTATGAAGTGTTTGGAATATATGATGTTTTAGTGCTTTGTGTTAGTCCATGTGACGGTATATGATGTGTATTTGTGATGCATCTGTGATGCAGTAGCAATGACTTGATGAATAAGATGTTTAATATGATGAATTGTATGGTGTATGATGGGATAATATGAGGGTCTAGAATTTAAATAATTAGTTTAGAATTGTTTAGATTTAATAGTGGTAATTTAGAATTATTTGGATTTAAATAAATAGAACAATATGTGATGTAGAGAAAATAAGAGCATTGTGGTCATTAGTGAAGGATAAGTGAGGGCATGATGGGAAGTTCATTATTAGAGGTTTAAGAGGGCAAGTTTGGTATAAGGAGAAAGATTGGAATTTTACACGCTCATTCAGTACGAAAGAATTTGGAAGAATACTTGGAGAAAAGAGAGCTATGGCACAAAGATGCAAGAAGAGCATAGGAATCCCGGTAGAGCATGAAGAGGAATTGATCTCTAGCAATAAACTTAAGGTAATGGGAGTCTTATCAATGTTATTATATTTGATTTAAGGTTTACATGATTGGTAGATTGCCTTAGATTTTGGTAGATGGTGATTTGGTATTGTTTGATGAGAAATTGACGAATTGGTGATGGATAATGACTTATAATTGATGTATAATGAGCATATAATTATAGATTATTGATAGGTGATGGAACCCTGTGATTTGGTGGTGTTTTAGGACCTGTAATGTGATCAAATCACAGAAGATTTGGACTGGTGTAGTGCAGGAATCGCAACAGGAAAATCTTGTTCGCACATCATCGTCATGCGATGAAAGTAGGGTCGTCGAGTGACACTTGCATTTTTGGTTGTCTCCAGGCAAGAAAGAGGCGATGGAAGAGGTGGAAAAAGGATGACTCTTCTGGAATGCGTCACTTCTAGCGCCACCGGGCGAAGTGGATGTGAAGGGTGCGTCGCTAGGCGACAGGGGTGTGTCGCCAGGTGACGGATGGCAGATTTGGTTGGCTGTGTCGGACAATCTTAAAATCGTCATAACTTTAGTTCTAGAGTTCAGATTGAGGTGTCGTTCAAAATTTTGGATAGCTAACGTAATGAAATTTAATTAGATGAATAAAAATGAGACTTAAGGAGTATATATATGAGATCTAACTTAGAATAGAATTAGGTTCCCCGTGTTGAATTAAAATGATGCTTTGTTTGTGATGATGCTTTGTTTATGATGATGCTATGATGTTGTGTTGATTACTATGATGATTCTATGATGTTTTATTGATTACTATGATGATGCTATAATGTTGTGTTGATTAATATGATGATGCTATGATGTTGTGTTGATTACTACGATGATATGATGATGTTAATGATGAATCATGAATGGTGATGCGTGTTGACTAGTCGTGGTCGTATTAAATATATTGTTGCGCATCATTGCATTCATGGCATATTTTAGGACTTTGGTTCAGTGAAGTTAGAACTTCGGTCCAGTGAAGATGATAGGACAATTGTCCTGTGAAGGCAACAATTCCATAGTGTGGATTGTAACGCCCGTAATTTAATTAATTATTTAATTAAATTATTTTTGGAATATTTATGAAGATGTATTTTAATATAATTGAATTTATTTTTATTAAGCCGAGAAATAATATTAGAGATATAATATTATATGGTGAAATAATATTAGAAGTTTAATATTATTTAATGTGGGCTTATTTTGAGAGAGTAGAAGTAGTAAGGGAGTGTATTGGTTTTAAGCCCAATAGAGAATAATAGAATAATATGGTTATTTTATTATTTGTTAGAAGGAATAGAAAGAAGTAAGCAGTAGAAAGAAATAAGGATTGAGAAGAACGTGCAAACTCTTGGAGAAAGTGGAAAACGACAAGAACGAGAATCCAACCGGAAATTGTAGAGCAACCTTTAATCCAAGGTAAGGGTGGGGTTCTGACTCTATAATTGGGTTTATGATGATTGATATGGGGGGTTAGAGGTGATTGTGGTCTTGTTCTTGAATTGAAACATATAATTATGGTGTGATGAGAATCGATGAATTTTTGGATGAATAATGATGTCTTGATGTTGTTTAATTGCTGTAGAATTATAAGGTAATTTATGGGTGATAAACTGTCACGATTAGATTAAGTTTAAGGCTTTATGTATGAATCCGTAATGATAACAGGGAAGAAGAAACGTAGAAATATTGCAGTACAGAAAACGCATAATTTAGCAATTGATAATAGGCTCTACTGTATTAGAATTAACGAATTAATTTGGAAAATAGAATTGTCATACTGTTCCTGATTAGGTTCATAACATGAAAAGAATCAAAATAGTAGGATGAATGAAAAGTAGTAGTTCTGACGTTAGAAGTATATTGATAAAAGTTGCGTCAGATTAGTGCAAGGTAGAAGTTCTGATGTTATACGTATGTTAGTTAGAAGTTGCGTTGCACTATTAGAGAATAAAGGTCCTGATAGTAGATGTTGTATTAGTTAGAAGATGTGGTTAGTCAAAAGTTAGGATGATCAGAAGTTGCATATGGTCAGATGTTGGGATTAGTCAGAAGTTGGGATGATCAAAAGTTGCATCTGGTCAGAAGTTGGGATTAGTCAGAAGTTGTGATGATCAGAAGTTGTATCTGGTCAGAAGTTGGGCTAGTCAGAAGTTGTGATGATCAGAAGTTGTATCTGGTCAGAAGTTGGGCTAGTCAGAAGCTGTGATGATCAGAAGTTGTATCTGGTCATAGGTTGGGTTAGCCAGAAGTTGTGTCATTAGAAGCTAGGTTATTAGAAACTGTGTTGGTTAGAGGTTGCGTGGTCAGAAGTTGTGTTGGCCTTACGCTGTTTTGTGCAGAATGTGGAAGTTAGATGCTTAAAAGCTGTTGTTTGAACTATAACAGTAGGAATAGTGACGGTCTTGATGTTAGAGTTGCAGAATGGCAATATTGTTTTTACTGTGGAATTAAATACTCCAGAGTTGTTAATAAGAAGTTATTAATAATATTGTGTTGATGATTTATGATAAATAAACGATGTTTGATAAATTATTTTGATGATCTGAGATGTTTATTGTTTGAGATGTTTTTGAGATGTTGTTTTGAGATGTTTATTTGAGATGTTTTTGAGATGTTTACGAGATGTTAATCTGAGATGTTTTGAGATGATTTGAGATGTTATTAATTTGGGTGTTGTTATTACATTCATGATTGTGTCGCATACATTGCATTTTTGACATGGAGCTTATGCTCGTTGAGATGGCCTGGATTGGCAAATTTTGAGATGAAGGATATGCCTTGTTGATGCCTCTATTAATTGGCAAATTTTTGAGATGGGAGTTCTGCTCCAATGGTACCACATGCATTTGCATAGTATTGAGTCGCATTATATGATTTCATAAAGAAGTGTATTTTGATGTTGACGAATGTATATTATTGTTGAGATGGTTGTTGATTTTGAGATGAGAAGTGGTGATGTGATTGATCTAATTTAATATATTAATTATCATGCGCTTTATTATATTGTTAGACATCTCACCCCTTCTGTTTGAATGTTGCCCTTATGTTGATAACGTGCAGGTAATCGAGAGTGAAGGCTGTATACCTTCAGTAGTTCGAGTCGGTGTCATTGCTCTGATATGTAACACTCGGGGGGATGAATGCTTGCTATTTTTTATTGTTGATTCTCAGTTGTTGAACCTGAAATTGTTTATTATATTATTTGAGATGTTTCAAAGTTGCTGTTTTGTTAGAGATGTTATTAAGAATTCGCTGCGTAGATGTTGAATTATTTATTAAAGATGTTATGTTGAAGGTTTATCCGATGTTTGAAAACGTGTTATATATCCACGATGAATGCAATGAATTTTATTAGAAGAATTTGTGACGTCCCGATTCATTTGTATGATTGAAATTTTATAACTCTGATTTATTTTGCATAATTACTAGGGATAGAATTGGGGTGTTACAAAGTTGGTATCAGAGCAAAAGGCTGGTTCGACCTTGTCGTCGAGTCGTAGTTGTCTAATGATCTAGTATTGTTATTTTGAGTTCTAACTGTTGTTTATGTTGTAGTGATAAGTTGAGATGGCTGGAAGGAATGATGCTGCACTTGTTGCTGCTTTAGAAGCAATGGCTCATGCGATGGAAAATCAGCCGAATGTTGACGGGAATGCTGGATCTCGTAGCTTGGTAACTTTTCAGAGAGAGAATCCACCTACGTTCAAGGGAAAGTATGATCCTGACGGAGCATTGGAGTGGTTGAAAGAGATTGAGTGAATATTTCGCGTGATGGACTTCACTCTCGCGCAGAAGGTTTGTTATGGGACTCATATGCTAGCAGTCGAGGCTGATGACTGGTGGCTAGAGACTTGTCAGAAGTTAGAAGCTGCAGGCGAGAATGTCACTTGGGCTGTGTTTCGTAGAGAATTTTTTAGAAAGTACTTTCCTGAAGATGTCTGTGGTAAGAAGGAAATTGAGTGTCTTGAGCTGAAGCAAGGAAGTATGTCTGTTGTTGAGTATGCTGCCAAGTTTGCTGAGTTGGCTAAGTTTTATCCACATTACGCTGAGGAAAATGCTGAGTTTTCGAAGTGTCTTAAGTTTGAGAATGGGTTGCGCCCAGAGATTAAGAAGGCAGTTGGATACCAAAAGATCCGTGTCTTTGCTGATTTGGTTGATAGCTGCAGGATTTATGAAGAGGATAATAATGCTCATTACAAGATTATCAGTGATAAGAGGGGTAAGCACCAACAGAATCGTGGTAAGCCTTATGATGCCCCAGCTGGTAAAGGTAAACAGAAAGTTGCTCATGGTCAGAGGACTAGTGGGGGAGATGCTCCTGCTGGTGTGGTTTGCTTTAAGTGTGGAAAATATAGGCAAAAGAGTAATGTGTGCACGACTGAAGTGAAGAGGTGTTTCCGTTGTGGTAAGAACGGACACGTTGTATCTGAATGTGAACACAAGAATGTGATTTGTTTCAACTATAGAGAAGAAGGGCACATTGGTAGTCAGTGTCCGAAATCGAAGAGGGCTCAGTCAAGTGGTAAAGTATTTGCTTTGGTTGAGGATCAGACAGCTGCTGAGGACGGACTTATTAGAGGTACATGTTTTATTAATAGTACTCCTTTAATTACTATTATTGATACTGGTGCTACGCATTGTTTTATTGCTGCTGATTGTGTTGAAAGATTGGGTCTTGTGTTGTCTTCTTTAAGTGGAGAAATGGTCGTTGATACTTCAGCCAAGGGGTCGGTGACTACTTCTTTTGTGTGTGCTAAGTGTCCCTTGTCGATCTTCGACAGAGACTTTGTTGTTGATTTGGTTTGTTTGTCGTTAAGAAGTTTGGATGTGATTGTGTTCATATTAACTGTTATGACAAGTCGATGAAGTTTTCTACTCCTGAAGAAGAGGAGGATGGTCTGTTGTCTGCTAGACAGTTGAGGAAGTTGGTGCAAGAGGAAGCATAGATTTTTTTGTTGATGGCATCTCTATCTGTAGAGACTCAAGATATAATTGAGGAATTGCAGGTGGTGTGTGAATTTCCTGAAGTTTTCCCTGATGAGATTCCTGATGTACCGCCAGAGAGGGAAGTTAAATTTGCTATTGATCTTGTACCTGGTACCAGACCTGTGTCTATGGCACCATATAGGATGTCTGCATCTAAATTGTCAGAATTAAAGAAGCAATTGGAAGAGTTACTTGAGAAGAAGTTTGTAAGACCAAGTGTATCACCGTGGGGAGCTCCAGTGTTGTTAGTAAAGAAGAAAGATGGAAGTATTTGTGTTGATTATAGACAGCTGAATAAAGTGACGATTAAGAACAAGTATCCACTTCCAAGAATAGATGGCTTGATGGACCAATTGGTGTATGCTCGTGTGTTTAGTAAGATTGATTTAAGGTCGGGTTACCATCAGATTAAAGTAAAGGATGAAGATATTCATAATACGGCTTTCAGAATGCGTTATGGACATTACGAGTATTCGGTGATGCCTTTCGGTGTTACTAATGCGCCGGGAGTATTCATGGAATATATGAATCGTATCTTTCATACTTATTTGGATCGGTTCGTAGTGGTGTTCGTTGATGATATTTTGATTTACTCTAAGTCAGAAGAAGAGTGTTGTACCCCAAAATTTGCCCTCTCATTCTTCAAGGCCTTTCTCACAAGGATTCTCAAGGTTCAAGCTTGCACAAGTACTTTGGAATTTTCTAGTACCAAAATTAAAAGGAAACTGTCAAAAATGGAGAAAATAGATAAAAATAATATTTTGACAAATTTGGAGGAAAATAGGTCTCCTTCGATCCAGCACCCTTCGGTTGACTCTTGGCCTCCTTCGATTTCTCAAAATGGCTGCTAACGTGCCTCTTTCGCCTGGGCATGTGACTTCTTGTTGCAGGCTTCGTTTGTGTCTTTTGCTGCCTGCATGCTTGCTTTGAAAACCATTTTTTTGCTGCCACAAGTGTCCCATGCAGGGCAAGCCTTTCGATTGGACAAGTATGCTGCCTGCATGCTTGCAATCGAAGGCCAAGACCTACTGGCCATATGTACCCCCTGCAAGGCAAAGTCTTCATTTGGATACAAGTGCCTGCATGCAAGTTTTCATTTGGGCACTCACCTTCTGTGTGCCTGTATGCAAACTTCAGTTGAGCAAGAGCCTCCGTCGAATGCAACTTGGATTACATCCTTCGTTTTGAGAAAGAGCCTCCTTTGAATGCAACTTGGATTACATCCTTCGTTTTGAAGTTAAAGCCTCATTCGAATGCAAGTTTAGGTAAATCCTTCGTTTGGATTTGAAACCTCCTTCGAATGCAACTTGGGTACATCCTTCGTTTGGATTTGAAACCTCCTTCGAATCTACTTGCACCAAGGGCCTCTTGCAGACTTTGCCTCTCACAAGTTTCGTTTGAGCCAAGAGATATCTTCATGCAATATTTGACTAAGTTCTTGCTTCCCTTGAAGGAACACCCTTCGATTCAGAAGCCAGGAACTTCCCTCACGCTAAAAGGAAATGACTCCCTTTATGTTTATTTCGACCACAAGCTTCGACTGAGGCAAAGGCTTCCCTCGAACAAGTGCGCTTCGATCTCATTCTTTCATTCGACTCAAGACCAAATCTCATTTTCCAGGCTATGTTGCTTCTGAATCTTTACATAATCAGAGGCTTGTACAAGGGTTTTAAACTTTGTCTTTTGGATAATACTATCTCTGCTTAAAGGCTACATACCCTTTCTTTTCATAGAAAGTACTTTTATCACAAAAGCAGCTTTCCACCTGAATTTCGTCTAAACTAAAAGCAGGGCCAGAGGCACAAGTCTAATCAACTGCCAACAAGCCCCTCACTTGTACCTTTCACGTTACCTATTATTTTATTATTTTGCAAGGCTGGCTATTGAAAACATGTCCATTCTTTTTCTCTATAAATAGAGGAATTTTTGCAAAGCTAAAGGAAGATCTTGGGACCAGAGGAACGAATCCCCCAAATTTTCTCAAACACATAAAAACTCTCAAGTTCATCAACAATTGAGAAATCACAAAAAGCCCAGAATCACATTCATCTCCTTCAATTCTGAAGAACAACCACACTCCAGTCTCATTCGAATCAAAGAAGCATCATACTTGCTTTTTGTGATACGGTGGGAGAACTGACTTGAGGTTTGCGTTTGTATTCGCAAATGTTGCGGTTAGCAAGAGTCGCCACGGACTTTTTATTTTATCCTAAGGAAAGGTTAAAAAGCACAGCAAAAACCTTTTGAGATGTTTTCTTGGGTTCGGGGAGTAGATTATAGAAAGGGAAGGTATTAGCACCCTTTCTATCCATGGTTATCCATGGGCTCTTAGTTACTTGCTTAGATCACTTGCCTTTTGTTTTCAATTGTTTTAAATGGTGCTTGAGTGTGTGGGTTTTGAAAATGTTTTTGAAAAGAGGCCAATGTGGTGGCAACCTTTGTAATGATCCATGTGGGGATGTATACAAAGATGTATGTCTTTTGAAAAAGGTTTTCATTTGTTTTTGAAAGTTTTGTTTTGAAAGTGTTGTGATGTGTGATTTTGAAATTAGGCAAGTGTTTTTGTTTTGCAAGTTGATTCAAGTAACTAAGAGATTATCTACTCCTAAATTTCTCAAAAGATTATTGCTATACTTTAACCCTTTTAACAAATTTGCTCCACCATTGTATTTGGTGGGCAACCTTGTGTTAGGATGTGAGAGGGACAGGCGCGGGTCATCGTTTAGGCCATAATTGCAACGACGTTAAATGTCTTTGGGCAATTTCTTTAAGGGACTTGATCATTTGTTTTTGTTTGTTTTTGAAAAGTTTTGTCGAGGGACTATGATCATTCAAATTGTTTGCTTTGCCCAAAGAAGTTCAACATGCAATATGGCCCATTTATTTGAAGGCAACAAGTGGAATACCCTAGGGGGTGCAAGTGTGATTTGTGTGTCCATTTTCATGCTTGTTTATCTTGTATTAGGTCAAACTATTTTTTATCATTTTTTCCGCATACAAACCCTAATCCTAACATGTTATCATTAGAAAGCAATAAAGTGCGAAATTTAAATTACTAAGCTATTACAAAACCAAATATGGGAAGGGGGGTACAAATGTTCAAATGGGGATATTGACAAAAATTTAAATCTAAATTATTACATCAATTTGAATATTTGCAATTTAATCAATGTACAAAAATTAAATAAGAATGCAAGATGCAAAAAGAATGTTTTGTATATGTATGAAAAAATATTATTTATGTAAAAGAGAAAAGAAAATAAAAATGTATTATTTTTGGAGTATTTTTGACTTTAGGGCAAAAACCCTAATTTTAAAGAAAAATGCATTATTATCTAATTTAATACAACTATTTATTTATTATTTATAAAAAATAAAAATAATGAAGTATATTATGAAAAAGTATTTTTTATATCAAATATTTAATAAAAATGAAAAAATTCAAATATTTTTATATTCTAACCTAAATATATTAATAAACATATATATATTATATTAAGCTTTTAATATACATTATGTGCAAAATATTTAATATTTAATAAAATAAATAAAAAAAAAGTATATTTTATGTGAAATATTTTCAGAAGGTTATATAACATAAAAATAAAATAGGAGTATTTTTTACATATTTTTTTCTATTTTTATTCTAAATAAATATATATATATCTATTCATATACAAATCAAAAGAAAATCAAATAAAAACCAAATAAAATCAAAAAAATGATGAGAAAAATATTTTCAAAATTTTAATATGCTGAGAAAAAATAAACAAGTCAAACAGAAAAAGAAAAAGTCAAAAAAGAATAAAAATAAGGCAAATGGGCTCAGGGGGTGTAATAGCAATCAAGTGGTGTGAATAAGAAAAGATATACAGGCCCAGCCCAAAGAACACTGTCTTCAACCTCCAGCAACAAAATTCAAAAAAACGCGCGCCCCTGTTCTTCAATGTCCAACTCTCGATTCCTGGCTTTTCAGCAAAAACTCATAACACAACAAATGTTCAGCATGAAGAGACGGTTCTAACCATGTATGGAACTTGACCTAACTCTCTAAGATGAGGGATAATTTCTCCTCCCCCAAATCCTAACCTAGTTTTTCTGCCATTTTCAAACTCCAAATTCTCTCTACTCAGGCAAAAGAAATGAAATGTAAAGGTATGTACATGTTCAGGGCTATGAGTAGAACCTTGTTTCTTCACAAACTTAAGACTAAAGATGCATGATAAGAGAGATACGAGTTCAAAGTTTTACCTGTGCAGTTGAACTTCTATCTGGAGAATGAGGAACTTTTAGTGCAAGGTAATGATTGGAAAAGCTTCCTTGAGGTCCAGGGATGCTTTTTCAATGCTTACTTTGTCTTGAAACTTCTTGTACCAAGCTATAGAACTTCACCTGCAAGTCAAAAATGTAAAAATGGTGGAAGCTGTTAGAGGGATTACAGGTCAGGTTTTAGGTCATGGTTAGCTTGCACATATGCTAGGGAATGTGTATGGATTGATTTTGGTAAGAATGCTCGAGGGAAATGGGAGTTGGCACTCAAACTGCAGAGGCAACTCTGTTTTTGCAGTTTGAGGATGATTCTGAGATGGAGGGTGTTTTGGAGGTGCAAGGGTCGTGTCTTGGCTTGGTTAGGTTCTATGGAAGATGTTTGATAACTTTTTTCTTGTGTTTTCAAGCTGAAGAGAGAGTTGGCATAAGTTATGGATGTTTCTTCACACTTAAGCTACAAAAGCAAGTTGGTTGTTTTAGGTTAGTAGGGGGCCTCCTAATGTGCTGCATAAGCCTCTCTTGATCAGTGTGTTATGCACATAATCTTGTGCAAAGCAGATCTTTCATGTACTTGTTGGATTACAAACTTGACATAAAGCTAAACTTTTCAAAAATGGAAATTCCACTTTATCTAGTTTAGGATTAAACCATTATGCAATGTTAGAACACAAAGAACATGACCTTAACACATTGAATATGCATTAAATTATTGAGTATGAAATGGTTCAAGGACCTGTAATCAAGCATAAAGCAAACTGATTTCAAATTGGCAAGGTTATAAACATGTCTTGATGAAGAACAAAAGTGAATTTTTGCCAACTTGTGAAATTCGAATCTCTCAAGTTATGAGGTTGTTTGATGAGTTCTTGGACATTTTGGAAAGCTTGGAATGTGTACTACAATCCATCTTTGAAATGCAAATCAAAATTCCAAGTGGAAGGGTATGAAAAGTGGCCTTGAAGTAGGGTAGAAAACCTTGTCAAAATAGGTTAAATTTCACTAAGTTAAAAGATGGTTTAGTGCCCTTATTCAAAAAATTATAACTTGAGATACAAGCTTCAAATGAGAAAACTTTGTGAATCAAAGTTGTAGATTATGCAACAAGCTACAACTTTCATGTTTTGACTTTTGTTTGAATCCAAATGGATCATGGTGAAAAGATGGGGCAAAGTTGGGAAAAAATTAGGGTTTTCCATAACTTAGAAAAATTCCAAGTTATGAAAAATTCCATTTTCAAACCCTAATTTGCATTTTGTGATTTCTTGGTGAACAAGTTTCATGATTTGGCATGTTTTGATGAAAAATGAATCTTGACTCTTGATTTTGACCAAAAAGTCAAAGTTTGACTTTTCAGTATACAGTCAAAATTGGTCAATTGACTGGGAAATTCAACTATCAATCTTGTGTACTTGGGATCTTTTGAGCTTGATGAACATGTCAAGATAATTCCATGGGGTCCTTGAGGCCATATGTGAGCTTGGTTTGCCATTGGCTAGGTCAAACAGTCAAAAATTGCCTTTGTGCAGTCAAAACCCTAAAAATGACCATTTTGCCCTTTTGATGATCTGATCAAATTTCATGGGGAATTGTGATCCAAACTTGATCAAATGGTCTATATGAGTTCATAATGTTGATGTGGATCAAATTTCATGAGGTTTGACTGTCAATTGGCCACAGTTGACTTTTTCCCCAATACAGCTGATTTCTAGGTCAACTGTCCAATTGACTGGGCCAAACTTGGAATCAAGACTTGAAACTTGGTATAGGTAAACTTGGGAGTCCAATATGAAGCATGAAAGTCATCTTAGGCATTTTAGGTCAAAACATCCTTAGGCAAACACAAACCCTAATTTGAGTCCACAGTGCAAGGAGAAGTCTTGAGCAGAGGAAACCCTAACTGGATCTTGATCTTCAAAGGTCTTGTGATGAGAAAATGTTGAGGAAATGGGAGGGCAAATTTTGGGGTACAACAGTTGCCCCTGTTCAATCTTCTTGGACCTGAAGAGTTAGATTGGCAAGCTTGCCTTTCGTGACTCGAGGGTAAAAGGAGATTGGACACTAGAGTGCCCGGAAATTTGCACTCGCATGCTGGAGTCTTAACAACGTGGTGCCGGGAATGGGCTTATAGATGCCATTTGGAAAGATGGTGGATAGGGAGATGGGCTTATAGATGCCATCTGGAAAAGTGACAGAACTTTGTCGGGAATGGGCTTATAGATGCCATTTGGAAGTGTTGATCGCATAAGAGATTCCTTAGCGAGAACTTGTGTATTTAAGAAAGGCAGATGTTTTCCTGGCTTGTTACAGGTGTTTGATCTTCAGTCTCCTTATGCAGATATGCCCTGGCTAGATACAGGTATTGAATCTACAATTGGTTGCTCAGATGTGCCCTGGCTGGATACAGGAGTCGAATCTGGAAATAGTCGTTTAATAGATGTGCCCTGGCTGGATACAGGAATCGAATCTTCGAACTCTTCAGACGTGCCCTGGCTAGATACAGGAGTCGAGTCTGGAAATGTGGTCAACAGATATGCCCTGGCTGGATACAGGAATCGAATCTGGAGACGTTTGTAGTTGATAGATGTGCCCTGGCTGGATACAGGAATCGAATCTTCGAACTCTTCAGACGTGCCCTGGCTAGATACAGGAATCGAGTCTGGAAACTGATCACTCTCAGATGTGCCCTGGCTAGATACAGGTATCGGATCTGGAATTGCGACAGTTGACGGTAATTGTTTTTGGGATTGTCTTTTTCCTGAAAAGGCAAAAACGTAAGTTGTATGCAATGTCATGATGTATGATATGCATGATATCATGATGTTCAACATGAGATGTTGTATGCGTTTCATCCTGTAGGTAAGCAAGATGTATGCAAATATGAAATGTTTATGAATGTAATTTCATCTTAGGAAAATAAATCCTTGACGAACGGCCGGAGAATTGCTCTGTGGAAGAGATATTTGGCCGAAGTTTTGATGAGAGGCCTGCTGAGGACTTTAACGACGGATTCCGCTGAGGATAATGATGATAAACTCCGCTGGGGAACTCCAAAGATAAACTCTGCTTGGGAATACCAAAGATAGACTTCGCTGGGGATTGAAGGAACTTTATCGAGAGCGATCTTCCGTGGCTTTTAGCTGAGGATAACCCAGTTATAAGTCCTTGTGAGGAAATAACTCTAAATAAAACTCGGGAGAGACGTCCGTACTTCGCCGGGGATAAGCTTGCAGAATCTGCTGGGGATGAGCTTTTAAGACCTGCCGGGGAATGTTGTGCCTTTTTAGGATCGACGGGGGACCAACTCTGCCTGGGGAAAGTATTGTCGCATCCTGTTTTATTCTGCGGGGAATTGAGATGATCTGACCACATTCTTCAGTTGAACCTACCTTGGTGCCTTGGCGGACAAAACAACCAGACTGCATTAGACAACTCCACATTGCCCCTGTCTTTGATGTCACCTGTAATTAATCTCTTGTTTTATATGCAAATATTTATGAATCAGCAATTTAATGTCAAATGCATATATCAAAAATGATCATTGGACGTTCTTCGCAAGACAAAACAGAAAAAAGGAAAACAATGGTAATTTGTATGAACAAGTGAATTTGTATTGATTTAAACTTTGCCTGTGAATAGGCGTTTTTGTACAAGAGGCTGACATCCTAGTAAGAGGACATCGCCAAATAGTATAGAGTTTACAATTTGAAAAAGGAAACAAAACAGCTATGTGAACAATCCCACTGGGTTCCAACTCTGCTATTGCCTTTATGTCTTCGAACGTCTCATCGCTCTGCTGTCCAATTTGAAGATGAAGCTGATTGGTCAATGCCGCAATCTGAAGCCAGATAATTGATGCCGAATTCCGGATGCGAAGTGATCCAATGAGACATAGTGTTACGCTTTTATCCCTAACTTTTGCCTGGACCGCCCTTTCGGGTTTTCAGTCCACCGGGATACCCATTTTTGCCCAAGCCGCCCTTTCAGGTTTTCGACTTGCCGGGTGTACAGATTTTTATTCATTTCATCCCTTATTTTTGCCCGAACCCTTTTGGTTCGCCGGGAAGCCCTTATTTTTGCCTAGGTATGTCAACCTAGCGGGTCTTTTATTTATGCGTAGTATTTTTTCACTATGTCTGCATTGGCGGGGTGAGGAAGGTCGTCACCATCCATGGTGGTTAGGATCATGGCTCCTCCTGAGAACACACGTTTAACCACAAATGGCCCTTCGTAAGTAGGGGTCCATTTGCCCCGGGGATCACTTTGAGGAAGGATAATGCGTTTGATTACCAGGTCCCCAACTTGATACTCTTGTGGTCTGACTTTCTTGTTAAATGCCCTGATCATCCGTTTCTGATACGTTTGACCATGACAGATAGCAGTGAGCCTCTTTTCGTCAATCAGATTTAATTGATCAAGTCGAGTTTGGATCCAATCATCTTCATTCAAGTCTGCATCCTTCATTATCCGGAGAGAGGGTATCTGGATTTCGATTGGCAAGACTGCCTCCATGCCATAGACCAAAGAGAAAGGAGTTGCCCCGGTTGACGTCCTTGCTGAGGTGCGGTACCCATGAAGAGCGAACGGTAACATCTCGTGCCAATCTTTATAGGTCACTGTCATCTTCTGCACAATTTTCTTGATATTTTTATTGGCTGCCTCTACAGCCCCATTCATCTTCGGCCGGTAGGGAGAAGAATTGTGGTGCTGTATCTTGAATTGTTCACAGAGTTCAGTGATCATCTTGTTATTAAGATTGGTACCGTTGTCCGTAATGATTCTTTCTGGGACGCCATACCGACAGATCAGATTATGCCGGATGAAGCGTGCCACGACACTCTTGGTTACTGTGGCGTAGGAAGCTGCCTCAACCCACTTTGTGAAGTAGTCGATTGCCACCAAGATGAAGCGATGCCCATTGGATGCTGTTGGTCGGATCTCACCGATCATATCGATGCCCCACATTGCGAAAGGCCAAGGTGCCGTTAGGACATTCAAAGGAACCGGAGGGATATGCACCTTGTCAGCATAGATCTGGCACTTATGACAAGTTCGGGCGTGTTGGTAACAATCGGCTTCCATCGTGGACCATAAATATCCTGCCCGAAGGATTTTCTTAGCCATGGTGTGTCCACTGGAATGGGTTCCAAATGTACCTTCATGCAGTTCTATCATAATTTTCTCTGCTTCAGCCTTATCCACACAACGTAGCAGAGTTGAATCATGATTCCGCTTGTAGAGAATGCCGTTGCTGAGGAAGAATTTTGCAGCAAACCTCCTCATGAACTTCTTATCATTGACCGACGCACCTTCAGGGTATTCCTGAGCTTCCAAGTACCTCTTCACCTCATGATACCAGGGTTTTTCAGTCACCTTTTCAGCCTCGAGCTCGCAGCAGTATGCCGGTTCATCCAACTTCCAGATTATGATTCGGGGAGCCTCATTGTCCCATTTAACTTTGAACATTGAAGACATCGTGGCTAGTGCGTCCGCTAGCTGATTCTCCTCTCTGGGGAAATGCTCAAAAGTTATCTCTTCAAAGTGAGGGAGCAAGGTCGACACATACTCCTTGTAAGGAATAAGATTCGGGTGTTTCGTATCCCACTCGCCTTTGATCTGATTGATCACGAGAGCGGAATCTCCGAAGACACTTAGAAATTTTATCCTTAAGTCGATTGCAGCTTGTAAACCCATAATACATGCCTCATATTCTGCCATATTGTTGGTGCAGTTGAAACATAATCGGGCGGTGAGGGGAGTATGAGTTCCTTTGGGAGATATGATTACAGCGCCGACGCCGTTACCCAAAGCATTGGAGGCTCCATCAAAATGCATAGACCATCGGGATCCTTCCTCAGGTCCTTCATCCGGTCCAGGTACTTCACAGTCAGTTACCACCATGATGTCTTCATCCGGAAAATCAAAGTTCAATGATTGGTAATCGTCTACAGGTTGGTGTGCCAAATGATCTGCCAGTACACTTCCCTTAATTTCTTTCTGAGTTGTATACTGGATATCATATTCTGTCAAGATCATTTGCCATCTCGCTATTCTCCCAGACAGAGCTGGCTTTTCAAATATGTACTTTATGGGATCCATCTTTGAAATCAATAAAGTAGTGTGAGTCAGCATATACTGTCTCAGCCGGCGAGCAGCCCATACAAGAGCGCAGCAAGTTTTCTCAAGCAGTGAGTAACGAGACTCACAGTCGGTAAACTTTTTGCTCAAGTAATAAATAGCGTGCTCTTTTCGGCCAGACTCGTCATGCTGCCCCAGCACACACCCCATTGAATTATCAAGCACTGTTAAGTATAGTATCAGAGGTCTTCCTTCCACCGGTGGCATAAGAATGGGTGGCTCTTGGAGATATTCCTTTATTCTTTCAAAGGCGGCCTGACATTCATCATTCCAGTGTACCACTTGATCTTTCTTCAGCAATTTGAAGATTGGCTCACAAGTAGCAGTCAGATGTGAGATGAATCGAGCAATGTAATTCAGTCGTCCTAGGAAACCTCTGACTTCTTTCTCTGTTTTTGGAGTCGGCATCTCTTGAATAGCTTTAACTTTGGCAGGGTCCACCTAGATACCTTTATCACTTACAATGAAACCTAGCAACTTTCCGGATCTTACCCCAAAGGTGCATTTGTTGGGATTCAACCTCAGCTTGTATAACTTGAGTCGGTCAAACAACTTCCTCAGATGGTCAAGGTGCTCTTCCTCAGTTTGAGACCTTGCAATCATGTCATCAACGTATACCTCAATTTCATGATGGATCATATCATGAAACAAAGCAACCATGGCACGTTGATAGGTTGCCCCAGCATTTTTCAATCCGAATGGCATGACCTTATAACAGAAGGTGCCCCACTGAGTCACAAAGGTAGTCTTCTCCATATCCTCTGGAGCCATCTTAATCTGATTATACCCTGAAAAACCATCCATGAAGGAGAACACCTTGTGTTGAGCTGTATTGTCAACAAGGACATCAATGTGAGGTAGGGGGAAGTCATCCTTGGGGCTGGCCCTGTTCAAATCCCTGTAGTCGACACACATTCTGACTTTACCGTCTTTCTTTGGTACTGGCACCACATTGGCAACCCACTGAGGGTAAGAAGTTACTGCAAGGAACCCGGCATCAAATTGCTTCATAACCTCGGCCTTGATCTTCTCAGACATCTCTGGACGCATCCGTCGAACTTTCTGTTTTACCGGAGGGCAATCTTCCTTGGTTGGCAAATGGTGAACTACAATGTCGGCATCCAAACCAGGCATATCTTCATAGGACCAAGCAAAAATCTCCATGTAGTCTTGTAGCATCTGGATCAATCGTTGTTTCACGCTGAGCTCTAGATTGGCACCAATCTTGACCTCTTTCCTATCTGTCTCAGTACCCAGGTTAATTGTCTCGACATGCTCTTCATGTGGTTGAATAGCCCTCTCTTCCTGTAGTAGCAGTCTTGCGAGTTCACCAGGCACTTCGCAATCATCTTCACCTTCGTCTTCGGCCAAGTTGATCGGATTTTCGAAGTCATAACTGGCGGTAGCAGAGCTGTTACCAGTAAGATCCAGAGTGGATTGAAACCTGTATAAGTGAGTGTGTGTAAATACAACTGTTTTGCAATATATATAACACAGAAAGGAAAAGAGCAAAAGATTTGAAATGCAACAACGTCCAATGTTTTGATTGATGATATATGAAAATGTCATACAAAAAGCCCTCACAAATGGAGCTACGATGCCCCGGGTAGGACACCGAGCCAACAAAGCTTTAACATATTGTTTGTTACAAATTTGGAAATCAAAAGAAATCAATTACTGCGTGACAAATGTGATAGGGGTAAAATCCTTTGCCGTCCAGTTGCTTGGTCCGTTGCTGGTAGTCGGGTAGATCCAACTGTCAAACTCAGCTTCCTCCACATCCTCCTCGATAGCATTCACCCTTGAGCTGGAAATAAACACCGGAGCCTTTCCGATCTTCTCTTTGCGTACCGCCTTCTGAGCCTCTGCAGTAAAGCCTAGCCCAAACTTGTCGTTCTTCTGAGTGAAGTCAGGAAGCTGACCCCAGTGTGCACAATTGCCTTTCTGAACCACAGCCCGGGCATCCCTTAGGGAAGCCATCTTCAAGGAATCATTCTCTTCGGCCATTGTCTCTGCAGCTGCTGAAATTGGATGCACCTCCTCGAAATGCTGGAAGGGGGTTTCAATGAACTCTCCGTCCATCTCGATATACCTGAAGGAATTCAAATGGCTCACCATATACTCCTCTTCTCCTTGTACAGTGACGATCTTCCCCCTGACGGGATACTTCAGCTTTTGGTGCAAGGTGGAGGTCACTGCCCCAGCTTTATGGATCCAAGGTCGACCCAACAGACAAGAATACGACGGACGTATATCCATCACGTAAAAGGTAGAGTCAAACACTTGAGAGCCCACACGGATAGGGATGTTAACCTCTCCATGAACCATCCTCTTGGAACCGTCAAAGGCCCTGACGATGATATTGCTGGGTTTCAACTCCAGGCCTTCATAATCCAGACGATCCAAAGCCTTTTTCGGTAGAACATTCAAGGAAGAACCAGTATCTACTAATACATGTGCCAGAGTAGTGCCCCTGCATTCAATAGAGACATGCAGGGCATCATTGTGGTCTCTCCCTTTTGCGGTCAGGTCAGCATCTGAAAAACCCAAGCCGTTGTCCGCTGTCAGATTCGCTATGCAGTCAGTGAACTGGACTGCAGACGTCTCTTGCGGCACATGGGCCGTCTTGAGAAATGAGATTAAGGCCTTAGCATGGGCCTCGGAGCATAGCAATAAGGAGAGCAGGGAGATCTTGGAGGGTGTATGCCCCAACTGCTCGACAACATTAAAATCACTTTTCTTTATTATTTTCAGAATCTCCTCCATTTCTTGTCGGGAGGCCTCAGCATTTATGGGTATCGGCGCCTCCATCCGGGCAGGCTCTTCTTCAATCCCTTTGCCCCGAGCATTTGATGACTCGGCAGCAGGGGACACAATTTGATCAGCAACAGGACTAGGTAAACTTGTAGGTTTTATGAGGAGGGGTTTTCGAATAGCGGGCGGCGCAATGTCAGGCGAGAAGAGCCTGCCACTGCGGGTGACCTTGGCTGGACCAGTGATATCGCAGATACTGGCACTAGCGTCGAATTCTTGCTTGATTCCATTTACATACACGTCTGCCCCATAATGCCAGGGGACAGCTTTATCAGATACGTAGGAGAGGGGTCCCGGGACAGTAATGATCACCGGCGCAACTGTCAAGATTTGAATAGGCTTCTTCGGGGGAGCCTTGATTGGATTTTTGAAGATGGTAATCACGGAAACTTCTTTCATCGTAACCAATTGAACAACAGTCTTTTTGAATAGAATCTCCTTGCTATCCATTAGGCCTTGGATGCCTAACCTTAGCAAGGGGCAATCAGATGGGGAAATAGCACAGAATGGGCAACCTTCACCGCAACCCGGAAATAAACCGGCCCGCAGTAGGTTCTTCTTAACAGTCTTCAGAGGGGTAACAACTTCATCTACCGAAATAGCGTACACTTCTTCCTCAACGGCATTTACCCTATGCTGGGGCATAGGAGCCGTTACAACATTTGGTCTTTCCGGCGCTTCAAACTGAATTTCTTTTGCGTCGATCAGATCTTGCACTTTGTTTCTCAAGGCCCAGCAATCATCAGTAGTGTGCCCGGGACTATCAGAATGATAAGCACACCGGGCATTTGGGTTGTATTTAGGAGACGCAGTGTTGACGACCTTAGGAGCTTCTTTGAGGGTCACCAGGTTGGTGGATAACAGTTGGGGTAAAATTTGAGATAATGTCATACTTAGTCGGGTATACTGCCTCTTGGGCCTTTCGCTTCTTTGTTGATTGTATTGCTGAGGAGCAGCAACAGGTTTGGAGATGACCAAAGCATTGACGGCTTGGCGATTTTCGGGCTTGACTTGTCTTCTAGGACCATAGACAGCACTTGCTTCTTTCTTAAACGGCCTCTTCTCAGCACTTGTAGAGGCAGCCTTCTGTATCTTACCTGACCTGATGCCAGCTTCAATTCTTTCTCTCGTTAATATCAAATCTGTAAATCCAGCGGAGGAGTTACCAACCAAATGATTGAAAAACGGACCAGACAACGTCCCCAGAAACATATCAACCAGCTCTCGATCAGTTAATGGAGGCTGCACCCTGCCAGCCAAATCTCTCCATTTTTGAGCGTACTCTTTGAACCCTTCACCCGTTCCTAGAGACATACCCTGAAGTTGGGTACGTGTAGGAGCGAGATCAGAATTGTATTGGTATTGTCTGTAGAAGGCGGTTGCCAAATCTTCCCAATGCCGGATGCTAGCTCCATCCAATTGGTAGAACCATTCAAGCTGTGACCCCGAGAGGCTATCTTGGAAGAAGTGAATCCAGAGGTTCTTATCTGCCGTGTAAGGTTGGATTTTCCTTACGTACGACCTTAGATGCAGCTTTGGGCAGGAGACCCCATCATACTTGGCGAAAGCAGGCGCCTTAAACTTGTGTGGAATGACTACCCCAGAAGATAACCCCAAATCTCCGAAATCCAGTCCTGGCACATTCTGAATTTCCATGGCGCTCAAGCGGTCCTCCAATTGTTTGTATCTGTCAGCAGCAGGTGGGTATTGTTCGTCGTTATAGTCCGTCTCGTTGTCGGAGACTGCGGGACTAGGAGCTCTTCCCCCTTGGGGACTGTTTTTCTCAGCAGAAGAAGTGGTTGGATCAACTTCATTGTGGAGTGTGTTCCCAAATCGGCGTCCGGTGTTGAACAGTGCGGTCCTCTTTTTCTTCTTCTTCTTCATGAGTAGAGTCTTCAACTCTTGCTGACCTTGGGCTAGGCTTAGGACCATTTCTTGAAACTGTGCACTTTGGGCCTGAAGGGCCTTGATTGCTTGCTCACTGGAGGATTCTGGATTCATGATGACTGTGCACACAAACAGCGAAAAATTAAGCAACCTGTGAAATAGGGTACCTGCTATGCATATGGTGCAATGGAATGTGTATGCTTTATGTTTTCAAAGACAAACAAGATTCAACTTTGTAGACAAAAAGGGAAACACACTTCATTAGATGAAAATTTCAATTGTTCAACAACTTGCCCCTAGGCATTACAGGAATGAAAAATACTGAAAAGGAAATAAAACTACAAAAGGAAACATCAAAGCTCATCAATGCTCCCATGGCCTCCTCTTTTCAGTGCTGATGTAGTTGTTCAGGACCCGTTCTTCCTCCAATTGCTTAGTCAGCCTCTGGATCTTCCTTTCCTGCTCGTTGAACTTCTCCCGATAGAAATCCCGTTCTTCCTTTAGCTGTGCCCAAGATCTCTTCATGGTGTCAAAATCAGTAGGTATCTGAGGAGGGAGGACAGTTGGAGGAACCCCATCTTCAACAGGAGACTCAAGAATGAGAGGTCTAACAGCTTCGTAGGGCATACCTAACTTCTGAGCACGGATGCGGACCCATTTGCAATAGGGCTTCAATGGCAGAGAAGTCTTTGGTCCTAACTCATGTGGGTCAGCTTTGTGAATCCTGTCCCAAGCTCTAATGAATCCCTGGCGTAGTTTGTCACTGCCTGCCTGAAACTCAAAATGGAAGTGAGGAACCAGCATCTCATGAGGCCCATCTCCTCTGGCTCTTCCAAACTGACGGAGAGCTAAACACGGATTGTAAGAGATTCCTCCTTGAATACCAATCAACGGGACATTAGGGTATTCTCCGCAACGGTCGATAACAGCTATTTCATCCAAACCTCTGAGAGTCCAAGTGATATCCTTATCTGTGAGAGACATTAACCTCCGAGCCCAACCTTTTCCTTCTTCATTCTTCAGCACGAACTTAGGAAGGTGCGAAATAAACCACCTTACTATCAAAGGAGCACAACACCACGGAGTCCCCCGTTTTCGAGCAGTACGAGCATAGAGTTGTTGTAGAATATCACCCAAAAGAGTGGGTACCGGATTCCGAGACATGAAGATCCTTATGACATGGATACTGATAAAGGTGTCAGGGTTGGGAAACAGCACCAGACCATAGATCAAAAGAGCCAGAATATCCTCATATGCCTTGAAGTCCAAGTCATTCCAGAAATCATTAGCCTTGCCAACCAGAAATTTGACCAGAAAGCCCTTGACCCCATTTCTAGTTTCCCAGTTGGACAATATCTCTTCTTTGGTCAAGGGGAGAATTGCAGCAATCTCTTCAGGCCTAGGAGTTTTTTCCAAACCAGTGAATGGAGTTTGTTCCAGGACAGGGATCCCAAGCAGATAAGAGAACTCTTCCAGGGTAGGAACCAGCTGGAAGTCTTGAAAGGTGAAACAATGATGCAGAGGGTCATAAAACTGGGTCAGAACACTTATCAGTTGTTGGTCCCATTTTGCAGTGATCAAGCCAAGGAGAGAACCATGTCTGTTGATGAAGGAGGTAGTGTTTGGAATCCTTCCAACCAAATCCTCGAGTAAAACTGGTGGTTGAACAAAGTTGAGCCGGACAGTATTTCTACGCACGGGCATCATAATGTCCTGCAAAACAGAGCAAAGATGAAACCTTTTTGTCTTTGAAATGGGTTAGCCTTTTATATAGGATGCATGCAATGGTATGATGGCATGATGCTATGATGAAGCACACCACAAGTATTCACATAAGAAAATAAGGCACACAAGTCACACAAGACACCCTTAGGTTTCAGGCCAGCATGAGTTTCAGGTATTACCCTCTTTTGGTTTTGTTGGTTAAAACCTGTCCTATCAAAAGTAACCGGGTTCTAGAGGATCTCAAATCATTGGCTACCCTCAATCGGTCATAAATCCAGCATCGCAATCTTTTCTCGCGGCCAGAACCATCTCGAGAGTTTAGCCTCAATGAGTGTAGCATACTGCTACTGTCCTAATAGCCAAGTTGGTCAATTTAGGGTTCTAAGGTTGGTTGGTGTTTAATGACCCCTTAGAAGACCTATATTCTCCCCGTTACAACACAAGGGATATAGGTACAGACTAAGATGCCACACCAACGTAGCCACTGTTTCACCCATGTCGGTCTACGCCGGACAGGTCCCTCACAGATTATGCTACCTAAAAAGGGTATTTCCCAGATCCGGGTTAGGATCTATAAAACTCCGATACAAAGCCCACAAATGTAGAAGCAAACAAGACAATCAATTGAAAACAAAGGTGATCTAAACCCTAAGGTTACTCCACTTTAAAAGTATATCCCCAGCAGAGTCGCCAGTTCTGTGATACGGTGGGAGAACTGACTTGAGGTTTGCGTTTGTATTCGCAAATGTTGCGGTTAGCAAGAGTCGCCACCGACTTTTTATTTTATCCTAAGGAAAGGTTAAAAAGCACAGCAAAAACCTTTTGAGATGTTTTCTTGGGTTCGGGGAGTAGATTATAGAAAGGGAAGGTATTAGCACCCTTTCTATCCATGGTTATCCATGGGCTCTTAGTTACTTTCTTAGATCACTTGCCTTTTGTTTTCAATTGTTTTAAATGGTGCTTGAGTGTGTGGGTTTTGAAAATGTTTTTGAAAAGAGGCCAATGTGGTGGCAACCTTTGTAATGATCCATGTGGGGATGTATACAAAGATGTATGTCTTTTGAAAAAGGTTTTCATTTGTTTTTGAAAGTTTTGTTTTGAAAGTGTTGTGATGTGTGATTTTGAAATTAGGCAAGTGTTTTTGTTTTGCAAGTTGATTCAAGTAACTAAGAGATTATCTACTCCTAAATTTCTCAAAAGATTATTGTTATACTTTAACCCTTTTAACAAATTTGCTCCACCATTGTATTTGGTGGGCAACCTTGTGTTAGGATGTGAGAGGGACAGGCGCGGGTCATCGTTTAGGCCATAATTGCAACGACGTTAAATGTCTTTGGGCAATTTCTTTAAGGGACTTGATCATTTGTTTTTGTTTGTTTTTGAAAAGTTTTGTCGAGGGACTATGATCATTCAAATTGTTTGCTTTGCCCAAAGAAGTTCAACATGCAATATGGCCCATTTATTTGAAGGCAACAAGTGGAATACCCTAGGGGGTGCAAGTGTGATTTGTGTGTCCATTTTCATGCTTGTTTATCTTGTATTAGGTCAAACTATTTTTTATCATTTTTTTCGCATACAAACCCTAATCCTAACATGTTATCATTAGAAAGCAATAAAGTGCGAAATTTAAATTACTAAGCTATTACAAAACCAAATATGGGAAGGGGGGTACAAATGTTCAAATGGGGATATTGACAAAAATTTAAATCTAAATTATTACATCAATTTGAATATTTGCAATTTAATCAATGTACAAAAATTAAATAAGAATGCAAGATGCAAAAAGAATGTTTTGTATATGTATGAAAAAATATTATTTATGTAAAAGAGAAAAGAAAATAAAAATGTATTATTTTTGGAGTATTTTTGACTTTAGGGCAAAAACCCTAATTTTAAAGAAAAATGCATTATTATCTAATTTAATACAACTATTTATTTATTATTTATAAAAAATAAAAATAATGAAGTATATTATGAAAAAGTATTTTTTATATCAAATATTTAATAAAAATGAAAAAATTCAAATATTTTTATATTCTAACCTAAATATATTAATAAACATATATATATTATATTAAGCTTTTAATATACATTATGTGCAAAATATTTAATATTTAATAAAATAAATAAAAAAAAAGTATATTTTATGTGAAATATTTTCAGAAGGTTATATAACATAAAAATAAAATAGGAGTATTTTTTACATATTTTTTTCTATTTTTATTCTAAATAAATATATATATATATCTATTCATATACAAATCAAAAGAAAATCAAATAAAAACCAAATAAAATCAAAAAAATGATGAGAAAAATATTTTCAAAATTTTAATATGCTGAGAAAAAATAAACAAGTCAAACAGAAAAAGAAAAAGTCAAAAAAGAATAAAAATAAGGCAAATGGGCTCAGGGGGTGTAATAGCAATCAAGTGGTGTGAATAAGAAAAGATATACAGGCCCAGCCCAAAGAACACTGTCTTCAACCTCCAGCAACAAAATTCAAAAAAACGCGCGCCCCTGTTCTTCAATGTCCAACTCTCGATTCCTGGCTTTTCAGCAAAAACTCATAACACAACAAATGTTCAGCATGAAGAGACGGTTCTAACCATGTATGGAACTTGACCTAACTCTCTAAGATGAGGGATAATTTCTCCTCCCCCAAATCCTAACCTAGTTTTTCTGCCATTTTCAAACTCCAAATTCTCTCTACTCAGGCAAAAGAAATGAAATGTAAAGGTATGTACATGTTCAGGGCTATGAGTAGAACCTTGTTTCTTCACAAACTTAAGACTAAAGATGCATGATAAGAGAGATACGAGTTCAAAGTTTTACCTGTGCAGTTGAACTTCTATCTGGAGAATGAGGAACTTTTAGTGCAAGGTAATGATTGGAAAAGCTTCCTTGAGGTCCAGGGATGCTTTTTCAATGCTTACTTTGTCTTGAAACTTCTTGTACCAAGCTATAGAACTTCACCTGCAAGTCAAAAATGTAAAAATGGTGGAAGCTGTTAGAGGGATTACAGGTCAGGTTTTAGGTCATGGTTAGCTTGCACATATGCTAGGGAATGTGTATGGATTGATTTTGGTAAGAATGCTCGAGGGAAATGGGAGTTGGCACTCAAACTGCAGAGGCAACTCTGTTTTTGCAGTTTGAGGATGATTCTGAGATGGAGGGTGTTTTGGAGGTGCAAGGGTCGTGTCTTGGCTTGGTTAGGTTCTATGGAAGATGTTTGATAACTTGTTTCTTGTGTTTTCAAGCTGAAGAGAGAGTTGGCATAAGTTATGGATGTTTCTTCACACTTAAGCTACAAAAGCAAGTTGGTTGTTTTAGGTTAGTAGGGGGCCTCCTAATGTGCTGCATAAGCCTCTCTTGATCAGTGTGTTATGCACATAATCTTGTGCAAAGCAGATCTTTCATGTACTTGTTGGATTACAAACTTGACATAAAGCTAAACTTTTCAAAAATGGAAATTCCACTTTATCTAGTTTAGGATTAAACCATTATGCAATGTTAGAACACAAAGAACATGACCTTAACACATTGAATATGCATTAAATTATTGAGTATGAAATGGTTCAAGGACCTGTAATCAAGCATAAAGCAAACTGATTTCAAATTGGCAAGGTTATGAACATGTCTTGATGAAGAACAAAAGTGAATTTTTGCCAACTTGTGAAATTCGAATCTCTCAAGTTATGAGGTTGTTTGATGAGTTCTTGGACATTTTGGAAAGCTTGGAATGTGTACTACAATCCATCTTTGAAATGAAAATCAAAATTCCAAGTGGAAGGGTATGAAAAGTGGCCTTGAAGTAGGGTAGAAAACCTTGTCAAAATAGGTTAAATTTCACTAAGTTAAAAGATGGTTTAGTGCCCTTATTCAAAAAATTATAACTTGAGATACAAGCTTCAAATGAGAAAACTTTGTGAATCAAAGTTGTAGATTATGCAACAAGCTACAACTTTCATGTTTTGACTTTTGTTTGAATCAAAATGGATCATGGTGAAAAGATGGGGCAAAGTTGGGAAAAAATTAGGGTTTTCCATAACTTAGAAAAATTCTAAGTTATGAAAAATTCCATTTTCAAACCCTAATTTGCATTTTGTGATTTCTTGGTGAACAAGTTTCATGATTTGGCATGTTTTGATGAAAAATGAATCTTGACTCTTGATTTTGACCAAAAAGTCAAAGTTTGACTTTTCAGTATACAGTCAAAATTGGTCAATTGACTGGGAAATTCAACTATCAATCTTGTGTACTTGGGATCTTTTGAGCTTGATGAACATGTCAAGATAATTCCATGGGGTCCTTGAGGCCATATGTGAGCTTGGTTTGCCATTGGCTAGGTCAAACAGTCAAAAATTGCCTTTGTGCAGTCAAAACCCTAAAAATGACCATTTTGCCCTTTTGATGATCTGATCAAATTTCTTGGGGAATTGTGATCCAAACTTGATCAAATGGTCTATATGAGTTCATAATGTTGATGTGGATCAAATTTCATGAGGTTTGACTGTCAATTGGCCACAGTTGACTTTTTCCCCAATACAGCTAATTTCTAGGTCAACTGTCCAATTGACTGGGCCAAACTTGGAATCAAGACTTGAAACTTGGTATAGGTAAACTTGGGAGTCCAATATGAAGCATGAAAGTCATCTTAGGCATTTTAGGTCAAAACATCCTTAGGCAAACACAAACCCTAATTTGAGTCCACAGTGCAAGGAGAAGTCTTGAGCAGAGGAAACCCTAACTGGATCTTGATCTTCAAAGGTCTTGTGATGAGAAAATGTTGAGGAAATGGGAGGGCAAATTTTGGGGTACAACACTTTTTCTCTTCCTTCGAATCCAACGTTCCAAGCACAACAATTGATCCCCTCTTTCGAATCCAGCATCCTAGGCCTCCACTCAAGGTACCACATCCATTCAAGGCCTGAAGCAAGGTAAGTTATTCTTACCTTTGAACTTTTCGTTACATGGCATAGTAATTTTCCCTTTCGTTTCAAACATGTACATACCACTGTTCCTTTTGATTCCATCCTTTTAACATATTTTTCAGAGCTAACCCTTTCGTTTTGCTTTCTGTTTACCTGAACTTGCTTTAACTATTAAACTGTTTACAAGACAAATACTAGCATGGCCTCATGCCATGTTGCCATTTAATGCTTTAAATGAAAGAAACAGGAAACCGGAAATAGGAAACGAAGCTTCTGGCTTCTACCCTCTTTCTCCAGGTCAAACGAAAGAGACAACCAGGAGGAAAACCATGTTGACTTCCAGGCCCAGACGAAAAGCATGCCCTCACTGATTCCAGGCTCAGTCGAAAGGCATTCCCTCACTTCTTTCAACCTCAAGTCGAAGAAGACAACAAGGCAACAAGGAAAAACCAAAAGGCTTCGCCATGCACTGACTTCTAGGCCAATCGAAGGGCAGGACCTCACTGATGCCAGCCCCTAATCGAAGGCCATGACCTCACTGGTGCTAGCCCCAATCGACGGAGGCCAACAGAATGCAAATCGAAGGATATCTTTTTTACTTATTTTTATCTTATTTTTTCCTTTACATTTCTATGCACTTCAATATGGTTGTAATAGTGTAGGATTTATTTTTTGCACTTTTTATTACTTTTGTACAAATGCTAGTAATTAGGTGTGTATGGCCAGATAAAATCAACAAATAGACGACTTTCAAACACAAGACAGAATGCATGCAAACTAATACACTTGCACACTAACACCCATAGGGTAATTCCACTTGTTGCCTATCAGAAAATAGTCATGTCCCTCGAATATGGGACGTTTTAGCAAAAAACCCTTCAATAAAAAAGGCTCGTAGTCTCTCGATGACCCTCGATGTTGCCTTCGGTAAACGATCTAGTCCCTAAACGAAATTGCTAAAACGTCTCATAAGTTGCTTTCTATGACTATACAAACGTCCCAATGCCTGTCCCTTCACATCCAACGATGGGGCTTCTTACAAAATCAATGGTAAGATAGCAACAACTAAAGGAGGAGGAAAAGAACATCTAAGACCTTTTGAGTAGGTAGGTTCACTCTCAGTTACTCGCTTGCTCAAAACAAAAACCTTTTACACCAACACTCTCATTTGAAACATTTTCAAAAGACAACACTTTGTATGCGTTCTTATAGAGACGAGAGTCATCACAAAGACACCTTCTCAAAATCACTTTCAAAAACACATCTCAAAAACACCTCTTTGAACTATTTTTTGAAACAAACACTTTGTATGCATTCTTATAGAGACGAGAATCATTACGAAGTTCCATTTTTAAAAATACTTTCAAAAACCACACACAAAGCACAATTTCAAACAAGAGCAAGTGATCTAGCAAGTAACTAAGAGCCCATGGAAAACCATGGATGAAAGGGGTGCTAATACCATCCCTTTTCGTAATCTACCCCCCAAACTCAAGAAAAAATCTCAAAGGTCTTTCCTGTGCTTTTTCACCTTTCCTTTTGGATAAAAGAAAAGTCGGTGGCGACTCTTTCTAATCGCAACATTTGCAATAAAACGCAAAACACCCAAGTCAGTTCTCCCACCGTATCACAGAACTGGCGACTCTGCTGGGGATTATAATAAAAGTGGGGTTACCTTAGGGATAGATCACATTTACTTGCTTACATTGTTTGATTTGTATGCTTTACATTATGGTTCTTTGTTTGGGTTTGAATCCTCTACCCGGATTTGGGATACATTATAGGTAAGTAGAAATACGTTGTGGAAACTTTGCGGGGTATACCGACATGGTCTAAGCAATAGCTACGTTAGTGCGACATATTTGTGGGTACCGGTAGCCTTTGAGTTAATCAAAGAGAATATGTGGCCGCTGAGTGATGTCATGAAGCACTAATGAACTTCTAGAACCTTTATTTGACCAACTTGGCCTTTAGGATGCAATGAGATGACCGGCTTTGGTGCAGTCCAAAGTTGGTAGATACTTGATACTACACTCATTAAGGTTTGGTTTCTTGGGATATTTCGGTCGCCATTAAAGAGGCTTGAGCTGAAACAATGACCAAGGAAACAATCCGGTGATATTGAGCTCCTTAGAACCCGGTTACTATTACTAGGACAGGTTTAAGCCAACTAAACTTCAAGAGGGTACTTACCTATAAAACTTCATGCAAGCCTAAACCTAAGGACTTGTCTGCTTCGTGTGTGTATATGATTATTTGCATATAAACTTGTTTGCTTTGCATACGTATACATAACATCATACCATAGCATTTTCAATAACTGTTTCAAGGATCTCAAGGGCCTATGATGCAGGGTCACGTCGAACCAGATGTCTATCAAGGGACAAGAGGATTTATTTTCCTCCGATTAAACATCGTCAAAGATCAAGTACAACAAACTTGAGTCAAGGGCTATGACCCACTCGATATGGTGAGCTTGACTCTTGAAGAAGGACTCTCCACGACACGAAGTTTCTTCAATCAAGCTGCAATAAAATTCTAACAGTTTCTTGTTTACCCGCGAGATCCTTGAAAACATGCATCCACATATCATGCATCATATCATGACAGATTTCTCCCATACAAGTATCCTTATCTTCCTACTGTTTATTTCAATAGAGATGGATCTAGAGCAGACTATCAAGGACATCCAGGCTCAAAACGCTTAACTCCAAGAGATGTTCTTGAACTTGTCCAAGGGGCAAGAAGAGGTGAAAGCTCCCCTCACAAGGGGCATGGTCATAGGGAATCCGGAGGGCACCAAGGATGATCAGTTGGAAAGGCTACAAACTGAAATAGTCATAATGAGGTTCCAAATGATGGGACAGCTGGTGGGCCAGATGGCTCTTATCCAAAATCTAGCTCAACAACAAGAAGAGCTGAAAGTTCTTGTCAACCAACTTCGTCAAGACGGTTGCAACCGTATGGGGCAAACAATCAGGATTGGAAATCAAGTCACTGCTCAGCCTCCCATGAGACAAGAAGACGGAAGACCTTCCCAATTTGCTGCCATATCGCGAGCCCAACAACAAACTCGCCAACAACAACAAAGGAATCACTGCAAGGAGGTCACACCTAAGAGACAATTTACCAGGGTTGGCATGTCGCTAGCTCAGGTGCTACCACACTTGTTGAAGGTGGAGCTAATTACCTTAAAGGCTCTTCCCCAGAATCCCAACACTGCTGCTTCTAGTTACTGTCCCAATGAGAGGTGTGCATACCATTCTGATGGTCCTGGGCACGACACGAACAGTTGTTGGGATCTGAAGAATAGGATTCAAGACCTAACTAACGAAGGAGTGTTGGAGTTTACACAAGACGATCAACTGGAACTTTTCTATCACCCCTCAAGGGCATCCACATGAAGCAACGATCTGGACGAGGAAATTTTCTGTTCATTTGAATTTTCAATTGTAATTCCTTTTGTTATGAAAACAATTATCTATTAATGTCAAACTTTGTTTCATTAATGCATTGCATATGTTTGTCTTGAATTCATCCATTCGCTTTCACTATATTTAAGCCATGCTTATATTCTCTTTATGACTTTCAACTCTTTCTAAAAGTTACAAGCCTTTAGAGGGAGGATGACGAAAACAATGCCATAATCTCATACATTATGCTTTTGGACAGACCTTGCTGATGATGTGCAAGCGTTCTTTCAAATCCTAAACACTGGAGTTATAAGGAAGATAATCCCTAGTCAACCCCTTCGAGCCAAAGAAGTAGAAGTTTTCTGTATACAAATCGAAACCTTTAATCAAAACCTGGGGCAGGGTAGTCTCTCAGTTAATTCAAATGCGCTTTTAGCCGCAAACTCTCATACAACGAATGACATCAAAAACATTCCTCTAGAATCAAAAGACAGTGATGGTTCGCTATCACATAGGCAGTCATTATCTCTCAAAAAAAAAAAAGAAAGGCCCACTAAGTCAAAACCTACAAAGGAGACTTTAGAGAACTAGGGCATCCCGCTGACTGTAATCTCAAAACAAGAACAGTCAGGCAAACATCAGGGATAACAAATCAAAAAGAGGTCAATACAAATCCTCAATAACATGAAAAGGTTACAAAAAAATGATTGCCTTTCGATAAGCTTAACTTGTCTGAACCATCACTTAAACGTCATTCCAGACTCAATTGGAGTTCAAACACACAATTAACTGAGTTTAGGACCGAAGAACATCACGAAGAACAGACGGGTACAAATACACTTTGAGCCTTTATCCTTTGTTTCTTAAACCGTGAACCAAGCCACGTTACAGCCCTCCAAAAGTCCTAATTGAAGCATGGGTTAGTTCGAAAGTATACTGCTACAAAAGGTATCCTGACTCCTGTAAGGCTTTACTCAAAATCCTGAGTTAAATTTTTCTTACAAAATTTCTTGCTAAAAAAATGCATTTTCAAAATTTCAAGACAAGCATAAACTTTGCATTACTTGAATATCACTGTTTGCATATGGCTATTTGTTTGACAGCGGAAAAATTCACACAACGAATATCTGATGAACGAAAGCTCTCCCAATGAACAAAATCACTTCAAGTGGGATGACACTTCCAACGACAAATCTCCTATCAACAGGGGGCATGACATGTCACTATCCAAGAAGTGCAGAGTAACCAGGAGCAAGTCTCCATCTCTGTCACTTGGGGCATTGAACGTCAATCTCATCAAAGGGTTACGTACAGTCAAACATTTTCTGGAAGTGCCACAAACACTCGCTACTAGGGGCAATGGCAAATATCCACAAAATCCTTCTCATAGGATGACTCCAAGCCAGAGTTTCAATCTTTGATAACCTCTTCCCAGCTAAGTCGACCTCAAGAATCCTCGAGGATTTTTCTCTAGTAAAGTCGCCGCCTCTCCAATAGACTGAGCAACAGGGTTTATTTCCCCAACAAACGGCAGGATTCTCCAGCTTGAGTTTGCCTCTCCGACTACTACAAATCAGAGGACCACAACCCTCTTCCCCAGTAGACTACTCTACAATCCCCAGCAAGTTACTGTGAAACCTGGACTCGACCAGATATGAGTTCAACTTCGATTCCCCAATAAGAGCAACGGACAATCAAGACTCCTGAACTCTTTTCCCAAGCAGAAATAAACGTACTCCCCAGCGGAGTTTCTCCTCAAACAACAAAACAGGAATCCCTAGTGGAAACATTCTAAGCAATGTTTGAAGACACACATACTCTTCAACAGCAGTCTAGGATCTAACAAACTCCCCGACATTTGTCAAGGATTTACTTTACCAGACAAAAATACATTCATAAACATTTCACATTTCATACCTCCTATTTACATACATGATAAGGGCATACGACACAATCTCATTTATTTTGAGAATATCATGACATCATGTATTTCATACATCATGACATTGCATATGACTAACTCTTTACCTTTTCAAGGAAAGATAAATCAATAAACACCGTTGACTACTTATATGACCTGGTAGTCCTCTCAAAAACTACGTCTAATGAAGGGCTGTTTCAGTAGATTCCTCAGAAAGATGCCCTCACAAGAGCTTCTCTGGTTCAGTCAGATCGACGCTAAGATCTCCCTGATTCTTATTCCAGTTGAAGTATCCCAAGACTTTCGTCTGATTCAGTTAAATCGATTCTAAGATTTTTCTGATTCTTATCCAGTCAAAGTTAATCCAAGACCTTCTCTGGTTCAGTCAGATCGACGCTAAGATCTCCCTGATTCTTATTCCAGTTGAAGATATTCCAAGACTTTCGCCTGGTTCAGTTAAATCGATTCAAATATTTTTCTGATTCTTATCCAGTCAAAGTTAATCCAAGACCTTATCTGGTTCAGTCAGATCGATGCTAAGATCTCCTTGATTCTTAATCCAGTTGAAGATATTCCAAGACTTTTGCCTGGTTCAATTAAATCGATTCTAAGATTTTTCTGATTCTTATCCAGTCAAAGTTAATCCAAGACCTTCTCTGGTTTAGTCAGATCGACGCTAAGATCTCCCTGATTCTTATTCCAGTTGAAGTATCCCAAGACTTTCGTCTGGTTCAGTTAAATCGATTCTAAGATTTTTCTGATTCTTATCCAGTCAAAGTTAATCCAAGACCTTCTCTGGTTCAGTCAGATCGACGCTAAGATATCCCTGATTCTTATTCCAGTTGAAGTATCCCAAGACTTTCGTCTGGTTCAGTTAAATCAATTCTAAGATTTTTCTGATTCTTATCAAGTCAAAGTTAATCCAAGACCTTCTCTGGTTCAGTCAGATCGACGCTATGATCTCCCTGATTCTTATTCTAGTTGAAGATATTCCAAGACTTCCGCCTGGTTCAGTTAAATCGATTCTAAGATTTTTCTGATTCTTATCCAGTCAAAGTTAATCCAAGACCTTCTCTGGTTCCATCAGATCGATGCTTAGATCTCCCTGATTCTTATTTCAGTTGAAGATATTCCAAGACTTTCGTCTGGTTCAGTTAAATCAATTCTAAGATTTTTCTGATTCTTATTCAGTCAAAGTTAATCCAAGACCTTCTCTGGTTCAGTCAGATCGATGCTAAGATCTCCCTAATTCTTATTCAAGTTGAAGACATTCCAAGACTTTCGTCTGGTTCAGTTAAATCGATTCTAAGATTTTTCTGATTCTTATCCAGTCAAAGTTAATCCAGGACCTTCTCTGGTTCAGTCAGATCGATGCTAAGATCTCTCTGATTTCCATTCCAATTGAAGACACTGTGAAGCCTGGATCCGACCAGATAGCAACCGATTACTTCATCCTCAGCAACTTTGAAGCCTGGATCCGACCAGATAGCAACCGATTACTTCAATGCATGCAAACTAATACACTTGCACACTAACACCCGTAGGGTAATTCCACTTGTTTCCTATCGAGAAATAGTCATGTCCCTCGAATATGGGACGCTTTAGCATAAAACCCTTCGATAAAAAAGGATCATAGTCCCTCGATGACCCTCGATGTTGCCTTCGGTAAACGATCTAGTCCCTAAACGACATTGCTAAAATGTCTCATAAGTTGCTTTCTATGACTATATAAACGTCCCAACGCATGTCCCTTCACATCCAACGATGTGGCTTCTTACCAAATCAATGGTAAGATAGCAACATCTAAAGGAGGAGGAAAAGAACATCTAAGACTTTTGAGTAGGTAGGTTCGCTCTCAGTTACTCGCTTGCTCACAACAAAAACGTTTTTACACCAACACTCTTATTTGAAACATTTTCAAAAGACAACACTTTGTATGCGTTCTTATAGAGACGAGAATCATCACAAAGACACCTTCTCAAAATCACTTTCAAAAACACATCTCACAAACACCTCTTTGAACTATTTTTCGAAACAAACACTTTATATGCATTCTTATAGAGACGAGAATCATTACGAAGTTCCATTTTCAAAAATACTTTCAAAAACCACACACAAAGCACAATTTCAAACAAAAGCAAGTGATCTAGCAAGTAACTAAGAGCCCATGGAAAACCATGGATGAAAGGGGTGCTAATACCTTCCCTTTTCATAATCTACCCTCGAACTCAAGAAATAATCTCAAAGGTCTTTCCTGTGCTTTTTCACCTTTCCTTTTGGATAAAAGAAAAGTCGGTGGCGACTCTTGCTAACCGCAACATTTGCAATAAAATGAAAAACACCCAAGTCAGTTCTCCCACCGTATCACAAAGAGAATGCTGAACATTTAAGAGTAGTATTGCAAGTTTTGAAAGAGAAGAAGTTGTATGCAAAGCTGTCCAAGTGTGAGTTTTGGTTAAAAGAGGTTAGTTTTCTTGGTCATGTGATTTCAGGTAGTGGCATTGTTGTAGATCCTTTGAAGGTTGATGCTGTGTTGCAATGGGAAACTCCACAGTCAGCTACTGAGATTAGAAGCTTCTTGGGTTTAGCTGGTTATTATAGAAGGTTTATCGAAGGGTTTTCTAAGTTGTCACTTCCGTTGACTAAGTTGACTTGCAAAGGTATAGCGTTTGTATGGGATGTTCAGTGCGAAGAAAGTTTTACAGAATTGAAGAAGAGGTTGACGTCGGCTGCGATTTTGACGTTGCCTAATCCAGGAGAGTCTTTTGTGGTGTATTGTGATGTTCAATAATGAATTTCTAGACAGTATTAGAGAAGCTCAGAAGTTGGATGTAAAACTAGTAGATTTGCTGGTTGGGACTGATCAACCTGAGAATAGTGATTTGAAGCTAGATGAGCAAGGTGTGTTGAGATTTCGTAACCGGATTTGTATTCCTGATGACGTTGAGATGAAGAAAGTGATACTTGAAGAGAGTCATAGAAGTAAGTTGAGTATTCATCCAGGAGTTACAAAGATGTACCAGGATTTGAAAGGTTTGTTTTGGTGGCCTTGGATGAAGAGTTATGTGGCTCGGTTTGTGTATGCATGTTTGAATTGTCAGAAGTCGAAAGTTGAACATCAGAAGCCTGCAGGATTGATGCAACCGTTAGAAGTTCCAGAATGGAAATGGGATAGAATTTCAATGGACTTTGTGACGGGGTTGCTTAATACTTTAAGAGGGTATGATTCGATTTGGGTGATTGTTGATAGGCTTATGAAGTCAACTCATTTTGTTCCTATTAACATCAGTTTTCCAGTGCCGAAGTTGGCTGAGATTTATATTAGTGTGATTGTGAAGCTGCATGGTGTTCCTTTGTGCATTATGTCAGATAGAGATCCAAGATTTACTTCTGATTTTTGGAAGAGTTTGCAAGAAGCGTTGTGTTCTAAGTTGAGGTTAAGTTCAGCGTATCATCCTCAGACAGATGGTCAGACTGAACGGACGGTTCAATCGTTAGAAGATTTGCTGAGGGCATGTATTCTTGAGCAGGGAGGTTCGTGGGACACTTATCTTCCTTTGATAGAGTTCACTTATAATAAAAATTACCATTCTAGTATTAGGATGACACCTTTTGAAGCGTTGTATGGTCGAAGATGTAGAACTCTGTTATGTTGGCATGAATCTGGAGAAAGTGTAGTACTTGGACCTGAACTTGTTCGTGAGACTACCGAGAAGGTGAAGTCGATTCGAGAAAAGATGAAAGCTTTACAAAGTAGACAGAAGCTTTATCATGACAAGCGAAGGAAGGATTTACAATTTCAAGCTGGTGATCATGTGTTTTTGAGAGTTACACCTGTGACTGGTGTTGGGCGAGCATTGAAGTCTAAGAAGCTCACTTCTTGTTTTATTGGACCATATCAGATTTCGGAGAGAGTGGGGAATGTTGCTTATAGAGTGGCTTTACTGCCTAATCTTTCGAATTTGCATGATGTGTTCCATGTGTCGCAACTTCGGAAGTATATTTCAGATCTATCTCATGTGATTCATATGGACGATGTGCAAGTACAGGATAATCTTACGGTGGAGACGATGCCTGTACGTATCGCGGATCATGAAATGAAGACTCTGAGGGGCAAAGAGATTGCCTTGGTTAAAGTGGTTTGGCTAGGAGCTGCTGGTGAAAGCATGACTTGGGAATTGGAGAGCAAGATGCGAGACTCCTATCCAGAATTGTTTGATTGAGGTAAATTTTTGAGGATGAAAATATTCTAAGTGGGGGAGAGTTGTAACACCGGTAATTTAATTAATTATTTAATTAAATTATTTTTGGAATATTTATGAAGATGTGTTTTAATATAATTGGATTTATTTTTATTAAGTGGAGAAATAATATTAGAGATATAATATTATATGGTGAAATAATATTAGAAGTGTAATATTATTTAATGTGGGCTTATTTTGAGAGAGTAGAAGTAGTAAGGGGGTGTGTTGGTTTTAAGCCCAGTAGGGAATAATAGAATAATAGGGTTATTTTATTATTTGTTAGAAGTAATAGAAAGAAGGAAGCAGTAGAAAGAAATAAGGATTGAGAAGAACGTGCAAACTCTTGGAGAAAGTGGAAAACAACTTGAACGAGAATCTAACCAGAAATTGTAGAGAAACCTTCAATCCAAGGTAAGGGTGGGGTTCTGACTCTATAATTGGATTTGTGATGATTGATATGGGGGGTTAGAGGTGATTGTTGTCTTGTTCTTGAATTGAAACATATGATTGTGGTGTGATGAGAATCGATGAATTTTTGGATGAATAATGATGTCTTGATGTTGTTTAATTGTTGTAGAATTATAAGGTAATTTATGGGTGATAAATTGTCACGATTAGATTAAGTTTAAGGCTTTATGTATGAATCTGTAATGATAACAGGGTAGAAGAAACATAGAAATATTGCAGTACAGAAAATGCAGAATTTAGCAATTGATAATAGGCGCTACTGTATTAGAATTAACGAATTAATTTGGAAAATAGAATTGTCATACTGTTAATGATTAGGTTCATAACAGGCAAAGAATCAAAATAGTAAGATGAATGAAAAGTAGCCGTTCTGACGTTAGAAGTATATTGATAGAAGTTGCGTCAGATTAGTGCAAGGTAGAAGTTCTGATGTTATACGTATGTTAGTTAGAAGTTGCGTTGCACTATTAGAGAATAGAGGTCCTGATAGTAGAAGTTGTATTAGTCAGAAGATGTGGTTAGTCAGAAGTTGGGATGATCAGAAGTTGCATCTGGTCAGAAGCTGGGATTAATCAGAAGTTGGGATAATCAGAAGTTGCATCTAGTCAGAAGTTGGGATTAGTCAGAAGTTGTGATGATCAGAAGTTGTATCTGGTCAGAAGTTGGGCTAGTTAGAAGCTGTGATGATCAGAAGTTGTATCTGGTCAGAAGTTGGGTTAGCAAGAAGTTGTGTCATTAGAAGCTATGTTCTTAGAAACTGTGTTGGTTAGAGGTTGCATGGTCAGAAGCTGTGTTGGCCTTACGTTGTTTTTTGCAGAATGTGGAAGTTAGGTGCTTAGAAGCTGTTGTTTGAACTATAACAGTAGGAATAGTGATGGTCTTGATGTTAGAGTTGCAGAATGGCAGTATTGTTTTTACTGTGGAATTAAATACTTCAGAGTTGTTAATAAGAAGTTATTAATAATATTATGTTGATGATTTATGATAAATAAACGATGTTTGATAAATTATTTTGATGATCTGAGATGTTGATTGTTTGAGATGTTTTTGAGATGTTATTTTGAGATGATTATTTGAGATGTTTTTGAGATGTTAATTTGAGATGTTTACGAGATGTTAATTTGAGATGTTTTGAGATAATTTGAAATGTTATTAATTTGGGTGTTGTTATTACATTCACAATTGTGTCGTATACATTGTATTTTTGAGATGGAGCTTATGCTCGTTGAGATGGCCTGGATTGGAAAATTTTGAGATGAAGGCTATGCCTTGTTGATGCCTCTATTAATTGGTAAATTTTTGAGATGGGATTTTTTCTCCAATGGTACCACATGCATTTGCATAGTATTGAGTCGCATTATATGATTCATAAAGAAGTGTGTTTTGATGTTGACGAATGTATATTATTGTTGAGATGGTTGTTGATTTTGAGATGAGAAGTGGTGATGTGATTGATCTAATTTAATATATTAATTATCATACGATTTATTATATTGTTAGATATCTCACCCCTTCTGTTTGAATGTTTCCCTTATGTTGGTAACGTGCAGGTAATCGAGAGTGAAGGCTGTATACCTTTAGTAGTTCGAGTCGGTGTCATTGCTCTGATATGAAACACTCGGGGGGATGAACGGTTGCTGTTTTTGATTGTTGATTCTCAGTTGTTGAACCTTAAATTGTTTATTATATTATTTGAGATGTTTCCAAGTTTCTGTTTTGTTAGATGTGTTATTAAGAATTCCGCTGCGTAGATGTTGAATTATTTATTAAAGATGTTATGTTGAAGGTTCATCCGATGTTTGAAAACGTGTTATATATATCCACGATGAATGCAATGAATTTTGTTAGAAGAATTTGTGACGTCCCGATTCATTTGGATGATTGAAATTTTATAACTCTGATTTATTTTGCATAATTTCTTGGGATAGAATTGGGGTGTTACGGTGGAATACTGTTGATATAAATTCTAACCACTGACTGTTATTGATTTGAAATAGAGAAATGACTGGAAGGAACGATGTTGCACTTGTTACTGCTTTGCAGGCTGTTGCTCAAGCTGTGCAACATCAGTCTAATGATGGATCCCGTATTTTGGATACATTCTAAAGGGATCATCTGCCTGTTTTCAAGGGTAGGTTCGATCCTGATGGAGCACAAGTTTGGCTCAAGGATATTGAGAGAATCTTACGAGTCATGGATTGCTCAGAGGTGCAAAAGGTGTAGTTTGGTACGCATCAAATAGCGGAGGAACCTGATGACTGGTGGGTTGGTACTCATCAGAGACTGATAGCGCTAGATGAAGTGATTACTTGGGTTGTGTTCAGTAGGGAATTTCTGAGGAAGTATTTACCAGAGCATGTGCGGGTGAAACAACTAGAAAAATCATCTAAATAAACTCAATGAAGTCGCCATCAAATATTTTTTATCTCGCTGAAGGGGAAAGGTAAACATCGAGTAAACTTGAAGGGTGAAATCACGGTCTTGCAACCATAGAGATCAGGTAAGGAAATCAGTTATGCAAGGAGAAGGTATTAGCACCTCACGCGTCTGTGGTACTCCACAGGATCCAATTATGTTTGTTCTAATCTAAAGATGTATAAAGTCTATGTCTAAAGCTTAAAATCTAAAAAGAAAGATGCAAAGAAGGAATGCATGTAAAAGAGAAAACATGGGGAAAATAAGGAAAGAATTACAAAATTTGCTCGGCTGAGCCCCGTGACCAGATACCTACATATCCCTTTTAAGGAATCAGAGCGCCATAATTTAGCTTAATAGTTTCCATTTGTTGTGTGTTTTTATAAACAAATGCTGGCGAAGCACGCTCTTTTGAAAAAGGTTTTAAAATAAAAAGAAAGTTCGAATACAAAAAAGTTTGAATTGGCATGTGTTTTTTTATATTGAGAAAGGATTTGGTGATTTGAACCATATTAAAGTCTACGACATGAGATACTTTGGGTGGTCGAGCCAGAAATCTAGTACCCAAAAGACTCATGTAAGGCTCATGACACATGGATCACATCTTTATTATTAAGTGTTTTGAGAAGTTTGAAAGAAAAAGAGATCTTAGTCTTAATGAGATGCAAAAGAGAAAGAAAATTCTAAGGGGAGACTAACAAAATAGCCCTAAAGTTTTCATGAATTGTTAATAATATAGTTGAGGATAAAAGAGGGAAACATCTACCTAATATTGTCATGCTTGGATAAATATCCTAAGGTCTATTTAGTTCAAACTTAGAGAAGAGTGAATTGAAGATCCTATGAGGAGAATACAAGAGGAAAAGCAAATAAATAAGGGAGAGAGATGAAAAAACATCACACACAAAGATGACAAAACATTAAGAAACATGTATCAAGTATAGATGACAAAACATCTAACAAGGATGGTAAAACATCTTGTAGAGATGTGATGATAGGACATCATACAAAGAATGAGATGGTAAAATATCATGTATGCATCGAGATGGAAAGACATCAAGGAGCATACGAAATATGGTAAAAAATTGAAATGAAGATGAAAATACATCAAACACACAAAAAATTTATGTGATAAAACACATGTAAGAGATAAAACTCTTAAACACACCAAAAGAAGTGGAGAAGAAGAAGTAGAAAGAAAAAAATAAGCAATCAAGGGAGATTAAGAAAGTGAAACAAGATGAAGGAGATGCAATAGAATATAAGTCATGAGTGAATACACGTGAGGTTCATCATCACATAATCAAACTTGAGAAAGATTCACAATCAAATCATTCAAAGAAAGTTGGTTTGAAAATCCTAAGTGGACATAAGTCCTCATGCAATGCTAACAATCAAACAGGTGAGGGGAAAGAGGTGATGTGAAGAAGAGAAAGCATACATTGAAATGTTATACATTAAAAAAATACCACATATTCAAGATAAAACTCAATTGGTGACTAAGATCATGGTACAAACACCCAAGCATACAAACTAGGTCAAAATAAAATCCTAAATCAATCCTAAAGCAAAAGGAGAATCAAGAAGGGGATTATATGAAGAGAGAGCATGTTTAAATGATATATTTAAATGCAAGACAATAGCACAAAGCATATAGAATAACATGATCAAGCATCACACAAAATGCAAGAAGATCATGCACAAAGCACACAAGAGAGGGGCCATAAGAAGCACACAATTATTGATCAAAGCATAAAGGGTTAGAGGCATTAGAAAAATAAAATAAATTAACCATAATAATACCAAGTCAGTAGAATACCCTATACAAAATTTTAGCCTAATACAATGCTCACAAGTTCTCAAATAGAAGCATTTTGGTCAAGGTAAAATCCTAGGCATATCTCTAAGTCAAACTTAGGTTAAAAATAGGAAAATGACTTGTAAATTCATGTAAAATAAATCCGATCTTCCTATAGACTCATAAAAGTCAAAAACATCATTTTAAGTTCTTGGATTAACTCGAAAGGGTGAAAGTAATTGGAAATTATCAAGACTAGTTGGCAAAAGGAACAAACTAGAGAGGTTTAACAAAATAATTTGTGAAACATTTAAGATCAAAACTTAAAACTTAAAAAAAATGGTTTTTATGATCTCAAGTCATTCAAGAACCACAAACGTATTTTCTTTTATTTTTATAAGTTAGGAAAATTGGAGAATTAAATGTTTCTTTAGGCTTAAGCAAGAAATAAGACCAAAAACAACAATTAACTTGCACAATTTTGAAAAGTACGCAAACTGAACCGTAAATTCAATTAAAAATCATGGAAAATTATATCAATATCTAAAGAACACTAAACACATTTTTCTAGAATTTCATCTAGAAATAAAAAAATTAAAATAGAAAATATTTGCACAATGCAACAAAATCTATCAAAAAAATAAGACACAACTAACCCATTGATTTAATTAGAGTGTCACGAATTTTTTAAGATAGGGCAAAAATTATTTTCATGAAGTAAAATTAAAAGGAAAATCATAATATTTTTTGTGGATTTTTTAGGTTAGTGTAAATTAGAAAATAAAGTTCTAAAACCTAAAAGATGATTAAAATCCTAATTAAACTAATTAAATTATTTAATCAAGCAAAAATGAAGAAACAATGAAATAAAAATCAGAATCTGAAAATATATTGAAAATAGAGTCTGAAATATATTTATGATATTTTATGAATAGTGGAAACTATTTAAAATAAATTGGAGAAAACGATTAAAATGATATAAAATTTAAAATAAAAGAAGATCAATTACACTTGTTTTAAGCAAACAGCGCTGCAAAAAGCCTTGAGTCATGTTCAATCAAAACGCGCCATGTTATCATCCCTACCAAATGATAAACCCTAATTCGTTTGAAACAGTTCAACAAGCAATGCTCATGACACAATTTCTCTCTCATTTCTCCACGAGTTTGCAAAATGTAAACACCAAAGTTCAAGATTAAAATATATATAATACAATAGGATCAAGAATCTAATGAAATGATGCATGGATCATAGAGAAATTAGGGTGAGAAAGTCACTACATGAACATGAATTAAAATGAAAACTTATCAACCAGTTTTCAGATCATAATTTCTTACTTGATTCTCAACCAAATCACATGATCCAAACATCAAAATTCATCACAAAATAACAAGGAACAACAAACTGATCATAGATCTTTCAAAAGATGCAAGATCAAGTAGAAATATGAGCATGAACACACTGGTCTAGACAAAAATTCAATCAACTTTTAGAGCACGAATTCAACATCAAAACTCACATGTATATACTTCAGATCTAAGATCTGGCAAGCTAAATCATAATGCTCAAGATCTAAAGCATAAATTCATGCAAAAGTGTGAGATTTGGAGTTCATGAAAACTTACCTCAAAGTGAAAAATACATTCACTATGCCTCTTATTTTTCAAGTAAGAAACCCTATAATTATTCTCCTTTCAACTTCAATGTAGTATAATTGTGCAAAGATTGAAGCTTGAACCTAGAATTTGAGAAGAATTTGAAGAAGAAAATTTTGACTTGAAAGAGAGAGTAGAGCTTCGAGGAAAATTTCCAGAAGTTTTGTGTGAATGAATGAGGAAGCTCCCTCCAAAATGAGAGTGAAAAGGAGTTTATATAGAGTGGGAAAGAGTGTTAAGAAAGTTTTGTTGGGGGTATGATGGACTTTGCAAGCTTGAAGATCATTGAAAAAGTGAGCTTATGTGTCATTTTGAGTGAGGAATAAAGAGTAGGAAAGGAGTATTATGTGTGTGATAAACCAGGATGTTGCAAGTAAAATGCAAATGTTATGCTGAAGCTTATGACAAAATATAATATTTAACCTCCTTTTCCTCAACATAACTTTAAGAGCTCTTGATCAATTGGCTCATGCTTGTGCTTAATGGAAAGAGAAAATTAAGAAGAACAAATCTTATTTTGAAAGAAAATTGAGTTGAAGCTTGGAGATGCCTTAAATTTGAGCATGAAAACATGATGGTGATGACTGATCAAGTCTTATTAGGCAAGCCGCGCGCATGCGTGCATGGATTGCATGCTGGTAACTTTGTCAACTTTGAGACCTCAATTTCCAATGATGATATCTTCTTCTTTCTTGACTCAAATGGAATGACTCAAAGATTTAAATGAAGCTAGCATATCCAGCTACAATTCCCCTTTAAACATTTTTTAAAATTAAAACTTAAATCAAGAGATGAACCACCATGAACATCGGAAAACCAAGTGTTTGATGTAATGATTTTACTGATGCGTGCGCGAGACAAATATTCTGGCCAGAAAAAATAGCATCTCATTCCCTTATGTCCATTCCATCATAACTCTCACCATAATCCTCATAATGAAATGAACTTTAAAAAATTGAAGATAACACAAATATCTCCAACTTTTATGTTCAAGATTTTTTGAAATTATGATCAATTCATCAAGAAAAATGATGGTAAAGGTGTTCCCAACATGTGTTTGATCAAATTCCACGCGTGAGGCCTCGTTCGCTAGGTAAATTTTCCATCTCCAGGCCTGAATCCTAAACTTTATATCTCCTTCCATACTTGACCAATTGAGATGATTCTTGAATGAAAACTGAAGAGGAGGATTAAACTTCAACTTTCATGTTTTGAACTTTTTAATTTGAGTCCATTGGGTCATCCAAAAATGGACTGGAAGAAATCATGCCTTGGGCATATTTTTGAGAAATTTACTAAGTGTTAAGATCTTCCAAGCTAAATAACTTCTCCTTTTGAATTTTTGGACTTGAACCCTCAAGGAAAAAGTTAAAGAACTTTTTATTCTCTTTTCAACCATCTAAAATTTTCATCTTTTCAATAAAAATGAAGAAGTTATGAATTTTCAAAGTTCAATACTATGAGTTTCCATAATTAGAAACTTTTCAAATGTTCAAATGACTTCTTTGACAAGTTATCTTCAAATTCCACAATTATCTTGATTATCTTCCATCAATGACCATGCAATATGAAAATAGGGATTTTGAATTGCATATTGACCAAAAATCCCTTTAACCACATTTGGCTCTTGTTGATTTTAGTCAAAATAATTGTTTTGCCCCTTTTGATCAATTGAACCTCTTCCAACCAAAATTTATGTTCAATATTTCAATCATAGATGCTCATGAACATTTAGAAAGATATGGAATCAAGTCTTTGCCAAAAATAAATAAACATTTCCTAATTAAATCAAAAACTCTAATTTCGGCTCTTTGTGTTAGGAGATGATGACCAAGCTTCAAAACCCTAATTCTTCTGGACATGCTGATAAATTCCTTGAACAAAGATGCTTTAATATGATGATGGGAAGATGATACTTCACAAATTTGGCTCATACAAGCCTCAAATACTTCATCTGGCTAAAACCCTAATTTGAGAGATGAATAAGATATAAATGATTCAATAATCAACACTTGCAATTTCAAACTTCTGATGAATCAAATAGACAATTTAGATGTCTTGAGGCATGGGGAACCCTTGTAACTTGAGAGACTTAAATATTGAGAGTATGAGACCCTTCTTGTCCTGATTGTCAATACAATTAATTTTCAATAGCCTGCAGAGGAACTTGGGAATCAAAATACCTTGATCTTATCATAAGAATGCATAAATATGTATGATGAAACATAAGTCATGTAAGGTAAAATGAAGAGGGCAAATTTTGGGGTGCAACAGTTGCCCCTATTCAATCATCTTAAACTGGATAAGTGAGAAAGTGCGACAACTTTCGAATGTTCAAGGTGAAAGCGAATTGAATACAAAAAGAACCCGAAAATTTGCGCTCTGAATAAAATAGAAGCGCATTAATAATGGTAATTGTATTTTGTAAGGGTGACACCATGAAAGAGGAGAAAATTAGTGAATACTACATTCTATTAATGAGCGTCAGATAAAACTGAATTCAAGAGATATACCGAGTAGAAATTGGATTTGAAAGGATAAGCCAAGTAGAGATTTGACTCGAAAAGTAAGCAAAATCGAGATTGGACTTATTATAAGAGAACTAGTGGATGCTAGTCTTCTAGAAGGATGCAACAGGTGAAACTAGAGCATAAACTGCGAAAATATGCTAAAACGCAACTCAAACAGGCTAGACAAAACAAGACTTTAGAAGAATGTGCTCGGACAAAACTGGAACACAAAACACAAATGAGATAAAACTAAACCCTAGAAGACTAGAAAATAATAGGCTTTAAAAGAATATGACAAGACGAAACTGGAACACAAACCAGAGAAATGAGATAAAACTCAACCCAAGAAGAATAGGCAAGACTAGGCTTTAAAAGAATGTGTCAGGAAAAACTGGAACACCAATTGAAATAATGAGATAAAACTCAATTCAAGAAAACTAGACAAGACTAGATTCTAGAAAAATGCGTCAGGACGAAACTGGAACACCAATTGAAATAATGAAATAAAACTCAATTCAAGAAAACTAGACGAGACTAGATTCTAGAAAAATGCACTAGGACGAAACTGGAACACCAATTGAAATAATGATATAAAACTCTGTAATACGGTGTGAGAACTGACTTGAGGTTTGCGTTTGTGTTTGCAAAATGTCGCGGTTAGAAAGAGTCGCCACCGACTTTTATTTTATCCAAAAGCAAAGGTAAAAAAGCACAGGAAAGACCTTTGAGATGTTTTCTTGAGTTCAGGGGGTAGATTATGAAAAGGGATGGTGCTAGTACCCTTTTCATCCATGGTTTTCCATGGGCTCTTAGTTACTTGCTTAGATCACTTTCTTTGCTTTTGAAATTGTTTGAAATGGTGCTTGGTGTTTGGTGTGTTTTTGAAAAGTATTTGTAAAAGAGGCCTTTGTTTAGGCAATCTTTGTAATGATTCTCGTTCGTAGGAATGTATACAAAGATGTTTGTCTTTTTGAAAATGTTTTCAATGTTTTGAAATAATTTTGAAATGTGTGAGTGTTTGTTTTTTTGAAAATAGAAAGGATTGTTTTGAAAATGGAGCAAGTAACTTAGAAGCTATCTACCTACTCAAAATGTCTTTCTTGCACATTTTCATTCCTTTGATGTTGTTGACTTACCATTGATTTGGTAAGCAACCCTATCTTTGGATGTTTAAACGGGACGGGCGCGGGTCATCGTATAACCATGATAGAAATGTTGCTAAGTACCTTGGAATTTTTTCTGAGGGACCAAGATCATTTGTTTAGGCAACCTTGTCTAGCGTCATCGAGGGACTATGATCTTATTTTGTTTTGTTTTGCCAAGATACTTCGCGTGTGTAACATGGCCATTTTTGTTTAGGCAAACAAGTGGGTGAAACCCTAAGGGTGCTTGTGTGCAATGTGTGTCATTTTTCATGCATTTGTCTTGTATTAGGTCATTTCTATTTGTTTTGTTTTTGGTCTTATCATGCAAAACCCTAATTTACTACACAAGTATATAAAGCGATAAATTGCGTAAATGTAAACTAAGCTATTACAACAATTATTATGGGAGGGGGGTTACAAGTTTTTTGAATGAGGATATTGCACAAAATAAACCCTAAAAATACTATTACAACCCAATTGAATATTGTGCGAAATAAATAAATATACAAATATTTAAATATGCAATGCAATGTATTTATGCAAGAAATGTTTTGTATTTGTTTAAGGTATGAGAAAATAAAATTAATTAACCCTAGAAAATAAGGAAAAATAATAATATTATTTTGCAAGGGGGAAACCCTAATTTTTGATTAAAAGAAATATATGTTTCCTATTATTTATTTTGTCCATTTTTGTACAAGAAAATAATAAATAATATTATATGTCAATATTTAAAAATTAAATATGTATGAGAAAATGAATATTTTATGTGTAAAATAGTAAAATAAAAAATGTATGGTATTTTTAAATGTATTTACAATTTATATAAGAAAATAAAATTCTATTTATTCTAATAAGCTATTTTCTATGTAAAAAAAAATTAAAAAAAAAAATTGCAAAAAATTATTTAATTATTTTTTAGGATTTTTAATGTTCAGAAAAAATGATTAAAAGCAATAAACATGAAAATATAAAGAAAAATTCAAAAAATATAAAACAAGAATCAGGGGGTGCAAATAGTGGTCGGGGGGGGGGGGGGGGGTGCAAAAATCAAAACAGAAGGCCCAGGCGCGCCAAGGCCCAAGACAAGTCATCCATGTCCTCTAGCTTCTTCTCCTTCGCGCATTCTTAGTTCAAATCTGTATCTTGCTATTGCTTGCACAAAAACAAAAACCCATAACATAAAACATGTAGACTTTTATCTCACGATTCCAATGATATAAAATTTGTAACCTAACTCTTAAAGATCAGGGAGAATTTTAATGGCCCTAAATCGTGACCTAAATATTTCAGCAACTTCAAGCTTCAAATTCTCTTTGCTCAGTTAATATAAATGACAAGTATGCATATGTACAGCTTCACCATGTTATAGACTACATCTTTTCTTCACAAATCGTGGCTTGAGGATGCCTAAATAGAGAGATAGAGATTTAAAAAATACCTCCTTCAGCTGGATTTGGATATGACAATGTGGGGACTTTGAGTGAGGCCTGAGGATCGTGTGAGCTTCCTTGAAGTTCCTTCAAGCTATTCCAATGCATAGCTTGCTTTGTGGATGGCCAGAAGTCTCTGCACAAGTCAAGTTACAAGCTCCAAATTTGAAAATGGCAATGGCTGAAACAGAGCTCACAGAACCAGGACAAGGGCTTGGATAACTTTGGTAGGATATAGGAAGGTGTGAAGTGTTAAAAGGCAAAACGCACGAGCAAATAATGAGCTTGCTATGATTTTGCAGAAACTGGATGTTTGGGCAGAAAAATGATGTTTCTGAGTTTGAGAGTGCTTTGGATGTTAAGCATTCGTGTTTACCCTTGCAATAAGTTTGTATATTTGTATAGAATGATACAAAGTCTACTCCTTATTAGTTGTACAAGTTCTAACCTCTTTTGCAACTTTTCATGCATTTGAAGAAAAGTTGAAGTGACCATGCTAACAGGCCTGTCCTTGCTTGCTTGTGGGATGCAAAGGGCTTGTACAAGTTGCTTAAGATCTGTGGAAATTTCCTGCACCAACGGGATAACTCCAAGGCTTAAGATTTGTAAAGTTGCAAAAGCTTGCCTTTATGAAAATGGCAATGTGAGCTTTATGCCTAAAATGGAATTACAACTTGTACAATGCTTCAAAAGTGAAAATAAAGCCTTTAACCTGAGTTTGCATTTAATTATGGAGTTTAGAATAAGTTTAGGACCTGTAATGCAAGGTACAAGCATCATGGATCTGATTTGCAACTTGATACTTTGTAAAAATGGCATGAACAAAAGTGATAAAATGCGAATTTCTCTTCTTCGATTCTCCCTAACCATAAATGATCTTGGAGAGTTCTTGGACATTTTGGAAAGCTTGCAATGTGCTATACAATCCATATTTGAAATGAAAATTGAGATACCTCTTGGAACTAGGTGAAAATTTGCCATGAAGTTAGGTAAAAAACCTGCCTAGATTAGGGCAAAATTTCACTAAGTTATTTAGTTCATGGACCCCTATTCACAAATTTATATCTTGAGATCCAAGCATCTTTTGGGAAAACTTTGTGAAGAAAAGTTGTAGATTTCATGGAGGACTACAAATTTCATTTTGGAAGTTTTCTTTGAATCAAATTGCATCAGGGTGAAAAAGTGGTGGAAAGTTGGGAAAAAATAAGAAAATTTCCATACTTTGAAAATTTCTAAGTTATGAAAATTTTCAAATTCAAAACCCTAATTTTCAAAATGGGTTTTCTTGGTGAACAAGTTTCATATTTTGACATATCTTGATGAATTATGACCCTTGGCACTTGATTTTGACCAAAAAGTCAAAGTTTGACTTTTCAGTACACAATTGACTTTTGATCAGTTGACTGCAAAATTCATTTGTCAATCCTATGTACATGAGATCTTTTGAACCATGTAATTAGGTCAAGATGCTGCCATTGAATCCTTGAAACCATGCTTGAACTCAATTGGCCATTGGCTAGGTTAAAAATCAGAAATTGCCCTTTCTCAGTCAAAACCCTAATTTTGACCATTTTGCCCTTTTGATGATTTGATCAAATTTCTTGAGGAATTTGGATCCAAACTTTATCAAATGGTTCATATGAGTCTAGAATGTTGATGTGGATAAATAATTATGAGGTTTGACTGTAAATTGGCTATGGTTGACTTTTTCCCCAATGCAGCTGATTTTTAGGTCAACTGTCCAATTGACTGGTCAAAAATTTGGTTCAAGGCTTGAAACTTGACATGAGCAATCTTAAGGGTCCAAGATGGTGTATGAAATTCACATGAAGCATTGATGGTCCAAAAACCCTTGTGCAAACTCAAACCCTAATTTCAGGTTATCAGTGCAAGATGAGGTGTCTTGAGTCCAAGAAGTCTTGTGAGAAAAATCTTAATAAATGAGAGGGAAAATTTTGGGGTACAACAGCTGCCCCTGTTCAATCTTCTTGTACCTGAAGAGTTAGATTGGCGAGTTTTTCCGTTAGTGACTCGAAGGTAAAAGATGATTAGACACTAGAGTGCCCATAAATTTGCACTCGACGAAGTGTAGTTGAGGGAATGGGCTTAAAGATACCATTTGGAGAGGTGATAGAATCTTGTTGGAGATGGGCTTGTAGATTCCATCCAAGAATGTTTGTTGTAAGTCAAAAGAATGAGCAACAAAATGGTGTCCGTATCTAGAACATATCTGAGCTGTATCTGAATGAGTGACAGAATAGCAACCGTGTCTGGAGCGTATCTAAGCTAGGGAAAATCAGAATAAGTGACAGAATGGCAACCGTGCCTGGAGCGTATCTGTACTGTATCTGAATAAAAGATCTGAATGAGTATCAGAATGGCGTCCATGTCTGGAGCGTATCTGAACTTTGAAAATCTGAATGAGTGACAAATGACTTCTGTGTCTGGAGCGTATCTGGACTGTATCATGAAGTTAAGGTCTGAATGAGTAACATAATGACTTCCGTGTTTGGAGTGTATCTGCACTGTATCCGAAATCTGAATCTGAATGAGTAGCAGAATGACTTCCGTGTCTAGAGTGTATCTGCACTGTATCATGAAGTTGAGGTCTGAATGAGTAACATAATAACTTCTGTGTCTGGAGTGTATCTGTACTGTATCCGAAATCTGAATCTGAATGAGTAGCAGAATGACTTCCATGTCTGGAGTGTATCTGTACTGTATCTGAAATCTTTGAATATTGTTAATGGTAGCTGTTAATCTTATCCTGAAAAGGGTAAAATGTTAGCTGAAACACAAAGTTATGTTGCATGAAATGTATGATGCAATATATGTGATTTATCAATGTTTATGATATATGAATGTAATGTATGTGCATGTAAGCTGATTTGCTGTATTACTGAGGAAAATAAATCCTTGGCTACTGCCGGGGAAAATAAATCCTTGACTGCTGAGGATAAGAAATCCTTGACTGCTGCCGGGGATATAGGGGTTCTTCATGTCTTGAAGTTGGAGTATTGACAAATGTTCCGTCGTGAGAGTAATGCCAAGTGCTGCCTGAGAAACTTGCTTGGGGAATCCTGAGAACTTTGATGACTTCGGCTAGGGATTAAGAATGGAAATCTTCATTCTACTGGGAATTAATAAGAATTTTGTGGGGAAGAAACTTATTTTGTTGGGGAGCAGTGAAGACTCTGTGGGGAAAAGCTTATTCCTGTTTGGAAAAAGTTCAAGAGTTTGGGTTGTATGCCATTCTACTAGGGAATTATCCGTAGTTGTTGTCTGGTTAGTTTTCAGGCTTCAAAGCAAACTTGCTTGGGAGTTTGAATAAACTGGATGGTTTCCACTGGGGATTGAAGGTTGAAGTTTTAGCTCCACTGGGGAATCTTAATGATGTACTGTAGGGATTGCTCCTGGAATAGCCTAAAGACGTTTTCCTATCCTTTCAACCTATCAGTATTTGTTCCTTTCCAATTCGTTTATTTGTAAACAGTGATTATATTCAAATGCATATGCTCATTAATAAATCATTGGACGATTTTGTAGATAAAACACAAGTGTGAAAAGAAAGGACAAATAATTTTCTGCACTTTAAAGAGATATCTTTGTATTTACTTTGAGTAAGTATTTTGTACAAAGGAGACATACATCCTAGTAAGAGGATGGTGTCATAAAAGTAAGAAAAATTTATACAAAGAAAAGATGTCTATGTGTAAAAATCCCATGGGGTTCCCATTCTGCTATAGCCTTCGTATCTCCGGATATCTTGTTCATTTGTTGCTTCGTCCAAAGATGATTGAGTTGATCAGAAGCCCGAAGTTTGTCTGTGAAGAGATTGTCCTTAAAGTGATCTGACGAGACATAGTCATACGCTTTAATTCCCTAACTTTTTCCTGAACCGCCCTTCCGGGTTTTCGGTCCACCGGGAAACCCTTTTTTGCCCAAGTCGCCCTTTCGGGTTTTCAACTTGTCGGGTGTACAGATTTTTTTAAATATTTATCCCTAACTTTTACCCGAACCTTTTGGTTCACCGGGATGCCCTAGTTTTGCCTAGGTGTGTCAACTTAGCGGGTCTCTTATGCATAGTATCTTTTGACTATGTCTGCGTTTGCAGGGTGTGGCAGGTCGTCACCGTCCATGGTGGTTAATATCATTGCCCCACCTGAAAAGATGTTCTTTATTACAAATGGTCCTTCATAGGTAGGAGTCTATTTGTCCCTGGGATCACTTTGTGGCAAAATGATGCGCTTGATCACTAGATCTCTAACTTGATATTCTTGTCGTCTGACTTTCTTGTTGAATGCCTTGATCATCCGTTTCTGATACATCTGACCATGGCAAACAATAATAAGTCTCTTCTCGTCAATTAAGTTCAGTTGATCAAGTCGGGTTTGAATCCAATCGTCTTCACTTAAAAATGCATCCTTCATGATTCTTAGTGAGGGGATCTGAACCTCAAGAGGCAGGACAACCTCCATGCCATAAACCAAAGAATAGGGTGTTGCCCCTGTTGACGTGCGAGCCATGGTACGGTACCCATGGAGAGAAAATGGTAGCATCTCATGCCAGTCCTTGTAGGTGATTGTCATTATATGTATGATCTTCTTAATGTTTTTGTTCGCAGCTTCGACTGCACCATTCATCTTTGGCCGATAGGGGGATGAATTGTGATGTTGAATCTTGAACTGCTCGCACAAGGCGGTGATCATAGTATTGTTAAGGTTTGTACCGTTATCATTGATGATCCTTTCGGGGATACTGTACCGGCAAATGAGGTTCTGCTTGATGAAGCAGGCAACACCATTCTTAGTAACAGATGCGAAGGAAGCTGCTTCGACCCACTTGGTAAAATAATCAATGGCCACTAGAATGAAGCAGTGTCCATTGGAGGCTGTAGGCTTGATTTCCCCAATCATATCGATTCCCCACATATCCAAGGGCCAAGGAGCTGTTAAGACATTGAGAGGAACTGGAGGTACGTGCACCTTGTCTGCATAGATTTGGCACTTATGACAGGTCCTGGAGTGTTGATAGCAGTCAACTTCCATGGTAGACCAATAGTAGCCTTCCCGTAGGATTTTCTTCGCCACCGTATGCCCACTAGAGTGAGTGCCAAAGGTGCCATCGTGTAATTCAGGCATGATCTTTTCAGCTTCAATCTTGTCCACACAACTGAGAAGAATACAATCATGATTGCGCTTGTACAGGATGCCATTGCTCAGGAAGAACTTAGAAGAGAATCTCCTCAAGAACTTTTTATCATTGACTGAAGCTCCTTCTGGGTGTTCTTAAGCCTCGAGATACCTTTTGACTTCATGAAACCAAGGCTGGTCCACTACTTCTTCGGTATTAATCTCATGACAGTGTGCTGGTTCATCCATTCGTTCAATGGTGATTTGGGGAGCCTCGTTATACCAATTAAGTTTAACCATAGATGACATTGTAGCTAGAGCATCTGCTAGCTGTTTTCTTCTCGCGGGAAATGCTCGAAGGCAATCTGCTCGAAATGTGGTACCAATGTCAAAACATGTTCTTTGTAAGGGATAAGGTTGGGATGTTTAGTGTCCCATTCTCCTTTGATCTGACTGATGACCAAAGCCAAATCTCCAAACACAAACAAAGATTTGATTCCTAGGTCTATGGCAGCCTTGAGACTAAAGATGCAGGCTTCGTACTCCGCCATGTTGTTCGTGCAGTTGAAGCAAAGTCTGGCAGTAAAAGGAGTATGGCATCCTTCCAGAGATATGAGCACAACGCCAATACCGTTACCAAGTGCATTGGATGCCCCATCAAAGAACAGGGTCCATCGGGATCCTTGTTCAGGTCCGTCATATGGTCTGATTCCTTCACAGTTGTCTACTGTCATGATGTCCTCATCCGAGAATTCAAATTTCATGGATTGATAATCTTCTACAGCTTGATGAGCAAGATGATTAGCTAGCACACTGCCCTTTATAGCTTTTTGGGTCGTGTACTGTATGTCATATTCTGTTAGAATCATCTGCCATCTAGCTATCCTTCCAGACAAAGCAGGCTTCTCAAAGATATATTTTATCGGATCCATCTTAGATATCATCAAAGTGGTATGAGTCAACATGTACTGTCTTAGCCGACGAGCAGCCCATACCAAAGCGCAACAAGTTTTCTCGAGCAGTGAATATCTGGTTTCACAGTCAGTAAACTTTTTGCTAAGGTAATAAATGGCATGCTCTTTTCGGCCAGACTCGTCATGCTGCCCCAATACGCACCCCATTGAATTCTCTAAAACCGTCAGATACATGATTAGCGGTCTTCCTTCGACGGGTGGCATCAAGACAGGAGGTTCTAGCAAGTACTCTTTGATTCTGTCAAAAGCAATCTGGCACTCATCATTCCATCTTACTACCTGATCTTTCTTCAACAACTTGAAGATTGGCTCACAAGTAGACGTTAGGTGAGAAATGAATCTGGAAATATAGTTCAGGCATCCCAAGAACCTTCTGACTTCCTTCTCAGTGCGAGGAGCAGACATTTCTTGTATCGCTTTGACTTTGGCAGGATCAACCTTGATGCCTTTGTTGCTGATAATGAAACCTAAGATTTTACCGGACCGGACTCCGAATGTGCACTTGTTAGGGTTCAACCTTAGCTTGTACTCCTTCAATCTGACAAACAGCTTTTGCAAGTGATTAAGGTGTTCTTCCTCAGTTTGTGATCGGGCTATCATGTCATATAGGTAGACCTCTATCTCATGATGTATCATGTCATGAAACAAAGCTACCATGGAGCGTTGATAGGTTACTTCAGCATTCTCCAGTCCGAATGACATTACTTTGTAGCAGAACGTACCCCACTGTGTGACAAAAGTAGTTTTCTCCATGTCTTCAGGTGCCATTTTGATCTGGTTGTATCCTGAGAATCCGTCCATGAAAGAAAATACTTTGTGTTGAGCTGTATTGTTAACCAGGATGTCGATGTATGGAAGTGGAAAATCATCTTTAGGGCTGGCCCTGTTTAAATCTCTATAATCCACGCACATCCGTACTTTACCGTCCTTTTTAGGCATGGGAACAATGTTAGCAACCCATTGAGCATAAGAAGTAACAGCCAGAAATCCAGCGTTGAACTGTTTCATAACTTCTTCTTTGATCTTCTCTGGCATGTCAGGTCTCATGCGACGGACTTTCTGTTTAACCGGTGGACAGTCTTCTCTTGTGGGTAGACGGTGTACCACGATGTCCGTATCAAGTCCCGACATGTCTTCGTATGACCAGGTGTGATACGGTGGGAGATCTGACTTGAGGTTTTGCGTTTGTGTTCACAATTGTGCGGTTTAGCAAGAGTCGCCACCGACTTTTTATTTTATCCTGAGGAAAGGTCAAAAAGCACAGGAAAGACCTTTGAGATGTTTTCTTGGGTTTGGGGGGTAGATTAAGAAAAGGGAAGGTGCAAGCACCCTTTTCATCCATGGTTTTCCATGGGCTCTTAGTTACTTGTTTTAGATCACTTGCCTTTGCTTTTTAATTGTTTGAAATGGTGCTTTGTGTGTGTGGTTTTGAAAATCCTTTGAAAAAGAGGCCTTGTCTAGGCAACCTTTGTAATGATTTTTGTTTGAATATATACAAAGGTTTTTGTCTTTTTGAAAAGATATTTCAATGTTTTGAAAGTTTGTTTTGAAATTGTGTTGTGATGTGTGTTTGAAAGTAGCAAGGATGTTTTGCAAGTTTTGATCAAGTAACTAAGAGTTGTCTACCCTATTTTACTCAAAAGATCTTTATTATGTTTTTAACCCTTTTGACAGAGTTATTTCACCATTACATTTGGTGAACAACCTTGTGTTAGGATGTTAAACGGGACAGGCGCGGGTCATCGCATACAATCATTGAAAGCAACTTGTGAGACGCTCTAACAATTTTGTAAGGGACGAGATCATTTTATCGAAGGCAACATCGAGGGTCATCGAGGGACTACGATCTTTGTTTATCGAAGGGGCATTTACTAGAGTGTCTCATATTCGAGGGACATGATTGCATTTTCCGAAGCAACAAGCGAGGTTACCCTAGAGGTGCAAGTGTGCATTGTGTTTGTCATTTTCATGCATTTGTCTTGTATTAGGTCATCTAGCGATTGATTTTGAATCTTGCCATACACGCCTAATTACTATACAGTATATTGAAAGCAATAAATTACGGGAATTAAAAGTCTAAGTTATTACAAAAAGTATCCGGGGATGGGGGTATAATTATTTACAAATGGGGATGAATCTCACAAGGATAACAATGTCCAAATATTTTGTGTTACAACCAAATCGAATTGTCGCAATTCAAATATAATTATAAAAATTTATAAGATAAAGAAAATCAATAAATTATGGGATGCATGTATAAATTTACAAATAAAAAAATAAAAAATCTATTCTAAAAAAGAAAGATTAAAAATTAATATTATTCTTTGTGTTTTGTTAATTATGAAAAGAAAGGTTTTCTTTTAAAGAAAGAAAAATTACCTAAATTAATGTTTCTATTATTTTTATATTTTATTAATCAATAAAAGGGGTCAAAGAAAACCAAAATTATTTAAATCAAACTAAATATTCTTTTTTTTTTTTTGTATTTTCATTATATTAAACAAGATTAATAAAGAAAAAAATAAAATTAACTTAAAAGAAAGTAAAACAAAATTTATTTGGTGTTTTTATTAACTAAAAGAAAGAAAACAAATTAGTTAAAATGATTTAATTAAAAAAAGTATTTTAAACAAAAGAAAATAAAATAGAGTGAGTTGATATATGGGCCTTAGGGTTTGGAATGTGTTTAAGGCCCAAGAAAAATTCATAAAGGAGGGGGGTGCTAGCAAAAAACATTGGGCTTGGCGCCTTTGTTTGGGACGAAGGCCCAATGTCCAGTTTGTACAATTACTTTGGGGTTTGTTCATTTTTTAGGGTTTGTAAGTTTGGCTTTACAGCGGCGTCGTTCTCTCACTTTCTTCTTCATCTTCATCCTTCTCAGGCCAAAGCTTCTGACCTACCTCCATGAGCCCTAGCCGCCAGTTGCGCCACCTCACTCTCTCACTCTCCTTGCAACGATCCTACGTTTGACTAAACGGTACAATTTGCTTCTTGTCTTTTAAGGTTTTTACAGTTTTTGTTTGCTTTATGTTTGCTAATCTATGGTGTTTATGCACTTGAAATGCAGTAAGAGTTTGAGGAAAGACTTACCTTGAGCTTTTGTTTCTGGAAAAGAGAGATGGAGGGTGAGCCGGTGGCGCTCCTTGGAGGCTAACGGCGGAGGAAGAACGTGATGGACGCTTTTCTGGTATCTCTGTCTTCTTTCTTGGTTTGTTGATTGTTTGATGATGAAACTGATTTCTGAAAACTTTGTGGTTTGTTTGGCAAACTAGTTTTTTTGTTGGTTTGCTTGGCAAGCTCGAAGATTTGTTAGCTTTACATGTTTGATGTTGTTTGGCAAGCTTCTTGCTAGCAGGTTTTGCTGTGTTTGATTTGCAGTTTTGGACTGCAGGTTTGTGGTTTGTTTGACAGATTTTTTGAGTTTGTTAAAAATCAGAGAAAACCCTAGGGTTGTAATTTCTTGTGAAAAAGGAAGGGCAAATTTTGGGGTACAACAGTTGCCCCTGTTCAATCTTCTTGAACCTGGAGAGTTAGATTGGCAAGCTTGCCGTTTGTGACTCGAAGATAAAAGATGATTGGACACTAGAGTGCCCATAAATTTGCACTCGTCAAAGCATAGTTGAGGGAATGGGCTTAAAGATGCCATTTGGAGATGTGACAGAATCTTGTCGGAGATGGGCTTAAAGATGCCATCCAAGAATGTTTATTGAACTGTGTGTTGTAGGTGAAAGAGTAAGTATCAGAAATGTGTCCATGTTCAGAACGTCTCTGAGCTAGGGGTCTGAATAAGCAATATATTAGCATCCGTGTTTAGAAGCACCCGTAAACTGTTTTCAGAAGTTGAAGTTGAATAAGCAATAGATTAACATCCATGTTGGGAAGTATCCGTAAACTGTTTTCAAAAGTTGAATCTGAACAAGCGATAGATTAACATCCATGTTGGGAAGCATCTGTAAACTATTTTCATGATTCTGGGGTTGAACAAGCAATAGATTAACATCCATGTTGGGAAGCATCCGTAAACTGTTTTCAAAAGTTGAATCGGAACAAGCGATAGATTGACATCCATGTTGGGAAGCATCCGTAAACTGTTTTCAGAAATCCTGAAAGTTTGAAGCTTGCTAAACTTATCCTGTGACGAGTAAAATATTAGCTGAAACACAAAGTTATGTTGCATGGAATGCATGATGCAATGTATGTGTTATATCAATGTTTATGATATATGAATGCAATGTATACGCATGTAAGCCGATGAGCTGTCTTGCTGAGGAAGATAAATCCTGGATAGCTGGATATAATAAAATCTTTGACCGCTGTCGGGGAAAATAAATCCTTGACTGCTATTGGGGATTGAAAATCCTTTGATCGTTGAGAATGAGAAGTCCTGGGACCACTGTTGAAGAGTATGTGTGTCTTCAAGCTTTTTGACAACCTCTGCGAGGAGAAGTTATACTGCTGGGGAAAGTCAGGAGTTTGGGTTGTATGCCAATCTACTGGGGATTCCTATTTTGAGGAGAACTTCGATGGGGAACTGAGAATGAGAATCTTCATTCTACTGGGGGAATTGAGAATGAGAAACTTCATTCCGCTAGAGGAATTTGTGCTGAGGAGCCGAGAACGAGAATCTTCGATCTGCAGGGGATTAAAAACTCTATCAAACTTATGCTGAGAGTAAAGAAGGTTCTGGAAACTTTACTGGGGAATCAAGGATGAGAATCTTGATTTTTCTAGGGAGTAAAAAAGCTCTATGGGGAATAGCTATACTGCTGGAGAGTAGCTATCCTGCTGGAGAATAAGCTCGGGATTCTGGGAAAAGCTTATTCCTGTTTGGAAGAAGTTCAGAAGTTAAGTCATATGCCACTTTGAGAATGAGAATCTTCATTCTGTCGGGAATATCAGGAATTCAGGTTATACGCCACTTTGAGAATGAGAATCTTCATTCTGTCGGGAATATCAGGAGCTTAAGGTTGTACGCCGCTTTGAGAATGAGAATCTTCATTCTGTTGGGAATATCAGGAATTCAGGTTATACGCCACTTTGAGAATGAGAATCTTCATTCTGTCGGGAATATCAGGAGCTTAAGGTTGTACACCGCTTTGAGAATGAGAATCTTCATTCTGCCGGGAATATCAGATTATATACCACTTTGAGAATGAGAATCTTCATTCTGTCGGGAATATCAGGAGGTTGGGTGTATGCCAACCTACTGGGGAAGCAAGAATGAGAACCTTCATTCAGGCGTTTGGGTCAGGAGGTTGGGAGTATACCAATCTTCTGAGGTTTCAAGGATGAGAATCTTCATTCTGTTAACGGTATCAGGAGCTTGGGAGTATACCAATCTTCTGAGGTTTCAAGGATGAGAATCTTCATTCTTGAGAAATAGCATTTTAGGAGCTTCAGTTGTCCGTTATTCTGCTGGTGGGTTGTTTCTGCTGAGATTTAGGAACTTGTCCGTAATTCAACTGAAGTAAAAGCTTTGTCGAGATTTAGGAACTTGTCCGTAATTCGACTGAAGAAAAGCTTTGTCGCTTGAATTTGATTGTACCTTTCCTGGAAGGTAAAGGTTAGTGGCATATATCAAACAATGATGTTCTCAAAATAAATGAGATTGCGTTGCATGATGTCCTGATGCACGGAGGTGTAATGTTTTTCAAGACGACCTTTCGCTGGGGAAAATAAATCCTGAGCTGGTGAAGGAGAAAAGAGTTGGATTCTTCATCTCTGATAGTGAAGAAAATCAGAATAAATTGCTGAGAGATTTATCTGAAATATCAAAAACACGGAATATCTTCCACTGGCATAAGAATCAGGGAGATCTTAGTGTCGATCTGACCAAAACAGAGACGGTCTTGGGTTAACTTTGATTCAACCGGATGATGGAGGAATCTTTGACGACTGTAACTCCAACAGGTGATGAAGGAATCTTCGACGACCGTAACTTCCAACAGGCGATAAAGGAATCTTCAACGACCGTAACTTCCAACATGTGATGAAGGAATCTTCGACGACCGTAACTTCCAACAGGTGATGAAGGAATCTTCGATGATCGTAACATCCAACAGGTGATGAAGGAATCTTTGACGACTATAACTTCCAACAGGTGATGAAGGAATCCTCGACAACTGTAACTTCCAACAGGTGATGAAGGAATCTTCGACGACCGTAACTCCAACAAGTGATGAAGGAATCTTTACCTGCCGATCAATCTGCCTATGAATGTTATTGAAATGTAATTTTGTTTTGGAGAATAAATCCTTGACAAGTGTTGGGGAAATAAACCCATGACTGCTGGTCTGCTAGAGAGGTGATAAACTTCTCGAGGATGCTTTAATTCCTTTTCAGAAGGACTTTGGAGAGATTCGTCATTGTCCCTAGTATCAGATGTTTGTGGCATTGCCAGGAAACTTGGACTGTCCGTAACCCTTTGATGAGATTGACGTTTAAATTCCCCAAGTGATGGAGATGAGATTGACGCTAAATTCCCCAAGAGAAGATGATGGAGACTTGCCCCAAGTTAATCTACAATTGAGATATTTCTTGAAATCTTGACTGGACTGCCCCAATTTTACTGGACTTTGAGAGATTTTTTGAAATCTTGTCTGGACTGCCCCAGGTTTACTGGACAATACCATACCAAATCCCCTTTTTTTGATGGGAGATTTTTGCAACGGGAGTGTCATCCCACTTGAAGTGATTTTGTTCACTGAGAGAGCTTTCGTTCATCCGAACATTCACAGTGTGAATTTCTTTGCTGTCAAACAAATAGCCATGTGCAAACAACGATATTCAAATAATGCAAAGTTTATGCTTGTCTCGAAGTTTTGAAAAATGCGTTTTTTAGCAGAAAACTTTTATAAGACAAATTCAACACAAGATTTAGAGTAAAGCCTTACAGGAGTCAGGATACCTTTTGTAATAGTAAGCTTTCGAACTAACCCATGCTTCAATTAGGACTTTTGAAGGGTTGTAACGTGGCTTGGTTCACGGTTTAAGAAACAAAGGATAAAGGCTCAAAGTATATTTGTACTCACCCGCTCTTCGTGATGTTCTTCAATCCTAAACTCAGTTAATTGCGTCGAACTCTATTCGAGTTTGGAACACGTTTTTGGTGATGGTTCACACAAGTTGAATTTGTTGGAAGGAAGTCATTTTTTTTGCAACATTTTTCATGTTGTTGAGGATCTGTAATGACCTCTTTCTTTCGTTATCCCTAATCTTTTCCTGACTATTCTTATTTTTGAGTTTTACGGTCAGCGGGATGCCCCAGCTTTCTTAAGCCTCCTTCGTAGGTTTTGGCTTAGTGGGATTTTTTCTTTTTTGAGAGATAATGACTGCCTATGAGATAAGGAACCATCACTGTCTTTTGATTCCAAAGGAATGTTTTTGATGTTATTCGTTGTATTATGAACTGAGAGTTTGCGACTTTAACGCGCATTTTGAATTAACTGAGAGACTACCCTGCCCCAGGTTATAAAGGTTTCAATCTAAAACAGAAAACTTCTACTTCTTTGGCTCAAAGGGATTGACTAGGGATTATCTTCCTTATAACTCCAGTGTTTAGGATTTCAAAGAAACGCCTGTACATCGTCAACAAAGTCAGTCCAAAAGCATATTGTATGAGATTATGGCATTTTTTCGTCATCCTCCCTCTAAAGACTTGTAACTTTTAGCAAGAGTTAAATATCATAAAGAAAGTAGGAAACATAGTTCAAGAATAGTGAAAACGAATGGATGAACTCAAGACAAACATATGCAATGCATTAATGAAACAGAGTTTGATATCAACAGATAATTGTTTCAATAACAAAAGAAATTACAACTTGAAAATTCAAATGAAACAAAAGTCTCTTAGTTCGAACTTGTCATTTCAGGTGGAGAACCTTCAGCGGAAGATTTTCATCTGGCCATCCTGTGTGAATTTCAGCACTCCTCTGTCAACCAAATCTTGGGTCTTGTTTTTCAAAGCCCAATAGTCATCCGTGTCATGTCCAGGACTATAGGAGTGGTATACACAAAATGTGTCGGGGTGATAGCCAGGAGCAGAGGTATTGGGATTCCGAAGAGGATCCTTTAAAATAGTCAGATTGACCTCCAACAAGCGTTCCAGTACTAGAGATAATGGTATGTCAATCTCAGTGAAATGTCTTCCCGATGTATTTTGCTTATGCCGATTACTCCGTTGACGCTGGCGAGGTCGTTGTTGGGCTTGTGACCCTGAAGCAAGCTGGGGAGCCTTTCCCTTGTCTTCTTGTCTCAAAGGACGCTGAATGGTGACTTGATCTTCAACCCTAGTTGTTTGCCCCACTTGGTTATCTTGAAGCAGTTTGTTGATGAGGACCCTTAGCTCCTCTTGTCCTTGAGCCAGGTTTTGAATGAGAGCCATCTGGCCCACCAGTTGTCCCATCATCTGGATTTTGATTGTTGCCAACTCAATCTGTAGCCCTTCCAATTGATCATTCCTGATGCCCTTTGGATTCCATGGGACCATGCCCCTTGTGAGAAGAGCTTTCACCTCTTCCTGCCCCTGGGACAAGTTCAAGAACATTTCTTGAAGTTGAGCATTTTGAGCCTAGATCTCTTTGACAGTCCTCTCTAAAGCCATCTCTACTGAAATAAACAGTAGGAGAATAAGGAAACCTGAAAGGGAAAACCTGTCATGATACGATGCATGATATGTGGATGAATGTTTTCAAGGATCTCGCGAGGTAAACACAAGAAAATGTTAGAGGTTGAACTTCGATCAACATTTTTGATTTGGAGAACTTTTGTATTGGTGGATGTCCTTCCACGATAATCAAGCTCACCATGTCGAGTGGGTCATAGCCCTCGATTCAAGATGTTACACTTGATCTTTGACGACTTTTGTTTAGAGGAAAATGAATCCTCTTGCCCTTTGGTAGACGTCTGGTTCAACGTGACCCTGCATCAAAGACCCTCGAGATCCTTGAAATGGTTATTGAAAATGCTTTGGTATGATGTTATGATGTTATGTACAAGTATGCAAAAGTAAGCAAGTGTATATACAGATAATCACATTCATACAAAGAAGACAAGTCCATAGGTTTAGGCTTGCATGGGGTTCGTAGGTAAGTACCCTCTTGAAGTTGGTTGGCTCATCCTGTCCTAGAAATAGTAATTGGGTTCTAAGGAGCTCAATATCACTGGATCATTTTCTGTGTTCATTGTTTCAGTTTATCCACTTTATTGGAGACCAAAATATTCCAAGAAAACAACCCTCAACGAGTGTAGTATCGAGTATCTACCAACTTCGGACTGCACCAAATCCGGTCATCTCACTACCCCTAAAAAAGGCCAAGATGGTCAAGTAAGGCTCTAAGAGTTCATTAGTGCTTCATGACATCACTCAGTGGCCCCGTATTCTCTTTGATTGACTCAAAGGCTACCGGTACCCACAAATATGTCGCACTAACGTAGCTACTGCTTCAACCATGTCAGTATACCCCGCACAATTCCCTCACAGTTTATTGCTACACACCTAAAAGGTGTCCCCAAATCCGGGTGTAGGATTTTAAAACAAACCCAAACAAGGGACCCAACATGTAATTCAATCAAGGCAAACAATATAAGCATGCAAAGGTGATCTAAAACCCTAAGGTAACCCCACTTTTAGGTTTTGATTCCCCAGCAGAGTCGCCAGTTCTGTGATACGGTGGGAGAACTGACTTGAGGTTTTGCGTTTGTGTTCGTAATTGTGCGGTTTAGCAAGAGTCGCCACCGACTTTTTATTTTATCCTGAGGAAAGGTCAAAAAGCACAGGAAAGACCTTTGAGATGTTTTCTTGGGTTCGGGGGGGGGGGGGGGGGGGGTAGATTATGAAAAGGGAAGGTGCAATCACCCTTTTCATCCATGGTTTTCCATGGGCTCTTAGTTACTTGTTTTAGATCACTTGCCTTTGCTTTTTAATTGTTTGAAATGGTGCTTTATGTGTGTGGTTTTGAAAATCCTTTGAAAAAGAGGCCTTGTCTAGGCAACCTTTGTAATGCTTTTTGTTTGAATATATACAAAGGTGTTTGTCTTTTTGAAAAGATATTTCAATGTTTTGAAAGTTAGTTTTGAAATTGTGTTGTGATGTGTGTTTGAAGTAGCAAGGATGTTTTGCAAGTTTTGATCAAGTAACTAAGAGTTGTCTACCCTATTTTACTCAAAAGATCTTTCTTATGTTTTTAACCCTTTTGACAGTGTTATTTCACCATTGCATTTGGTGAACAACCTTGTGTTAGGATGTTAAACGGGACAGGCGCGGGTCATCGCATACAATCATTGAAAGCAACTTGTGAGACACTCTAACAATTTTGTAAGGGACGAGATCATTTTATCGAAGGCAACATCGAGGGACTACGGTCTTTGTTTATCGAAGGGGCATTTACTAGAGTGTCTCATATTCGAGGGACATGATTGCATTTTCCGAAGCAACAAGCGAGGTTACCCTAGAGGTGCAAGTGTACATTGTGTTTGTCATTTTCATGCATTTGTCTTGTATTAGGTCATCTAGCGATTGGTTTTGAATCTTGCCATACACGCCTAATTACTATACAGTATATTGAAAGCAATAAATTGCGGGAATTAAAAGTCTAAGTTATTACAAAAAGTATCCGGGGATGGGGGTACAGTTATTTACAAATGGGGATGAATCTCACAAGGATAACAATGTCCAAATATTATGTGTTACAACCAAATCAAATAGTCGCAATTCAAATATAATTATAACAATTTATAAGATAAAGAAAATCAATAAATTATGGGATGCATGTATAAATTTACAAATAAACAAATAAAAAATCTATTCTAAAAAAGAAAGATTAAAAATTAATATTATTCTTTGTGTTTTTTTAATTATGAAAAGAAAGGTTTTTTTTTAAAGAAAGAAAAATTACCTAAATTAATGTTTCTATTATTTTTATATTTTATTAATCAATAAAAGGGGTCAAAGAAAACCAAAATTATTTAAATCAAACTAAATATTCTTTTTTTTTTTGTATTTTCATTATATTAAACAAGATTAATAAAGAAAAAAATAAAATTAACTTAAAAGAAAGTAAAACGAAATTTATTTGGTGTTTTTATTAACTAAAAGAAAGAAAAAAAATTAGTTAAAATGATTTAATTAAAAAAAGTATTTTAAACAAAAGAAAATAAAATAGAGTGAGTTGATATATGGGCCTGAGGGTTTGGAATGATGCTTAAGGCCCAAGAAAAAGTCAGAAAGGAGGGGGGTGCTAGCAAAAAACGCTGGGCTTGGCGCCTTTGTTTGGGGCGAAGGCCCAATGTCCAGTTTGTACAATCTTCATCCTTCTCAGGCCAAAGCTTCTGACCTACCTCCATGAGCCCTAGCCGCCGGTTGCGCCACCTCACTCTCTCACTCTCCTTGCAACGATCCTACGTTTGACTAAACGGTACGATTTGCTTCTTGTCTTTTAGGGTTTTTACAGTTTTTGTTTGCTTTATGTTTGCTAATCTATGGTGTTTATGCGCTTGAAATGCAATAAGAGTTTGAGGAAAGACTTACCTTGAGCTTTTGTTTCTGGAAAAGAGAGATTGAGGGTGAGCCGGTGGCGCTCCTTGGAGGCTAAGGGCGGAGGAAGAACGTGATGGACGCTTTTCTGGTATCTCTGTCTTCTTTCTTGGTTTGTTGATTGTTTGATGATGAAACTGATTTCTGAAAACTTTGTGGTTTGTTTGGCAAACTAGTTTTTTTGTTGGTTTGCTTGGCAAGCTCGAAGATTTATTAGCTTTACAGGTTTGATGTTGTTTGGCAAGCTTCTTGCTAGCAGGTTTTGCTGTGTTTGATTTGCAGTTTTGGACTGCAGGTTTGTGGTTTGTTTGACAGATTTTTTGAGTTTGTTAAAAATCAGAGAAAACCCTAGGGTTGTAATTTCTTGTGAAAAAGGAAGGGAAAATTTTGGGGTACAACACCAAGCAGAGATTTCAACATTATCGTGCAATAGCTGAATTAGACGCTCCTTGACACTCGGCTCTAGGTTGGCACCCACTTTGATTTCCTTTTTATCCTCCTCAGTACCCAAGTTGATTGTATCCAATAGCTCCTCATGAGGTAGAATAGCTCTTTCTTCCTGTTGTAGCAGTCTAGCCAATTCTCCTGGCACTTCACAATCTTCCTCACCTTCGTATTCAGCTTGGTAGATCAGATCTTCAGAGTCACTGAAGGCCATAGCAGAATCGTTACCCATGGGATCTGGAATGGAAGGGTACCTGCATTTGTGAGTGTGGGTGTGTGTAAGGGTATAGCCACCTTTAAACAAATTAAAATGAAAAAGGAAAGACAATGAACATAAAAGTTTATATATGAAAAACTTCCATGATTCATTAAATGGCATATGAAGATGAAAAATAAAAGCCCTTACAAATGGACCTTTGTGCCTCGGGTAAGACCCAAGGTTAAAAGTGTACGAATTGTTTGTGAATTATTACAAGCCAACATAAATGTTTTAAAGATAAATTACTGAGATATGAAAGTAATCGGGATAAAGTCTTTTGCTTCCCAGTTGCGGAGTCCCCCGTCGACAGTACAAAATATCCAATCTTCCAAGCTGCCCTCCTCTTCATTATCCTCCAGTGCATTGACTCCTTGGTGGCTGATCTTCACAGGTGGCCCTTCAGCACGGGCGCGACGCACAACCTTTTGAGCGGTTGAAGTAAACCCCAAGCCAAACTTTTCTGATTTGTAGGGAATGACCGGAAGCTTCCCCCATATGGTGCATCCTCCCTCTTCGATCAGTGCCTTTGCATCCTTGAGAGATGATATCCGAGGTGGAGGTCTTGTAATCATGGGTACTGAGGAAACTGTCTTGGTTGCCGCTATCACCTGAGCAACCTCTTCAAAATGATGGAATGGGGTTTCGATGAATTCGCCATCCAATTCCACATAGCGGAAAGAATTTAGATGACTAATCATGTATTCCTCTTCATCATGGACATTTATGATCTTCCCTTGGACAGGGTGCTTAAGCATTTGATGTAGAGTGGAAGTGACAGCTCCAGCATTGTGGATCCAAGGTCTTCCCAACAGGCAAGAATAAGAAGGACGGATGTCCATCACATAGAAAGTGGAGTTGAAGGTTTCAGTTCCTACCTTTATCGGGATGTCCACCTCCCCATGGACCATCCTTTTGGAACCATCAAAGGCTCTCACAATTATGTTGCTGGGTTTCAGGGTTAGGCCTTCAAAATCCAATCTATCCAAGGCTTTCTTTGGTAAGACGTTCAAAGACGAACCAGTGTCTACCAGTACATGGGCTAGGGTTGTTCCTCTGCACTCCACCGAGACATGCAAAGCGTCATTGCGTTTTCTCCCTCTTAATGTTAAATTTGCATCGGCGAATCCTAGACCATTGTCAGTTGTTAAGCTAGCCACACATTCTTGGAACTGATCAGCGGAGGTTTCTTGTGGCACATGGGCCGTCTTCAAAAACTTTACCAGAGCCTTAGCATGTGCTTTGGAACATAGCAATAAAGCCAACATAGAGATCTTCGAGGGGGTTTGCCCCAACTATTCCACCACATCATAATCGCTCTTCTTGATTATTTTCAGGATTTCTTCCATCTCCTTTTGAGAAGTTTCAGGGATGATCGATGGCTGAGCCTTCGTCCTGACATGCTCTTCTTGGATCCCTTTTTCCCGAACATCAGCAGCAGCAGAGGGGATAACCACAAGGGTTGTGACTTCTTCAATGATTGGAGTATTTGCGGATATGTTTACCGGTGTAGAGGTAACCTTATGAGTAGCTGCGGGTCCAAAAATTTCCTTTGGAGGGGCAATGTCTGGATAGAAAATTCTACCACTACAGGTAATTTTGCTCGTTCCGGCAATGTTTCCAATGTCGGAGTTATCTTCTTCAGAGCTCTCTTAAGTTAATTCAACTTGTTTAACACCATGGTAGTAGATTTCTCCACCATAGTTCCATGGTACTGTTTTATCGGACTTGTACGGGACTGGCCCGGGCATAGTGATCTTCAAAGGAGTAGTCTTCGGAGTTGATGTAATCCTAACAGGTCTTTTAGGGACCTTGGAAGGATTGGCGAATATGGTTATTATTGAAACATCTTTAACAGGAATTGGTAAAGCAGGAGTTTTCTCGAACAAAATTTCTTGGTTATCAATCAGGCGTTGGATGCATGTCTTCAATAATGGGCAATTGGTCAACAAGGATGAACAATGGTGACAATCTTCTTTACAACCTGGGAAAACCCCAGCCTTCAGCAAGTTCAATTTGATTACAGGGAGCAACGTTAATAATTCATCTACAGTAGCAACAAATAGATCCTCCTCGACAACATTAGCATTGTGGCCATGCCTTGGCATCAGGGAAGAAATAACATTTGGTTTTTCAGGTGCGTCGAATTCAAATTCTTTAGCGTCTATCAGATCCTGAATTTTGTTCTTCAGGGCCCAACAATTGTCAGTGTTGTGCCCTGGACTCTCTGAATGGTAAGCTCACCTGGCGTTTAGATGGTAGTGAGGAGAAGCAGTATTCAGATTCTTTGGGGCCTCTTTCAGATTTGCTAGATTCAACTTCAAGAGATGTGGTAGAACTTGGGCAGGAGTCATGTTAATCCGGGTGAATTGCCGAACTGGCCTTTCCACCCTTGTCTGATTGGTTCTTGGTTGATTGGCTCTGGGCTGATCAGATGCAGATTTTTGAATCATAACGGCCCCCACCGCTGGACGGCGCTCAACTCTTCCTTGACCCCTCTGAGAATAGACAGTAGACACTTCCTTCTTTCCCGTGAAAGGTTTTCTTATAGCAGTAGAAGCAGACGCATCCTTTTGAATCTTCCCGATCTTTATACCGGCCTCCAATCTTTCTCTGGTTAAAATCAGTTCAGTGAACCCAGCAAACGAACTTCCAATCAGGTGATTGAAGAAAGGACCTGACAGGGTACCCAAGAACATATCCACTAACTCCCTCTCAGATAGAGGTGGCTGTAATCTTCCGGCTAAGTCTCTCCATTTCTGAGCATACTCTTTGAAGCCTTCATTTGACACCATGCCCATACTCTGAAGTTGAGTACGAGTTGGATCCAAATCTGCGTTGTATTGGTACCGCTTATAGAAGGAAGCAGCAAGGTCTTCCCAATTATGTACATCTGCCCTCTCCAGTTGATAGAACCAATCAAGCTGGGTTCCGGATAAACTGTCCTAAAATAAATGGACCCACAAGTCTTTGTCTGTAGAGTGCGGTTGTATTTTCCTCACGTATGAACGGAGGTGCATTTTGGGACATGACACCCCGTCATATTTAGCAAATAGCGGCACTTTAAACTTGAGTGGAATCACAATTCCTGTCACCAGCCCCAATTCTTCAAAATCCAGCCCAGGCACTCTCTGTATCTCCACAGCAGCCAGGCGTTCTTCCAGATGTCGGTATTTGTCATTTGCCGGAGGATACTGCTTCTCAGAATAATCCTCTTCTTCTTCTTCTTCCTCAGACTCAGATGGAACAGCTTTCTCCTTCCCTTTTCTTTCTCCTTCATCAGAAGTTGTCGGAAAGTCCAAAGTCCTTCTAGCATGTCCTTGGAATCTTCTACCCATGATTACCACTCCCGTTGGTTTCTTTTCTTTCTTTTTGTCTTTTTCTAGCAGTGTCTTCAGCTCCTCCTACCCGTTGGCCAGAGTTGTGAGTAGTTGCTGAAACGACATGTTTTGATTCTGTAGATATTTGACCATCTGCTCTAGATCCTTCTTACTGAAATAAACATTAGAGAGATGAGGAACTTGTTGCAAAGACCTGTTATGTTATGATGAATAATGTTTATGCATATGCAATGCATTCAAGGATTTTAATAAAATCAAATTTGTTTAAACAAAAAGGAAACACACGTTATATTAATAAAATAGAGTTGAGTACGTCAATGTCGCCTGGGCAAAATAATACAATGCTCTAAGATAAAAAGTGTTACGCATCCTCTTTGGCGCAATATAGGCATTTAGAGTTCGCTCCTCCTAAAGTAGCCTGGTGAGTTCCAAAACCTTCTTCTCGCTGGCGTAGAATTGGGCTTCAAAAGTATCACGCTCTCCCTTGAGCTATATCCAATCCCTCTGTAGGTCTTCGAGAGATGTGAGCATGTCAGGATGTAGGATAATGTATGGAACTTCTCCCTCCTGAACAGGCTCAACAATCACCGTTAGAATAGAAGGATAAGGCATCATAAGACTTTAAGCGCGAATTCATACCCATTTGAGGTAAGGCTCAAGAGGGATGGAATTATTGTGTCCCAAAGTCTTGCTGTCTACCTTGTTTGGCATCCTCCAGGCTCGGATGAATCTCTGGCGAAGAGCTTGATCATCGTTGTCGTAGTCGAAGACTAAGCCTTGAATCAGCATGTCATGTGGGCCATCCCGCCGGGCATAACCAAACTGTCTTAGAGCCAAGCAGGGGTTGTAGGTAATGCCTCCCCTAATGCTAAGTAGAGGTACATTAGGGAATTCCCCACAACGGTCGATAATGATAATATTCTCTCTGGATCGAGAACACCAATGGATATCAGAATGCTTGAGTGTCATCAACCGTTGTGACCACCTCAAACCTTGCTCATTCTTCAAGACTGATTGGGGAAGATGAGAAATAAACCATCTTGCCAGGAGAGGAGTGCAGCATATGAGAACACCTCTTTTCCTCATTGTACGAGTGTGAAAAGAGTGTAAGATATCCCCAAGCAATGTAGGCACCGGATTACGTGACATGAAGATCTTGACATCATTCACATCTATAAGCTGGTCAGGGTTTGGGAACAAGACCATCCTGTAGATGAGAAGAGCTACAATCTCCTCAAAGGCTTGCAGGTCCAAGGAATTCCAACAGTCTCGAGCCTTCTCAACCAAGAACTTTGCCAAGAAGCCTTTGACACCACTTCTAGTTTCCCAATGGGCTGTGACATCATATGGTTGCAAGTGCAGGGCTTGAGCAACATCTTCTAGCCTTGGATCTATTTCCGTACCGTTTAAAGGTAGTTGACTGAGAATAGGAATCCTCAAGAGTTGAGAAAATTCTTCCAAAGTAGGCACGAGCTGGTAGTCAGGAAATGTGAAGCAGTGATGTAGAGGGTAAACGAACTGGAAGAGAACTTTCACCATATCTTCTTCTGTGTTGGAGTTGACCAAGTTGAGTAGACGACCATGCCTCTTAGTGAATGGAGAATTCTCAGGAATCTTGGAAGCAAGCTCCTTGAGTTGTGGAGGAATTCTCACAAGGTTGACCTGGATAGTTTTTTTGCGAAGTGAATCCATATCCTACAAAACAAGAACAAAGATGAATTTCCAAAATCCTTGAAATGGTTGGTGGATGCAAATGATGCTTCATGATGTTCATGATGTTATGCACAAGTATATATGTAAAAGAAAATCACACAAGTTCCTAGCTCAGGCTTGCATGAGGTTTCATAGGTAAATACCCTCTTGAAGTTTAGTTGGCTCAACCTGTCCTAGAAATAGTAATCGGGTTCTAAGGAGCTCAATATCACTGGATTGTTTTATGTGTTCATAGTTTCAGTTTAAGCCTCTTTACTGGCGACCGAAATATCCCAAGAAAACAACCCTCAATGAGTGTAGTATCGAGTATCTACCAACTTCGGACTGCACCAAAGCCGGTCATCTTACTACATCCTAAAAGGCCAAGTTAGTCAAGTAAAGGTTCTAAAAGTCCATTAGTGCTTCATGACATCACTCAGCGGCCCCGTATTTTCTTTGATTGACTCAAAGGCTACCGGTACCCACAAATATGTCGCACTAATATAGCTATTGCTTAGACCGTATCGGTATACCCCATAAAGTTTCCACAACGTATTGCTATTTACCTATAATGTTTCCCCAAATCCAGGTGGAGGATTCAAACCCAAACAATAGAACCAAGATGTAAAGAAAACAAGTCAAACAATTGTAAGCAAGTAGAGGTGATCTAAACCCTAAGGTAACCCCACTTTTATATTACTCCCCAGCAGAGTCGCCAGTTCTGTGATAAGGTGAGAGAACTGACTTGAGATTTGCGTTTGTGTTTGCAAAGTGTCGCGGTTAGCAAGAGTCTCCACCGACTTTTATTTTATCCAAAAGGAAAGGTAAAAAAGCACAGGAAAGACCTTTGAGATGTTTTCTTGAGTTCGGGGGGAAGATTATGAAAAGGGAAGGTGCTAGCACCCTTTTCATCCATGGTTTTCCATGGGCTCTTAGTTACTTGCTTAGATCAGTTACTTTGCTTTTGAAATTGTTTTAAATGGTGCTTGGTGTTTAGCGTGTTTTTGAAAAGTATTTGTAAAAGAGGCCTTTGTTTAGGCAATCTTTGTAATGATTCTCGTTCGGAAGAATGTATACAAAGATGTTTGCCTTTTTGAAAATGTTTTCAATGTTTTGAAATGTTTTTGAAATGTGTGACTGTTTGTTTTTTTGAAAATAGCAAGGATTGTTTTGAAAATGGAGCAAGTAACTTAGAAGCTATCTACCTACTCAAAATGTCTTTCTTGTACATTTTCATTCCTTTGATGTTGTTGACTTACCGTTGATTTGGTAAGCAACCCTATCTTTGGATGTTTAAACGGGACGAGCGCGGGTCATCATATAACCATGATAGCAATGTTGCTAAGTACCTTGCCATTTTTTCTGAGGGACCAAGATCATTTGTTTAGGCAACCTTGTATAGCATCATCGAGGGACTATAATCTTATTTTGTTTTGTTTTTCCATGATACTTCGCGTGCGTATCATGGCCATTTTTGTTTAGGAAACCAAGTGGGTGAAACCCTAAGGGTGCTTGTGTGCAATGTGTGTCATTTTGCATGCATTTGTCTTGTATTAGGTCATTTCTATTTGTTTTGTTTTTGGTCTTATCATGCAAAACCCTAATTTACTACACAAGTATATAAAGCGGTAAATTGCGTAAATGTAAACTAAGCTATTACAACAATTATTATGAGAGGTGGGATACAAGTTTTTTGAATGGGGATATTGCACAAAATAAACCCTAAAAATACTATTACAACCCAATTGAATATTGTGCGAAATAAATAAATATACAAATATTTAAATATGCAATGCAATGTACTTATGCAAAAAATATTTTGTATTTGTTTAAGGTATGAGAAAATAAAATTAATTAACCCTAGAAAATAAGGAAAAATAATATTATTATTTTTGAAAGGGGGAAACCCTAATTTTTGATTAAAGGAAATATATGTTTCCTATTATTTATTTTGTCCATTTTTGTACAAGAAAATAATAAATAATATTATATGTCAATATTTAAAAATTAAATATGTATGAGAAAATGAATATTTTATGTGTAAAATAATAAAATAAAAAATTTATGGTATTTTTAAATGTATTTACAATTTATATAAGAAAATAAAATTCTATTTATTCTAATAAGCTATCTTCTGTGTAAAAAAATAAATAAATAAATAAAATTGCAAAAAATTATTTAATTATTTTTTAGGATTTTTAATGTTTAGAAAAAATGATTAAAATCAATAAACATGAAAATATAAAGAAAAATGCAAAAAATATAAAACAAGAATCAGGGGGTGCAAATAGTGGTCAGGGGGGTTCAAAAATCAAAACAGAAGGCCCAGGCGCGCCAAGGTCCAAGACAAGTCATCCCTGTCCTCCAGCTTCTTCTCCTTCGCGCTTTCTTAGTTCAAATCTGTATCTTGCTATTGTTTGCACAAAAACAAAAACCCATAACATAAAACATGTAGCATTTTATCTCATGATTCCAATGACAAGTATGCATATGTACAGCTTCACCATGTTATAGACTATATCTTTTCTTCACAAATCGTGGCTTAAGGATGCCTAAATAGAGAGATAGAGATTTGAAAAATGCCTCCTTCAGCTGGATTTGGATATGAAAATGTGGGGACTTTGAGTGAGGCTTGAGGATCGTGTGAGCTTCCTTGAAGTTCCTTCAAGCTATTCCAATGCCTAGCTTGCTTTGTGGATGGCCAGAATTCTCTGCACAAGTCAAGTTGCAAGCTCCAAATTTGAAAATGGTAATGGCTGAAACAGAGCTCACAGAACAAGGACAAGGGCTTGGATAGCTTTGGTAGGATATATGGAAGGTGTTTGAAGTGTTAAAAGGTAAAACCCACGAGCAAATAATGAGCTTGCTATGATTTTGCATAAATTGGATGTTTGGGTAGAAAAATGATGTTTCTGAGTTTGAGAGTGCTTTGGATGTTAAGCATTCGTGTTTAGCCTTGCAATAAGTTTTTATATTTGTATAGAATGATACAAAGTCCACTCTTTATCAGTTGTACTAGTTCTGACCTCTTTTGCAACTTTTCTTGCATTTGAAGAAAAGATGAAGTGACCATGCTAACAGGCTTTTCCTTGCTTTCTTGTGGGCTGCAAAGGGCTTGTACAAGTTGCTTAAGATCTATGGAAATTTCCTGCACCAAAGGGACAACTCCAAGGCTCAAGATTTGTAAAGTTGCAAAAGCTTTCCTTTATGAAAATGGCAATGTGAGCTTTATGCCTAAAATGGAATTACAACTTGTACAATGCTTCAAAAGTGAAAATAAAGCCTTTAACCTCTGAGTTTGCATTTAATTATGGAGTGTAGAATTAGTTTAGTACCTGTAATGCAAGGTACAAGCATCATGGGTCTGATTTGCAACTTGATACTTTGTAAAAATGGCATGAACAAAAATGATAAAATGCCAATTTCTCATCTTCGATTCTCCCTAACCACAAATGATCTTGGAGAGTTATTGGACATTTTGTAAAGCTTGCAATGTGCTCTTCAATCCATCTTTGAAATTCAAATTGAGATATCTCTTGGAACTAGGTGAAAAGTTGCCATGAAGTTAGGTCAAAAACCTGCCTAGATTAGGGCAAAATTTCACTAAGTTATTTAGTTCATGGACCCCTATTCACAAATTTATATCTTGAGATCCAAGCATATTTTGGGAAAACTTTGTGAAGAAAATTTGTAGATTTCATGGAGGACTACAACTTTCATGTTGGAAGTTTTCTTTGAATCAAATTGCATCAGGGTGAAAAAGTGGTGGAAAGTTTGGAAAAAATAAGAAAAACCCAATTCAAAACCCTAATTTTCAAAATGGGTTTTCTTGGTGAAAAAGTTTCATATTTTGACTTATCTTGATGAATTATGACCCTTGGCACTTGATTTTGACCAAAAAGTCAAAGTTTGACTTTTCAGTGCATAGTTGACAATTGAATTCATCTGTCAATCCTATGTACTTGAGATCTTTTAAACCATGTAATTAGGTCAAGATGATGCCATTTAATCCTTTAAACCATTCTTGAACTAAATTGGCCATTGGCTAGGTTAAAAATCAAAAATTGTCCTTTCTCAGTGAAAACCCTAATTTTTGACCATTTTGCCCTTTTGATGATTTGATCAAATTTCTTGACGAATTGTGATCCAAACTTGATCAAATGGTTCATATGAGTCTAGAATGTTGATGTGGATAAAAAATTATGAGGTTTGACTGTAAATTGGCCATGGTTGACTTTTTCCCCAATACAGCTGATTTTTAGGTCAACTGTCCAATTGACTGGTCAAAATTTTGGTTCAAGGCTTGAAACTTGACATGAGCAATCTTAAGGGTCCAAGATGGTGTATGAAAGTCACATGAAGCATTTATGGTCCAAAAACCCTTGTGCAAACTCAAACCCTAATTTCAGGTTTCAGTGCAAGATGAGGTGTCTTGAGCTGACCAAACCCTAATCTTGTCTTGAGTCCAAGAAGTCTTGTGAGAAAAATCTTAATAAATGAGAGGGCAAATTTTGGGGTACAATAGCTGCCCCTGTTCAATCTTCTTGTACCTGAAGAGTTAGATTGGCGAGTTTTACCGTTCGTGACTCGAAGGTAAAAGATGATTGGAAATTAGAGTGCCCATAAATTTGCACTCGACGAAGTGTAGTTGAGGGAATGGGCTTAAATATGCCATTTGGGGAGGTGATAGAATCTTGTCGGAGATGGGCTTGTAGATGCCATCCAAGAATGTTTGTTGTAAGTCAAAAGAATGAGCAACAAAATGGTGTCCGTATCTAGAACGTATCTGAGCCGTATCTGAATGAGTGACAGAATGGCAACCGTGTCTAGAGCGTATCTAAGCTGGGGAAAATCAGAATAAGTGATAGAATGGCAACCGTGCCTGGAGCGTATCTGTACTGTATCTGAGAAGAACTAGACGAAACTAGGCTCTGAAAAAGTACTCAATAAGACAACAATAGAAATTGGGTCCTATAGTAAGGTAACCGAAAGTGCGTGTATTTCACAAAACACCTGCTGTTCTCAAACGAGAGTAGACAATAGACAATGTTGAATGAACCCAAGTAATAAAAGAGACAAATAACAAGTAGAAACTCAGCTCAAGAAGACTAGATAAAACTGGTCCAAATATGAGACTTAAAAAATTAGTAGCGAACTCGACTCAAGATTATTAGATAACACTAATCCAAAGATGAGTACTAGCACGAAACTGGATTGCACGCACAGGTAACGAGACAAAACTCGACCTAAGAGCAATTAGATGAAACTAGTTTGAAAATGAATATCAGGGTGAGACTGGTATTCAGAAGGTATATCTATAGACATTGAAATAACCCAACAAGGGTAGTAAAGACTAAACTCGAGAAAACTGCGCCAGATAGAAACTGGACTACAATCAAAGATAGTGAGTAGACACTCAACCACTTAATGGTAACATCCAAAAGGGATGCTTGTATAGGGAGAAAAGAGGGATACTGAGGATAGATGCCTCGCTTGGGATGTCATCCAAAGTTTATAAAATCCACTGGGGAAAACAAAAATAATAATGTCTTATGTTTCAACGCATGTTTGAATTATTATTTTTTAAATGGAGTAATGTTCCCAAAAAAGAATAGAAACAATACACTTTGAGGATACAATCCGATGATGCATGATTAAATGTTTCACCGGGGAATGGCCAATCTAGAAGCCAACAACCAACTGGCCGAAACCTGATTGGACTTGTAAAAATAAATTGCAAAATCCAAATGAGAAGAGAAGATAAAAGAAACCACTAGAGAGAAACCCTTGAAGAGCCGAAACTCTGTGGGGAGTAACGAACTGAGTAATCAGTAGAAACAGGCTACAATCACTGAGAGAAGTTGCAAAAATAAATTGCACACTTTTCTAGAGAAAATTCAGATCGAAACTATCAAGTCTGATAACAAATGCCAAATGAAGATTGGACACTACTAGAGAAAAATCAGGGCAAAACCATAATTTTTTGAAAGAGAACGCCAAATAGAAATAGGATGTTGCTGGAGAAGTTCAGGGAGAAATCATAACTTATGAAGGGGAATGCCAAATAGAGATTGAGCGTTGTTAGAGAAGATCAAGGCGAAATCGTAACTTCTTAGGAAACACACTAATGGAAATTAGGCACTATTGGGAAATGCACCGACGAAATGGAGCATGCAGGGAATCAAAATTCACCTCTAACTGTTTGGAGAATAACTTGTCAACTTCTCTCCTAGGGACTACAAAAACTTACACTGGAGAAAAGGAAAAATCCTAGAATAAGAAATTCCGACGAATCTACTTAATTGGGGAATGAACGTTCCTGGGTAATTGGTTTCCAAAAATCTGCCTCACAGGGGAGATGGAAGAATTCTTGAATAAGAAATCTTCATGAAGCGAATTCATAGGGGAATAAGAGAAATCCTCAAAGGCAATTGTGCAGGGAAGATGGGAGAATTCTTGAATGAGAAATCAACAAAAGGAAACTTGACAGGGGAGATGGGAGAATTATTGAATAAGAAATCAACAAAAGGAAACTTCACAGGGGAGAAGAAAACTTCAAGAAGTACTGGGGGAATAATCCAAGAATCTCCATATTAATCAAACTTTTAGCTACGAACCCTTTTCTTGGGGAAGACTCACTAGGGAGAAGTAGAAACTTCAATGTTGTTGGGGAAACAACCCAAACTCGGGATACCATGGTTATCTTGAAAGAATGTTCTGGTATTGGTAAACCACACATAAATGAGTGAAGACAGTTCTGACCAACAAAGTACACCTAACATGCCCCAGGTATAGTATGAAGGAACTCCACTGGAGAAAGTCCTTTTAGAAACACGGATTGAGTTGATTCAAGATGACATATCCTTTCATAATGCCTTCCCCCAGACTGTATGGCTGTTGAAGAATTTGCCTTGAAAGGACTTCTTGGGATATATACCCTCAAGATAACTTTCCCCAGTGTTACATGGCTTTAACTAACAAACATTAGATGTGGCTTCGATGAAACTTGGGTAACGGACCCTGATCACTCACCACTTTGAGAGATTTGTCAAAAGTTTTACTCGACTGAAAATTTACACACTTCTTGCTCAACATAGTACTACCATTGAAATACCTTCTTCTGGTTAACAGAGTCTTTGCAATCCATCTCCTTGCCTCATCATCATAGAAGAGAGAGAAGTTCACGGAGTCTTGGATGACATTATACCCTTAGAGTGGTTGAATTACATCCTGAAAGTAGGCTAGTACGCAACTGTACTTCTCAACTTAAACTGCTTCGTGCTCAAACAGATGTTTGAAGCAAACTATCCCTTAGGAGCAACTGAAAGTGATGAACCACTGATCAATGGAGACTTCTGGGCAACCAAAACTTCCACATAATCTGCTTCAGATCATTTATAAAACTGGTCTTCTTTTACTCAATGTAGTGTAGCGGTAGAAATGTTGAGACTAAGCCATTTCATTGACTTGATTCACACTGATCAAAATAAAAATCTCCATCGCGCTTTATGGTTTCTAAATGAATGGGAAAAGAGAGAATAACCCAAAAGAGGGGGATAGAATATAAGTTCGGGGGCTGGTTAAGAAAAGGGAATGTATTAGCACTCTAAACATCTATGGTAATCTGTAGGAACCTCTTTAAAAATCTGTGTATTTTGCCTATAAAAGTTGTATACAAAAATAGATTGTGGGGATGAGAAAAGAAATATTTTTTTACAATTTTTACACCCTCCGTGGTTGCAAACCTTTAGTGCCTACGTACCACCTTCCGTGAATAGGGGATCAGGGTACTCGTAGTTCACCTTTAAAAATTTAAAAACGAAAAATGTGTTGGTTAATTTTAAGAGACGAGACATCATCGTCTTATCCGAGTGAAGAAACATACTTACTATCCACGATTATGAGGAAGGAGAACTTGTGTCATCTCAAAGTGGAGGATATGGCTTGGATTTTTAAAATCAACAAAGCCTCGCTTAACACCCAAGTGGAAAATATCTCACTTCACTACATATTGTAGAAGTATAGTAGCTCACATCACTACAAGGATTGAGAAGAGTCTAATCTTTTGAGAAAAGTTTTAAAATAAAAAAGGCCAAAGTAGCAAAATGGTTTGAATGAGATTGATTGGCTTTTAGTCTTCTCACAAAAATGTCAAGGTATTATTAAGTTGATTAAAGTTTGATTAAGAAAATGTTTTGAAAATGCATAGACCTATGTTCAAGTTTATTATGAAAGTAATTCAAGTTTAGAAACAAGAAGAGTTTTCAAAAGGAGGGAGAAGATTTTTGACATTAAAGAAGATAGGGAAAAGAACCATCTAACCAACAAGAAGCCAACACTTGACACAATGAGTCAATGTAGAATTCCCATCCTTTGGATTGAAACCAAACAAACAAAAGTAATAAACCTCTTAAGAAAACCAAGCTTCATTTGCATTAAGTCTTCACAAAAATTGGGCAGAGTTACAACTGTATACAGATGAAATCCAGATCACAAACAAAGCATGTAATCACAATAACCTGCACATAAAACAAGCAAACACCCAATGTCTTGGGGCAAACCCCAAGAACTCTAGACACAAATAACAGTTGAGGTCACTTAGTCTCAAAGTTAGGTCAAATTTTCTAATCCTAAGTTCAAGAAGTCCACAATCTCCATAAATGCCAAGGATAGTAACCAAGTAGTCCAAGTAACATTAAAGTTTTTTGTGGTTCAAGTTGATTATTAAGTATCTTAAAAAAGAAGTGAAAAACTCATGTGAGCAAAATGAAAATGGCATAAAAGTAAATGCTCAAATGAGTAAAGATGAAAATAGCATAAAATGTAAAATGCTAAAGTAAATGGTGCATAAAATAAAAGATGAAGTAAAGGCATAAAATAAAGTCAATTGTTAGAAATTAAAGGTTAGTTGAATGACCATCTTGAAACTTGAATTTGAAACTCATTAGAGGATTGATAAAAACCAAAACCTCTAAACAACAAGTTTCTTTTGCTTTTTTCAAGTATATCGTCCATTTAAAATTCTCAAATCAATATTAAATGATCAAGGATGTTTAAGTGATTCACTTTGATCAAAGTTTATGAAGATTCATTAGAGGATTGATAAGACCAAAGCCTCCTAACAAAAAATCTCAAATTTATTGGATCAAAGGATTCAAATTAACATACTTGGGCTTACAAACATGGGTTTGGGCCACGAATGATCATTTCTCGAATCGGGACAAAATTTAGCCCTATGTTAAGCAATCTTAAGTGGACTAATAGAAATCATGCCTATTTTGAGACCGGTCAATAGCATTCTATGTATCATATGTTTTGAGAAATGATATGTAAATCATTCTCCAATAACATTTACTACAATAAAGAAGGGGATAATATGATGAGGGATGGGGTAAGAATTAAACCACATATGAACCAAAAATTTAATCAAACTCTTATTAAAACCATTCATCCATTTTTTGTGGAGTAAACTCAACACCATGGATCCAATGATGTTTATAAAGCTCATGATCAAAATTTTATAGTCCAAGATCAGCCAAAATATATGCACAATAAAATTGTATTTAATAATAAAGAAAAAAGATTTTGAAAATGGCTTTAAAATAAAAATAAAAGGAGAAAATAGAAAGTATATTCAAAACATCCAAGAAAAATCAAATAAGACCATAGAAAAATCATAAATGAGTTCAAATATTTATATAAAATTTTTGGTGATTTTTTAAAGTCAAACTATTTTTAAACTAATTAAAATTGCTCAAATAAGTGAAAAAAATATCAAAAGTAGTAGAAGTCAAAATAAAATTCAAAATTTTTTTCAGAAGGTCATAAATAATGGAAATGATGTTGATGAATTTTTTCAGAATTTCAAAGTGCTCAAATATTTTTTTTAAATAATTAAAAACAAACCAAAACAAAGAAAAATCATAAAAAAACAAATCTAAAAATAAAATAATGAAAAAATAAAATTCAGAAAGAGTATATTTGAAAATATTTTGAGAATTTTTTCATAATTTTTGACTCAAAAATGAATTTTCTATGAATTTTGGAAGTTTAAAACAATTAAAATATAAAAAACAGAAATAAAAAATAAAATCAAAAAAATATGGAGCAATGGATGAGAGTCAAAACGTGTTAGTAAGCTAATCCAATGGATCAGATAGGATGCGCATATCATGGTCTTTAGTGAATAAAGCATGGAGTCATTAATTAAATCAGATTTTGAAAAAAAAGCGTGGCATGCTTTCATTGGTTGATAGATGACACGTTGGTCATCTTCAACCTCCAACCACGAGATTTGCAGGTCCATGAAACTGTGAAATTAGAACATGAGACTGGTACCATTCGCTTCGTCTCTTAAAGCGATTCCAATGGTACCCTCGCAAAATATTTATATAAGATGTAACTCAGTCGTTTTGGAAGATAACTTTTGAAAAGGGATTTGAAATTTCATGGTAAAAACGTACTTCCAGTTAAAAACAAGTGTTGCGACTAGAATTAGGATGATGAGAGCTCCATAACAATATCAAGGTTTGAGAGAATTGGTGAAGTAATCTACCTATTGAAGTTAAGTTGCAAAGTTCTGAAACTTGACTTGGATAACACGATTTACGGAGGCTTAGAGCTTAATTCTTTTTCTGTTAGCCTCAGTGAGTTTCAAGGAAGGTGAATTGACAAATAAAATTTGAGAAAGGCTGTAAGAGCAAATTCGAAATTGCAGAAAATTGAGCTCAAGAGGGAGTTTGGTAGGGTGATTCTGGCCCTCTAAGCTTTAGAAAACGAATGATGTATGGTCCTCTATTTATAGGGAAGGTTATTGAATGCTCAAGCGTGTGGAATGATGGGATTTGGAGGGAAATCGTGTGAAGTTGCAAACAAGAAAAGTGTGACTTCTATTTTCATCAAAAATCGTCCAAACCTTGTGTTTCAATGTGTTCATCACTTCTGGAAGTTCACTAAACATGATTAGAAGCAAAATCATGCCGAAAACTTGTGTTTAGAAGCCAAATCAAGGATTTCAAATTCTGACTTGAGTTGAAACTTGAGTTGAAACTTCAGTTTCAAGGTGCCACATTTGAACTAATGGCATTCTCAGCTCAAGGAGTCTTAAGACATGATTCTTGAAGCTTTAGAAATATGAGATCACAAGCTTTATAATGTGAAAATAATGGAATCAAATGCATGCCTGAGCAGAAAGTTGCAATGAGTCAAAGTTGAGAAAAAGAGGTTGACTTTCTATACTTAGAAAATTTCTAAGTTTTTCATCAAAAATGACGTATAATGTCTTGCATCCAAACATGGTCTTCCACTTGAAATTTACTCTTTAACAAAAATAATGGCATGAATTAGATCTCTTGAATGAAATTTCGAGACTTGAACCATTCAAAATCTCCAAAAATTGAGAAAGTTATGACTTGTGGAAGTTGCCAAATTTTATAAGATGACATATAATCTTTTGCATCTTTAGGGCATCTTCTATCCATTTTCACACTTTTCACTTAAAAGAAGGGATGAAGTTCACATTATTAAAATCAATGTGTAAAAATAATAGGCTCAAGGAGATAAAAATTGACCAAGTTATGGTCCTTTGAAGTCACATAAGGGAAATTGATGGTTCATCTAGAGGACTTGTAATCTTTCTTCATCATCGAGTACCTTTCACATAAAATTTCCTTGAAAATTTTGAAATTATTTGTTGATAACCCTTTGAAGAGAAGCATGTCTTTGGAATCAATCAAAAATACCAAAAGATGAGAAAGATATACCCCTTTGAAGTTCAAAACCCTAGCTCATAGAGTAACAAAATTCCTTGAGAACCCTTTTCAATTTTGAACAACCTTCTTGCACAAATATTTTTGTCATGTAAATAGAAGTTATTGAGGATGATAATGAGGAACCATATCAACCATAACCACTTCCAAATATTGGGAATTGAGGAAAGTATGTACTTGTGATCAAGAAATCAAGAGTTTATCCAACTAGGTCAAACATCTTCAATCAAACCTTGTATCTTTTGACAATATTTGATAACTTGAGGCATGATGACTCATAATAGACTTTGTCATGATATTACTTCAAAACATATTCAATGATGAGGATTCAATATCAATGAAGATTTTGTTGAAGAAGGCATGGAAATAGACTCATGAACCTGTAGATTAACTTGATGGAAAGTGTTGTGCTCTAACCTATAACATCATCAATTAGGGAAAACATTTATTGTATTTATTAGCTACAAGTTAATCAAAACCAAACATAGATGATCACAAAAATACAAGTCAAGGTGCTTGGTGATTCCCCATGAGTAAAGCCAAAGATAAGGAGAGGAACTAAACCCTAGTGTGTGATCTTGTTGCATTGTGATGGTATGAAATAATAGATTAATCTTAGGGGCCAAAATTAGGTTACAATAGCTTCCCTTATTTAAGTGTCTTCTATCCAGAGATGTGAAGGTTAAAATCTTCGTGTCGACGTGATTGAAGATACTTAAATATAAAAGAAGCTTTATTTTTTGCCCTAAGATTACATGTAATGCTTATGCTTATGAGTGAAAATGAACAAATCTAAGAAGGAAGCAAGACATCACTAGGGATGTAGGAAATAAGAACAGGGATCAAAAGAAAAACCCGACCAGGAAAATAAATAACTGGCAAACAAAAGACCTGACTCTATTGGGGTAAAGCCCAAAGAGGAGATAAGGCGTCATCAACTCGAAGATTAAGGAGAGAAGGTAGACAATAATAGTGATCGACAGATGACTGCAAACTTTCCACTCACTGAGGAGATAGAAAAAAAGTAACGTCAACCCACCCGGGAAAGAAGTGGTAAGATAATACCAGTAAATACCAATATTAGGGTAAGAAGCCAGTACTCACGACCAAAAACAAATGAACTTCTCTAGAGCTATATAATCCCAACAACAAACTACCTTCCATAATGACAAGGCTACGATTCATTAGAAAAAGATCTCAATAATGAACTACCTCCCATAATGACAAGGCTACCATTTATTAGAGTAACAAAATCTCAATAATAAACTACCTTCCATAATGACAAGGCTACCATTAATTGGAGTTACAAATATCAACAATGAACTACCTTTCATAATGACAAGGCTATCATTCATCGGAGTAACAAATCTCAACAACAAACTACCTTCCATAATGACAAGGTTACCATTCATCGAAAAAGATCTCAACAATGAACTACCTCCCATAATGACAAGGCTACCATTAATTGGAGTAACAAATCTCAACAATAAACTAACCTCCATAATGGCAAGGCTAATTCATCGGAAAAAGATCTCAACAAAGAACTACCTCCCATAATGACAAGGCTACCATTCATTGGAGTAAGAAATCTCAACAACAAACTACCTTCCATAATGACAAGGCTACCATTAATTGGAGTAACAAAATATCAACAACAAACTACTCTCCATAATGACAAGTGTGATACGGTGGCAAAACCGACTGTTTAATACTGGTTTTCCCTTTGTGTTTGCAAATGTTGCGGTAAGCAAGAGTCGCCACCGACTTTTCTTTTATCCAAATTAAGGAAAGGGTGAAAATAACAGAAAAAGACCTTTTCGAGAGTTTTATGAGTAAGGGGGGTAGGTTATGGAAAGAGAAGGTGTTAGCACCCTTTCCATCTATAGTTATCTACGGACTCTTAGAGGTTTGCTCATTTTTGAAATACCTTTGTGTTTTGTGTGTTTTGAAAATGTTTGGAAAATGCCTTAGTGAGGAGATTTGCTTTGCGTTAACTCTTGTATCAGTCCTCAAGAGTGTTATCAAGGAAAATGTTTTTGAAAATTATTTTTGAAAAGTAGTATTTGTGTAAGTGCAAAATGTTTTGAGCAAACTTCTAATAACTATCTACTTTGTACTCGAAAAGGTAGTTCTTTTCCTCCTATCCTTTAGATAGTGCTATCCTACTATTAGTGAGTAGGTAGACCTATCATTAGATCTATGAGGGACATTTGAAGGGACGTTTTTATAGTCACAAAGGCAACTTGGGCAAGTAGCTTTAGTAACTATCCTAAGGTTCTAAGATCATATTTTTACTGAGGCAACATCGAGAGGGTCATCAAGGGACTTATGATATTTCTTTGAACCAAAGGGTAGCCACTAAAACCTCTCACGTTTTGAGATTTATGACTATTTTCTGAAGGCAACTAAAGTGGGGGTACCCTAGAGGTGTGCGTGTGCAATGTGTGTTGTATTCAGTTATTTTAGTCTTTTGTGTTAGGTTTGCTAGCGTTTGGATTTTAATCTTTGCCATACAATCCTAATAGTCATACATCTAGCAGTTAATATATGTATAGGATATAAAGTACGGAAATATAAACCTACACTATTACATGGCTTTGGGGAGGGGACTTACAATGTACAAAACTTGGGGAAAAGGAAAAATAAAGAAAATGGTAAAAATCCTAATTAGTCTATTACATCCAGTATACAGGTACAATAATGTAAAAATGCGAGAAAATAATAACGCGCGAAAGTTAAAATATGTCTAAACCTAAACTGATTCTAAGTAAATAAGACAAACTTTGTTTTTATTTATTTTTGATTTAAGAAAACAATGAAAAGTGCCCTAAAATTTATTTAGAAAATAAAGTTAATTTTAAGAAAAATAGTCTAAGTTTTTATTGATTTTCGTTATAAAAAGAAAATAATTTAAACATAAATTAAACCTAACTCTATTTTATTTTAAATCAAGAAAAGGTTAAAGTTTAATTAATTAATCAATTAAAGAAATTAATTATTTAATTAAGGAAAAAAATTAGTCCTAAATTTTTTTGTGAATTTTTTTAGTATTTGGTTAATGATAAACAAAGTAAAAGAAATAAATAATAAAACAAAATAGAGAAAAAATTAAATGGGCCAGGATAGCAAAATTAAATGAGTGGTGCTGATTTGAAAAACGCTAGGCCCAAAGGTGAAGGAACCCAGAGTTGTATTGGGATCCAGTGAAGAGAAGCCTTGAGGGCGCATAGTGAATCTCATGTTGAAGCTCTTGAATCTAACTGCATTGACATTAAAAGGTGTAGATCTGATGCTACATGGTGCACGTGTATAGCCTGACTGTACTAAATATGAAAAGAAAGAATGGAAAAATAATATGTAAGAGGCAGGGTTCAAACCCCTTCCCTTACACATAACAAAGCTTTAAACGGGTTGCATCTACGATTGGGACGGCGATATTTCCATTAGTATACATTAAACGATTATGATATACTGTAAAATGAGTCATAGCGCTGAGCTGTCACATGTTCGCAAGTCCAGTAGGGTCCAACTATTTGAATGAGCCAATCAAATTGTTCCTTTCTGCCACGCCTTAGTCAGCGTCGGTCAAGCCACCAGAGGTGGTGGCTCCGGTCATCTCTTTCAACCACTCCAAATTTCCAACCTACGAAATTCAAACATAACAAGAACAAAAGTGGCCCTACCTCCCTAATTTGGGGTCTACAAATTCAATGGTGATGTTTATTTAGACTGAAATCTCATGGATTATGAGATGTGAAACTTTTCAGTTTGTGATGTCTTAACAATGGCATCACACCGTTCATGCCTTAAAGTTTTCATGCTGCACGTCCCACATGTTCTAATGGACCTCCTGATCACAAATCACACCATCAAAAACATCAACAACACATGAATATAAAATTTCAAATATGACAAACCTTGTTCGACCGGTGATACACGATCTTGGAATTTGAAAGTGCTATGGATTTTGAAAATTGATGGAAATGACTGATGGCACCTTCAGGAACGTGATGGAGTCTTTCATTTAGACTGAGGGAGGATGGATCAATGTTTTCGATTTGGACAACTTTAAGATTTTTTTTTGCAATTTGGTAATGTTTTCGCTAGGCTGTGTAGGCGTGTAAGCGTCTGTTTGGCTTGCAAGCATGCTGCTTATATAGAGTAGAAGGGAGGAGACAAGATATTAATGGTTTAAACAACCTTGATTATGCGTTTGAAATCCATGAATGAAAATTTGTAAATGTGGCAAAAAACAAGGAATCTTGTCCTTTTTTGAAATTTGAATGTATATGGACATTTTGGCTCCTTTGAATGCCCTCTAGCTCCTGCCCTTCGATTTGAATTCTTGTATAGCCTTCGAATGGATCCTTTGAATGGACCATTTGCGTACCCTTCGAATGGGCCTTTGGTTGCCTCCTCTAATGAACCATTTGTGTACCTTTCGCCTGGCTCATGTTCTCATCCATGGGGCTTCTTCGTTTGAACCCCTGTTCACCTAGCCCAAACGAAAACTCTTTCCGGACCAATGAATGTGCTTGTGCACATTGGCTTGAAACTGGCAGTATGTTGGCTTTTGGGCTAGCAAGCCTCTTTGAATGTGTGTTCTCTTTTGAAGGGAACCCATGCATCACTTGCCATTCCTTTGAATGGGCCAACAAAGTACGTCCTTCGAATGGAACACCCACATATGCCCCTTTAAATCCATCAACATATGTATTTCGAATGGGGCAAATATATGTCCTTCGAATGGACCATGTGCCTGTCCTTCGAATGCGCCAGTACTAGATGTCAAAATTTGGAAAATTGTATGTTGAATATTTTGGAGGTGGAGTCAAGGCTAGCATGAGGGAAGCCATCTGCTTAATGAATCGAAGCACATATGAAAGAAAACCACTACTTTATGGGTGCTGGCATGAAGGGAAACCATTGCCTTGCACATTTGATGCAAGCCCAGAGGATGTCATTTTCTTGTGGGTCGAAGGAAAACACAAAGGTAAGTTGAAGGGGCCTTGGCCTTGTGGATCGAAGGCAAGTCTGAGGCATTTTTCCTAGTGAGTGAAGGCATGTTGATGGGTCTTTGCCTTTTGAAACCAAGGCAAGCATGAAGAGGCATACATGCACTGGTGACAAGCTGAGGGGCCTTTTGCCCAGTGGGAGCTTTATGAATGGAAGGCCAGTTAAAAGTATCTTTTTACCTTGTGGATGGAAGGGAGCTTGTAGGGTTTCTTGCTTTGTCCACTGAAGGCATGCACAAAGGGAGTATTTGCCCAGTCGAAGCAGGAATCAAGCTGGCTCCAAAGAAACCAAATGCCCAAACGAATCAGGAATCAAGCTTGCTCCAAAAAGATTAAATGCCCAATCAAAGTAGGAATTAAGCTTGCATGCATGTAGACATTGAATTGTGAATCAAGCCAACATGAAAATCAAATCGTGCAATCGAAGGAGCACTAACAGGAGGCCCTTCCCTTTTAGATCGAAGGAGGTTGTTTCAAAGGAAACACATGCTCAGTCGAAGCTTGTATACAACAAACAAGCAAAAGGCCAAGGCTTCAATCAAATCTTGGAAATTGGAGGCAAGCTTGAAGGAGGTTAGGCGCTCAATCGAAGCCTGTCAAAATGCCAATCGAAAGACACCTTGTTCATGCCAATCGAAAGACCTTGTTTATCTTCAAAAATTTTATTTTTCTTTAATCAAGTTTTTTTAATCACCTATGTAACAGAAAAATCTTGCGAAAATATGAGAGCGAAAATTTTGGGGTACAACAACAAGGCTACCACTCATCGGCGTAACAAATATCAACAACGAACTATCTTCCATAATGACAAGGCTACCGTTCATCAGAAAAAGATCTCAACAACGAACTACCTCCCATAATGACAAGGCTACCATTCATTGGAGTAACAAACCTCAACAATGAACTACCTTCCATAATGACAAGGCTACCATTCATTGGAGTAACAAAATCTCAACAGCAAGCTACCTTCCATAATGACAAGGCTACCATTCATTGGAGTAACAAATATGAACCTTCTCTGGGAACTATCAGACTTATTGGAGAAGTACATGTTGCTCAAATAAAGAGACTTGTTGCTTGTTGTTATGAGGAGGAAATGCAACAATGATTTCTGGAGGAAAGAAATATGGCTTCCTGGGGAAAGAGATATGGCTCCTGGAGAAATGCCAATATATCCCTATTGAGGAGCTAAAGCCTTCTCGTGCCAAAATAAATACACATTCTCAAACCAAGGCTCAAAGCTTGCAGAAACCAAAATAATAATATTGTTGGGAACCATAGATTCAATCCATAAATAAACCGGAATGGATCAGTCAACCAAAATAACACCTCATCAGAAATAAACTCAAGAGGGAACCACTTTCTATCCTGACAAAGAGCTGTATAGGAAGGCTAAAGCAAAAATCTTCCATGAGGGATAACTCAGTGGGGAAATTGAAAGAATATACACTTTCTGCCTAAGGTTGAAATTTTATTGGAGAGAGGATAACACAACTCTGAAAAATAGGGTAATATGCCAACAAGATATTAATGAATGCAAATGAGAAATGATTTGCTAAATTCAACTATACATGATGCATGCTTGAATGTGTGAATGTTCTCACGTATATGCTGACAAAACAAACATATAACACTGAGTATAACCAGACAAAACCAACTTGGGTATAATCAATACTCTTCCAAATCACATCCGAGATAAAAACATCATAAGAAAGTAAGCACCAACTGAGGAAACAAGTTTCTACTTCATGGAAAAACTTCCATGGGAAAGAACAAAATTCGAAAATAATCAAATCAAAACAGTGAATCAATATAAATACAAAGATATAATATCCTCCTCCAGGATTCACTGGGGAATATCACACAAACTTCAATAGGGAAAACAAATGTTTGAAGGTCTGTACCTCTACTGGGAATTGCAATGCTGATTTCACTGGGAAAACAATACCATATTGTCGAGGCATCAGCTGGAGATCTCGCACTGACTTCATTGAGGATGGAAACACCATATCATCAAGGGGAAACCCAAAATACATTCTTCAATATTGAGAATGAGGATTACACAAACTTCTCTAGGGAGAAATTATGAAACTTTACGGGGATAAAAATTTCTAGCTAGAGATAAAATCTGAGCTTCACTTGGGGATTTATTATAACAAGAAATCAAACTTATGGGGATTTTAAATAAAACCTAACACTTGGCGGGAGAAAATCCAAAAAGTTGACAACTGTTACAACACTTCTTAGAAAAGATATTACCCTTGCCTTGTTGCTTGGGAAGTAAGCAACAACAAAAATGCTAGCACTGCAAAGGGCAATGTTTTTCAAATGATTCCATATCAGCATACCAATAGGGAAGAGACTTTTGTTATGTGAGTGAAAACCTCACTGGGAAATCCGAGATAGAGACTTCATACTATGCAAACCTGTAATTCAAAATGAACCGAGACCTGACTGGGGAAGATGGGATCACAAACCCAACACCACACCATACATAAACTGGAATCATCTTTAAACTATCTAATAAGCACAAGAAGACCATACTTATTCCAACAAAAGTGACCTGGGAGAGCCTTCATGAGGAACACATCCTTTCATAAATTTCAGAGTTCATCCGTCCTTGGAATCACTATTTTTGTTCTCCTTGAGTCACAAAATCTAAAGCAAGAAGTAATTTATAAATTCTTTTCAAAAAAATAATTTTTTTATTTAATCTGTTTGCTTTGAAAATTACTATCAATAATAAATGAAGTCTTTGTAAGTTGAATAAAATAAGAATTGCAAAGAATTAGATAAAAACTTCAAACTTTATTAATAGGATGGTAGTCTACAAATGGAGAGACCCCATAGATGATTACAAAGTTTGGAAAATGGTAATATACATTGGAAAAGATACATTGAGATACAATGACCACTATTCTCCCTATCAACTTTGAATTCCTGAGCAGTGACTTCAGTTGAAGAGTAGTGAGGATCCAAGAAGATTGTTGCTTTAATGATCAAGTATTGTCTGATGCAGTTACTTGCCAAAAAATCTCTACCTTTTTCCTAGATTTCCCTTGCGTTTTTTCAACCTACCGGGAAAAATTATTCTGTTTATGTCTCTAATTTTTGCCTAGACCGCCCTTTCGGGTTTTCGGCCTACCGAGACGCTCCTTTTTTCCTAATCCGCCCTTTTGGGTTTTCGTCTTAGCGAGCTGTTCTTTTATCTATTTAGGCGAAGTATTTCTTGACTACATCAGTATTCAAAGGACGGGGGGAACTCCTCTCCATCCATTGTTTCAAGAATCAATGCACCACCAGAGAAGGCTTTCTTGACAACATATGGGCCTTCAAAATTGGGAGTCCACTTACCCCTAAAATCAGTGTTGAAAGACATGATCTTCCTGAGCACGAGGTCACCTTCTCTGAATTCGCGAGGCTTGACCTTCTTATCAAAAGCTTTCTTCATTCTCTTATGATATAACTGACCATGACACAAAGTCGTCATTATTTTCTCTTCAATCAAATTCAACTGGTCAAACCTTTTCTGGAGCTATTCAGCCTCTGACAAATTGGTTTCCATTATCACGTGTAAAAAGGGAATGTCAACATCAATGGGGAGCACTACTTCCATGCCATACACAAGAGAGAACGGGGTTGTCCATGTTGAAGTGCATACAGATGTTCGATACCCATGTAAAGCAAAGGGGAGCATCTGGTGCCAATCTTTATAAGTGACAACCATTTTCTGGATGATCTTCTTGAAGTTCTTATTAGCAGCTTCAATAACCCCCTTCATCTTTGGCCTTTAAGGAGATGAATAATGGTGGACAATCTTGAATTCTTCACAAAGTTTTGTCATCATATTATTATTTAGATTTGAGCCTTTGTCGGTGATAATTATGCTTGGCACACCATACTGACATATGATATTGTTCTTAATAAAGCGCACTACCACCTGTTTAGTTACATTAGCATATGAAGTTTCCTCCACCCATTTGGTGAAGTAGTCAATTGACACTAAGATGAAATGATGTGCATTTGATGCATTGGGTTCAATCATTCCAATCATGTCAATACCCCACATAGAGAAAGGCTATGGGGAAGAAATAACATTAAGAAGCATTGGAGGCACATGAATCATGTCAGCAAAAATCTGACATTTATGGCACTTCCTTGCAAATTTGTAACAATCAAATGCCATTGTCAGCCAATAGTAACTGGCCCTAATCATCTTCTTTGCCATCTAATGTCTGTTGGCGTGGGTATGAAATGAACCTTCATGAACTTCATGCATCAACATGTCTGCCTCATGTCTATCCACGCATCTGAGCAAGACCATGTCATAATTTCTTTTATACAACACACCTTCACTGAGGAAAAATCTACCTGCCAACCTTCTCAATATCTTCCTATCTTTATTTGACGCCCCAGCAAGGTATTCTCGAGTCAGGAGAAAATTCTTGATATCATAATACCAATGTTTTTTATCTACTACTCCCTATGTTGTAAACACATGAGCCGGTCTATTCAAACATCACACTGTGACACGAGGCACATCATTCCAAGCATTCACTTGATACATAGAAGCCAGAGTTTCCAAAGCATCTGCCATCTAATTTTCATCTCTGGGAATATGATGGAATTCAACTTTATTAAAGAAGGGTAGCAATCTTCTTGCATAATCTTTGTAAGGGATCAAGCCACGAGTATCCCATTCTCCTTTAATTTGATTTACCACCAAAGTTGAATCACCATATACATCCAGAACTTTGATTCTGAGATCAATGGTCTCCTCGAGTCCCATGATACAAGCCTCATACTCTACCATATTATTAGTACAATAAAATATCATCCTTGCAGTAAAAGGAATGTGTGATCCATGAGGAGTGATGATCACAACACCGATTCCTTTCCCATAAGCATTCATAGCTCCATTAAATGCCATACCCAACCGAGATTCAGGATCAGGACCTTCCCTAGGCAAAGTTTAATCATAATCTTTTGCTTTCAAGAACATAACATCCACATCAGGGAAATCATACTTGACAGATTGATAATCATCAACCGGTTGGTGAGCAAGATAATCCACCAACACACTGCTTTTTATAGCCTTCTAAGTGCGATATTCAATATCATATTCAGACAATAACATCTGCCAACAGGAAATTCTCCCAGTAAGAGCAGGCTTCTCAAAAATATACTTGATTGGATCCACTTTGGAATCAACCAAGTAATAGGATTCAACATATATTGCCGCAACCGCTTTTCCGCCCATGCCAGAGTACAACATGTCTTTTCCAGCATATAATATTGTGACTCACAGTTACTGAACTTCTTGTTGAGGTAATAGATGGCATATTCCTTCTTTCTAATTTCATCTTGCTGTCTCAAAATCTAGCCCATAGAATTATCTAACACTATCAGATACATGATCAATGGTCTTCCTTCAACGGAAGGGGTCAAGATAGGAGGTTCAAGCATATATTCTTTAATACTTTCGAATGCCCTTTGACAATCATCTATCCATACACAACCCTGGTCTTTCTTTAACAACTTAAAGATCGGTTCACATGTTGCAGTCATGTGGGAAATGAATCTGGAAATGTAATTCAACCTCCCAAGGAAGCCTCTAACTTGCTTTTCAGTCCTTGACGCAAGCATTTCTTGAATTGCTTTGACTTTTTCAGGATCAACTTCAATTCCTTTTTGGATGACAATGAAACCTAGAAATTTTTCTGATCGGACATTGAAGGTGCATTTGTTTGGATTCAAGCAGAGGCGATACTTCCTCAAACACTGAAACAATTTCAACAAATCTTCTACAGGCCCTTCTTCAGTCTATGATTTGGAAATCATGTTATAACCATATACCTCGATTTCTTTATGCATCAAATCATGGAATAGGGTTTTCATATCCCTCTGGTACGTTGCACTAGTGTTCTTCAACCCGAAGGGCAGCACTCTGAAACAAAATGTTTCACAGGGTGTGATAAATGTTGTTTTTTCCATGTCCTCAAGAGCCATTTTAATTTGATTATATCCGGAAAATCCATCCATGAACGAGAATACTTTGAATTTTGCTGTACTATTAACCAACATATCAATATGTGGCAATGGAAAATTATCTTTTGGACTAGCTTTATTTAGATCTCTGTAATGTACGCACATGTGAACTTTTCCGTCTTTCTTTGGTACAAGGACAATATTGGTAATCCATTGAGGATACACTGATGTCACAAGAAAACCGACATTAATCTTCTTTAACACTTCTTTTTTGATTTTTACTTCCATATCAGGGTGCGTTCTTTGCAATTTCTGCTTGACTGGTGGGAACTCTGGCTTCAGCGGCAAATGATGCTCCACAATATCAGTATCCTGACCAGGCATGTATTGGCATGACTGAGCAAAGATGTCCACATACTCTTTCAACAATTCAATCAACCTTCTCTTTACGTCGGGATGTAGCAATGCTCCAATCTTGACTTCCTTCGGATCATCCTCTGAACCCAAATTGATTGTTTCCAACGGCTCTTTATACGACTGGATGACACTTTCCACACGCTCGAGCAACCGTGAAACCTCTTCTAGAATCTCATCATATTCTTCTTCCTCGGCCATATACAAAAATTTGGGAGAGGGTGCAGGGTCATTATATTCAATATGTTTTTTAATTACTCTGCACATGTGATTTATGATTGCCTTTAGAAACTGACACATATATCAAGTGATCATGCAAATTTATTTACAATTATTATTTATTCCGAAAGGGTTTTTTCTGATTACCATTTTCCAAGAAAAAACAGAAAAATAAAAACCCAATTTTAAGAATCAAAGACAACTTTTATTTATTATTTTAATGGTTAAAGCAAACAGATAAGCCCATAACTTTCAGTTTGGGCTGGGTGAAAGCTTTTTGCAAAGATTAACAAAAACAAATTACTTTGAAACATGGATGCAAGAGGTAACATCAATAGTGACCCAGTTATGGACTCTAACTCCACGCGTCACATAATTCAGCATCTCCTGTTCTTCTTCATCCCCCACAATAGTATTGATCCCCAAAACAGTTGGGTGGAGGTAACCTCTGTTGTGGAAAATATTCTGATAGCTGCTCAAAGTAGTCTTCGGCTTCATGCTTTCACCTTTACCATTCTTTGCAGAAAATCCCAAACCAGCCATGTTCTTGTTCACCGACGGGTCAATAATCTGCCCCATACTTTACTTGGGAGATTGGACATAACCTGTTGAGAATCTTTGAATGAAGCCATAGAATTCTCATTCTCTCTTATATTATCAACGAATAAAGCTTGAAAATGCGTTCCAACAGTAGCTTCATCTGCTTCTACAACACTAAAAGAAGATAAATGAGAGATTAACAATGCTTGTTCTCCATTTATAATAACCACCTTTCCTTCATGCACGAACTTCAGCTTTTGGTGTAGAGTTAAAGTGACGGCCCCTACTTCATGTATCCATGGCCGCCCTAGTAAGCAGCTGTATGCAGGCACAATGTCCATGACTTGGAAAGTAATCTGAAAAAGGTGCGGGAATATGTGAATAGGAAGATCCACTTCCCCAATAACAGACTTCCTTGATCCATCGAAAGCTTTTACGATTATGCCACTTGGGCGCATGAGAGCTCTTTGATACTTCAACTTCATCAGTGTGCTCATCGATATGATATTTATGGTGGACCTATTATCAATCAGCATATTTGACAATGAATCATTCTTACAATTTATAGATATATGGAGATCCAGGTTGTGATTCCTCCCTTCATCAGGCAATTCATCGTCGCAAAATCTTAGGTTATTACAGGATGTAATATTACCTACCACACTGTTGAATTGATCTAACGACATATCACTCTTTACAAAGGCTTGAGCCAACACCTTCATCAAGGATTCTCTATGAGCAGACGGGTTCATCGACAAAGCCATAATAGATATTTTTGAAGGAGTCTACAATAGCTGATCTACAATCCTGTAGTCGCTTATTTTGATAATTTTCAAAATATCATCCACATCGTTCTCCAGAGTAGCACCACTGGATTCCCCTACAGCTTTCTTAGGTTCAACGCTTTCAACAACCTTCTTACCAGCATAATCATTTCCCTGAACAACGGGTGCAAAAACACGACCAATGCGGGTCACTCTACTGGTCTCAATAATATTAGACAAAGGATGGATGGGAACCTCCACACCATCCTCTAAGATTGTAGCATTATACTTGTACGTTACAACTTTGTCTGATTTGTAAGGAAAATGATCAGGTAAGAAAATTACTACTGGGGCAACAATCGGCTTGCTACAATATTCAATCTGAACAGGGGCAACATCATTGAAACAAGGCACAATTACGTGCACCCCTCCTCAGAATAATTGGGCATTGTAGAATAATCACCAGAGATCATATCTTCATCTGAAGAAAAGAATTCATTCGTAGAAGCACATTCATCCTCCCACTCAGTCTCAACCAAGCAAACTTCTATCACATTAACCTCATGGTAATCATCTCTATGGCCTGACACCTTGATAGTGCCATTGTCCAATAACAACTTAATACCTTTTCTTATCACTGAACATCCACGAAAATTTCTACAGCATACCCTGCAAGATCCATAGTGGTGCTCTACCTGACCCTCCATATGGAAAAAGGTAGCGTGCAATTACACCAGATCATCGTTCATATGGTTCACATCAAACATCTTGAACTCTCCCGGACACCTAAATACCATGTTCACTTCCTCCTCATATTTTGCCCTAGGCATGATTATATGGATGAGGCCCTCATCCATCATCTCCTACAAATCAACCTTTATTTTATCGCACCCTTGTATATCAGTACTACAGATACCACAATTAGCATGGTCATGAGTATAGTAACTAAACTCGGAAAGGTATGCATGCATCTTTACCAAGTCTCCTCTGACCAAGTTGATATCATAAATCCAGAAGTCCCCTGGACAACCAGCAACCATGTTGACAGTATTTGTTCCTCCATGTTTTGGCAGATGATTATCTTGTACATTCGGGCTGACATCTTTAAAGGATAAAAGGCCAGCTCTCACCATTTTATGTACCTCTGATTTCAAGGGATAACAGTTTTCCATATTGTGCCCTAGTGCACTCTGATGGAAAGCGCACGTCTGATCTGCCTTATAGTACCAAGGCAAAGGTGATGGTATATCAGAGGGTGGCCTAGTCTGGACCAACTTTTTCTGGATCAATGCTAGGAGTAACTCTACATAACTCATGGGGATATAGTAAAAAGACTTTCTCCTCTGATTCTGCCCTTGATTTCCTTGAGGGGTTGGTCTTTGATAAGCGACTGTATTTGGAGTTGTATTAACAACTGGAGTTATCGAGGCAATCTGTTGATGTCGCTGATGATTTCTCCTAGGATGATTAACCATTATCTCTTGAATAACAACATTTTTTCTCTCCTTCTTTCTTTTTAGAAAACCCGTATGATGGTTTCTTCACATTGCCAGAATTTTCACTTTTTGTTAAACGACCTTCTCTTACAGCTTCTTCCAAACGGGCGCTCATTCCTACCATCTCGGTAAAATCAATGGGTGCACTCGCCACCATTCTCTCATAATAGAATGCACCTAGAGTCTTCAGAAAAATCTTCGTCATTTCTTTTACTTCCATTGGAGGAATCACCTGGGCGGCTACTTCACGCCATCTTTGTGCATATTCTTTAAATGACTCCTTGTCCTTCGCGACCATTGCCCTGAGTTGATCACAGTCGAGCGTAGTATCGCATGACAAACATTTCCGGATTACTCCGTCATAGCTTCTGCACTATACCTAAAAGGCCAAGATGGGTTAAAGGTCCCACGATCCTCAGTTTCAGCAGGCTCCTAGGTCGAAACCAGCATGTCTTCCTGATTACTCGGTAAATGAAACTATGATAAAAGGGGCCTCCACTGAGTGAAGGATCGCATGCCTCCTTTTTTTGGGATTACTCCCTCAATGTTAACATGACTATACCACATGTCCTATCTTAAGTTTTCCCAAGTCCGGATATAGGACTTATGAGAAATCACCAACCACCCTGAAAACTAGAAAATCCAGACAAATATATATACAACAGATAATATACTACAAATAATAGCACATATAGAGATAAGCAAAGATAGGCTCATCCCACTTAAGGATGGACCAGTAATAAGTCAATCATTACCCAGTCAAGTCGCCGTTTTTTCTGTAGCGGTAGAAATATTTAGACTAAGCCATTGGATTGACTTGACTCGCACATATCAAAATAAAAATCGCCACCGTGCTTTATTGTTTCCAAAGGAATGGGAAAAGAGCGAATAACCCAAAAGAGGAGGAGAGAATCTATGTTCGGGGGCTGGTTATGCAAAGGGAAGGTATTAGCATCCTAAACATGTATGGTACTCCGTAGGAACCTCTTTAAAAATCTGCATATTTTGGCTATAAATGTTGTATACAAAAATATATTATGGGGATGAGAAAAGAAATATTTTTTTTTACAATTTTTGCACCCGCCGCGGTTGCGAACCTTTAGTGCCTACGTACGTCCTTCCGTTTAATAGGGGATCCAGGTACTCGTAGTTCGCCTTTAAAAATTTTAAAACGACAAATGTGTTGGTTAATTTTAAGAGACGAGACATCATCGTCTTATCAGAGTGGAGAAATATACTTACTACCCACGATTATGAAGAAGGAGAATTTGCGTCATCTCAAAGTGGAGGATATGGCTTGGATTTTAAAATCAGCAAAGCCTCACTCAACACCCAAGTAGAAAATATCTCACTTCACTACATATTGTAGAAGTATAGTAGCTCGCATCACTACAACGATTGACAAAAGTCTAATCTTTTGAGAATAGTTTTAAAATAAAAAAAGACCAAAGTGGAAAAATGGTTTGAATGAGATCGATTGGCTTTTAGTCTTCTCACAAAATTGTCAAGTTATCTCACAAGAAGAGTTTTCAAAAGGAGGGAGAAGATTTTTGAAATTAAAGAAGATGGGGGGAGATGAAGGGACTATCCTAAAGCATAAGGTAAAAGCTAGGGAAAAGAACCATCTAACCAACAAGAAGCCAACAGTTAACACAATGAGTCAATTTAGAATTCCCATCCTTTAGATTGAAACCAAACAAACAAAAGTAATAAACCTCTTAAGAAAACCAATCTTCATTTGCATTATGTCTTTACAAAAATTGGGCAGAGTAACAGTTGTATACAGATGAATTCCATATCACAGACAAAGTATATAATCATAATAACCTGCACACAAAACAAACAAACAACCTTATGTCTTAGGAAAAACTCCAAGAACTCCAGACAAAAATAATAGTTGAGGTCACAAGGTCTCATAGATAGGTCAAAGTTTCTAATCCTAAGTCCAAGAAATCCACAATCTCCATAAATACCAAGGATAGTAACCAAGTAGTCCAAGTAACATTAAAGTTTTTTATGGTTCAAGTTGATTATTAAGTATCTTCAAAAAGAAGTGAAAAGCTCAAGTGAGCAAAATGAAAATGGCATAAAAGTAAATGCTTAAATGAGAAAAGATAAAAATAACATGAAATTAAAATGCTAAATCAAATGGTGCATAAAGTAAAAGCATGAAGTAAAGGCACAAAATAAAGTCAATTGTTAGAAAGTAGAGGTTAGTTGAATGACCATTTTGAAACTTACATTTGAAACTCATTAGAGGATTTATAAAACCAAAACCTCTCAATAACAAGTTTCATTTGCTTTTTGTGAAGTATATCATGCATTTAAAATTCTCAAGGCAACATTAAATGATCAATGTTGTTTAAGTGATTCACTTTGACAAAAGTTTATGAAGATTCATTAGAGGATTGATAAGACCAAAGCCTCCTAACAACAAATCTCAAAGTTATTGGATTAAAGGATTCAAATTAACATACTTAAGCTTACCAACATGGGTTTGGGCCACGAATGATCATTTCTCGAACCAGGACAAAATTTAGCACTATGTCAAGCAATCATAAGTGAACTTATATAGAAGTCGCACCTATTTTGAGATCGGTCAATAGCATTCTATGTACCATATGTTTTGAGAAATGATATATAAATTATTCTCCAATACATTTAGTACAATAAAGAAGGGGATAAGATGAAGAGGGATGGGGTAAGAATTAAACCACATTTGAACCAAAAATTTAATCAAACTATTATTAAAATCATTCATCCATTTTTTATGGAGTAAAGTCAACACCATGGATCCAATGATGTTAATAAAGCTCACGATCAAAATTTCATAGTCCAAGATCAGACAAAATGTATGCACAATAAAATGGTATTTAATAATAAAGAAAAGAGATTTTAAAAATGTTTTTTAAATAAAAATAAAAGGAGAAAATAACAACTATATTCAAAACATCCAAGAAAAATCAAATAAGACCATAGATAAATCAGAAATAAGTTCAACTATTTACATAAATTTTTTGGTGATTTTTTAAAGTTAGAACCTATTTTTAAACTAATTAAAATTGCTCAAGTAAGTGGAAAAAAGATCAAAAATAGTAGAATTCAAAATAAAATTCTAAATTTTTTTCAGAAGGTCAGAAATAATGGAAATGATGTTGATAGATTTTTTTAGAATTTCAAAATGCTCAAAAGTATTTTTTTTAAAATAATTAAAAACTAACCAAAACAAAGAAAAATTATAAAAAATAAAAATATAAAAATAAAATTATGAAAATAAAATAAAATTCAGAAAGAGAATATTTGAAAATATTTTTGTGAATTTTTTCATAATTTTTGAATCAGAAATGAATTTTCTATGAATTTTGGATGTTTAAAAAAATTAAAACATAAAAATCAGAAATAAAAAATAAAGTCAAAAAAATGTGGACCAATGGATGAGAGTCAAAAAGCAATAGTAAGCTAATCCAATAGATTAGACGCGGTGTGTATATCGTGGTCTTTAGTGAATAAAACATGGAATCATTAATTAAACCAGATTTTAAAAAAAGTGTGGCATGCTTTCATTGGTTGATAGATGACATGTTGGTCATCTTCAATCTCCAGCCACGAGATTTGCAGGTCCATGGAACTGTAAAATTAGAACATGAGACTGGTATCATTCGCTCCGTCTCATCAAGCGATTCCAATGGTACCCTCGCGAAAAATTTATATAAGTTGTAACTCAGTCGTTTTGGAATAGAAGTTTTGAAAAGGGATTTGAAATTTCATGGTCAAAATGTACTTCCAGTTAAAAACAAGTGTTGCAACTAGAATCAGGATGATGAGAGCTCCATAATAGTATTAAAGATTGAGAGAATTGGTGAAGGAATCTACCTATTTAAGTTAATTTGCAGAGCTCTGAAACTTGACTTGGCTAGCACGATTTAGGGAGGCTTAGAGCTTAATTCTTCTTCTGTTAGCTTCAGTGAGGTTCAAGGAAGGTGAACTGACAAAGAAAATGGATTGAGAAAGGCTGTAAGAGAAAATTCGAAATTGTAGAAAATTGAGTTTAAGAGGGAGTTTGGCAGCGTGATTCTGGCTCTCTAAGCTTGAGAAAATGAATGATGTATGGTCCTCTATTTATAGGGAAGCTGGTTGAATGCTCAAGCGTGTGGAATGATGGGATTTGGAGGGAAATCGTGTGAAGTTGCAAACAAGAAAAGTGTGACTTCTATTTTTATCAAAACTAATCCAAACCTTATGTTTCAATGTGCTAATCACTTCTGGAAGTTCATTAAATATTATTAGAAGCAAAAACGCGCAAAAAACTTGTGTTTAGAAGCCAAATCAAGGATTTCAAATTCTGACTTGATTTGAAACTTCAGTTTCAAGGTACCACTTTTGAACCAATGGCATTCTCAGCTCAAGGAGTCTTAAGAAATGATTCTTGAAGCTTTAGAAATATGAGATCAAAAGCTTTATAATGTGAAAAGAATGGAATCAAATGGATGTCTAAGCTGAAAGTTGCAATGAGTCAAGGTTGAGAAAAATAAGTTGACTTTCTATACTTAGAAATTTTTTAATTTTTTCTTCAAAAATGACCTGTAATGTCTTCCATCCAAACATGATCTTCCACTTGAAATTTTATCTTGACCAAAAAGGATGTAATTAAGTAGATCTCTTGAATGGAATTTTGAGTCTTGAACCATTCAAAATCTCCAAAAATTGAGAAAGTCATGACTTGTTGAAATTGGCACAAATTCATAAGATGACCTGTAATCTTTTGCATCCTTAGGGCATCTTCTATCCATTATCACACTTTAAACTTAAAAAAAAGGGATAAATCTATCATTCTTAAAATCAATTTGTAAAAATAATGGGCTCAAGGAGATAAAAATTGACAAAGTTATGGTCATTTGAAGTCACATTAGGGAAATTGATGGTTCATCTAGAGGACTAGTAATCTTTCTTTATCATCAAGTACCTTTCACACAAAATTTCCTTGAAACTTTTGAAATGATTTGTTGATAACCCTATTAAGATAAGCATGTCTTTGGAATCACTAAAAAATACCAAAACATGAGCAATATATACCCCTTTGAAGTTCAAAACCCTAGCTCCTAGAGCAACAAAATGCCTTGAGAACACTTTTCAATTTTGACCAACCTTCTTGCACAAATATTTTTGTCATGTAAATAGAAGTTATTTAGGATAATAACGAGGAACCATAGCAACCATAACCACTTCAAAATATTGGGAATTGAGGAAAATATGTACTTGTGATCAAGAAATCAAGAGTTTATCCAACTAGGTCAAACTTGATTAATCAAACCTTGTTTCTTTTGACTATCTTTGACAAATTGAGACATGATGACTCATAATATAATTTGTAATGATATTACTTCAAAACATCTTCAATGATGAGTCTTTAATCTCAATGAAGCTTTTGTTGAAGAAGGCATGGATATAGACTCATGAACTTGTAGATCAACTTGATGGAAAGTGTTATGCTCTCAACTATAACATAATCAATTAGGGAAAACATTCATTGTATTTATTAGCTAGAAGTTAATCAAAACCAAACATAGATGATCAAAAAAATACAAGTCAAGGTGCTTAGTGATTCCCTATGAGCAAAGCCAAAGATAAAGAGACGAACCAAACCCTAGTCTGTGATCTTATTCCATTGTGATGGTATGAAATAATAGAGGATTCTTAGGGGGAAAAATTGGGGTACAACACGTAGTCAACAAAATTTTTTCCCCAGATTAAGATTATTCTCATAATGATTTTCTCTTCAACATATTCCTGAAGCAATTTATCCCTCAAGATAATCAAACTTCCATATGATGCTCGTTATGCAAGCTCACTTGATGTTTAAGCACTTTTTCATATGCAAAGAATGTTTATTCTAAGAATGATTATTCTAATGCAAATCCTATGGTTGTCTTTAAATTTAAAACCTTTTTCTTGAAAATATGTTGAAACATCGATTTTTTTTTACAAAAGACAATAAAAATGGAGTGATACCAACTCAAAAGTTTTAGCAAGCCTCCTACGAGTCAGATTACTGTACTCTCGTTACAATTTTTCTCTTGAGTTAACCCATGCTTCAGTTAGGACTTTTCAAGGTTGTAGCATGGCCTGGTTCATGGTATTAGAAAAAAGGATTTAAGGCTCAAAATTATTAGGTGCCCACCCATTCTTCATGATATTATCCATTCCTACGTTCAATTAATTTGATATGAGCACTCGACTCTCAAGAGGAATTTATTATGGTTGAGGAACCATTGAGGTTTCTTGGACATGACAGTTACTCACCTTTGCTTATTTTTCATTTTTGGTCACACGACATTGTTCTTTGCTGAGGATCTTCATTTGGTAATCCTTTCTCACCTTTCAAGCTTTTCTTTTCCTCTTCGATTTTTCTAACTTTTGCTTGGATAATTCCTTTTGAATTTGACTCCGAAGTATAGCGGGATACCTTGAATTTTGCCTAAGTGAATTATTCTCAAGTTTCGACTTAGCGGGGCTTTTTGCCTCTTTCTTTTTTCAAATTGTGTGACTTCGAGTCGTTTTCGACTTTGTTGGAATGATTTTGGTTGTCTCAGTCCTTGGTAGATGAAGGATAACCATTATTGCATTGTTATTTATTGACCTCATAATGTGCGAGAGATACCCATTGGGATAACGTCAATTTCCACACATTCATGATAAGAGAAGGTTAGCCATTGCGGTTTTGACTTTCCTCAGCCTTTTGATGGATAACCATTGTTGTATCCTTGGATGCACACTCCTGATGAGTTATAAGCGCTCGATCGAATTAACTGAAATTTATCCTGCCTCGAGTTAAATGTGAGGGTTTTTTCAGACAAGAAAAGAAACTCCTACTTCAAGGCTCAAAGGTGTTGATGAGGGTTTATCTCCCTTATATCTACGGTGTTTGGGAATTTTAAACAATGCTTGTACATCGTCAGCATGGTACTTACTCGAAAGCATACCCTTTGAAATTTTTGGTATATTTCTCATCATCCTCCCTCCAGAGGTTTTAATTTATCAAAGAAGAGTTGAGTATTGAAAGAAAAATAGGAAAATAAAAAAACAAATAAGAGTGATAGAGAATGGATTAATTCATCACAATCATATGCAATGAATTAACGTTCAAAGAAAAGCAAGTTTTGCATATAAGGAAGTACCAAACCAAACAAGAAAGATTACAAATTAGAATGAAAATGAAATTTGAAATTTCCATATTGAGTAGAATAGTCTCTGTATGGATTGATTTCTTCACAAGACCTTTAGTAGAATTAACGCTCACTCGGCCACAAGGTTCCTATTCTTCCCGGGTGTGAACACAACCATCCCTGAATCAATCAAGTCTTGAACTTCATCTCTGAATGACACATAATCCTTAATGGAATGGCTTGGTTCCCCAGGTATAGTGTGATGACTTTTTCTACCAATTGATCTACAAATAGATCCTCAGTAGTTGTAACTTAGATGGTATACATTGAAGTCCAATTGTTTAACGTTTGTCCTAAAACACATGGGCGAATCCAAACATCAATACTGTAGACACAATCTTCGTCATCAACAATTGCATTGGTGCATTCATTCTGGGGAAAACCAGAGCTAGAGAATTTTACCAAAGTAGAAAAACTTGATGCTTTAGGAGCTGCATTCTGCTTTCCGAGATTGAAACCCAAGCCGAACTTGTTGAACTTTGGAATGACATCCACAACCTGACCCCAACCCTCGGGTGACCAGCCTTGACCAGCACTTGAGCATCCTTGAATGAAGAAAAAGAAGTCTAAGGTTTCTTTCTTTCTTCAGAACAAGGAGTCTTGATTATCTGAACAGTCTCAAAATCCTGAAAAGGAGTCTCATGAACTTCTTTTTCAATCTCCATATATCTTAATGAAGTCAGATGACTCACAATATATTCTTCTTCGCTACTAACAGTGATGGTGTTTCCCTGTAAAGGATACTTGAGCTTATGATGAAGGGTAGAAGTAACTTCCCCAGCTTTTTGAATCCATTGGTGCCCCATCAAACAACAATATGTTGGTTGTATATCCATCACATAGAAAGTAACACTAAAATCCCGGGGACCGACCTTGATAGGCAAGTCTACTTCTCCAAACACTTTCCTCTTGGACCCATCAAAAGCCTTCGCAACTAAATCACTGGGATGCAACTCCACACCAGAATAGTCAATTTTCATTAATGCAGTTTTAGGAAATACATTCAATGAGGACCCAATGTCTACCAACACCCTTGACAAAGTTGTGCCTTTGCACTCCATGGAGATGTGAAATTTCTTATTATGGTTGCGACCCTTAGGAGGCAGATCAAAATCAGTAAAACCTAAACCATTTCTAGTGTATATGTTGGCACAAACTATTCCAAAATGGCACACTATTTATTTCTTGTTGCACAAACACATTCTTCAAGAGTTTCTTCAAAGCATTCCTATGAGCTTCAGAATATATCAACAAAGATAAAATAGACATCTTAGAGGGAATCCGATGCAGCTGCTCTATGATGTTGTAATCACTTTATTATAATTCTCATTAACTCTTGGACCTTGTCATCGGGAGTTGAAGAAGTCTTAGGCACTACAACTGGTCTAGGCATACTAGCCTGCACAGGCTCTTGACCACCATTTATCACTTGTTTGCCTTTGGCCTTAGCCAACACATCATCAACTTCTTGTTAAGTATCTGTGAGTAGTCATTGTTGAAGACCTATGCTTAGAAAAATCCGAACAACAAGATAAGAAGACAAGTCAAAAACATGTAATGCATGATTATGCATGTTATGTTTTTGTCGTTTCCCATGTATCCAAGAGTTTTGTCAAACATCAAGAAAGACCAAACAACAAGACAATAGAGATAAGTAATAGTCAAGACGAGGTATCAAAGCAAACATTGTTTTTATTCATAACAAAACTGCAAATCACATGATTTCATACAAACGAGACATTATTACATCATAAGAGATCCAAAATCAACTGAGTTTACACCCACGGTAGAAAAATACAGCGTCAAGTTCCCATCCAACAATTAACAACATAAAGACAAAAGCTACTTCATAATACAAATGTTTGCTTGGCACGAAATCTGTTAATGGAATGATGCTTCTCGGGGGTAAGGCAATAGTAGAGTTTCAACTGTCTTCATCAGCCATCTGGTATAAGGAATTCCAGCACTAACATCCTTCCTACCAAGGAGAGCTTCATCTTTCCTATGAATCTAGGCACAAGCTAGTTGTGTTTTCTTCAACAATCCAAGATTTTCTGCCTTATCAAAGACAACAAAACCTTCTACATCCTTGTCTAAAGGTTCACCATCCATTGCATACCCTAACCGATGAAGTGCGCATATAGGATTGTAGTTGATGCACCCCTTTCTTCCAACGAGAGGGACATTAGAAAACTCCCTGCAGCTTGTAATGATCTCAGAGTTATCCATCTCAAGTTTATGCCACTTTATATCATGATGAGTGAGGCTCATGATTCTTTGAGAAAATGAGTAAGTGTTTCTGACGTATGCAAACGGTCAACTTACGGGTATATAAGACACGAAGCACTTATACAACAATGGAAAACAACAAACAATCGTTCCCTTCGTTCCATTCTTGGAGTGAATAGAGTGGTAAGTATCAGCAAGAAGAGTTGGTACAAGGTTTTTATCCATGAAGAGATAAAAAATAGTGTGATCTACAAAGTTTGTGATATTTGGGAACATAATTATCCCATAAATTAAGATATCCACCGCAACATTAAAGGCCAACTAGTTTCTTTCACTCGCAAACTCTTTAGCTTTCATTGTCAGAAATCTGGACGAAAAGCCAAAACACCACTTTTGTGCTTCCAATTATCTTTCACATCATTCAGGCTCAAATAAAGAGCCTCAACAATAGATTCAAGATTAAACACCTCTGGAACATTGACGAAAGGCACCCGATTTTGAACCTTGATGTTAAGAATAAAGGCATACTCCTCTAGAGTAGGAAGAAGCTGATAGTCTTGGAAGGTGAAGCATCACAAATTCGGGTCGTAAAACTGTAGAAGAGTGAGTAGAGTCCATGGCTCATTGGTAGTATTCAATAGAGATAGGATGTTTCCATAGTCTTGAGTGAATCTGCTCGAACTTTGCTTGGCAACTTGATTGCCTAAATCTCTTAATGGTGTCAATTCCTCATGGAAGAAACTATAGGAAAAGATGTGTCTGATAGCCATCTCTGATGAAGATACAAACTCTTGAATATACCTGGAAAATGACAATGCATATGCAGGTTAACTTATTTTTGTACATTATTTTTTGAAAGTAAATATGCTATGATGCAAAGTGATATGATCAAGGTTTTCAGAATAATTGGAAATTGTTGTGCCGTTATTTGTACTAACTGGTTGTCAAAGGTCCGACATGGCTCAGAACACACATATAAGCCACCAACAATAGTCATCAACACAATCATAGTCACCATTAGAACCTAGGTCACCATTAGTACCTATAAGAATCAACCCTCCCCACTCACGGGTGAAGTCTAGGTCAAGGTAAAGTCAAGGATAACCCAAAATCATGGGTCTTCCTGGAAGCATTGTCATCATTCCACAGATGTGGAGGATAATAACACCCCATTTGTACCTCATTTGAGCGCAGACGACATGACCACACAATAACACCTTCCTCTAGAAGCAGTCATGTTCCACTCTATTCCTAGGTTTCCTAGATAGTGCACTCTGGCCTGGGTACTGGGCCTTTTACCTCAATAGTATCATACCATCCCAATGAAGAAACAACACAATAACAGTATCCAGAGTATAAGAGACAATAAAATAAAATGCAATGCACAAAAGCATATAATCAAAGCATATAAACAAATAGAGATAGAATGCAATACACACATTAACACCCAATAGAAAAGCAGATGAACACAAGTTAGGACTAACTTGCACAAGGATGGACCAACAATTGGTCAACCTTTCCCCGGTGAAGTCTCCAGCTGAAACAACTGGAAAATCATTGAAATAAAACTCAATGAAGTCACCATCAAACATTTTTTATCTCGTTGAAAGGGAAAGGTAAACATTGAGTAATTCTCAAGGGTGAAATCATGGTCTTACGACCATAGAGATCGGGTAAGGAAGTCAGTTATGCGAGGGGAAGGTATTAGCACCCCACACGTCTATTGTACTCCACATAATCCAATTATGTTTGTCCTAATCAAAAGGTGTATAAAATCTATGTCTAATGCTTAAAAGCTAAAAAGAAAGATGCAAAGAGGGAATGCATGTAAAAGAGAAAACACGGGGAAAAGAAGGAAAAAATTACAAAGTTTGCTCGGCTGAGCCCTGTGACCAGATGCCTATGTATCCCTTTTAAGGAATCAGAGTGTCGTAGTTTTTCTCAATTGTTTCCATGTGTCGTGTGTTTTTATGAACAAATTCTGGCGAAGCTTGCCCTTTTGAAAAAGGTTTTAAAAGAAAAGAAAGTCCAAAGATAAAAGAGTTTAAATTGGTTTGTGTTTTTTTACCTTTAGAAAGGATTTTGTGATTTGAACCATATTAAAGTCTATGACATGAGAGATTTTGGGTGGTTGAGCCAGACGTCTCATACCCAAAGGACTCATGAAAGGCTCATGACACATGGATCACATCTTTATTATTAAGTGTTTTGAGGAGTTTGAAAGAAAAAAGAGATCTTAGTCCTAATGAGACAGAAAAGAGATAGAAAAGTCTAAGGGGAGACTACAAAAATAGCCCTAAAGTTGTCATTCATTATCAATCCTATAGTTGAGGATAAAAGAGGGAAGCATCTACCTAATGTTGTCATACTTGGATAAATATCCTAAGGTCTATTTAGTTCAAACTTAGAGAAGAGTGAACTGAAGATCTTATGGGGAGCATACAAGAGGACAAGAAAATAAAGAAGGGAGAGAGATGACAAAATATGACATACAAAGATGACAAAACATCAAGAAGTATGTATCAATTATAGATGACAAAACATCTAACAATGATGGCAGAAGATCATGCAAAGATTTAAAGATTGGACATCATACAAAGAATGAGATGGTAAAACATCATGTATGCATCAAAATGGAAAGACATCAAGGAGCATAAGAAAAATTATAAAACATCAAAATGAAGATTACAATACATCGAACAGACACAACATTTATGTGAAAATACACATGCAAGAGATGAAACTCTTAAACACACCAAAAGAAGTGGAGAAGAAGAAGTAGAGATGAAGGAGATGAAATATCATACAAGTAAGAAGTAAATATATGTGAGGTTCATCATCACATAATCAAACTTGAGAAAGATTCACAATCAAATCATTCAAGAAAAGTTGGTTTGAAAACCCTAAGTGGACATAAGTCATCATGCAATGCTAACAAGCAAACAAGTGAGAGGAAAGAGGTGATGTGAAGAAGAGAAAGCATACATTGACATGTTATACATTCAACACATACCACATAATCAAGATAAAACTCAATTAGTGACTAATATCATGGTACAAACACCAAATCATTCAAAATTGGTCAAAACAAAATCCTAAATCAATCCTAAAGCAAATGGAGAATAAGAGGAGATTATATGAAGAGAGTGTATTCTTAAATTATATGTTGACATGAAATTCATTAGCACAAAGCATATAGAATAACATGATCAAGAATCACACAAAATGCAATAAGATCATACACAAAGCTCACAAGAAAGGGGCCATAAGAAGCACACAATTATTGATCAAATCAATAAAGGTTATAGGAATGATAAAAATGAAAGAAATAGAAAATGATAATTCCAAGTAAGTAGCATACCCTATACAAAAGGTTATCCTAAAACAATGCACACAAGTTCTCAACTACAAGCATTTTGGAAAGGCAAAATCCTAGGCATATCTCTAAGTCAAAATTAGGTTAAAAATAGGAAAATAACTTGTAAATTCATGTCAATTAAATCCTATATTTCTAGATGCTTATAAAAGTCAGAAACATCATTTGAATTTCTTGGATTAACATGAAATGGTTAAAATAATTGGAAATTGTCAAGACTAGTTGGCAAAAGACACAAACTAGAGAGGTTTAATAAATAATTTGTGAATAATGTAAGATCAAACTTAAAATTTAACAAAATGGTTTTTATGATCTTAAGTCATCCAAGAACCTCAAACATATTTTCTTTGATTTTTAGAAGTAAGGGAAATTGGAGAATTAAATGTTTCTTTAGGCTTAAGCAAGAAATAAGACCAAAAACAATAGTTAACTTGCACAATTTTGAAAATAAGCAAACTGAATTGTACATTCAATTAAAAATCACGAACAATTAGATGAATATCTAAAGAACACTAAACATGTTTTTTCTGGAATTTTATCTTGAAAAAAATTAAAACGGAATATTTTTTGTGGATTTTTTAGGTTAGTGAAAATTATAAAATAAAATTCTAAAACCTAAAAGATGGTTAAAATCCTAATTAAACTAATTGAATTATTTAATCAAGAAAAAATGATGATGAAACTATGAAATAAAAATAAAAATATGAAAATATATTGAAAATAGAGCCTGGAATATTTTTATGATAATTTTTGAATAGTGGAAACTATTTAAAACAAATTGGAGAAAACAATTAAAATTAATTAAAATTCAAAATAAAAAAAAGAGATCAATTACAAATGTTTTAAGCAAGAGCGCTGCAAAAAGCCTTGAGTCATGTTCAATCAAAACATTCCATGTTTTCATCCCTACCTAATGAAAAACCCTAACTCGTTTGAAACAGTTCAACAAGCAATGTTGATGACACAATTTCTCTCTCATTTCTCCATGAATTTGCAAAATGTAAACATCAAAGTTCAAGATTAAAATGCGTAGAATACAATAATATCAAGAATTTCATGAAATGATGCATGAATCATAGAGAAATTAGGGGCGCGAAAGTCATTGCATGAACATGAATTCAAAATTCAAACTTATCAACCAGTTTTCAAATCCTAATTTATTACTCGATTCTCAACCAAATCACATGATCCAAACATCAAAATTCATCACAAAATAATAAGGAACAACAAAATGATCATAGATCTTTCAAAAGGTGCAAGATCAAGTAGAAATCTGAGCACGAACGCACTGGTTCAGATAGAAATTCAATCAACTTTCACATGTATATACTTTAGATCTAAGATCCAGTCAATTAAATCATAATGCTCAAAATCTAAAACAGAAATTCATGCAAAAGTGTGAGATTCAGAGTTCATGTAAATCACCTCAAAGTGAAAACAAAATTCACTATGCCTCTATTTTTCAAACAAGAAACCCGATGATTCTTCTCCTTTCAACTCCAATGTAGTATAATTATGCAGAGATTAAAGCTTGAACCAAGAATTTGAAAAGAATTTGAAGATGAAAATTCTGACTTGAGAGAGAGAGAGAGAGAGAGAGAGAGAGAGGAGAGAGAGAGAGAGAGAGAGAGAGAGAGAGAGAGAGAGAGAGAGAGGAGAGAGAGAGAGAGAGACGAGAGAGAGAGAGAGAGAGAGAGAGAGAGAGAGAGAGAGAGAGAGAGAGATAGAGAGAGAGAGAGAGTTGAGCTTCGAGGAAAATTTCCAGAAGTTTTGTGTTAATGAATGAGGAATCTCCCTCTGAAATGAGAGTGAAGACGAGTTTATATAGAGTGGGAAAGAGTGTTGAGGATGTTTTGTTGGGGGTATGATGGACATTGCAAGCTTGAAGACTGTTGGAGGGCATACTTGCCAATTCTGTAAAAGTGGGAATATGATGAAGGTGCTATGCGTTTCATGCTTCTAAAGATGAGCTTATGTGTCGTTTTGAGTGAGGAATAAAGATTTGGAAAGGAGTATTATGCATGTGACAAATCAGGCCTATTGCAAGTAAAATGCAAATGTTATGATGAAGCTTATGACAAAACATAATATTCATCCTCCTTCTCCTCAACATAACTTTAAGAGCTCTTGATCAATTGGCTCAATCTTGTGTTTAATGGAAAGATAAAATTAAGAGTAACAACTTTTATTTCGAAAGAAAATTGAGTTGAAGCTTGGAGATGCCTTAAATTTGAGCAGAAAACATGATTGTGATGACTGATCAAGTTTGACTGGGCAGGCCGCGCGCATACGTGCATAGCTTGCATGCTGGTCACTTTGTCAACTTTGAGAGTTCAATTTCCAATGATGATATCTTCTTCTTTCTTGAGTCAAATGACATGATTCAAAGAGCTAAATGAAGCTTGCATATCTAGCTACAATTCCCCTTTGAACATTCTTTCCAAATTAAAACTTGAATCAAGTGATGACCACCATGAACATGGGCACACCAAGTGGTTTGATGTAACAAATATACAGATGCATGCGCGAGACCAATATTCTGGCTAGAAAAAATAAAATCTCATGCCCTTATGTCCATTCCATCATAACTCTCACCATAATGCTCAAAATTAAAGAGGACACAAAGATCTCCAACTTTGATGTTCAAGATTTTTTGAAATCATGATCAATTCATCCAGAAAAATGGTGTTGAATGTAAGCCCACCATGTGTTTGATCAAATTCTGCGTGCGAGGTCTCGTTCGCTAGGAAAATTTGCCATCTTCGGGCATGAATCCTAAACTTATCTCTCCTCCATACTTAACCAATTGAGATGATTCTTGAATCAAAAGTGAAGAGGAGGATATAAACTTCACTTTCATGTTGGGAACTTTTTAATTTGAGTCCATTGGGTCATCCAAAAATAGACATGAAGAAATCATGCCTTGGGCATATTTTAAAGAAATTTACTAAGTGTCAAGATCTTCCAAGCTAAATAACTTATTCTCCTTTAACTTTTTGTACTTGAACCCTCAAGGACAAAGTTGAAGAACTTTTATTATCTTTCCAACTATCTCAAATTTTCCTCTTTTCAATAAAAAAGGAAGGAAGTTATGAATTTTCAAAGTTCAATACTATGAGTTTCCATAATTAGAAACTTTTCAAATGTTTCAAATGACTTCTTTGACAAGTTATCTTCAAATTCCCCAATTCTCTTGATTATCTTCCATCAATGACCATGCAATATGAAAATAGGGATAATGAATTGCATATTGACCAAAAATCCCTTTAACCATTGTTGACTCTTGTTGACTTTAATAAAAATTATCGTTTTTCCCATTTTGATCAATTGAACCTTTTCCAACCAAAATTGATATTCAATCTTTCAATCATAGATGCTCATGAAACATTTATAGAGATATGGAATCAAGTCTTTGCGCAAAGAAATCAAATATTCCATGATTAAATCAAAAACCCTAATTTTGGCTCTTTGTGTTAGAAGATGATGACCAAGCTTCAAAACCCTAATTCTTTTGGACATATTGAGAAATTACTTGAACAAAGATGTTTCATATGATGACGAGAAGATGATACTTCAAAAAGTTTACTCATACAAGCCTCAAATACTTCATCTGGCCAAAACCCTAATTTGAGAGATGAATAGGAGAGAAATATTTCAAGAATCAACACTTGGAATTTCAAAATTCTAATGAATCAAAGAGACAATTGAGATATCTTGAGGAATGGGGAACCCTTGTAACTTGAGAGACTCAAAGATTGAGAGTATGAGACCATTATTGTCATGATTATCAATACAATCAACTTCTAATAGCTTGCAGAGGAATTTGGGAATCAAAATACCTTGATCCTATCATAAGAATGAATGAATATGTATGATGAAGCACAAGCCATGTAAGGTAAAATGAAGAGGGGAAATTTCAGGGTGAAACATGTGAGGCGAAAGAGATTGAGTTTCTATAGCTGAAATAAGGAAGTTTGACTATGACAGAGTATGTTTCAAAGTTTGTGAAACTAGCGAAGTTTTATCCGTATTACAGTGAAGAAACTGCTGAGTTATCAAAGTGTATCAAGTTTGAAAATGGTTTACGTTTGGAGATCTAGAGGGATATTGGTTATCAGCAGATCCGTATGTTTTCAGAGTTGGTGAACAACTACAAAATCTATGAGGAGGACAACAAATCCCATATAGCTCATTATAAGAGTTTGAATGAGAAAAGAGGATGGCAATATCAAGAGTGTAAGAAGCCTTATGATGCCCCAGATGCTAAAGGGAAACAAAAGGCATAAGATAGGAAGAAGACAAGTGGGGGAGAAGCTCCCTCTTCTATCAAGTTCTATAGATATGGTGAACAAGGTCACTGATCAAATGAATGTAAGGATAAGGTGTTGAGGTGCTACAAGTGTGGTAAATCCGGTCATCGTGCTCCTGAATGCAAGAACGATGGTCCAACTTGTTTCAATTATGGAGAGCAGAGTCATATCAGTACTTAGTGTCAAAAACCAAGGAAGGATGACACTGCTCAGACCAATGGTAGAGTCTTCGTGCTGAGTGGATCAGAGGAACCTAAGAAGGACAACTTGATTCGAGGTACTTCCTTTATTAATGATGTTTAATTGGTTGCTATTATTGATACTCGTGCTGCTACCATTTATTTTGCTTGAATGTGCTACTAAGTTGGAATTGAAATTGTATGATATGAATGGTAGTATGGTAATAGATACTCTTGCTAGTGGATCTGTTACTACTTCTTACTTTGTTTGAAGTTCCCTTCGACTATTTACGGCAAGAGTTTTGAGATAGATTTGGTGTGTCTTCAATTACACCAAATCGATGTGATTCTTGAAATGAACTGGTTGGAGTTCAAATATGTTCATATCAATTGTTATAATAAGACTTTGAGGTTCCCTAAGGATGGTGATAATGGAGAGTTGATGTTGTTGATCGCTAAGCAAGTGAATGAAATTTTGGAAGATGAAGTCTTGATGTTTGTGATGTTTGCATTGTTACAAGTTGTTGGTAAAGATGCGAATATGGAATTACCGGTTGTTTGAATTTCCAGAGGTGTTTCCAGATGACATCAGTAATTTACCTCCTGAACGTGAAGTGGAGTTTTCTATAGATTTTGTGCAAGGTACAAACCTGATGTCGATGGCTCCTTATAGAATGTCAACTTCAGAGCTGATCGAGTTGAAGAAACAATTGGAAGAGATGCTCGAGAAGAAGTTTGTTCGACCGTGTGTTTCGTCGTAGGGTGCTCCAGTGTTGCTAATTAAGAAGAAATATGGAAGTATGAGGCTTTGTGTAGATTAAAAACAGTTTAATAAAGTAACGATTAAGAACAGGTATCCACTACCGAGAATTGATGATTTGATGGATCAGTTAGTGGGTGTTTGTGTTTTCAGTAAGATTAACTTGAGGCCGGATTATCATCATATTCAAGTTAAAATGAATGATATTTTGAAGACATCTTTTCAAACGAGGTATGGGCATTATGGATACCCCGTGATGCCGTTTGGTTTATCTAATGCGCTAGTTGTTTTTATCGGGTGTATGAATAGAACTTTTCATTCATATTTGGATAAGTTTGTCGTGGTGTTTATTAATGATATTCTTATCTACTCTAAATCAAAAAAAGGGCATGCTTAGAATTTGAGGATGGTGTTGCAAGTGTTAAAGGAAAATAAATTTTATGCAAAGTGGTCAATGTGTGAATTTTGGCTAAAGGAAGTTAGTTTTCTTGGTCATGTAATTTCTAGTGGTGGGATTATTGTGGATCCTTCTAAAGTTGATGTTGTATTTCATTGGGAGGCTCCAAAGTCTACAACCGAGGTTCAAAGTTTTCTTGGTTTGGAAGGTCACTATTGAAGGTTCATTGAAGGATTTTCTAAGTTGGCATTCTCGTGACTCAGTTGACTCAAAAGGGTGAAGCTTATGTGTTGGACGTTGCATGCAAAGAAAATTTTATAGAATTAAAGAAGAGGTTGACGACCGCTCTGGTGATGATTTTTCCTAATCTGAGTGAGTCTTTTGTGGTGTATTGCGATGATTCTAAGATGGGACTTGATGGTGTGATAATGCAGAATGGATAAGTTGTTGCTCATGCTTCAAGACAACTTAAAGATCATGAAAGGAATTATCCTACACATGACTTAGAATTAGCAGCAGTGGTGTTTGTATTAAAGATTTAGAGACATTATATTTTTGGTTCTAAATTATAAGTGTTCAGTGATCACAAGAGTTTGAAGTACTTATTTGACCAAAAAGAGTTGAATATGAGATAGAGAAGGCGACTTGAATTGTTTAAAGATTATGACTTTGATTTAAGTTACCATCCTTGTAAGGCAAATGTAGTTGCTGATGCATTAAGTAGAAAGTCACTGCATATGTTGACGCTTATGGTTCGAGAGTTGGAGTTGATTGAGCAATTAAGAGACACGAGCTTAGTGTGTGAAGAAACTTCCAATAGTGTGAAGTTAGGAATGTTGAAACTTACTAGCGGTATAATAGAAGAAATCCTAGAAGGTCATAAGTTTGATTTTAGTTTAGTCGATCAATTAACTTTGATTAATCAGGGAAAAGGGGATAAGATTAGAGTTGATGAGAATGGCGTAATGAAGTTTGGTAATAGAGTGTGTGTTCCGGATATCCCAAAGCTTAAGAAGATGATTCTCGAGGAAGGACATAACGGGTTGAGTATTCATCCCAGTGCTATGAAGATGTATCAAGACTTGAAGTAGTTATTTTGGTGGCCTGGTATGAAGAAGGAGATCGCTAAATTTGCTTATGCTTGTTTGACTTGTCAGAAGTCAAAAATGAACAACATAAGCCAATGGGTCTTATGCAACCGTTGAGTATTCCAGAATGGAAGTGGGACAATGATTCGATTTGGGTGATTTTGGATAGGTTGACTAAGTCGGCTCATTTCTTATCGATGAAGATCAATCATTCTATGGAGAAGTTAGCTGAGATATATATTGAAGAAATTATGAAATTTCATTGAATATCCTCGAGTATCGTGTCGAATAGAGATCTGGGGTTTATGTCAAAATTTTGGACAAGTTTGCATAATGCCTTTGGTACTAAGTTAAAGTTGAGTTCCACATATCATCCTCTGAAGAATGGATAGACGGAAAGAACCATTCAGTCTTTAGAAGATTTGTTGAGGACTTGTGTGCTAGAACAAGGAGGAACTTGGGATAGTAACTTGTCATTGTTTGAATTTACTTATAATAATAGTTTCCATTTTAGTATTGGAATGGCGCCACATGAAGCGTTGTATGGTAGGAGGTGTATAACTCCATTGTGTTAGTATGAGTCAGGTGATAGTGTTGCTCTCGGGCCTGAGGTTGTGCAAGAGACAACTGCAAAGATAAAGATGATCCAAGAGAAGATGAAGGATTCTCAAAGTCGTCAAAAGAATTATCATGATAAGAGGAGAAAGGACCTTGAGTTTAAGAAAGATGATCATGTATTTTTGAGAGTTACTCCGGTAATCGGTGTTGGTAGACCTTTTAAGTCAAGGAATCTTATGTCGGATTTTGTTGGTCCGTATCAGATATCAAAGAAGATATTTGAGGTGGCTTATCATATTACTTTTCCGCTGTCACTTGTGAATCTACATGACGTGTTTCACGTGTCTCAGTTGAGAAAGTATATTCCGGATCCTTCACATGTGATTTAAATGGAGGATGTACATGTGAGAGATAACTTGACTGTTGAGGCGTTACCATTGCGAATAGAAGGACGGGAGGTGAATAAATTATGAAGCAAGGACATTGCCTTAGTGAAGGTATTATGGGGAGGACCAGATGGTAAAGGTTGGACTTGGGAACACGAAGATCAGATAAGAGAGTCTTATCTGATGTTGTTTCCGTCAGGTAATTTTCGAGGGCCGAAATTCTTTTAAGTGGGGGAGAGTTGTAACACCCCGAATTCCATATTAATTATTTATTTAATTAACTTAGCGTAAAAATATGAGTCTCTATGAAGTGTTTGGTATATATGATGTTTTTGTGCATTATGTTAGTCCTTGTGATGGTATATGATGTGTATTCGTGATGCATCTGTGATGCAATAACCATGACTTGATGAATAAGCTGTTTAAGATTATGAATTGTATGGTGTAGGATGGGATGATAAGAGGGTTTAAAATTTAAATAATTATTTTAGAATTATTTAGATTTAATAGTGATTATTTAGAATTATTTGGATTTAAATAAATAGAATAATATGTGATGTAGAGAAAATAAGGGCATTATGGTCATTAGTGAAGGATAAGTGAGGGTATGATGAGAAGTTAATTATTAGAGGTCTAAGAGGGAAATTTTGGTTTAAGAATAAGGTTTTGGATTTTAGACGCTCATTCTTTATGATAGAATTTGGAAGAACGCTTGCAGAAAAGAGAGCTAGAGCACAAAGAAGCAAGAAGAGCATAGGAATCCTGGTAGAGTAGGAAGAGGAATTGATCTCTAGAAATAATAATAAGGCAAGGGGAGTTTTATCATTGATGTTATATTTTATTTAAGGTTTATATGATTGGTAGATTGCCTTAGGTTTTGGTAGATGGTGATTTGGCATTGTTTGATGAAAAATTGATGAATTGGTGAAGGATACTTAGTTATAATTGATGTACAATGAGCATAAAATTATAGAAGGTTGATAGATGATGGAACCCTGTGATTAGATGGTGTTTTAGGACCTATAAAATGATGAAATCACATAAGATTTTGACTGGTGTAGTGCAAGAATCACAACAGGAAAATCCTATTCGTGCATCATCATCGGGCGAGGAAAGTAGGGTCACCGGGCAACACATGCATTTTTGGTCATCTCCAGGCAAGGATGAGGCGATGGAAGAGGTGGAAAAAGGATGATGCTTCTGGAGTTCATCACTTATAGTGTCTCCAGGAGAAGCGGACGCGAAGAGTGCGTTGCTAGGCGGCGGGGGTGTGTCGTCAGGCGACGGATGGAAGATTTGGTTGGTTATGTCAGATAATCTTAAAATGGTCGTAACTTTAGTTCTAGAGCTCAAATTGAGGTTTCATTCGAAGCGTTGGATAGCTAACGTAATGAAATTTAATTATATAGAGAAAAATGACACTTAAGGAGTATATATCTAAGACCTAAGTTATAATAGAATTAGGTTCCCTGTGTTGAATCGCAATGATGCTTTGTTTGTGATGATGCTTTGTTTATGATGATGATGCTATGAAGGTGTGTTCATTACTATGATGATTCTATGATGTTGTGTTGATTACTATGATGATGCTATGATGTTGTGTTGATTACTATTATGATGCTATGATATTGTCTTGATTACTATAGTCGTGGACGTATTAAATATGTTGTTGCACATCATTGCATTCATGGCATATTTTAGGACTTCGGTCCAATGAAGTTATGACTTCAGTCCAGTGAAGATGATAAGACAATTTCCCAGTGAAGGTAGAAATCCCATAGTGTGGATTGGGTGCAATAGTGTAGTGCTCTGATTCTAAGCGGGAATCGATCCTATGGTGGGGATCCTTGGAGGTAACGATGACTAAGTCATCAGTGAAGTTTCGGCACCACATGCATGAGTTTATGACGTTGCATTATATTCTGTGTGAAATTTCAAAATTATTTATTGTGATTGCTTGATGATACAATTTGTTTGATGATATGTGTTCGTGTATTGATGAAGTTGTGAAAGTGTGAGTATAACATGATGATATGATGATGTGTGATGCCTTGCTTAGGTGCATATTTACTATGTATATTCCTTATGTCTTATATAATGATTATGATTTACTCATATTTTCTATTTGAATGTTGCCTTAATATGGCGAATGTGCAGGTGATCGAGAATAGCCGTAGAAGCATTAGAGAATAGCTACGGAGTGCGTCTATTTGCTTTTGTTGAATAAAGGGAGTCTTGCTCTGATATGCAACATTGGGGTTGGTATCAAATGATTGGAACTTATGTTCTTTGTTTTGTTTTAATATGTTTAGTCACCCTACATGGTACTCAAGATGTTTTGATTTATAAGTATGAGTTATGAAGTATGACTGATTTTTATGAAGTACTATAATGAATGTTTTGAACTATGATTTCCATTGCCATGATTCAAAGAACTAAATGTGTATTCTATCTTGTTAAAGATTTTGAAAACCCGTGTTATAGAGCAAGATGTATTATTGTAAAGTTTCATATGAAGATGTGACACCCTTGTTTGGTGATATACTCTGATTTATTTATTATAATAATTGTGAATATAACTTGAGGTTTAGAAGGGTGTTACTTCTCCCCCCAATTCCATTTTTGGAATTATGATAAAATTTATTACTTTTCAAAAAGTCGATTATAAGATAAGTGTTCCAAAAGCATCCCTATAAATCCTAACCATTTATTATTGATTCAACCTCTTCTCTTCTTTTGATCTTCAATAAGACCAAGACAAAATATCTACCAATTGATTTATCTAATCTTTATACTCCTTTGGGTAACAAACTCCAAAGCTCTTTCACGCACAATCAATTGTAACTATTGAACACAAGCACTTTCAATTTTATTCGCTGTCCTCTGCTACGTCCTTGGGTACCAAAATCCAAAGTCTTTAACTTGGTTGCAATCTTCTTTTGAAAGTGTTGAGCAAAACCCCTAAATCTATAACAGAAATTGGAGGACAAATGCTAGGTTTTTCCAGATGAAACCCCTAACAATTCTCAATCCAATATTCTCGGTTGCATAAAAACCTAATTGGACGTTATCAAACCTCACCTAGATGACACCCCGAAAAAATATTATTATGTGTGATTTATCATTCTGTATGCATATATTGGAGGTTGAAGATGAAGAGCAATGGTGGTAAGTGTTTATAGTTTCATCGAGTTGTAATGAAGCATATATGATGTATTTAAAGTTTTGGGACTTTGTAGGAAAAAGATGGAAGTTTCAGAATGAAAAATTATGAAAAAATGATCCACAAAGCAGTATGTGCCAGCCTGAAAAAGGGATGAGTCGACACATGTTCAGTCTTTAAAATTGAAGCACATGCGTCGGTGCATAGATCGTATAGACCGGCCTATATGCCCGTTTTTTGCGCAGAAACTAATTTTTCATGATTGATACCAATTTCAAACTTGTTTTGAATGATTCTTAAGATCTCTAATTGCAAGGGGTGCCAAAAAACACAATGATACCGCCCAATATACATAAATGCTAAGTTCTTATAGCTTTGACATCATGTAAACCATATCTAGAGGCAAGTTGCACTTACATACTCTCCCTTTTCGATGTTGGAAAAACTGCAACGATGCATTTCCTGTGTTCATTTTATGCTCCCCATAAATGTGTGCTTCCCAACTTCATCTCTCCTATTCTTCTCCCTCTTTGAAAACATTAAAAAGAGATAAATCAAGACATAAGAAATATCTAATTCAACACAAGAATCAATATATCATACATAGGTGTTTTTTAAAGAAGAGAAGAAATCGCATATCCCCATATATATGTAATGATGAAAATGAATTATATTGCAAATGAATGCTCATAATATATATATATATATATATATATATATATATATATATATATATATATATATATATATATATATATATATATATATATATATATATATATATATATATATATATATATATATATATATATATATATATATATATATATATATATAATACACCAAGTATGTCATATACTTAGAAAAATAAAAAAGTAAAAGAGAGAACTTACTAACAAAACAAAAATTAAATCGATACTACCTCACCGTACAATATGATAGATGATGCACTTTCATTTCACAAGGAAATATCAAAATAAAGTTGAACCAAATCCAAAGTATGCCACAAAGACTTTAGAAAACCACGATCTTACTACTTTTCACTCTGACAAAGTACCCAAAAGTATAACTTGTGATGAATTCAAGAAGGTATTTGATTTTATAATCATTCATTTTGATTGAACTTTCATCATTATCCTTTTCATGATATCTATCTTTCTCCTCCTCATGCTTCACCAATTCAAGTTGATTGATTCCTTCTTTGGTGTCATTGAGTATGTCTCTTTAAGATAGACCTACATCATGAAATAAAATACCCGTTTCGAGTATTCTTAGATGCAACATCAAAAATAATTTATACATCTTTTACAAATTAAAAAATAATTGTTGTTACTTTCTAGATCACATAATTCATCTTCTTGCCACATATACAATAGGATTAGAATATGTTACCCATCATATTTCTTGAGCTACCATAAATGAGAACCCATATTCTCTTCATAGAGTCAAGACAACTTTCCTACAAAATCAACAAAACAAGCTAGGTACCCAATCTTCATTGGTTCCCTAGGGGTTAGTGAAAAATTTGTTGAATTTTGGAAACCATTGAAAAAAATCTTTAGGAACCAAAAAACACCTAAATTTAAAATTTTCAATAGTGTGGCCTTTCTTGCAACCATAGTGACAAATTAAATCTTCACCATCACTAGAATCACTATCAATGTTCTCACCTTTTGAGAACCTTTAACAAGAAGTCCTAAGAGCTTGAGACTTTGTTCTTTCCTCCTTATTTGTGACTTTCTCTTTTTTATTCTTCTTCTCAAGCTTTTTGTCATGCTTATCTAAGCAAGTAAGTTCTTGTTTATTCTTGTTGCGGTATAGCGGCAAGCAAAAGTAAATATTTTTATAGGGTATATCATATCGTCTCCATATGGATTAGTGCTATTGAATTTCGTTCAACAATTTATTGGGTTTATGAGTTTGGTTTTGAATGGGTTTAAAGTAATTGCTAGAATTAATATTTTTGAACAGAAAAAGAATTCATTCATTGGAGAAGAGACTTATCAAGCATGCATATAATCCACTCCTCACAAACATAAACCTATCGACCAGTCATACTGACTCTACAAGACTCATCAATTTCATCACGTATCAACCATAACACCTACTATATCATCTCAGAGGCGATCTCTCAACCAACCTCAAAAACACAGAAGACAACCATGCGACTTGTATTGACGATCTCTCAACATAACACAACCAACACAGAGGCATTAAGCACATAAACCAAAGTGAATAATAGATCTAAATATATATCTAGAATATAGACACTATTATATAACCACCATAGATAGGAAGTCGAGCAGTATTTGTCTATAGAAACCCAAACCGCAAAGCACATAACAAAAATCTAGGATAATAATCGTCAAAGATTTGTAAAGAAAGCTTTATATAGTGCCATGGGAGAAAATATAGATGAGTTCAAAGTAAATACATATACAAAACTAAAAAAATTAATAATACACAAATAAGAAGAGAAATGAACCATAAATCTCCCGGTTTATCAGTGTCGATAAAAAATCCACATTGGATCATACGTATGCAAGCTCCATTGTTATTTTCTAAGCTAATCTACCAAAAATGAGTTTGATGAAATTGGGACTCAAAAATATCCATCCCATAACATAAAAATGTATTTTTTACCTATTTAATGAGTCTTGAAGTCGCAGGGTGCTTAGCGCCAAACGTGTTGTTCTGAAAAAAATCAGCTTTTGTGTTCGCCATAACTTGAGAACTGTCACTCTAATTTATGCACGGTTTGAAGCATTGGAAAGCTTATTCAATAATTTATCTAAAAATACATAAAGCTCTAATTTATAGGATCCTTGTTTTGAGCCTTATTCTTTGATGAATTTTTAAAATTTGCATTCTTGAAGCATTGCCTTTGGTCTTTATTACTTAAAGCTCCAATTATGAATGAATGCCTACTTAACAGATGAAAAACTATCAAACGATACAATATTTAAACAAAAACTCAATTATTCTATTATGTACAGAAACTAAACGTATCTACAAACAAAATTGATATTCTTCAAACGACATTAACAAAAATTATTAATAAGTGCAACAAAACGTATACACACAATTAGCTACAATTTGCATTTATCAAACTCTCCACAACTTACATCATTGTTTTTCCTCAAACAAGGTCAAACAAACTTAAAGAACAAAGGTGATCAACCAAAGAATCATGAATCAACAAGTTTCAGAAAACAAAACAAATGTATGGTGCAACCAAAAATCCACACATAAAGTAGACACTTACCACAATACTACAATGATAACATGTAAACGAAATAAATACTAAGTATAAAAATTATACTAAACATTCTAAAACAAAACAAGCTTAATCATAAATCACACTTAGAAAAAATTCATCGGTAGATGAAAAACACACAAAAGGGAGGGACATAGACACTCATCCAACAATCTTGCAAATAAAAGACTAAATTATACATTCATCTAAAAATTCACATTGAACATACAAATGCAAGAATCACAAGGGCGTTTCAAGGTTGTAATGTGGCTTGATTAACAAGCAAGAGATAATTCCTAAAGCTAATCAGAACAAAAACATGCCTAAACCTAAGGGAGTAATCAACTCACAAATTTTCAAACAGAAAATTCCAATCAAACATCTTCTTAATCCAAAATTTCACAAAACAATCACAATACCTATTAACACAATATTATTCCGTACTCTTTTTGTTTTTCTGTTTGAAACCTTACGTAAAATAAATATAAACAAATATAAACATATACAAGTATTAAATAACACAAGTTTTTATTTACACAATATTAACAATATAGACATTATGTGTAAAACTCATAAACAAAGAAACTATTGCAATGTGATCAAATAAAAACACCAATCCCCGACAACAACGCCATTTTGCTGACGTGGTATAACGGCAAGAAAAAGTAGGTAATTTTATAGGGTATATCATATCGTATATATATGGATTAGTGCTATTGAATTTCGTTCGACAATTTATTGGGTTTATGAGTTTGGGTTTGAATGGGTTTAAAGTAATTGCAGAAATTAATAGTTTTGGACAGAAAAAAATTTCATTCATTGGAGAAGAGACTTATCAAGCATGCATATAATCCACTCCTCACAAACTTAAACCTATCGACCAGACATACTCACTCTACAAGACTCGTCATTGTCATCACGTATCAAGCATAACACTCACTTTATCATCTCGGAGGCGATCTCTCAACCAACCTCAACAACACATAAGACAACCATGTTACTCGCGTTAATGATCTCTCAATATAACACAACCAACACAGAGGCATTAAGCACATACACCCAAGTGAATAATATTTCTAAATCTATCTCTAGAATATATACACTATTAGATAATCATCCTATATAAGAATTCGAGCAGTATATGTCCATCGAAATCCAAATCCCAAAGCACAGAGCAAAAATCTAGGATAATAATCGTCAAAGATTTGTAAACAAGCTTTATATTGTGCCATGGGAGAAAATATACACGAGTTCAAAGTAAATACATATATAAAACTCAACAAATGAATAATACACAAAGAAGAAGAGAAATAAACCATAAATCTCCTGGTTTGTTAGTGTCGATCAATGAGAAATCCACCCTGGATCATCCGTATGCAAGCATTGTTGTTGTTTTCCAAGCTAATCTATCAAAAAATGGGTTTGATGGTGTTAGGACTCAAAAATATCCAACCTATAACCTAAACATCTGTTTTTTACCTATTTAATGAGTCTTGAAGTCGCAGGGCGCGCTAAGCGCGTTTAGAGGGCACTTAGCGCCAAACCTACAGTTCCGATTTGCACACAGTTTGAAGAGTTATAAAGCTTATTAAATGATATATCTAAAAATTCCTAAATATGAACCAAATTTAATATTTTTATCATCCTTGTTTGAGCCTTATTCTTTGATGAATTACTAAAAATTGCACTCTTAAAGCTTAGCCTTTGGACTTTATTACTCAATGCTCCTATTATAAATGAATACCTATAAAACAGATGAAAAACTATCAAATGATGCAATACTTAAACAAAAACTTAATTATTCTATTATGTACACAAACTAAACATATTTACAAACAAAATTGAGATTATTCAAACGACATTAACAAAAAGTATTGATAAGTGCAACAAATCTTATACACAAAAATAGCTACAATTTGCACTTATAAAACTCTTCCCAACTTACATCGATGTTTATCCTAATACAAGGCCAAACAAACTTAAAGAACAAAAGTGATCAACCAAAGAATCATGAATCAACAAGTTTTAGAAAACAAAACAAATGTATAGTTTAACTAAAAATGCACACACAAAGTAAACATTTCCCACAATCCTATAACGATAACATGTAAGCGAAAAAAATCCTAAGGGAGTGATCAAATAGCAAAGTTTCAAACAAAAAATTTCAATCAAACTTCTTCTTATTCCAAAATTTCACAAACCAATCACAAAATTTATTAACACAATATTATTCTATACTCTTTTTGTTTTTCTTTTTCACAACTTTTCTCTTTTTTCTTTCTTTTTTGTTTCTTTCTTTTTCACTTTTTACTTTTATTCTTTTCTTTTTCATAACCGCATAGCAAAAAACAACATAAGTGAGCAAACATTACACTCCCCAACTTGAATTCAACCAACATAAATCATGGTTTAATATTCAACTAAACAAGAATCAACATCCATTCAAAAAGGAAAGCCAAACACTCATAGACAAACATTAAGTTCAAAAAAAACATGGATAATGACAAAAAGGCTCAAAGAGGTTAACAAAAGTTTACACACTCACAAGATGAATTGACTATTTGGCTAAGTAGTTGTTCTTAAAATAATACAAAAATGCCTTGATCAATTCCATACTTTCTGACAATCAACACAATCAAAATATTAAACATAATAAAATCTAGTTAAAACAAGAATTGTAGCCTCTAGCATATATGAACAATGAAAAACTTCCTCACATTTGGGGATAAAAAGGGAACTAAAGTGATTCAATTAAAAATCAAGTAATGCAAAAAGAATGAATGGAATAGTAATTCTACAAATGATAAGTTTCCTAAACATGTTATGCTATAGAAAGCAATAAATGAATACCTGGTATATACCAACTTCAAAAACCATCATTACCATACATCCGCAAGTTGAATCAATAAAAATTCGAACATCACCTCAAAATTCTTCAATTTATCGAACCAAAATTAGAGTCCAGACAATCAAAAAAGAATTAGTAAATACTACTTATTATGTATTTTAAATATCATGGGAGAAAGTGGAAAAAAGGAAGACCAAGTAAAAATAAAAGAATTCACTGGCGCAACACATTAGAGCACGCTACATCAGATGGAGAAAAATAAGACATCAAACTACAATTCTAATGCAACATCTACTTTCTCCTACAAATCTCTTTTAAACAACTAAATAGAATTTACACACATACACATTTCCTCAAGATATTAAAATCAAGTTCTTGGATGAACTGTGAGAAAGTGAATAAAAAAGTTGAAAAGTGAAGATTTGAGTTTTAAAACAGGTCCAATTTCAACTTGTTTAAACAACAATCAACACACTACCTAAATTATCACAACGAAGAATAATAAATCATGCTTGTTTTATGTCATAAACTCGACACCTGTTATTTACAAACTAACACATTACTTCGGATGGTCCAAATGCTTTCACTCCCACATTCGCTCTCATCTCTTCGAGCTCTAACCGGTACTACACATCTAACCACACTTTTGGCAAACGTGAAGAGAAATAATATAAACATATACAATTATCAATATAGAAAAATTTCTTACACAATATTCACAATATAGACATTATGTGTAAAACTCAAAAATAAAGAAACTATCGCAATGTGATTCAATAAAAACACCATTCCCTGACAACGACGCTATTTTGCTGATGCGGTATACCGGCAAGCAAAAGTAAGTATTTTTATAGGGTATATCATATCGTCTCCAAATGGATTAATTCTATTGAATTGTCGTTCGAAAATTTCTAGGGTTTATGAGTTTGGGTTTGAATGGGTTAAAGTAATTGCAGGAATTAATAGTTATGAACAGAAAAAGAATTCATTCATTGGAGAAGAGACTTATCACGCATGCATATAATCCACTCCTCACAAATTTAAACCTATCTACCAATCATACTAACCCTAAAATACTCATTAATGTCATCATTTATCAACCACCACACCCATTGTATCATCTCGTTGGTGATCTCTCAACCTACCTCAACAACACAGAAGACAACCATGCTACTCGCATTGACAACTCTCAGCGCAACGCAACCAACACAAGGGCATTAAGCATAAACACCCAAGTTAATAATAGCTCTAAATCTACCTCTAGAATATAGAAACTATTAGATAATTACCATGCATATGAATTCTAGTAGTATGTATGTATATATACCCAAATCCCAAAGCACAGAGCAAAAATCCAGGATATTAATTGTCAAAGATTTGTAAAGCAAGCTTTATATGCGCGCTGTCGAAAATATACATGAGTTAAAAGTAAATACACATACAACACTCAAAAAGTTAATACTACACTAAGAAGAAGACAAATGAACCATAAATCTCTCGGTTTGTCAGCGTCGATCAATGAGAAATCCACCATAGATCATCTATATGCAAGCTCCATTATTGTTTTCTAAGCTAATCTACCAAAAATGGGTTTGATGGAGTTGAGAGTAAAAAATATCCAGCCCATAACTTAAAAATGTGTTTTTTACCTATTTAATGAGTCTTGAAATTCTAGGACGCGCTAAGCGCCTACAGAGGGTGCTTAGCACCAAACCTGCTGTTCCGAAAAAAACCAACTTTTGTTTTCGTCATAACTTGAGAACTGTAACTCTGATTTATGCACAATTTTAAGCATAGGAAAGCTTATTTAATAATCTATCTAAAAATGACTAAATATAAACCAAATTGGTCATTTTTCTCATCGTTTTTTATAGCCTTATTCTTTTATGAACTGTTAAAATTTACATTCTTGAAGCTTGGCCTTTGGCCTTTATTATTCAATGCTTCAATTATAATTGAATATCAACAGAGCAGATGAAAAACTATCAAACAATACAATATTTAAACAAAAACTTAATTATTCTATTATGTACACAAACTAAACGTATTTACAAACAAAACTGAGATTATTCAAACGACATTAACAAAAAGGATTGATAAGTGCAACAAAATTTATACATAAAAATAACTACAATTTGCACTTATCAAATCTCCCCAACTTACATCATTGTTTGTCCTCAAACAATGCCAAACAAACTTAAAGAACAAAGTGATCAACCAAAGAATCAAGAATCAAGAAGTTTCAGAAAACAAAATAAATGTATGGTTCAACCAAAAATACACACACAAAGTAAACACTTACCATAATCCTACAACGATAACATGTAAACGAAACGAATCCTAAGTACAAAAATCATAATAAAGATTCTAAAAAAAATCAAGCTTACTCATAAATCACACCTAGAAAAAATTCACCAGTTGATGAAAAACACACAAAAGTGAGGGACATAGACACTCATCCAACAATGTATCAAACAAAAGACTAAATTATACATTCATCAAAAAATTCACATTGAACATACAAAATCAAGAATTATAAGGGCTTTTCTAGATTGTAATGTGGCTTGGTTAAGAAACAAGAGATAATTCCTAAAGCTAATCGAAACAAAAACTTTCCTAAACCTAAGGGAGTGATCAACTTACAAAGTTTTAAATAGAAAATTCCAATCAGACTTCTTCTTAATCCCAAATTTCACAAACCAATCACAATACTTATTAACACAAGATTATTTCATACTTTTTTTGTTTTTGTTTTTCACAACTTTTATCTTTTTTCTTTCTTTTTATTTTCTTTGTTTTTCACTTTTTTCTTTCTTTTTCTTTTCCTTTACACAATCACATAGCAACCAACAACATAAGTGACCAAACGTTACTCTCCCCAACTTGAATTCAACCAACATTAAAGTGAATACTCCCTACTTTCTAAGGCAGGGTAAAAATTAAAACCAAAAATTATGGTTGAGGGTTCAAGAAAACAAGAATCAACATCCATTTAAAAAGAAAAACCAAACACTCATAGACAAGCATTAAGTTCAAAAATAACATGGACATTGGTAACAAGGCTCAACGAGGTTAACAAAAGTCTACACTCTCACAAGGTTAATTGACTATTTGGATAAGTAGTTATGCTTAAAATCAAACAAAATGCCTTGATCATTTTCATGCTTTAAGACAATCAACACAAGCAAAAGATTAAACATAACAAAATCCAATTAAAACAAGAATTGTGGCCTCCAGCATATATGAACAATAGAAAACTTCCTCTAATTTGGGGATAAAAAGGGAACTAAAGTGATTCAATCAAAAAGCAAGTAATGCAAAAAGAATGAATGGTATACTAATTCTACAAATGAAAAGTTTCCAAAACATGTTATGCTATAGAAAGCATTAAATGAGTACCTGGTGTGTACTAACTTTAAAAACCATCATTGCCATACATCCGCAAGTTGAATCGATCAAAATAAAAAAATCACCTCAAAATTCTTCAAGTTACCGAACAAAAATTAGAGTCCAAACAATAAAAAAACAACTAGTAAATACTAATTATTATGTATTCTAAATATCGGGTGCGAAAGTGGGAAAAAGGAAGGCCAAGTGAAATAAAAAGAATTCACTGGTGCAACACAGTAAAACACGCTACACCAGATGTAGAAAAACAGGACAACAAACTACAATTTTAATGCAACCTCCACTTTCTCCTACAAATATCATTTACACAACTAAATAGAATTTAAAAACTTACACAATTACTCAAGCTAATATAATCAAGTTCTTTGAAGAACTAGGAGAAAGTGAATAAATAAGTTGAAAATTGAAGATTTGAGTTTTAAAACAGGTCAAATTTCAACTTGTTTAAATAACAATCAACACACTACCTAAATTATCACAAAAAAGTATAATAAAATATACTTGTTTTACGTTGTAAACTCGAATACTATTATTTACAAACCAACACGTTGATTCGGATGGGCTAAATTCTTTTACTCCCACCTTTGTTTTCATCTCTTCGAGCTCTAACTGGAACTACACATCTAACCAGACTTTTGGCAAACATGAAGAGAAACAAATATAAACATATACAAGTATTAATATACACATGTTTTTATTTACACAATATTCATAATATCGACATTATGTGTAAAACTCAAAAACAAAGAAACTATCGCAATATGATCCAATAAAAACAATAATCCCCTACAACGTCGTCATTTTGATGATGTGGTATAGCGACAAGCAAAAGTAAGTATTTTTATAGGGTATATCATATAGTCTCCATATGGATTAATTCTATTGAATTATCGTCCGACAATTTCTTAAGATTATGAGTTTGGGTTTGAATGGGTTTAAAGTAATTGCGGGAATTAATAGTTATGAATAGAAAAAGAATTCATTCATTGGAGAAGAGACTTATCAAGCATACATATAATCCACTCCTTAAAAACATAAACCTATCGACCGATCATACTAACCCTATAAGACTCATAAATGTCATCACATATCAAGTACAACACCCACTGTATCATCTCAAAGGTGATCTCTCAACCTAGCTGAAAAACACAGAAGACAACCATGCTAGTCGCATTGACGATCTCTCAGCATAACACAACCAACACAAAGGCATTAAACACAGGCACCCAAGTGAATAATAGCTCTAAATATATCTCTAGAATATAGACACTATTAGATAATAACCCTAGATAAGAATTCGAGCAATATATGTCTATAGAAACCCAAACCCCAAAGCACAGCGCAAAAGTCCAGGATAATAATCGTCAAAGATTTGTAAAGCAAGCTTTATTTAGCGCCATATCAAAAATATACATGATTTTAAAGTAAACACATAAAAAAAATCAACAAATGAAGAATAAACAAAGAAGAAGAGAAATGAAACACAAATCTCGCGGTTTATCAGTGTCGATCGATGAGAAATCCACCCTAGATCATCTGTATACAAGCTCCATTGTTGTTTTCTAAGTTAATCTACCAAAACATGGGTTTGATGGAGTTGGGACTCAAAAATATCCAATGCATAACCTAAAAATGTGTTTTTACCTATTTAAGGAGTCTTAAAGTTGCAGGGCGCGCTAAGCATGTACTGAGGGCACTTAGCGCCAAACCCATTGTTCCAAAAAAAATCAGCTTTTATTTTCGCCATAACTTGAGAACCGTGACTCCGATTTACGCACAGTTTGAAGCGTTAGAAAGCTTATTCAATGATCTATCAAAAAATTCATAAATATAAACCAAATTGATTATTTTTATCATCCTTGTTTTCAGCCTTATTCTTTGATGAATTGTTAAAATTTACATTCTTGAAGCTTAGCCTTTGGCCTTTATTACTCTATGCTCCAATTATGAATGAATACCAACAGAACAGATGAGAAACTATCAAACGATACAATATTTAAACAAAAACTCAATTATTTTATTATGTATACAAACTAAACGTATTTACAAACAAAATTAAGATTATTCAAACGAAATTAACAAAAAGTATTGAATAGTGCAAAAAAATGTATACAAAAAAATAACTACAATTTGCACTTATATAACTCTCCCCAACTTAGATTATTGTTTCTCCTCAAAAAAGGCATAACAAACTTAAATAACTAAAGTGACCTACCAAAGAATTGTGAATCAAGAAGTTTCAGAAAACAAAACAAATGTATGGGTCAACCAAAAATGCACACACAAAGTAAACACTTACCACAAGCCTACAACGATAACATGTAAATGAAACAAATCCTAAGTACAAAAATCATACTAAACTTTCTTAATAAAATCAAGCTTAATCATGAATCACACATAGAAAAAATTCATCAGTAGATGAAAAACACACAAAAAGTGAGGGACATAGACACTTATTCAACAATGTTGCAAACAAAAGACTAAATTATGCATTTATCCAAAAATTAACATTGAACATACAAAGGAAAGAATCACAAGGACTTTTAAAGATTGTAATGGGGCTTGGTTAATAAACAAGAGATAATTCCTAAATCTAATTGAAACAAAAATTTGCCTAAACCTAAGGGAGTGATCAACTCACAAAGTTTCAAACAGAATATTCTAATTACACTTTTTCTTAATCCAAAATTTCAAAAACCAATCACAATACTTATTAAAACAACATTATTCCATACTTTTTTTGTTTTTCTTTTTCATAAATTTTCTCTTTTTTCTTTCTTATTCTTTTCCTTCTTTATCACTTTTTCTTTCATTTTCTTTTCTTTTTCACAACTGCATAGCAACCAACAACATAAGTGAGCAAACATTACTCTCCCCAACTTAAATTCAACCAACATTAAAGTGAATACTCCCTACTTTCTAAGGCAAGGTAAAAATTTAAACCATAAATCATGGTTGAAGGTTCAAGAAAATAAGAACCAAGATCCATTCAAAAAGAAAAACAAACACTCATAGACAAGTATTAAGTTCAAAAACAACATGGACATTGACAAAAAGGCTTAACGAGGTTAACAAAAGTCCAAAAACTTAAAAGGTGAATTGACTATTTGGCTAAGTAGTTGTGGCCTCCAGCATATATCAACAACAAAAACAAAAGATTAAACATAATGGAAGCTCTGGATCATCCATACGCAAGCTTCATTGTTGTTTTCTAAGCTAATCTACCAAAAAATGGGTGTGATGGTGTTGAAACTCAAAAATATCCAACCCTTAACCTAAAAATGTGTTTATTCACCTATTTAATAAATTTTGAAGTAGCAGGGCATACTAAGGGTGCATAAAAGGCGCTTAGTGCCAAACCTATTGTTCCAAAAAAATCAGCTTTTGTTTTCGCCATAACTTGAGAACATAACTCTGATTTACGCAAGATTTGAAGCGTTGGGAAGCTTATTCAATGATCTGTCTAATGATACCTAAATATAAACCAAATTGATGATTTTTCTCATCCTTATTTTGAGCCTTATTCTTTCATGAATTGTAAAATTTGCATTCTTGAAGCTTAGCATTTGGCCTTTATTATTCAATGCTCCAATTATGAATGAATACATACAAAAAGATGAAAAACTATCAAACCATATAATATTTACACAAAAACTCAATTATTCTATTATGTACACAAACTAAGCATATTTACAAACAAAGATGAGATTATTCAAACGATATTAACAAAAAATATTGATAAGTGCAACAAAACTTATACACAAAAGTAGCTACAATTTGCACTTATCACTCATGTTCTTCAAACTTACCAAACAATGTAGTGAAATCAAGTGTTGTAAGAGAATTGACTTCTTTGATTGCGGGACCTTCAGTTTACAATTCCTTGTTAGAGATCTCAAAACTTTGTTAGTAGAAATCGCATTGGAAATAGGCCTACCAAGTACGTTCATATGATTAATGAGATTTAATGTATTTTTTTATCATCATTATTCCAGAGTTCTTTCGACGTAGGTGTGACACCACCATCAACATGTGTTATTGGTGTTGAACCATTTAAAATATAATCCCACACACCTTTATCATATGAGTTAATATGAATGCATAGATAAGCTTCCCGATAACTATATTTTTCTCCCGAAAATACTGGGGCACATTTGTAATCCCCTTTAGTTTCGTACACCATTTTATAATAAGACTTTCGAAACACAAAATTAACTGGAGCTCTACTACCACTTGTTAGACTATGACGACTTATCTAGAGGGGGTAAATAGATCCATAATTAAAATTTACCTTTAAAAAATAATTATTTAAAAAACTATTTGAAAAACAATGTTGAGCGAAAGGTTTTTGGCCTAGATCAAAATTGTAGTCTAAACGAACCTAGTTATTGGAAACTCAGATATGCACAAACTATATGGAATTAAGATGTTTGATAAAATTAATCAACACAATAATATCTCAATTAACCTTTTAATATCAAACACAACAGTTTCTTATTTCCAGTAAAATCAAGTTAAAAACACAACTTGACAATTTATCGAACACTTGGCACACAATCAATTTGACAGAATTTATTTGAGCTTTATGGGTATGAAAAAGCACCCACAGTCAAAGTGATTATAATAAGTTCACAAATCGTCCTCTCTATGGCTACGTTCCTCACAATTCAAATTTTGGAATTGAGATAAATTTCTTACTTTGCAAAAAGTCGATTACAAGAAAAGTGTTCCAAGAGCAACCCTATAAACCCTAATCGTTTGTTGTTAATTCAACCGCTTGTCTTATTTTGATCTTTAACATGACCAAGACACAATAGCTTACAGTTGATTTATTGAATCTTGTTACTCCTTTGGGTACCAAACTCCGATGCTCTTTCATGCACGATCAATTGTAACTATTAAACACAAGCACTTTCAATTTGATTCACCGCTATCTCTCTACTTCCTTGGGTACCAAGCTTCAAAGGCTTTCACTTGCCCGAAATCCTCTTTTGAAGGTCTTAAACAAAACCCCTAAATCTAGTTAAGATCTTGGAGGATAAACCCTATATTTTTCTGGATGAAACCCTCCATAATTCTTAAGCCAATATTCTCGAAGACACAAAAACCTAATTGAACATTATCAAACCTCGCCTAGATGGCAACCTGATAAAAGATGATTATGTGTGATTTATCAATGTGTATACATAGGTTGGTGTTTGAAGATGTAAAGCAATGGTGGTAAGTGTTTATAGTTTCATCAATTTTGAATTAAGCATATATGATATATTTATAAATTTGAGACTTTGTAGGCAAAAGAGGAAAGTTTTAGAATGAAAAAATTATGAAAAAATGACCCAGAAAACAATATGTGACAGCTTGAAAATGGGATGAGCTGATACAATAAAAATTAGTAGCTACATGCTTTAATAATACACTCAATGTGTCAGTGCATATGGGTCGTCATATGTGCCTGTGTTTTAATGCAGAAATGTTGAATACGCTGGAGGCTTTAATATTGAAGCACGCGTGTTGGTGCATAGATCGTATAGGCCGACCTATAAGCTTGCTTTTTATGCAGAAACTGATTTTTCATGACTGGGATCAATTTCAAACTTGTTTTGAATGTTTCCTAAGACCTCTAATTGCAAGGGGTTCCAAAACAACTCAGGGATACAATCCAATATACATAAATGGTAAGTTCTTAAGTTTTGACATCATGGAAAACATATCTAAAGGAAAGTTGCACTCACATAAATATCTCAAAATAAATGAGTTATCACACCCTCAAACTTAAATCCTTTTTTGCTCTCAAGTGATTTGAGAAATAGGAACAAAACAGAAAACTAATTAAATATAATAGAAGAAAAATATTTCACATAAATTAATTCCTTTTTGTGAATTGCATTCAAACATTGGCACACCTTATTCTGTTTAAGAATTTTGTTGTTCATCAAGTGTGTATGTGTGTGTGTAACCCATGACGCATAGTGTCATTCCATAATTCTTATTTGAAGATAAATATACTTAGTCCTAGTTCGATTGCATTGTCCTATGGTCCAAGGATTTAGCTTCAAATTTCACTTAGACTATGGGCTCCAAATTTAGTTACATGAATCTTTCTCAGAATCATATATCTCTTCTAGAGTCTCTGATAATTTTGAGGAATCTAAAGATGTTTCAAGTTCAGAGCGAGATAGGTGAGAAAAACATCTTCAAAGGCTGAGGATGATTCTAATTCTGATTCTGATTCAAAATCTTCAGCGTTAGCCAACAATGCCATGTTTTCTTGATCTTCTTCAGAGTCATCTTTTGAAGAGTCAGATTCGTCCCACATTTCCATCAAAATCTTCTTTTTTTTTATAGGAAATTCTTCTTTGGCTTTTCTTTTATGAGTTTGGGACACTCATTCTTGTAATGGCCAAACTATTTGCATTCAAAACAAATAACTTCTTTGTCAAATCCAAACTTCTTCTGCCCAGACGTTGACTCGAAACATCCACTTGTTCTTCTATAACCTCTGAACATCTTCTGTCTTTGCTTCTAGAGTTAGTTAAATCTTCTGGACAACAGAGATATCTCGTCCTCGTCATCACAATATTCTTTAGATTCTTCCTCTTCAGCTCGAAGATCTCTCGTGTTTTAACACTTGCTTTTAGACTTCAAAGCTACATACTATCATTTATTCTAAGTCTCATCTTCTTCAGCTTAATTTTATGACTTCTTAAAGAACGTTCAAGTTATTCTAGAGTTATTTTGTTTAGATTCTTTGACACCTTAAGTGCAATAACCATTGGCCTTCATTTCTTAGGAAAACTTCTAATGATTTTCTTTACATGATCTAGAGTGGGGTAGCCTTTGTTTAGAACTTTCCATCCAACTACAAGAGTCTGAAACCTTGATAACATATCCTCAATAGTTTCATCTTCTTCCATTTTGAAGGATTCATACATCTGAATCCAGGCAACAACCTTGGATTATTTCACTTTTTTGTTTCCTTCACGAGTCTTTCTACGAGAACCAAATATAGACATTTCAGAGAATCTATTTGTTATTTTTTAATACTCAGTGTATGAGATAGAATTCAATAGAGTGGTTCTTGAAATATGATGATTTTTTCCTTCTTCTGTTGATCAGTCATTTCGTTTCTTTCCATTCTGGCGTCATTCTCATTCAGAGGATGCATGTAATCATTTGTGACCATGCCCCAAAAATCTGCATCAAAACTAAGTAAGAAACTTTCAATTCCATCCTTCCAATAATTAAACTTGTCTTCATCAAATACTTGAGCTTTAGAAGAGTAATGATCTTTATCATTGTTACAGTTGTCATTATGTGTTTCGAAAATCAGATATTTATCTGACATATTTAAGTGTTTGATATAAAACAATCAATACTAGAATCGGAGCTCTGATGTCAATGAAAGGTGCAAATAAACAAAAGAAAGAAGCAGTTTGAATTGGGTTTATTGATTAAAACATTTTGGACACCCAAGAACACAAACATCAAGAATGCAACAAAGATAAATGACACAAGGATTTTTATCCTGGTTGGTTGTTAACATAGCTATCTCCTATCCACCCGCTAAGGTGATTTTTCCTTCTCAATGACAAATAATCAAATACTTTTTAAGAATCTTGATTATACCCTATTCTCTCAAGGAATTTAACCAAAGGTTAAGAATACAATATTTGTGTTTACAAAGTTTCTTCTAAAATAAGCAAATACACACAATGATAAACATATTTTACACTTAAGAAAAATATTAATTAAAGTGATAAGTGTTTCTTTCTATTTTCTTTTTTTCTTTGCATGAATAACTTCCTGGTTTTCCTTCTTAATTTTTTTCTCATACTATTCCAAGCTTCCAAATCCTCTTTATATATGACACAAAGTAGATCCATTAGAGGGTGAAGTTGGAATATACTCTAAAATATAGTTGTCTAATATTCTTGATAGTTCTATAGTGGAGTAGCGCTTGCAGCAAGTAATGGAGTGAGGATGGAACGGGGGAAAACACATTGGTACAATAATACTATCATTTATCCAGATTTTTAGAGTAGTGGAAGGAATATAATCATATTATTCCTTTTAGGAACATTTTATTTTTCTTCTTTTAATGTTGTACTATTTAGGAAAATTCTTTCAATCATTCTTTCAATTATTGGCTACATATAAAAAGAGATTTGAAGCTTGATCAGTGTTCTGAGTCTGTCTTCAGAAATTAAAGAGAGTGAGACTTTAGAGTCTATAGAGTTCATAGTCCTGAGGCTTTAGATGATTGAACATTGAGTAAAAAGTTATTCATGTTGCAGATTTGTCTCTAAATCAGTTAAAGTTTCAGATTCTCTTTGAACAACTTTCAAAATTTATCTTCACCTAGAGCCCAAAGTTTACTTGATCAAAGTCTCTATGTTCTGATGATGATAATATTTAGAGTTTTATTTATTTAGAACTTGTCTTTCTTCAGAATCATCATTTCTCAGAATCCATTTAGTTCATATTTTGCGCTCAGATTCTTCACATTCAATGTAATGATTAGTGTAAAAATTTGTTCTCTATACTTTGTTATCATTAAAACTTAAGGATTGCAGAAGTGGAACCAAACTTGTTCAAATAATATCCCTGTTTTTATAATGACAAATATTCAGATTTTCATGAACAATTTTTACTTGGATACTCAAATATATAAAACATCAAAATTAGGTTTGTAAGTTGCACCTGAGTTTTACACTATCAAAATTATTCTCATTTCTTCAGAGTGAGGTTTTTAAGCTACCCCTGAGAATGAGACAAGAAGAATTTTGATATACCAGAAAACTAGTAAGCATGATAATAATCTTATACTTGGTTATCACAATGTTTTAGAGCTTGGTTATTATAAAAAAAAATTGATTACCTGGTTGACAAATCTCCAAAGAATAAATTGAAGAATATAACATGTTTGGGATTTATTATGAGAATATAGTTATATGAAAATCATATACACTTCTCCCTCATTGTCATCAATAAAAAATAATAAGATAAAAATAAATTAAACTTTTTATAGATATTGAAATAAAAAATATTCAGAGTCCAACGAAATGTCATTGATAAGAAAAAGTAATACAGAGGTTTAAAAATTAAATAGGAAATCCTAGTGAAGCGACACAAGAGATAAGAAGGAAACTAGTTTGCAGAGGATCTGCTTCAAAAGTAAGCTTCCTTTGCCTCTTCACGCTCTAAGAACCTACAAACTTTGTGCCTATGATGTTTTAAGAGCTTCAATTAGACCCGCCTTCTAAACCTTTTTAACTATCCCTTTTTGGAGAAATAGTGTAGATATAACTTTTCCAAAAGGAATGGAGAAAAACTTGCCCTCATGAGAGGTCATGATTTTATACTTCAGATATATAAAGATTGTAAGAGGAAGATTAACTTTCACCTTTGATAAACATAATAACATAAAGTGTTTGTCATCCAGAGTCAGAAAGTTAGAGTCTTATTCCCTAGGCAGAAAGTTTGTGATGACCCGTTAGTGGCATAACTTATCCAAAGGCTTGAGAGTAGAAGCACTTAAAGGATTCCCATTAATTTCAATGATTCGACCGAGAAGGAGGGAGGAAAAGGGATGATTCATTATATATTTCTCAATATTGGCACCATATTCTTCTCTACAACTCCATCTTGTTGTGGAGTTCTAGGGCAGGATAAATCATGGGAAATGCCATTTTTAATAAAAAAATATTCAAAAATTTTAGTTTCAAACTTACCACCATGATCACTTCTGACGCTAACAATTTTAGAATTCTTCTCATTTTATATTTGAGAGCAGAAGGTAGAAAACACAAAATGTGACTCATCCTTGTGTCTAAGACTCATATTTCTTGTCACTGACAAAACCAGTTTTCACTGGTCCAAAAAGGTAAATGTGCAAGAGTTCCAAAGGCCTAGAGGTATAAATGACATTCTCTGGTTTGAGAGAAGGTTTCAAAAAGTTTCCTTTATGACATGCATCACAAAGAGAGTTTGAAGAAAACTTCAGATTATGCAGGCCTCTGACTAAATCAAGCTTATTTAGCAGAGAAATATTTCTCGTGCTAAAACTGCCCAATCGTTTATGCCATACCCATTTCTCTTCATTAATAGACATGAGGAATTTAAAACTTTTCTATTTTAAATCAGAAAACCTAATTTTATAAATGTTATTATTCCTGTTGCCATTGAAAAAGAATGGATCCATCCTTTTGACTAATAATTTTACAAGACTTTTGATCAAAGATTATATCATAACCATTGTCACTTAATTAACTTATGGATAATAGATTATGCATTAATCCATCAACAAGTAAAACATTAGTAATAAAAGGGATATTACCATTACCTAATATTCCATAGCCTATGATCTTCCCTTTATGATCATCTATGAAACCCATGAATCCACCATGCTTAAGTTACAGGCTATGGAACATATGCCTTCTTCCCGTCTTATGTCACGAGCACCCAGAGTCCATATACCATGAATAGTGTCTTAACTTGGCTACTAAGGAGATCTGCAACATATATATTTTTATTCCTAGGTACTTGTAACGCGGTGGGGAAACTGACTTGGGTGTTTTGTGTTTGATCGCAATTGTTGCGGATAGCAAGAGTCGCCACCGACTTTTCTTTTATCCAAAAGGAAAGGTTGAAAAGAATAGGAAAGACCTTTCGAGATTATTTCTTGAGTTCGGGGGGTAGGTTATGAAAAGGGAAGGTGTTAGCACCCTTTTCATCCATAGTTATCTACGAGCTCTTAGTTGCTTGCTAGATCACTTATTTTTTGTTTGAAAATGTGTTTGTGATGTGGGTTTTGAAAGTATTTTGAAAAGGAATGTCTTTGTAATGGTTCTCGTCTCTATAAGAATGCGTACAAAGTGTTTTGTCTTTTGAAAAATGTTTCAAAGTGAAATTGTGGGTGTATAAAATGTTTTTTGTTGTGAGCAAGCGAGCAACTAGGAGCATCCTACCTACTCAAAAGGTCTTAAACATTCTTTTACTCCTCCTTTAGATTTTTTTATCTTACCATTTTTTGGTAAGAAACCCCACTGTTGGATGTGAAGTGACGGGTGCGGGACATTTGTATAGTCATAGAAGGAAATCTATGGGACGTTTTAGTAATGTCGTTTAGGGACTAGATCGTTTAACGAAGGCAACATTGAGGGTCATTGAGGGACTATGATCTTTTATCGAGGGTATTTACTAAAACGCCCATATTCGAGGGATATGACTATTTTCAAAAAGGCAACAAAGTGAGATTACCCTAGAGGTGCTAGTGTGCAAGTGTGTTTGATTGCATGCATTTTATCTTGCATTTAAAGGTTATCTACTTGTTGATTTTATCTTGCCATACACTCTAATTACTAACCATGTATGAAAACAAATAAAGTGTAGAAAAATAAATCCTAAACTATTACATCATATCAGGGATATGGATAAATATTTACAAATGGGGATTTGCAAGAATTTAAATCCTAATTATCTATTACAACCATATTGAGTTATACAATATAAGGAAAGGAGATGACTTGTTTTGAAAATGGGGTTTTTATGTCTTAATAAAAGAAAAAAAGAATAATTAGTTGTTAAAAAGAAAAATGTCTTTTAATCCTTTTTATAAAAAAAATATTAATACTGAAAATAATAAGTATAAGCAAGAAAGAAGCGAGATAACGAAATCAGGATCAGCGTGTTACTGAAAACAAAAGTGAGGGGGATCAGAAGTTCTGATGCTAGGCACACTGTAGTTCCGAAAGAAATGTTAGAGGAAACAAGATGTTTTGCGTTGTGTTATAACAGTGAGAAAAATCTAGAAGTTCTGTGTGTTATGTTAAAACAGTAAGAAAGCCTAGAAGTTATGTGTGTGCTAATCAGTAAGAAAGCCTAGAAGTTCTGTGTGTGCTAATCAGTAATAAAGCCTAGAAGTTCTGTGTGTGCTGAAACAGTGAGAAAAATCTAGAAGTTCTGATGCTATGCTAAAACAGTGAGAAAAAAATCAAGAAATTCTGATGTTGTGCTAAAACAGTGAGAAAAAAATTTAGAAGTTCTAATACTGTGTCAAAACAGTGGGAAAGAAAACTCAGAAGTTCTGTGTTACACTTTACCTCCTTTCTCACATTAGCCAGAGCATCTGCAACTTATTCAATTCTTAACAACAACAAAATATAAAAATAAAAGCATGACAACTTATAGATGTTCTAACCCTAATTCTGAGCCTAGTTTTCTTCAAGAAGTTCTGATCCTCAGTTTTTCTACTTAGGCAGTGATATGGACAATACCAACTCTATGATATTTACATATTTGATGATGTTCTCAATGAAAAATTCAAAGTCAGAATGACTTACCTTAAATCTGAAGCGTGTGTTTGGGACTTGAGCTGCTGCCTTTGAATGTTCTAGGGTCAGTAAGAAACGGAACAGAAAATGTTATGTTCTTTGATTCAAAGGGAAGAACAAAATTATTGTTTTGAGAATTCTGAGTTTTGAGAATGTTTGAATATTTTATTTTCTCTCTTTTTTTATATATGATCTCTCTCCTTTTTCCAAAGCCATCCCCTTGAACGTGTGATGGAACAACATATTTATAGATGAGCTTGGTGTGGTTTTAGGGGGGGGGGGAATAAATGGGATTAAAACTTTTTTGGCATACTTTTCCATTGCTTTTTAAACACGGTCTTTATATGCTAATTTGGTGCAAATATGGGATTTGAGAAAGTACATGCGTGGACTGGATCAGCAGAAATTTGGAGTGCTGTGGCAGCTGGTTATATGAATGTGCCATATCAGTGTAGCAGACTGCTCAAACGAGGTTTTGGGGTTTGGTGATGTTCTGATCGAAGAAGACCAGCATGAGATTCGAAGGGTGATGTTCTGATCGAAGTGTAGAGCATGGTCTCCATATGCTGAAGAGTTGTGTTCTCATTGAAGCACACGATTTCCATATGTTCTGATTGAAGAGTCATGTTCTGAACCGTCTTTGCAAATTTTGATCGTGCTTGTGTGAAATCTGGCCCGAAAGTTCTGAAATTATCATATTTCTTCATACTTAGAAAATTTTCTAAGTGTTTAGAATTTTGACTTTTTCAAGGTAATTTCTGACTTTTAATTTCTTGATGAACCAATTTCTTGTCTTGATGAAATATGATTGTTGAAACTTGATTTTTGGATCCAAAAGTCAAAGTTTGACTTTTCGGTGTGCTTTTGACCATTTTGCCCTTGTGAATGATTTTCTTAGAGCATTGTTATCCAAGACTTGAAACTTGATAGAGGCAAACCTGAGGGTCTTGGATGATCCTTGGAGAAATGAGAGGGAAAATTTTTGGGTACAACAGTTGCCCCTTTTCAATCATCTTAAACCTGAAGAGTTAGATTGGAGAATCTATCACTCGTGACTTGAAGGTGGAAGATGATTGAACACTAGAGTGCCCAGAAATTTACACTTAATGAAATTGTGGTGGAGGTGTAAGGAATGGGCTTAAAGGTGCCATTTGGAGAAATGTTGGGGAGTTGGCGGAGATGGGCTTATAGATGCCATCCAAAGGTGATTGTTGACAGAAATTAGACTAAGTCTGAGCTTGACTTCAACTGGGGCAAAGATCAGAATAAATCTTAGGTCGATTTAAAACTGAATCTAGCAGAAATCTTGAATAATCTTTAACTGAGAAGAATCAGGATAAATCTTTGGAGCGATTTATCTGAACCAGAGAAAGCGTCTATTTGGAAAGAATCAGGATAAATCGTTGAGAGGTTTAAACTAAACAAAAAGAGGTCTTGGGTATTTTTTAACTGGAGAGAATCAGAATAAATCCTGGAGCGATTTATCTAAACCCGAGAAAGTGTCAACTGGGAAAGGTCAGGATAAATCGTTGAGAGATTTAAACTGAACCAGCAGAGGCTTGGAAAAGAATCAGAATAAATCTTGGAGCGATTTATCTGAACCAGAGAAGATGTCTGCGGGACAGAATCAGGATAAACCGTTGAGAGATTTAAAATGAACCAGCAGGGGTCTGGAAAAGAATCAGAATAAATCTTGGAGTGACTTATCTGAACCATAGAAAGTTTCCACTGGGGAAGGATCAGGATAAATCGTTGATAGATTTAAACTGAACCATCAGGGGTCTGGAAAAGAATCAGAATAAATCTTGGAGCGATTTATCTGAACCAGAGAAGATGTCCGCGGGACAGAATCAGGATAAACTATTGAGATATTTAAACTGAACCAACAGGGGTCTGGAAAAGAATCAGGATAAATCCTGGAGCGACTTATCTGAACCAGAGAAAATGTCTATGGGAAATAATCAGGATAAACCGTTGAGAGATCTAAACTGAAGTAGCAGGGGTCTGGAAAAGAATCAGAATAAATCTTGGAGCGACTTATCTGAACCAGAGAAGATGTCTACGGGAAAGAATCAAGATAAACCGTTGAGAGATCTAAATGAACTGGCAGAAGTCCAAAGGAAGTAGTTGTCATGTAGATAGTCACCCTGTCTTGTTTCGGGAATTGATCTACAATTGATTTGTTCATGGATATTTGCCTTGTCTTGTTGAAAATTTGATGATAATTTTCTCTTGATTGATCTTTTCTGAAAAAGTTAAAGAGTTAGTTGCATGTAATGCCATGATGTATGGAATGCATAGTGCAATGAGATTACGATATATGCATTTGTGTCATTGATGTTTATGATGTATGGATGTGATGTATGCGCATGTAAGCTGTTCTGCTGCAGTGTTGTTGGATTAGGGAAAATAAATCCCTGACTGCTACTGGAAATATGGAGTGTAAGTCTTCATATTTCGTTGAAATTGAAGTACTGATAGATGGGTTTCCGCTATTATAGAAGTAAACTCTGTTGGGGAAGTGAAATGCCGTGCATTTCTTTTGGGCTTTGTGAAAACCTGCTGGGGAAACCCCTGAGCAGCTGGGTGACTTTCACTGGGGAACCCTTGGAATAGTAACTGAAAGTTTCACTCTGTCGGGGATATGAAGGCAAAAGATACCATTAGGCTTCATGCTGGAGATATGAAAAGGATCCTATAGCGGGATGCTCTTGCTTCTGCTCCGTTTATAGAAGGTATCCGCGAGGATTTTATGGAATGGCCCATAGATATTGTCCTATTTCTTAAAGCCATTATTAATTGTCTTTCTGTTTAGTTTTATTTTTTCATGCGTTTATTTTTAAATAGTAATTATGTTCAAATGCATATGTTCGAAAATAATCACTGGACATTTTTGCAAACAAAACAGGAAAGTAAAAGAAAAACAGATAATTTTGCACTTCTAAAGGAATATCTTTGTATTAACTTGAATAAGTATTTTTGTACAAAGAGACGAACATCCTAGTAAGAGAATGTCATCGTAAAAAATAAAAAATTGATACAAAGAAAAGACAGCTATGTAAAATAATCCCATGTGGTTCCCATTCTGCTATAGCCTTCTTGTCTCTGAGCGTCTCATCCACTTTCTGCTTTGTCCGAAGCTGATTGGATTGATTAGAACCATTCGAGTTTGACAATTGATGTCGAATATTGGCTGTAAAGCGATCCAACAGGACATAGTCATACACTATAAATCCCTAACTTTTTCCTGGACTGCCCTTTCGGGTTTTCAGTCCACCGGGATACCCTACAGATTTTTTGTTTGTATTTTATCCCTAATTTTTTCCCAAACCCTTTTGGTTCGCCAGGATGCCCTAATATTTGCCTAGGCCAGTCGACCTAGCGAGTCTTTGTTCATGCGTCGTATCTTTTAACTATGTCCATGTTTACAGGGTGCGGAAGGTCATCACCGTCCATAGTTATTAAGATCATTGCCCCACCAAAAAATAGGTTTTTTTTATCACAAACGGTCCTTCGTATGTAGGAGTCCATTTTCCCCTGGGATCACCTTGTGGTAGTATGATACACTTGATTACCAAGTCACCAACACGATATACTTGATGTTTGACCTTCTTATTAAAAGCTTTAATCATACGTTTTTGGTACATCTAACCATGGCAGACAGCCATAAGTCTCTTCTCATCAACTAAGTTTAACTGATCAAGTTGAGTTTGAATCCATTCATCTTCGTTCAACCCCGCATCCTTTATGATTCTCAAAGAAGGTATTTGGACTTCAATTGGTAGGACAACTTCCATGCCATATACCAAAGAGAAAGGAGTTGCCCGTGTTGATGTGCGCATTGTGGTACGGTAATCGTGGAGAGAAAATGGTAACATCTCATGTCAGTATTTATAGGTCACTATCATTTTTTGTATGATCTTCTTGATGTTTTTATTAATGGCTTCTACAGCGCCATTCATCTTTGGCCAGTAAGGAGAAGAGTTATGATGCTGGATCTTGAATTGCACGCACAGTGCAGTTATCATAGTATTGTTGAGATTGGTACCATTATCTGTAATGATTCTCTCCAGAATACCGTATCGACAGATAAGGTTCTATTTCATGAAGCGGGCCACAATGTTCTTGGTAACAGAAGCAAATGAAGTTGACTCAACCCATTTCGTGAAGTAATCAATGGAAACCAAGATGAAGCGGTGTCCATTAGAATTCGTAGGTTTTATTTCTCCAATCATGTAAATGCCCTACATTGCGAATGGCCAAGGTGCAGTCAGGACGTTTAGAGGAACCGGAGGCACCTGTACTTTGTCCGCATAAATTTGACACTTGTGACAAGTTCGTGAATGCTGATGACAATTTGCTTCCATGGTGGACTAGTAGTTTCCTGCTTAGAGGATCTTTTTAGCCATCGTGTGCCCACTAGAATGGGTGCCAAAGGTGCCTTCATTTAAATCAACCATGATCTTGTCTGCCTCACTCTTGTCTATGCACCAAAGCAAAGTAGAGTCGTGATTGTGCTTATAGAGAACTCCATTACTGGGGAAGAACTTAGCGAAGAATCTTCTTAGAAATTTCTTGTTGCTGACTGAAGCTCCTTCTGAATACTCTTGGGCCTCGAGATATCTCTTAATATCATGGAACCAAGGCTTGTCCACTACTTCTTCAGTATCAATCTTGTGACAATAAGCTGGTTCGTCCATTCTCTCGATGGTGATCTGAGGAGCCTCATAATCCCAATTGATTTTGAACATGGATGACATAGTTGCTAGCGCGTCCGCTAGTTGATTTTCCTCTCGTGGAAAATGATCAAAGTTAATTTCCTCAAAATGTGGGATCAATGTCAACATAAGTTCTTTGTAAGGGATGAGATTAGGATGCTTCATGTCCTATTCTCCTTTGATCTTATTGATGACTAAGGCCGAATCTCCAAATACACTTAAGGACTTGATTCCCAAATCTATGGCAGCCTTGAGACCCATAATACACGCTTCATATTCCGCCATATTATTGGTATAATTAAAACATAGTCTAGCAGTGAAGGGAGTATGACAGCCTTCAGTTGATATGATTACCGCGCTGATGCCATTGCCGAGTGTTTTGGAAGCTCCGTCAAAAACCATGGTCCATCGGGATCCTTGTTCAGGTCTGTCATACGGTCCGATTTCTTCACAATTGTTTACCAACATGATGTGTTCGTCCAGAAATTCAAAATTCATGGATTGATAGTCATCCAAAGCCTGATGATCAAGGTGACCGGCTAGCACACTTTCCTTTATTGCTTTCTGGATAGTGTATTGAATGTCGTATTCAGTCAGGACCATCTGCCATCTTGCTATTCTTCCAGAGAGGGCGGGCTTCTCGAATATGTATTTAATTGGATCCATCTTGGATATCAATAAGGTAGTATGGGTCAACATATACTGTCTTAGCCGGCAAGCAGCCCATGCCAGAGCGTAGCAAGTTTTCTTGAGCAGTGAATATCTGGTTTCACCGTCGGTAAACTTTTTGCTCAGGTAGTATATTGCATGCTCTTTTCGGCCAGACTCGTCATGCTGCCCCAACACACACCCCATTGAATTTTCTAAGACAGTTAGATACATGATCAAAGGTCTTCCCTCGACTGGCGGCATCAAAATGGGAGGCTCTTGAAGGTATTCTTTGATCCTGTCGAAGGCAGCTTGGCAGTCGTCGTTCAATTCCACCACCTTATCCTTCTTCGGTAATTTGAAGATTGGTTCACAAGTAGCGGTTAGATGGGAAATGAACCGGGCGATATAGTTTAACTGTCCCAAGAACCCCCTAACTTCCTTTTGGGTGCGAGGACCAAGCATTTCTTGTATTACGTTTACTTTGCAGGGTCCACTTCGATACCTTTTCCGCTGACAATGAAGCCTAAGAGTTTGCGGACCTCACTCCAAAAGTGCATTTATTTGGATTCAACCTTAGTTTGTATCTCTTCAGTCTTTCAAACAGTTTCTGCAGATGGTCCAAGTGTTCCTCTTTAATTTGAGATCTGGATATCATGTCATCCACGTAGACTTCTATCTCATGATGGATCATGTCATGAAACAGAGTTACCATGGCACGCTGATAGGTTTCCCTAGTATTTTTTAAATTGAATGGCATAACTTTTTAACCGAACGTACCCCACTGTGTGATAAAGGTCGTTTTCTCCATGTCATCAGATGCCATTTTGATCTGGTTGTATCCGGATAAACCATCCATGAAGGAAAGTACTTTATGCTGTGCAGTGTTGTCAACCAGAATATCGATGTGGGGAAGCGAGAAATCATCCTTGGGGCTTGCCCTATTCATGTCTCTGTAATCCACACACATACGTACCTTACCGTCCTTTTTAGGCACTGGAACAACACTGGAGACCCATTATGGATAGGAGGTGACAGCTAAGAATCCGGTGTTGAACTACTTCGTGACTTCAATCTTGATTTTCTCTGACATTTCTGGCCGTATGTGACGGACCTTCCGTTTTACCGGAGCGCAATCTTCTTTTGTCGACAGACGATGGACCACGATGTCAGTGTCGAGTCCTGGCATGTATTTGTATGACTAGGAAAAGACCTCAACATAGTCATGTAGTAACTGAGTTAAGCGCTTCTTGACACTAGGATCTAGGATGGAACCTAGCTGGACCTCTTTCTTGTCCTCTTCAGTACCTAAGTTAATTGTTTTAACTGGCTCTTCGTGGGGCTATATGGTCCTTTCTTCCTGTTGCAATAACCTGGCTAATTCCCCTGGTACCTCAAAATCTTCCTCACCTTCGTCTTCGGCTTGGTAGATCGTATTTTCAAAGTCATGATAGGCCATAGCAGAATCGTTACCCATGGGATCATGAGTGGATGTGGATCTTCATTTTGATATGTGAGTGTGTGTAAGAGCATAACTATCTTTGAAAAATAAAAAGGTAGAAACAAGAAGAACAGAGAGCGTAAAATTTGCATGCAAAAACGTCCATGATTTATTTATGACATATGAAGATGAAATAACAACCCTCACAAATGGACTGTTGTGCCTCGGGTAAGACACAAGGTTTTAAATTCTAAATTGCTTAATTATTACAAGTCTGAAAAAAATTAAAAGACAATTACTCTTGAATAAAAGTAATAGGGACAAATTCTTTGGCTTCCCAATTATTGAGTCCTCCGCTGAAGGTTGGAAAAATCCACTCATCCATGTCACAGCTGCCATCATTGTCTTCCACTGTGTTGACTCCCCGATTGGTGATACGTAAAGGTGGTCTCCCAGTGCGAGTTTGTCGAACAACTCTTTGTGCCTCCGAAGTAAAACCCAAACCAAATTTGTTGGATTTGCATGGAATATCTTGAAGTTGACCCCAGATAGTGCATCCACCTTCCTCAATCACTGCTCTAGCATCCTTCAGAGAGGCCATTTTCAATGGAGGCCAGGTAACTTTTGGAGTCTTGGTAATAGTCTTGGCTGCCGCAACTATTTGTGGGACCTCCTCAAAGTTCTGACATGGAGTCTCAATGAACTCACCATCCATTTCCACGTACCTGAAAGAATTCAGGTGGCTAACCATGTATTCATCCTCCCCATAGACAATGATGATTTTTCCCTTGATTGGGTACTTCAACATTTGATGTAAGGTAGAGGTGACAGCACTAGCGCCATGAATCCAGGGTCGGCCCAATAGACAAGAATAGGAATGGCGGATATCCATCACATAGAAAGTTTAATCAAAAGTCTGAGTTCCAACTTTTATAGGGACGCCAACTTCTCCATGCATTGTACTCTTAGAACCATCAAAGGCCCTCACTACGATGTTGCTAGTCTTTAAAGTAAGTCCCTCACAATCTAGCCGTTCAAGAGCATTTTTGGGCAAGACATTCAACGATGAGCCCGTATCCACCAGAACAAGGGCTAGCATAGTGCCCCTGCACTCAATGGAGGCGTGCAAGGCATCATTGTGTTTCCTTCCTTTAGGAGTTAAGTCGGTGTCAGAAAAGCCCAATCTGTTATCAGCAGTTAGACTGGCCACACAATTATTAAATTGGTCAATGGAAGTCTCTTGGAGTACCTGGGCGGTCTTTAGAAATTTTACCAAGGCTTTGGCATGGGCCTCAAATCACAAAAGTAAGGCCAACATTGATATTTTCGAGGGGGTTATCCCTAACTGTTGCACGATGTTGTAGTCACTTTTCTTGATTATTTTTAGTATCTCTTCTATCTCCTTTCTAGAAGCTTCAGGAATAACCTTTGGATGCGCCTTCATCTGGACAGGCTCAAACAATACCTCTTTGCCCCTTGTCCCGGTAGCAGGGAAACAGTAGGACTATCAACGGGAGTATCACTGGGAATACTGGTAGGAGCGGAAGGAGGAATAATCACAGGAGTAGTAATGGTATTTGGAGAGATCTTGGGTGATAAGACTCTTCCACTTCTTGTTATCTTACTGGTCCCAACGATATTGCCGACGTCAGGATCAATGTCTTTCGCAACTTTGTCTTTGATAGCCAACAGATCTTGCTTGACGCCATAGTAATAAACGTCAGCCCCATAGTTCCAGGGAATAACTTTATCCGAAGAATATGGTATTGGCCCTGGCATGGTGATGATTAGGGGAGCATACTTTGGAACAAATGTAATCCTGACGGGTCTTTTGGTGGAGACCCTGGGAGGATTGTCGGAGATGGTGATTATTGAGACATTTTCATAGAAATTTATGATAAGAGGAACTTTTTCAAACAAGATTTCTTTGTTAGCCATCAGACGTTCGACGCCCATCTTCAATAACAAACAGCCATTTGGTAGAGACATACATAATTGACAACTTTCATCACAACCCGAAAACAGACTGACTCACAATAGATTCTGTTTAATAGTCAAAAGAGGAGTAGTTAAATCATTCACGGAGGAAACAAAACACTCATCATCAAAAAAATTGACACCTTGACCATGTTTAGGCATTGGCGCTATTATCAAATTAGGTGTTTCTGGGGGATCAAACTCAATCTCCTTCGCCTCGATAAGGTCTTGTATCTTATTCTTCAAGACCCAACAATCGTTTTTATTATGCCCCGTGATTTCAGAATGATAGGCACATCGAGCATTCGGGTTGTAGTGAGGAGAAGTTGTATTGGGGTTCTTGGGAGCATCCTTTAGGGTCACCAGATTGGACTTCAAAAGATGTGATAGAACTTGGGACAAGGTCATGTTGATTCGGGTGAATCGTCTCATGGGTTCCTCTAGCCTGCGTTGATAATTTTGCTGCTGATTTGGTGCAGGATTGGAAATCATAACAGCCCCTACCGTTGGGAGACGTTCAGTTTTGTTTTGATTCCTATAATCATATGCAACACTGACCTCCTTCTTTCTGGTAAAGGGTTTCTTCATCGTGCTCGAGGATACATCTCTTTGGATTTTGCCACTTTTTATACCGACTTCTACCCGTTCACCAGTCATGATTAGTTCAGTAAATCTAGCCGAGGAGCTTCCAGTCAGATGGTTGAAGAATGGACCAGATAACGTGCCTAAGAACATATCCACCAATTCTATGTCATATTGAAGGGGTTGGACTCTTCCCGCGAGATCCCGCCATTTTTTAGCATAGGTTTTTAAACCTTCACCAGCACTCATACACATGCCTTGTAATTGTGTTCAAGTTGGAGCTAAGTCTGAATTATACTAGTATTTCTTGTAAAAAGCGGTAACCAAATCTTCCCAATTGCGAATGTTTGTCCCTTTCAATTGATAGAACCAATCAAACTACGTCCTTGACAACTTTCTTAGAAGAAATGTACCCATAGGTTTCTATGAGTAGTATGGGGTTGAATTTTCCTGACGTATGACCTTAAATGCAGCTTTGGACAAGAGACACTGTCATATTTAGTGAAAGTGGGGAATTTGAATTTCTGAGGGATGACAACCCCTGAGAAAAGTCCTAGCTCTTCAAAATCCAATTCGGGTACCCTCTGGATCTCCATAGCATTGAGGCGATCCTCCAACTGTTTGTATTTATTGTCAGTTGGAGGATACTGCTTTTCAGAGTAATCAACCTCTTCTTCTTCTTCAGAATCTGGATGGCGATTCACTTCTTTGTTTTTTCCTTCTTGATTATCCCTTTCACCGGATGAGGTTGCGAAATCTAGAGTTAGTATGGCTGGTCCTTTGAACCTTCTTCCCAGATTCAAAACACCGGCTGGTTTCTTCTCTTTCTTCTTCTTTCTTTGATCAGCAAAGTTTTCAAATCCTCTTGTCCTTTTGCCAGAGCCAAGAACATTTGTTGGAATTGAGCGTTCTACGCTTGAAGATCTTTTATTGTCTGTTCAATATCCATCTCACTGAAATAAATAGTATAAAGATAAGGAGACCTATTGTAAGAAACCTGTTTGTGTTATGATGAATGAAGATGCATATGCAAATTATTTCAAGGATATTAGAGATTTAAATTTGTTTTTAGACAAAAAAGAACACACGTTGTATTAATAAATCCAAGTTTGAGTACATCATTCCTTTTTGGGATTACAATGAAAGAAACAAAATACAAAAACTCCTAAGACAAAAAGGTTGAATGCATCCTCTTTGGCGCGATGTAGGTGTTCAGACTCCGCTCTTCATGAAGCTGCTTGGTGAGTTCCAGAACTTTCTTCTCACTGACGTAGAATTGGGCTTCGAAAGTGTCTCATTCTTCCTTTAGCTGAATCCAATCCTTTTGAAAGTCTTCGAGAGAGGTAGGCATGTTGGGATGAAGGACGGTATATGGGACATCTCCTTAAATCACAGGCTTTGTGATGATAGGGAGGATGGAGGGGTAAGGCATTTCGGGACTCTGAGCATGATCTCGTACCCACCTAAGGTAAGGCTCAAGAGGAATGAAATTTTTGTGTCCCAATGTCCTACTATCCACCTTGTTTACCATCCTCCAAGCTCGTATAAACCTCTGACGATAGCCTAGATCATCGCTTTCGTAGTCGAACACTAAATCTTGGATGAGCATCTCATGAGGACCATCTCTTTGGGAATACCCAAACTGTCGTAAAGCTAAGCAAGGGTTGTAAGTGATACCTCCCCTAATTCCAAGCAGAGGGACATTAAGGAATTCCCCACAATGGTCAATGATAGAAGTATCTTCCAAGGATCTCGAACACTAATGAATATCAGAGTGGGTGAGGGACATCATCCTTTGAGACCATGTCAATCTTTGCTCGTTCTTCAATGTTGATCGAGGTAGGTGTGAAGTAAACCACTTGGGGCGAGTAGGGGAATACACCATAAGAGAGTACCTCTTTTCTTCATGGTGCAGGTATGGAAACAATGCAATATGTCTCCCAGTAAGGTAGGTATAGGATTACGAGATAGAAAGACTTTGATGGCATTCACATCTATGAATTGGTCCAAGTTGGGATATATAACCAAACCATAGATGAGAAGGGCCAGGACGTCTTCAAAGGCTTGAAAATCCATATTTTCCCAGAATGAACGAGCCTTCTCCAATAGGAACTTGGATAGGAACCCTTTGACTCCTCTTCTTGTCTCCCAATTTGCTATAATGTCAGCTCTCTTCAGATGCAAAGCTTCAGCAATGACTTCAGGTTTCAGAATCCCTTATAGACCGGTGAATAGTATTTGATCAAGCACGGGCACTCCTAATAGTAGAGAGAACTCTTCTAGTGTAGGCACTAACTGATAGTCAGGAAAGGTGAAGCAATGATGTTTGGGATCAAAGAATTGGAAGAGCACACACATCATTTCATCTTGGAAATTGGAGGTAGCCAAACTGAGGAGTCGACCATATTTCCTGGTAAAAGGAGAATCTCCGGGCACCCTTGATGCTAACTCTTGGAGATGAGGGTGTGCTTTCACGAAGCTGATTCAGATGGTGTTTCTTCAGACGGGATTCATGGCCTACAAAACAAAGCAAAGATAAATTCCTAAATCCTTGAAATGATTAGTGAGAATGCTTATGATGTTATGATGTTTATGATGTTATGTACAAGTAATCAAGTTGTTATGTACACACAAAGCAGACAAGTCCTTAAGTTTAGGCTTGCATGGAGTTGATAGGTAAGTACCCTCTTGAAGTTTAGTCGGCTCAACCTGTCCTAGAAAGTAACCGGGTTCTAGGAGATCTCAATATCACCGACCTTTCTTTTAGGCAATGTCTCAGCACAATCAATCTTTTCTTGCGGCCGAGATATCCTAAAAGTCTGGTCTCAATGAGTTTAGTATCTAGTATCAACCAATTTTCAGCATTCCACCGAAACAGGTCATCTCACTACTTCCTAATGGCCAAGTTGTTCAATTAAGGTTCTAAAGTCAGTGAGTGCTTCATGACTCTGCTCAGCGGCCCCGTATGCTCCTCGATTCAACATAAGGGATAACGGTACCAACAAACGTGTCACACTAACGTAGCCATTGCTTCAACCATATTGGTCTACACCGTACAATTTCCACAATCTATTACTACTTACCTAAAAAGGTGCCCTAGATCCGGGTAGAGGATCAAAACAAACTTAAACAAAGAACCATAATGTAAAGTAAGCAAGTCCAACAAAAATTAAATAAAGGTGATCTAGCCCTAAGGTAACCCCACTTTTAAGTATTTTCCCCAGCAGAGTTGCCAGTTCTGTAACGCGGTAGGGGAACTGACTTGGGTGTTTTGCATTTGATCGCAATTGTTACGGATAGCAAGGGTCGCCATCGACTTTTCTTTTATCCAAAAGGAAAGGTTGAAAAGAACATGAAAGACCTTTTGAGATTATTTCTTGAGTTCGGGGGGTAGGTTATGAAAAGGAAAGGTGTTAGCATCCTTTTCATCTTTAGTTATCTACGGGCTCTTAGTTGCTTGCTAGATCACTTGTTTTTTGTTTGAAAATGTGTTTGTGATGTGGGTTTTGAAAGTATTTTGAAAAGGAATGTCTTTATAATGGTTCTCGTCTCTATAAGAACGTGTACGAAGTGTTTTGTCTTTTGAAAAATGTTTCAAAGTGAAATTGTGGGTGTATAAAATGTTTTTTTGTTGTGAGCAATCAAGAAACTAGGAGCATCCTACCTACTCAAAAGGTCTTACATGTTCTTTTCCTCCTCCTTTAGATGTTGTTATCTTACCATTGTTTTGGTAAGAAATCCCACTCTTGGATGTGAAGGGACGGGTGCGGGACGTTTGTTTAGTCACAAAAGGCAACCTATGGGACGTTTTAGGAATGTCGTTTAGGGACTAGATCATTTACCGAAGGCAACATTGAGGGTCATCGAGGGACTACGATCTTTTATCGAGGGTCTTTGCTAAAACGCCCATAATCGAGGGACATGACTTTTTTTCGAAAGGCAACAAAGTGAGATTACCCTAGAGGTGCTAGTGTGCAAGCGTGTCTGATTGCATGCATTTTATCTTGCATTTAAAGGTTATCTACTTGTTGATTTTATCTTACCATACACTTTAATTACTAACCATGTATGAAAACAAATAAAATGCAGAAAAATAAATCCTAAACTATTATATCATTTCAGTGATGGGGATACATATTTACAAATGGGGATTTGATAGAATTTAAATCCTAATTATCTATTACAACCATATTGAATTATACAATATAAGGAAAGGAGAGGACTTGTTTTGAAAATTGGTTTTTTATGTCTTAATAAAAGAAAAAATAATAATTAGTTGATAAAAAGAAAAATCTTTTTAATCCTTTTTATAAAAATAATATTAATACTGAAAATACTAAGTATAAGCAAGAAATAAGCGAGATAACGAAAACGGGATCAGCGTGTTGCTGAAAACAAAAGTGAGGGGGATCAGAAGTTCTGATGCTAGGCACGCTGTAGTTCAGAAGGAAACTTCGAATGAGATTAGAAGTTCTGGGTTGCTGCACGCTGAAGTTCTGAAAGAAACGTTAGAGGAAACTAGAATTTATGTGTTGTGTTATAACAGTGAGAAAAATCTAGAAGTTCTGTGTGTTGTGTTAAAATAGTAACAAAGCCTAGAAGTTATGTGTGTGATAATCAGTAAGAAAGCCTAGAAGTTCTGTGTGTGTTATTCAGTAAGAAATCCTAGAAGTTTTGTGTGTGCTTAAACAATGACAAAATTCTAGAAGTTCTGATGCTATGCTAAAACAGTGATAAAAAAATCTAGAAATTCTGCTGCTGTGATAAAACAATGAGAAAAATCTAGAAGTTATAATACTGTGTCAAAACAGTGGGAAAGAAAACTCAGAAGTTTTTTGTTACACTTCACCTCCTTCCTCACATTAGCCAGAGCATCTGCAACTTATTCAATTCTTAACAACAGCAAAACAGAAAAATAAAAGCATGACAGCTTATAGAAGTTCTAACCATAATTATGAGCCTAGTTTTCTTCAATAAGTTCTGATCCTCTGTTTTTCTACATAGGCAGTGATATAGACAATACCAACGCTATGACATTTACATATTTTATGATGTTATAAAGAAAAATTCAAATTCAGAATGACTTACCTTATATTTGAAGCGTGTGTTTGGGACCTGAGCTGCTGCCTTTGAATGTTCCGGGGTCAGTAAGAAACGGAACGAAAAATGTTATGTTCTTTGATTCAAAGGGAAGAACAAAAATATTGTTTTGAGAATTCTGAGTTTTGAGAATGATTGAATATTTTCTTTTCTCTCTTTTTTTGTATTTGATCTCTCTCCTTTACCAAAGCCAGTCCCTTGAACGTGTGATGGAACAACTTATTTATAGATGAGCTTGCTGTGGTTTTGGGGGAAAAACAAATGGGATTAAAACCTTTTTTACATATTGTTCCATTACTTTTTAAACACAGCCTTTATATGCTAATTTGGTGCAAACATGGGGTTCGAGAAAGTGCAGGCATGGACTGGATCACAAGCAATTTGGAGTGTTGTGGCAGCTGGTTGCAGAATTGTGCCATAGCAGTGCAGCAGGCTGCTCAAATGAGGTTTTGGGGTTTTGTGATGTTCTGATCGAAGAAGAACAGCATGAGATTCGAAGGGTGATGTTCTGATCGAAGTGTAGAACATGGTATCCATATGCTGAAGAGTCATGTTCTGATCGAAGCACACGGTTTCCATATGTTCTGATGGAAGAGTCATGTTCTGAACCATCTTTGCAAATTCTGATCGTGCTTGCGTGAAATCTGGCCCAGAAGTTCTGAAATTATTATATATCTTGATACTTAGAAAATTTTCTAAGTGTTTAGAATTTTGACTTTTTCAAAGTAATTTCTGACTTTTAATTTCTTGATGAACCAATTTCTTGTCTTTATGAAATATGATTGTTGAAACTTGATTTTTTGATCCAAAAGTCAAAGTTTGACTTTTCAGTATGCTTTTGACCATTTTTCCCTTGTGAATGATTTTCTTGGAGAATTGTAATCCAAGACTTGAAACTTGATAGAGGCAAACCTGAGGGTCCAGGATGATCCTTTGAGAAATGAGAGGGCAAATTTTGGGGTACAACAATACCCCAAAACTTTTTGGTTCCTTTCTTGTTAGTTCTCCCAAAGTTCTTAACAAACTTGGGTTTCTGTGCAGAATAATCATTCATATATGCATAATTGAAACAAGAAGGAGCTTTTGGTTTTGCCTTAAGTTTTGAAATATAATTTTCTTTAGAAACATAACCACAACCTCTTATTCCATTTTTCTAACTCATATATCATTGAATCCATTTTGCTTCTATCTATGTTTTTAGCCAGACATGTCTGAAAATATTTGTCATGCTTCTTTATGATTTCTCATAATCCATAGAAGCTTCTGAAAGAATTTATTCCTCAAGTTTTGAACTCTTTCTTTTAATTGCATAGTTGTAATTCTTAAGAATAAAGTTTTCTTTGTTTAAAATGGAGAATTCTTTCTTAAACTTAATATGTGCTTTAGATTCAGATACATGGGTTTTCTTCAGATCCTTGTATTTGTTCTGAAGCTTCTAATACTTTTCAAGAATTTCAGATAAACAACATGCTAATTCTTAATGAGATAATTCAGGAAATACCTCTTCAGAGTCTGATTCAAATTATGAATCTGATTGAGTCTTTTCATCAGATGCCTTTATGATTTCCATAAATGCCACATTTTCTTGCTCTTACTCAGATTCATCTTCTAACAAGTTAGAATCATCCTAGATAGCCATCATCCCTTTCTTCTTCCTTCTGAACACTTTCTTCTTGAGCTTGTCCTTTTTGAGATTGGGACATTCATTCTTGTAGTGACCTGGTTCGTTGCATTCAAAGCATGTGATGTCTTTTCTAGCAGTTGACTTCTTCTTTCCAAAAGTAGATTCAAAGAGACCACCTATCCTTCTTACTCCTATGGAATTGCTTTGTCTTTTCTTCTAGATTTTCTTAACCCTTTTTGAGAGAAGAGACAACTCATCTTCTTCTTCTTCTTCTTCTTCAGATTCCTCTCCCTATTCAACTTGAAAGGATCTAGTCTTTTTAGAGCTTCCTGTAGATTTTAGAGGCACGTGTTTTCCTTTTCTTTGAGGCTCATATTCTTCAAGCTAAATCTAATGACTTCTCAAAGAACTATAGGCCTTTATTTCTAGGGTAAGTTCTTATAATCTTCTTAACATGATCTAAAGTGGAGTAAACATTATACAGAACCTCCAGTCTTGCAAATAGATTCTAAAACTTTGAGAACATGTTCTCAGTTGTTTAAACATCCTCCATTTTAAAGGCTTCATACTTATGTATCAAGGCAAGCGCCTTGGTTTCTTTCTCTTGATCATTTTCTTCATGGGTCATCCTAAAGGAGTCAAATATAGAATTATTTGTGTCTCTATTTGTGATCTTCTAATATTCAATGTAAGAAATAAAATTTAGAAGAATTTGTTTTGCTTTGTGATGATTTATGTAGTCTTTCTTTTATTGTTCAATTATCACTCTTGTTTCTATCTTATTACAAATATCATCAAAATGATGTATGTAGCCTTCAACTGCCATATCCCATAAATCTACATCATGACCAAGAAAGAAACTTTCAATTTTATCTTTCCAATAATCAAACTTTTTCCATGATAAACTAGAGGTTTGTCACTATAGTGATATCTTTCATTAATAACGGGTGCAGTTGGTTGAGAGACTCATTCCATATTATTTCACAAAGAATCTGGATCTTTATCTGACACATTAAAGTGTTTGATAAACAATCAATACCAGAACCGGAGATTTGATGCCAATTGAAGGTAAAGGAAACACTAGAAAGGGGGGAATGGTGTACTGGGTTTCTAGAATGAAACTTTTCATGGCCCAAAACAAGAAACAAATAACTCAGAATAAAACTAATGAACACGATATTTTAATCATGGGTCTTTGTTAACGAAGCTACCTCTATTCCACCCGCCAAGGTGATTTATCCTTCTCATAAGGACTTAATCCCCTATAATCAAACTTGATTACAACCACAAACACCTAGTGTCAATGTCTTCTTGAGACTTCTGACTATACCCTAGTCTCTCAAGGAAGAATCAACTTTAAAGTTGAGATACAAAAGGTGTGTTTACAAAGATGCTTCTATGAAAGAAGAGTACACAAATTGAAATACAATGGTTAACACAAAAGTTTTTTTGAGTAAGTGTATAAACAAAAATTCCTTGCTTTACATCTTTACTCACAAAGATGAAATGTCATTCAAGATCTCTTAGAAAAAGTTGAAGTGAAAAAGTTCTTCTTCCAATCTTTCAAGGCTTCTTTATATAGGCATATAAAGATTTGTTGGAGGGTAGAATATGAATTCCAAAATTCCAGATGTATTATATCATAACGGTCAGTGAGAGTTGTAGACAAAATGGTACCAAAGTATTGTCCTTGCGTCACAAGATAAGTGTAGTGAAAGGAATGTTTGATATTGTACCATGTACTATTCACTCACGTAAAACATTTTTTATCTTATCTTCTAATTTTCAGAGGCTTCAGAATACATGTTGTAACACCATTCTAAACCCCAAGATTAATTTGTGAATAAATTAATAAATAAATCAACACAAAGCACCAACAAGGGTGTTACGTCGTCATACAAACATCTTAAATAAATATCATGCTCCATAACACGGGTTTTCAGACAATTGTAATAATTATTTCTTTATTTACATCAACATATAAATTTAGACTTTGCAGCGGAATCTTAGTCTCAATCATAACTTCATTTATTTCCTCGAGACATCAACACGTTTTGGTCTTATCCAAGGTTAACATGAAAATAAATTCAACAAATAACAAAACCTCATGAGATGTATATTAAACAAATAAAAAACTTCAAAACTCAAGTGTTCCCGACTTCGATGTTACATATCAGAGCAATGCCATTTTTTCAACCGAAACACACCAAATAACTCCAAAGCTTCCCTCATGCTTCTACGAGCTATTTGCAATCACCTGCGCATTACCCACATTGAGGGAATATTCAAACAAAAATGGTGAGTAATAAAAAATCATTACAAAAGACATACAGGGAATAAATATAGTAGTAACAACAACAATCATCAGAAAATCCATATATCGTCATACATCACATATTATACTCACACATTCACATCGTCAATTTGCTCACAATGTCACTGTATCATCAAATTAACAATCACCACCAAAGCATCATTTAATTCACAACATCATCGAGACATCATTTAATCAATAATCATGTAATGACACAGAGAATGTAATGCAACAAAATTGACTCATGCATGTGGTACCAAACTTCCTTGATGAACACCGGGTCATCACCTTTCAAAGATCCCCATCATAGGATCGATTCCCTCATGGATCAGATAACATCAGAATAACACACTCAATCCACACGATGGGATTAAGGCCATCATTAGACAAACGTCCTAACAACTCAGACAAACCAACATCGTAACATATGCCATGAATTTATGATGCAAAAGAACATAATATAATACAATCACCACTAGTCAAATGGCACCATCATTCATGTAATTAACAATATATTTTTCATATAGCATGTATACACATCAACCATGCACATCATCATCTTCATTCACCATAACAACATATGTTACCTCATGTCCACATTATAATCACCAGAATAATTCCACAACAACATCATATTAACTTATCATATAAAAGTCTAGATTCATCATAGCATAGATACTAGAAAAATACACCAATTTACTCATTATATTCCACCAAAATACACTTCATCGTGTCATATTTCCAACGCTTCTAACGACACATCAAATGGAGACTGGAAACTCACATTTTGACCTTTTCAAGAATGCAAGCAGTTCTGCTCGCCTGAGGCTCCTTCAACGAAGCTGACCTTCGCCTTGAGGCTCACCCACTGACGTAGAGGCGACGGACCCCGCCTTGTGCTCGTCCGTCGAAGCTGAGGCGCTTCGCTTAAAATCAAGAGGCACCCAAATTTCCCCCTTCCCTTTCCATCTGTCTCGCCCAGCGTTGCTTAGGCGAAGACTCTCTCACGATGTCGCAAATGGCTCGTCCGACACTAGCTTCGTAACAACACTTCCTGTTGCAATTTTCTGCGCACACCAGACCCAATTTACATGCGATTTCCATACCAATATAGTCCAAGTTTCATATATCTCAACATGGTTTCATCATAAAACAACAACAACAACAACATATTATCATAGGTATGTTATTCATCAAATCATTGCAAAAAACACATCATACTTTCATCAATTTTATCATAGATCCATCATATATTTATCACCACTTAAATTCATCACAAAACCCAAACCTAATCCTAAATACATTTAAATCACCATATCAATTATAATAACATAGATAACCCCCTTACCTGGTTATTTCCTAGCGGATGAATCCTTCCTATTTGTATTCTCTACTGAAATCCTCTGGGTTCCTCAATGCCCTAACTCTTTCTCCATAACTTTTCTCCCAAACACGATCATACAAAATTAACGCACAAAACAATAATTTTTCTTTTTGTCACTCTTACCCCTTGGTCCCCTATTATGTTATCCCACTCTTGACCTTGCTTAATTCACACAACATTGTCATTATGCCCTTAACTTATTTACACCAAATATTATCTCTATTTAATTATTAAAATAAATCTAAATAATTATAACTAATTATTTAAATTATAAGTAATTCTCATTATCTCCTTACTCTAACACTACTCCACAACATATTATTATCATACCACATAATTCAACAAGAATCCACATATTCACTAATAATAAAAATTATTCACACCAAATAAATTAAATAAATCATTATAAATTTTGGGGTGTTACAACTCTCCCCCACTTAAAGAATGTTTTCCCTTGAAAATTACCTGACGGGAATAGAGTCAGATAAGAATCTTTCATTTGATCCTCACGATTCCAAGTCAAACTTCCACCAGCTGGTCCACTCCATAGTTCCTTCACTAAGGCAATCTCTTTACCCCACAACTACTTCACTTCCCGACCTTCTATCCTCATGGGTGATGCTTCGACTGTCAGGTTATCTCTAACATGTATGTCATCCATTTGATTCACATGCGAAGGATCCAAAATGTATCTCCTTAGCTGAGACACATGAAACACATCATGAATATTCATGAGCGACAATGGTAAAGTAATCCGATAGGCACTATTATAAATAATGCTTCTAACGTCATACGCAAATGTGTTTTACCTCAGAGGTAGAAGCCACATAAATAAGGTCTTCATAGTAAGTAAAGACTTATCACCCCGTTCTTTAAAACACCAAGGTACAAGTTTATTAGCACATGTGTTTGAACCCCAGCAGCGACAAATAATATTATTTTCAAAACTAACATTTCTTTTATCTCGGTTTATTAAATAACCAAGGGGTATGATTATTATTATTATTTTAAAATTGTTATATTGTTTACCTAGAATATTAAATTGTTTACACATAATATTACATTGTTTACCCAGAATATTTAAATTCAAATAAAAATCAAACTCGATAAGGATCTAAATGAAAATAAAATTCTCTCAAGATGTAGATCTAAATCTTCGAATTATTGAATATTATTGATGGATCTTGCATACATTTGTTTCTGGTGAAAAAAAGGGTAACATAATTAATATCAATAATAAAAATAATTTAGGTAAATTTTTTTTTTATAAAACAAACCTTGAACCCAGATGATTTTCTGCTCTTGTAATCCATCATAGAGAACTTTTCCAAGCGTCCTTAGGTTTCAAGAACATCATATGTTTCATTTAGATTTCCAATATAATTAACTTATATGATGGATGTCCTTTATGTTTCCAGCGAATCACTAATGGTAGATTCTTGAGCATTGATAAAATTTAAATGGACGACATAGATTTGTTTAAGACCATTGAAAAAAGTGAAAAACAACACTTAACTATCCTCTCAGTTTTGGAATAAAATTGAGGGGTTAAATTAATTTTTTTTTACAAAAATGACATGTTGTTTACCCAGAATAGTAAAAATCAATTGTATGTAATATTCTAGAGATCTGTTTCAATGATATTAATTTTCTGAAAAGTTAAGCTCCCTTCTATGTTTAAACTTTCAAAGGTGAAACTCCCTTGTTTGCGTAAGTTGAAGAAAGAATGATTTTCGGCACTTGCAATCTATCAAATACAACAACAACAACATTTCTTGACACACAAAAAAACAACACCATTTTATGAGTATAAGGAAGAAAAAATGTTTTGTGAATAATGATATGAGTTGGGATGACTTCATATGATCACTGATTTGGGTAAAATCTAATGATTGATTTTATACTAAACTTTGATTACTATACCCCTTAGTTTAAAGTTTAAAACCGATGTGGTGGTTATTTTTATTTATTATTTTTGAACTAAAATTATTTTGTACAGATTACAAATTTCCTAACACATGTTGAGACATTGATCTTTGCAAAATAATACATGGACATAATACATCATACAAATACAAAACTTATCATCCCAAAAGTCGTGACAGATGTTTCAACATCTTATACGACATGTTAATCAATCAAGAAAAAAATTAAACAAAACATAAAGATAATAACACACATATATGATAACCCAATTCGGTGTATAACAACACCTACTCTGGGGACTACCAACCCAGGAAGGAAGTCAACTATCAACAGTATTAGTTCAAAGCTAAACTCCCCCGCTTATAACTTCTCGCCTAATCCCTACCCAATGCAACTTCTACCTAGGTTCTCCTTAAATATGAAAATCAACATCTCACTTCCTAACTCACCTTTGTGATATTTATATCAATTACAACCAGTTCAGTCAAGACTCTTGACTAACAAACATACTTGGATTTGCTTCAAAGCTTCATCCAAGAACAATACACGATTCATTACCTAAAGGCTTCTGAATCTGCATAAAACTATGTGTACCACAATGTATCAAATCAATGCAAATGGTGACTTAAAACCCAAGAAAGTACATGACTTTAAAAATGCTAAACCCTTTATTTTTCTTTCTAATTTTGATACAACCAGTTTAGTTAATTAGCCCCAGGACTAATCCTTCTTTTTATAATCTTCAATGTACTGGATTGGGCTTCAAATCACTGCTGACCTATTGCAAGTAAGGCAGCAAAAATATTTTCTACATCATAGGACCCCAATCATTAGTTTCCTAAATTATCTCTATAATTAGAAACTAAACAATCTCTTAAAATTCAGCTAGAATCTCTTGAATCTTCAAACTGTGTGCCACATAAGATAACACAATATTCCCTGAATATTCTGCACATGAAACATATCAATGAAATCCAACTTTCCATCTAGTCACAGGCGCAATGTCAAATGGCTCTTCATAGGATATCTTCATTTGACACATTTCTCTGATGATGAAACATGTTAGTTCAACACTTCTGAGTTCTTCAACTTGGACACAACATATGATTACCAAATATTCTCAGAATGATCCATATTTGCAACCCACTCACAGAATCAAAACATCCAGTTATACCAGACAAGATGTCGGATGATAATAATGAGACATCTTGTTCAACATCCAGTTTTACCAAAATTAATCAAACCTTTACAGCTCAAGTCTTTGGAACTTTCGATCTCCCTCTTTTGGCAAATTTTGGCTAAAACTCCTTTTACACGACAGATCCAGAAACCTTTGGCTGAAGCTCCTTTTGCATAATAAACCCATGAATAAAAATCTAGGAGTAGAAAGTACTGAAGTCATTTCAGTCGGAAGCATTTAATCATTCTGCACACGAGGAAGAATATAACCAGAACATACATCTGACAATCTAGTTACTCCCCCTTAACCCATGAACCGATTCTTGTCACTAAGAGATAAATCTTCCTCTTTAGGGGTATAAGAGAACCCTTAAGAAGAACAAAATATTTTACCCTAAGCAACCAAACACCAACTCGGATAACATAGAACACAAAGCACAACTGTGTTCATAACTCAGATCACAAGACACAAAAATTGAGACAAGAACAGACAAGATGTTGGACATGATGTTGAGACTACCTGTTAAACATCCTTGCAAAATAAATACAAGAACATATGCAATACTCATATGGTGACCATTACCTTTCTCCCCCTTTTTATCCAAACAATGACAAAGATATCCCCACAAAACCATACCTAGATTGTACTAACCCAGACTCGGATAAAAGCGATAAGAGCTTTAACGAAAACAGACTAACATAAGATGAATGAAAGAGAAAGGGAGACACCTTTAAATACCTGAGTTGTTACTTAGGGGATAATAAATATATAATTTAGAAACAATCTTGGTCAAAAATAGCGTTTTTCAAGGAAAATAACTGCACCAAAAATAAAGTTTGCACCCTCCACAAAGTGATCTTCATGCCTTAATTCACTCTGGACTATTTCTCCTAGAATTTAAAACTCCAGTGAATACACACGCATGGTTAAACACATGTGTCACACTTCCATCAGACGTGTACTTGATTGCACAGTCCACTAGCACCATTTGTTGATCTTGATAGAGCGAAGTCCTGAACAATGTCCTAACATTCAATCATACAACTTTCTACTTCCTCTTGTCATCAAAAGTACCAACACCTTTTTCCGAAGTCAGCCATACATTTTTCAGACTAAGGCCACAATATGGAAGAAAATACCTTTTGAAGCATTATCACAATGCCTTATACATACTCCTTTCAGCTAGACTTAGTGAGATTTGAGCATGAACAATTCTATTTATCAACAACAAACTTCCATTGATCTTTTCTTCAACTTCCCAATGACAAATCAAACTCTATCAACCAAATATTCCATAAATTGTACCAGTAATAAGATGTATGAGTATCTTTCATGACATCACATCCTCATAGGAAGTGAATAGTCTCCCCAAACTTCAACATCATGCAAGCTCTATAAGCCACGCACCATTGCAACAACAATTTAGAGACAAGTATTTAACTCCCCTATCAATGATAACCAGTACTCCAGTTGAAAATGAACACTTAAGAACATGAAAGGCTTCATACTCTTTTTCATCATAAGAACCCCACTTCATCATAAGCTTCCTGATCAGATCACACTATCTGATACCATTCCTATGTCCTTACTTGCAATTGCCGGATAGAGACATGCAAGCATACTACTTTAGACAAGACTAGAGCCTTCTCATTATAGTCAAAAGTGTATCTTATGATAATAATTTTGAGCATTAATCTCTACATTCATAGTACCATATAACCTAAAAAAATTGTATTACAACATCATTTAGGCCACCTGCTTCACAGAACCCAATCCCACTGGTTCTAGATACACCACCCAAAGGACTCATCATGCTTGGATGTCCTTCTTTCAAGATATACTTGAAGCATACAACTTCAGCAACTAGCACACACCAGAGAACAACAAAGAGAATTAAACTCTCATACACCTTTTTGAATTATAGTGCTCAGATTGCAGACTTGCATAAAAATGTCAGGAAAATACACAACTCCTGTCAATATATTTACCACCAATTACATGCACACCTGGATCATAGTTTCTCTTAGAGGTTCAAACAGTTGATATGATTACCTACTCTCAATTGTAGAGCATGCAGGTCATTATAAACACTTAAAAAAATTCTCACATACTCTCTGAAACGAAGAGTTCAGATTGCATACTTGCACATACATATCTAACAAATACTCAACTCCCGTAAGAGTATTTGCCATCAATCAGATGCATGCCTTTACAAGAGAAAAATTTCCCTACACTTAAACAGCAGATAATATGCCCTCTGCAAAATTAGAAGAACACTTTGAAGACATAGATAACACTCAACCACTTTGAATGGTCCCCGCCATAATTGAGAGTTAATCTCCCTTTAACTTAGTTTGACACAAATCCATTGCGTACAACCCCATGGATGTTTTTTTCACTACACATGAACAAGAGTTCCATGTTCTCATAGAATTTATAATAATATCAAGTTTGATTAAATAACCTCCATCTTATTTATGAGAAATATCCACCACCCCTTCTCCAACTCAGTCAGAAATTATTGCATCATAATAGTCACGAGAAAGATCACACAAATCTGACTTCTCTAGATGAGAAGAATCTTCCAGATGTTGGAGAGAATATCCTTGACATTTGACCTTGACATCCACACATGAAGAACCTGGTTGTGAAAGTAATTCTCCTTTAAAAGTTTTGAGCTCAACTTCTGCACTCTTATATACTTTGATCAGAAATAAAAAGACCCAAGGAGAAAATAAGATGTTGATCATCTCTTGACCAACAAACTTATCTAAGATATGTCTCTGGAATAGAAAATTCTTATACACACAACCAAGATGCCTCCTCTTCCAGTTCAGGAGAAGGTTTCGAACAAATGTGATCAATACACATTTTTTTAGTTCTTAAAGCATCTGCAATGCCATCCCTTCAGCCAATAGAAATCTTCATAACTTATTGATGTGATGTTCTAACATCTGATAGGATATCATTCCAAGGGTCACCGCAAGAGATCCTTTATCAAAGACTAGAGATTGTCCTTTTGGGGTTAAAAGCAAAAATAAATTTCTTCTTACTTTCTTCAGATCTCTGTTCAACAAAATCACTTAAAAGTATATTTATAAGTTGACTTGAGATGAACCTTAAGTATCTTTGGCAACTTTAGCAGGCTGGTTGAAGCTATCCTCCAAGTATCACTAAAGTACAGGATACAACTTCAGAGAGGAACATATCACAAAGCTCTTCCTTATAGACTTACAAGGTCAAACCTCCCTACAACCTCAATACCAGATACACCAGGAACCAACAGGAGTTTTCTATCAGATGCAACAGAACAAACAAAAACTCCTTAACAACCTCCAGGCACGACTTAATAAACCCTACAAACAAGCACCACAATCCAGGTGCCAACAGAATATAGGTTTGAAAATAAATCAAACCCAACACAACAACTCACCACCAAAGCTACAAACAACATTTTGTTCCTTCAATTCCATGAACCATAATGTATCTTCCCTAGGTCTCACCCTGAACAAAACAAGATGCCTGCTCAAATACCAATTGAAATTCTGGTGTACATATTAAAAATCTCTTAACACATGTTGAGACATTGATCTCTATAAAATAAAACATGGACAAAATATAGCAGACTGATACAAAACTTATCAGTCCAAAATTCATGATAGATGTTTCAACATCTTATACGACATGTTAATCAATCAAGAACAAAACTGAACAAAACATAAAGATAATAACACACAAATATTATGACCCAGTTTGGTGTAAAACAAAACCTACTTTGGGGGCTACCAAGCCATGAAGAAAGTCCACTATCAGCAGTATTATTTCAAACCTAAACTCCGCCATTTACAACTTCTTGCATAATCCCTACCCAATGCAACTTCTACCTAGGTTCTCCCTAAATATGAGAAATTGATATCTCACTTCTTAAATCACCTCGGTGATATTTATATCAATTACAACCAGCTCAGTCAAGACTCTTGGATAACAAACATACTTGGATTCACTTCAAAGCTTCATCCATGAACAATACATGATTTATTACCTAAAGGCTTATGAATCTACATAAAATTATGTCTATCACAATGTATCAAATCGATTCAAAGGGTGACTTACAACCCAAGAAAGTACACGACTTTAAAAATCCTAAACCCTTATTTTTCTTTCTAATTTGATACAATCAGTTTACTTAATTAGCCCTAGGACTAATACTTCCTTTTATAATCTTCAATGTTCTGGATTGGGCTTCAAATTATTGTTGACCTATTGCAAGTAAGGCAACAAAAATATTTTCTACATCATAGGACTTCAATCATTAGTATCCTAAATTATCTCCATAATTAGAAACTAAACAATCTCCTAAAATCCAGCTTGAATCTCTTCAATCTTCAAACTTTGCACCACATATGATAGCTCAATATTCCCATAATATTTTGCACATGAAATATATTAATTAAATCCAACTATGAAGCTGGTCTCAGGTGCAATATCGAATGGATCTTCATAGGACATCTTCATTTGACATGTCTCTATGATGATGAAACATGTTAGTTCAACACTTCTGAGTTCTTCAACTTGAACACATCATATGATTATCAAATATTCCAAGAATGATCCATATTTGTAACCCACTCACATAATCCAAACATCCAGTTATACCAGACAAGATGTCGGTTGATCATAATGAGACATTTTGTTCAACATCCAGTTTTACCAAAATTAGTCAGACCTTTGGAGCTCAAGTCTTTGGCGCTTTCATGAACTATCACCTAGGTTACCGAGGTGATAGTTATTATTATTTTTTATAAGTATTACACTGTTTACATATAATATTAATATAAATTGTTTACAAAAATTCTTTTCAATGGTTTTTCTGCACTTCCAATCCATCATAACTTTGCATCCAAGGTTGATTGTTGATGCTTGAATGTCATATTTTCATCCAAGATTGATTTTTAATTCTATCACAATCACTGCATTCACTAGCGTATATAATGTACATGCATTGAATGCATCCAACTTCTAATAAGGTGTTTTTCCCAAAATTTGGAAAATGTTTTTTATTCACTCGCAATCCATCAGTAAATCTTTTAGGAATAACAACAACAACTTTTAGGAATCACAAAAACAACAACAACAACATCAACACCATTGTTTAAGATGGATTACAAAAACTGAAAATTGTTTTGTTCAAGGTAGAAGGACATTTTTTCAGATTTGCAATTCATCCAAAAAAAATAATGCATTCGACGGTGAGGCGACTACAAATATAATAGCATTATGGTGTAATTTGTTCAAGGAGTGTTTTTATAGTAAAATCATATTAATTTATCCATAGAATTATAAAAAACTAAAGGGTTAGATCATTTATCTTACACTTGGGAAGGGTATAACACCTCGGTTTTTTAAATAACCGAGGGAACAAGTTGTTTTTTAACAAAAATAAAATAAAACATGGCGCTCCTTAGAATAAAACCTTAGTTTTTTTAAGGATGACGTGAAAGCTTCGTCATGAAAAGCGATATTTATAGTAGTGAGGCCACCTCACCTATTCTCTGTGAAATCTGATATGGACCAACAAAACGAAGAGTGAGCTTTCGCAACTCCAAAGCTCTACCAACACCTGTTACCAGAGTAACCCTAAAAAATACATGATCTTTCACTTGGTACTTAAGCATTTTCCTCCTCTTATTGTGAATACTCTTCTAACGACTCTGAGAAGCTTTCATCTTCTCTTGAATCATCATAATCTTTATAGTCGTCTCTTGCACAATCTCAGGTCTAAGTATTTCACTCTCACTTGACTCATACCAACACAATGGAGTTCTGCACTTCCTACCATACAATGCTTCATATGGTGCCATCCCAATACTAGAATGAAAATTGTTATTATAGGTAAACTCAATTAATGAAAAGTGGTTGTACCAAGAACCTACTTGTTCCAACACACAACCCCTCAGCAAGTCTTCCAAAGACTGAATAGTCATCTCAGTCTGATTATCCATCTACGGATGATAAGACGAACTCAATCTCAACTTAGTACCCAAAGCATTTTGCAAACATTTCCAAAATCACGATGTAAACCGTAGATCTTTATCTGAAACAATACTCGAAGGTTTACCATCTAACTTCACAATTTCCTCAATATACATCTCAGTGAACATTTGCATGGAATAGTTGATCTTCATCGGTAACAAATGAGCCAATTTAGTGAATCTATCCATTATTACCCAAATCGAGTCATTTCCTTTAGTAGTCTTTGAAAAACCCGACACAAAATCCATAGATATGCTATCCCATTTCCATTTTAGAATATTCCGTGGTTATATCAAACCCGAAGGCTTCTGACAAGTCAAACAAGCATAAACAAATTCATCAATTTCCTCTTCATACTAGGCCACCAAAACAATTTCTTCAAGTCCTGATACATCTTTGTAGCACCTGGATGAATACTTAAGCCACTTTGATGTCCTCCTCAATAATATGTTTCTTAACTTCTGGCACATCCGGAACACACACTTTATTTCCAAACCTCATTAAGCCATTCCATTGATTCTAAAATCACCTCCGTCACTTTGGTTGATTAGTAGCAACCGTTCAACCAAGTGTGTATCAGATTTCTGACCATCTATGATTTCATCAAGAATACAACTAGTCAGCTTCAACATTCCCAATTTCAAACTATTTTGAGTTTCCTCACACAATAAGCTCATATCTTGGATGTGGATATTTATTCTTGATAGTGACCTTATTCAACTACCTGTAGTCCACACATAACCTCAAACTACAATCTTTCTTGTTAACCAATAACACAGGAGCACCCCACGGAGAACCACTCGGTCGAACAAACTTCTTCTCAAGCAATTATTCCAACCGTTTCTTCAGTTCACTCAGCTCCGAAGCTGACATCCTATAAGGATCTATTGTCACCAGACTTGTACCTAGTATCAATTCCACAACAAAATCAACTTCATGTTCTGGAGGCAAATCACTAATGTCATCTAGAAACACTTATAGAAATTCACAAACAACATGTAATTCCACACTTGCATCTCCATGATCAACTTGAAACGATGCAAACATTTCAAACATCAAAGATTCATCTTCTAAAAGTTCATCCACTTGCTTAGCCGACAAAAACATCAGTTCTCCACTTTCACCAAATTCTAGGAATCTCACGGTCTTGTTGTAACAATTGATATGAACATAGTTGAACTCCAACCAGTTCATTCCAAGAATAACATTGATTTGTTGCAAAGGTAAACACACCAAATCCATCACAAAACTCTTACCATAAATGATCAAAGGATAACTCAAACAGACAAAATTAGTAGTAACATAACCATTAGCAGGAGTATCTATCGCCATACTACCATTTGTTGTACCCCAAATTTTGCCCCTAAGATCCCTTCATCATTCCATATTGTTTCAATCACAAAAATATCACATTAGGGATTTTGGTTCTTCTACCTATCTTTAGTTTTGCTCTTTGAGGAGTTACCAAGCACCTTAACTTGTTTTCTTTTGTGATCATGGATATTTTGCTTTGATTTTCTCTCTAATTAACAAAATGCAATGTTGGTTTGTCTTACTTGTTAATAATGTAGGTAAAGGAAATGAGGTTTAGCAAGTTGCTTCATGGGTTCATGAGTTTAATTCCATGCCCTAGTCAAAAGCTTGAGAGATTCAAACCTCACCATTGAAGTTGTTTTGGAAGAGTTGGTATGAAAATGGTTATGGTATCCATGAGTCATCATCATCCTCAACAATCTCTATTCACAAAGGAATAATATTGGCACAAAAAGTTTATTCAAACTTGACAAAGTTCCACCAAGCATTCTCTTGATCTAGAAGCTAGGGTTTTGGACTTCAGAGGGGCATATCTTGATCATATTTTGGTATTTTTGAGTGATTCCAAAAACATTCTTCTCTTCAAAGAGTCACCAACAAATCACTTCAAATGTTCCAAGGAGTTTTCATGTGGAAGGAGCTTGGTGAAGAGGGAAGATTACAAGTCTTCTAGATGAATCCCCAATTTTCCATATATGACTTAAAATGGTCATAACTTGGTCAATATTTATCACCTTGAGTCCATTATTTTTTCATGATGGTCCTAAGGACGTGTACTTCATGCTTTCTTTTATGTGCAAAGTAAGAAAATGGATGGAAGTTGCCTTAAGAATGCAAAAGATTATGGGTCATTTCATGATTTTTGGCCAACTTCAACAAGTCATAACTTGCTCAATTTTTGGATATTTAGAGTGGTCCAAATTGAAAATTTTCATTCAAGAGATCTACTTCATTCCATCTTTTTTGGTCAAGAGCAAATTCTAAGTGGAAGGCCATGTTTGGATGCAAGAGATTATAGGTCATTTTTAAAGAAGAATTTGAAATATTTCTAAGTATGGAAAGTCAACTCTTTTTCTTCAACTTTGACTCCATGTAATTTTCAGCACAAGCCTCCATTTGATTCCATTGTTTTTCCATTACAAAGCTTGTTACCTCATCTTTTCAAGCATTGAGAATTTTTCCCTAAGACCCCCTAAGGTGGAAATGCCATTGGATTGAACTTGGTAACTTGGAACTGAAGTTTCTCCATAAGTCAGAATTTGAAATTCATGTTTTGGCCTTTAAACATCAAATTAGCACGCGTTTGTGATCTAAACATGTTTAACCAAGTTGCCAAAGTGGATTAGAGCCTTGAAACGCAAGGATTAGATGAGTTTTGATGCAAATCAGATCACACTTTGCTCGTGCATCAGGTTCACACGATTTCCCTCCAATTTGCATCATTCCACACGCTAGAGCATCCCATTTGATTCCCTATAAATGGAGGGTCATCCCCCATTCAATTTCCCAAGCTTAGATAGCCAGAATCACCCTGCCAAACTTTCTTTCCAACTCAAAATTCAGCTACTTTGAATCCTATTCTCAAGCCTTTTTCAATCCATTTTTTTCATCAATTCACCTTCCTTGATCTTCCCTGAAGCTAACCATATAATCACATTCAAGAATCGTGCCCTACATTGCTCCATAGAAGTCCAGTTTCAGAGCTCTGCAACTCAATTTCAATAGGTAGATTCCTTCATCAATTCTTCAAAACTTTGGTATCATTGTGTTGCTCTCATTGCCCTGGTTCTAGTCGCAACACTTACTTTTATCTGGAAGCACGTTTTGACCATGAATTTTCAAATCCCCTTTCAAAACTTTCTTTCCAAATTGCTTGAGTTACAATTTATATAAATTTGGCGCGAGGGTGTGGTTGTCTTCATCTTGAAGAGACGAAGCGAATGGCATAGGTCTGAGCTTCTGATTTTACAGTTTGAGAGACCTGCAATTCGTGAGGGCTGGAGGTTGAAGATGACCAACGTGTCATCTTCTAACCAATTAAAGCGTGCCATTTGTTTTTTTTCAAAAATATGTTTTATTAATGATTCTGTACATTATTCACTAAAGAACATGATATGCACAGCGCGCCAGATCCTTTGGATTTGATTACTAACGCATTTTGACTCTCATCCAATGGTCCACATCTTTTTCTTTTATTTTCTTTTTCTGATTTTTATATTTTAATTGTTTTAAATTTCAAAAAATCATAGAAAATTCATTTTTAGTCCAAAAAATCCCAAAAAAATTATGAAAAATATTTTTGATTAGTCTCTTTCTGATTTTGAATTTTTCACAATTTAAATTTGTGTTTTGGTATTTTTTATGAATTTTACACTTATTTGATTTATTTAAAATGTTTAAAAATACTTTTACACATTTTTAAATTCTGAAAAAAATTATGGAATGATCCAATGATATTGTGACAAATATTGGTGACCTTATTTTATTTTAGTTTCTAAATTTACTATTTTTTACTATTTTTTTTATTTTACCCATTTATTTTAATTTTTAAAAATAGTTTCTGACTTTTAAAAATTCCCAAAAAAATTATAAAATCACTTGGCCCCTTTTCTGATTTTTCTATGGTCTTACTTTTCATTTCTTGATTAATTTGAATATAATTGGCATTTTCTTCATTATTTTCCATTTTTTAAAAACATTTTTTAACCCTTTAATGTATATATTAATTATATTATTATTTTGTGAATATTTTCTGGCTGTCTTGGGTTGATTTTTTGGTCATGGCTTTATTAACATCATTGGATCCTTGGTGTTGAGTTTAACTCCACAAAAAATAGATGAATGATTTTAATAATAGTTTGATTATATATTAATTCAAATGTGGTTTTTCTTTTTACCCTAATTCCTCTTCATCTCATCCCCTTCTCAATGCACTAAATGTTGTTGGAGCATGATCTCTATATCATGTCTCAAAATAAATGGTGCATAGATTGCTATTAATCGGCCTCAAAATAGGTGTGACTTCTATATAAGTCCACTTACGATTGCTTAACATAGCGCTAAATTTTGTCCCGATTCGAATAAATGATGATTCGTGGCCCAAACTTATGATTGCAAACCGAAGTATGTTAATTTGATCTCTTTGATCTAATAACCTTGAGATTCATTGTATGGAGGCTTTGGTTCTACCAATCCTCTAATGGATCTATAACACCTTTGGTCAATGTGGATCACTTAAACATCGTTGATCATTAAATGGTACTTGTGGGGATTCCAAATGGATGATGTACTTGACAAAAAGCAAATGCAACTTGTTGTGTGGAGGCTTTGGTTCTACCAATCCTCTAATGAGTTCCAGATGCAAGTTTCAAGATGGTCATCCAACTAACCACTAATTATTGACTTGTTTTATTCTTATGCTTCTATTCTTTTATGCTTTATGTACTATTTATTTTTTAGTATTTACATTTCATGCCATTTTCATCTTTCCTCATTTGAGCATTTATATTCTTGTCATTTTTACTTTGCTCACTTGATCTTTTCTTTTCTTTTCCTAAGACACTTAATAATCAACATAAACCCTAAAAAATCATAATGGTACTTGGACTATTTGGTTACTATCCTTGGCATTATGGAGCAGTGGTCTTTTTTGAACTTAGGATTAGAAACCTTGGCCTATCTTGGAGACCTTGTGATCTTATCTGATTATTTTGTCTGGAGCTCTTGAGGTTTACCTCAAGACATTAGGTTGCTTGTTTGTTTTTGTGTGCAGGTTTTTGTGATTGCATCCTTTATTTGTAATCTGGAATTCACCCGTATATAGCCGTTACTCTGCCCAATTTTTGTGAAGACTTAATAAATTTGAAGAGGTCTAGTATCTTTGCTTGGTTTCAATCCAAAGAATGGGAATTCTATCTTGACTCATAATGTCAAGTTTTGGCTTCTTGTTAGTTAGATGGTTCTTATCCTTAGCTTTTACCTTATGCTTTAGGATAGCCTCTTCTCCTCCTCCCATCTTCTTTAATTTCAAAAATCTTCTCCCTCCTTTTGAAAACCCTTCTTGTTTTGAAACTTAAACCACTTTCATAAATAAACTTGGACTTAGGTCCATGCATTTTGAAAACATTTTCATAAATAAAATTCAATCAACTTAACAATACCTTGACATTTTTTATGAGAAGACTAAAAATAAATTAATCTCATTTCAAACCATTTTTGCCACTTTGGATTTTATCTTTAAAACTTTTCCCAAAAGATTGGCTCTTGTCAATCCTTGTAGTGATGCAAACAATTATACTTCTACAATATGTAGTGAAGTGAGATATTTTTCACTTGGGTGTTGAGTGAGGCATTGTTGATTTTAAAATCCAAGCCATATCCTCCACTTTGAGATGATGCAAATTCTCCTTTCTCATAATTGTGGGTAGTAAGTATGTTTTCCACACGGATAATGACGATGATGTCTCGTCTATTGAAATTACCAACACACTTGTGTTTCAAACTTTTAAAAGAAGAACTACGTGTACCCTGATCCCTATTGCACGAAAGGTTGTACGTAGGCACTAAAGGTTCGCAACCGCGGTGGGGGCAAAAATCATAAAAAATATATTTCTTTTCTCACCTCCACCATCCATTTTATATACAACACATTTTTTTATAGCTAAAATATACAGATTTTACAAAGAGGTTCCTGCGGAGTACCGTAGATGTTTAGGGTGCTAATACCTTCCCTTTGCATAACTAACCCCCTTACCTTGAATCTTTCCCCCTTTTTTTGGGTTATTCGCTCTTTTCCCATTCCTTTGGAAACAACAAAGCGTGGTGGTGATTTTTATTTTTGATTTGTATAAAGTTTAGTGAATACAATGGCTTAGTCTTGAACATTTATACCACTACAGAAAAATGGCGACTTCACTGGGGAAAGATTGACCTCTTGCTAGTCCATCCCTAAGTGGGTTAAGCCTATATTTGTTTATATTTGTATATGTGCTATTGTTGTTTATGTTTTTCTGGATTTTCCTGATTTTCAGGGTGCTTGGTGATTACCCATAAGTCTTATACCTAGACTTTGGAAAACTTTAAGATAGGACGGACGTTATAGTTATGTTAACTTTGAGGGAGTAATCCCAAAAAAGGAGGCATGAGATCCCCTACTCAGTGGAGGCCCCTTTGACTGTAGTGTCGTTTACCGAGTAATCGGGAAGACGTACTACTTTCGACCTGGGAGCCTGCTGAAACTGAGGACCGTAGAATACCAAACCCATCTTGGCCTTTTAGGTGTAGTGAGGAAGCTATGACAGAGTAATTCGGAAATAGTTGTCACGCGATACTATGCTCGGACGAGTCTTTCTTAATAATATTACTAATTACTGAGTTAATCGGGAAGTTGGTAATATCCAAAGGAAGGATGTAGACTCTGGGAACCTCTAGAACCTTGTTCGGAAGGTGATAACTTTTTAGACCAACACCTTATGGGTAGTACCTTCAACCTCATGCTCGTGACGTTGAACCTATGAACCCTATATGTGTGATCTTGCGTGTGATTGTTGCATCATGCATCCATGCACTCATAAGCATCTTTTGAAGAAAACAATATTTCAAGGGATTTAAAGGTTGACTATTTGTGAATATCTCAAGTACTTTTAACCATGGATTCTGGAAAGAGAAAGACCGGGAAATACAGTTTCAAGGATCCCAAGATAGATGAGCTGATCAGTCTAATTCCAGAGATCGAGTGTCCTGCAGACTTTCAAAAGTATGGATCCATTATTCCTCTCATGAAGCTGAAGATGAAGGAGGGTATTCTCTCGACCTTGGTCCAGTTCTATGATCCGGTGTGTCACTTATTTACTTTTCCCTATTATCATTTGATGCCTACACTGGAGGAGTATTCTCATCTATTGGATTTACCCGTTATTGATCGTGTTCCTTTTAATGGTTTGGAGGGCGAGCCAAAGACACATGAGATTACTGCTTTGATTCATCTGGGGAAGTCTGAGGTGGAAGCCCGTATGACTACCAAAGGAGGGATTAGAGGATTACCAGCTCAGTTCTTATTGGAGAAAGCTCTTTACTTTGCCAGGATGAAGAGTACGGTTGCTTTTGAGGCAATCTTTGCTTTACTTGCTTATGGATTGTTCTTATTTCCTAATGTGGACAAGTTTGTCGACATTAACGCTATCAGGATTTTCATGATTGGAAACCCGGTTCCTACACTATTGGGTGATGCTTATTACTCTGTTCATCTTTGGAGTTCCTATCATGGGGGAATGATTATTTGTTACACGCCTCTGTTATACCGGTGGTTCATCTCTCATATGCCTCAGTCTGATGCCTTTTGGAATGTCAAGAAGGAACCCCGTTGGGCTCCTAAGATCATGGCACTTACTCACTCGTATATTGATTGGTATCATCGAGCTTATCAGGATGTGGAGATTATTAGCAGTTATGGTAGTTTCCCCAATATACCTCTTCTTGGTACAAAGGGAGGAATTAACTATAACCATGTTCTCGCACGGTGACAACTTGGTTATCCTATGAGGGATAAACCGAATAGTATTCATTTGAGTAGTTTCTTTTTAAAGGAAGAAGAAGACCATAGGGAAGCTAGGGAGAAGATTGTGAAGGCCTGGCGTCACATTCATAAGAAAAGTAGAAAGGATTTGGGACCTAGGGGTGCTGTTTCTTTAGAGCCATATCTTCAGTGGGTCCGATCGAGAGCCATTCAGTTGAAGATGCTGTATACTCGGGAGACACCCATGCCTGACCTATTTGTGAAGACAACTCCTCCTTTATTATATGATCTAGAAGAGTTGCAGCTTGCTTTGGTTAGGATGCAACATGAAAGGGATGCTTGGAAGAACAACTTCCAGACTTTATAGAGTTCCTACAGAGCAGACTTGAAGGAGAAAGATGACTTGATCGAGATCCTTGAGAGTCGAGCGGTGGATTCTATGGAGAGGTAAGGGGATTTATTTTATCCTAAGCCTCAAACAGGTGTTGATTGCTCATTTCCTGATTCAGATAATTGGAAGGAGGTTGCCATCAGACAGGTGGAAGAAAACTAGAGGTTGAGGGCTCAGATTGCCAGGCTCACACGGAAGTGCCAACGTATAGATTGATCTCTATCAGTTTCTTTCTCTCAGGATTTTAGATTGTATTTTCATATTGTACTTGGGATCATTGAAACTTGTAATCCATTCTTCGAAGTTATTATAAAAGATTTTCAGTATTTCAAATGCGTTATTATTTTAATGTTTGCAATATGTCTATAAACGTTAAATCCCTTGAAATATTAAATGATAAAGTAAAAATAATCATATGCAATGCACATCATGCATCATATTGCACATATTTTTTGCATTTATTAGGCATATCCAGGTGCCTTACCCAGCTTTTTGCTTCGTTCAGCAAGCTGACTCATTACTACAACACTCGGGCTAACTTCAAAAAGAAGATGGACAACTTGGAACAGGAGAACCGCGAGCTACGCGAAGAAGTTTCTGCTTTGAAGACTGGCTTGGCCAATTTGACTACTCTGATGGAAGCTCTGGTGGTTGCTCAGAATCAGCCACCGAGTGTTCCACCTCAACCAACAAGGGCAAATGCTGAAGTTCCAGATGTTCCTGCATCCGCTGCTCCGATTGTTGTTCAGAACCGTATGCCTCAGGGTTATCTGTGGGGAATGCCAGAGAATTTTGCACATAAAGGTTTCAATTTGGGATCCCAAGATTCTCCAGTAGTTACAAATGTTATTACTCCAGCACCTCCTATGGTGCATGATGTTCCTGCTGCACCTCCCTCGGTAAATTTGGTTCCGTTTTTTAATGAAGATGTATGTCGTCATTTCCCTCCTCCGAGTGAAGATTTGATAGAATGCAAAGAGAGATGAAGGCTCTTAGGGGAAAAGAGTTATTTGGGCAAAACGTGAATGAGCTGTGTTTGGTCCCGAATGTCAAAGTGTCTGCTAGGTTCAAGGTCTTAGAGTTTGAAAAGTACAAGGGCAACACTTTCCCTCGTGCTCACTTGGTGATGTATGTAAGGAGAATGTCAACCCACACCGATGATCAGCGTCTACTGATTCACTTTTTCCAGGATAGTCTGACTGGCGCAGCGTTGAAATGGTACATGAGTTTAGACAGCGCCAACATCCATACCTTTAATGATTTGGGAGAAGAATTCATAAAACAATACAAGTACAATGTGGACATGGCGCCCGATCGTGACTAACTTAGGGCCATGGTTCAGAAAGACAGCGAATCGTTTAAGGAGTATGCGCAGAGATGGCGCAAAGTGGCTGCACAAGTGATTCCTCCCATGGAGGAGAAAGAAATGACTAAAAATTTTCTGAAGATGCTAGGCGCTTTCTACTACGAAAGAATGGTAGCAAGTGACCCAAGTGATTTTACAGAGATGGTAGGAATGGGTGTCCTTCTAGAAGAGGCAGTAAGAGAAGGTCGTTTGACAAAGGGTGAAGGATCCGGAGGTGTGAAGAAGCCAGCTTATGGGTTCACAAAGAAGAAAGAGGGGAATACTAATGCTATCATGCAAGAGAGGAGAGTGAATTCTCCTAGAAGGAATTATCAGCGTCGCCAGCAAGTTGCTTCAGTGACTCCTATTATGAATTCTGCTCCAACTACTATTGCTTATCAAAGACAACCCCAGCAGAGGAACCAGGGGAATAATCAGAGAAGAGAGAACTATGACCCAATTCCCATGAGTTATGCAGAGCTACTACCAGCATTAATTCAGAAGAAGTTGGTCCAGACAAGACCACCTCCAGCAGTACCATCACCATTGCCTTGGTATTACAAAGCAGACCATACGTGTGCCTTTCATCAAGGAGCACCAGGGCATAGTGTTAAAAATTGTTATCCTTTGAATACTGAAGTGCAAAGGTTGGTGAATTCTGGAATTTTATCTTTCAAAGACATGGGGCCTAATGTGAAAGACAATCCTCTACCCAAGCACGGGGGAGTGAATGCTGTGAATATGGTGGCCGGTTATCCAGGTGACTTCCGGATTTTTGACATTAATCTGGTTAGAGGGGATTTGGTGAAGATGCATGTAGACCTGTATGAATTCAGTTATTATACGCATGACCATGTCGATTGTGCTGTTTGCAGTACAAACATCCAGGGTTGCAAGAAGATAAAGGCTGACCTACAGGAGATGATGGATGAAGGTTTAATCCATATAATCAGGCCTAGGGAAGAATATGAGGAGGAAGTGAATATGGTTTCTGGATGTACGGGTGAATTCAGAATTTTTGAAGTGGAACATTTGAATGAAGATCTCGTACAGTTGCATGTTACTTTCTGCCGTACTGCTGGACAGGTGGCACACCAATATCGGTCTTGCATAGTTTGCTGTCAAAACCCCCGAGAATGTTCTATTATGAGAGAGGGTGTCCAATTTCTATTAGACAATGGGACTATTAAGATCACAGGTCAGAGAGATGATTATCACAAGATTGATATGGTTGAAGTTTGTTTAATGGGAGGAGAGTCAGAGGAAGAGTATGCCTTCGCGGATGAGTATTTCTCTTCAGACGAATATTTGTTTGCCGGAAATGACCTTTCGAGGGATGATTGTGTTGAGGAATGTGTAAATGTCATTGTACCTTGTTTTGGTGCACCCGCTCATCTTGAGGTGGAGTACCATAGCAAACCAGTTGTTACCCCATTGGTAATTAGCCTGTCGGGACCTGTTCCTTATAAATCAGATAAGGTTGTGCCTTACAAATACAACGCTACAATCTTAGAAGATGGGGTGGAAGTTCCCATCCAGCCAATTCCAGATGGTAGGAGTATAGCTGATAATAGTAGGGTTACCCGTAGTGGTCGTGTGTTTCCACCAATTATTCGAAGAGACGTTGTTGCTGGAAAGAAAATTGCTGAGAACGATGAGCCTAAGAAAACTGCAGGAGAGACTAGTGGAGCTACATTAGAGAAATAAGTGGATGATATCTTGAAGATAATTAAGATGAGCGACTATAAAATTGTAGATCAGCTATTGTAGACTCCTTCAAAGATATCCATCCTGGCATTATTGATGAATTCCTCCGCTCATAGAGATTCACTTATGGGATTAATAGACCAAGCTTTTGTAGATAATGACATGCCGTTAGATCAATTCAGCAACGTAATTGCAAACATTACGTCATGTAACAACTTGAGTTTCTGCGATGATGAGTTACCAGATGAAGGGAGGAATCACAACTTAGCCCTCGACATATCCATGAACTGCAAGAATGACTCGCTATCTAATGTGTTAATTGATAATGGATCCACGTTGAATGTTATACCAAGAAGTACCCTCATGAAGTTAAAGTATCAAGGAACTCCTATGTGCCCGAGTGGCATCATTGTGAAGGATTTTGATGGGTCGAGGAAATCTGTCATCTGTGAGGTGGACTTATCCATCCATATAGGACCATATTTGTTCTTGATAACTTTCCATGTAATGGACATTATTCCCGCGTATAGTTTTTTGTTAGGACGGCCATGGATACACGAGGCAGGGGCTATCACTTCAACTCTGCATCAGAAGCTAAAATTTGTGCGTGAAGGGAAGGTAGTGATCGTAAATGGGGAGCAGACATTATTGATATCCCATCTATCCTCTTTCAGTATTGTAGAAGTGGATGAGGCTTCTGTTGGAACCCAGTTCCAAGCCTTATCTATTGACAATATAAGGAAGAATGAGAATTCTGTGGTTTCTCTGAAAGATGCACAACAGGTTGTGCGCAATGGTCATAATGCAGTTTAGGGACGACTTGTGGATACACCCGTAAACAAAAACAGAGCTGGTTTAGGTTTCTCTTCGAGGAATGGCAAAGGCTAAAATTTGAAGTCAAAGTCTTCTGTGAACAGTTATCATGATATTTTCCACATCGGAGGCTACCTCCATCCAATTGGTTCTGAAATTAATGTTATTGAAGAGGATGAAGCAGAGCAGGAAGTACCAAATTATGTGACGCATGGAGTCCGAGTTCAGAACTGGGTCACCATTGATGTTCCTTCTTGCATACATATTTCAAAGTAATTTGTTTTGTTAATCTGTTTCTTTCTTTTGAAAAGCTTTCACTCTGCCCAAGGTGGAAGTATTAATGTTGTAGGGCTTATCTATTTGCTATAATTGATAAGATCATTAATAAAAGTTGTCTTTGCTTCCAAAATTGTCTTTTATTTTCTTCCTTTTTCTTGGGAAATGGTAATAATTTAAAAAAAAACCTTTCAAAATAAATAATAACTGTAAATTAATCTGCATGATCACTTGTTATATGTGTCAGTTTCTAAAAGCAATCATAAATCACGTGTATAGATTAATTAAAAAACCAGTTGAGTACAATGACCCTGCACCCTCTACCAACTTTGACTGTCCTGTGTTTGGGACTGAAGAAGAAGATTATGATGAGATTCTAGAAGAGGTCTCACATTTGCTTGAGCATGAGGAGAATACCATTCATCCATATACAGAGCCTTTGGAAGTGGTTAATTTGGGTTCAGAAGAAGATCTGAAGGAGGTTAAGATTGGAGCATCGTTGCGTCCTGATGTAAAGAGCGGGTTGATTGAGCTGTTGAAAGAGTATGTGGATATTTTTTCTTGGTCTTATCAAGATATGCCTGGTCTAGATACAGACATTGTCGAGAATTGTTTGCTGTTGAAGCAAGAGTGTCTGTCAGTTAAACAAAAGTTGAGAAGAACCCACCCGGATATGGCAGTAAAGATCAAAGAGGAGGTCCTAAAATAGATTAATGCTGGTTTTCTTGTGACATCAGTGTATCCTTAATGGATTGCCAATATTGTCCCTGTACCGAAAAAAGATGGAAAAGTCCGCATGTGTGCAGATTACAAAGATCTAAATAAAGCTAGTCCAAAAGATTGTTTTCCATTGCCTCACATTAACATGTTAGTGGATAGCACAACAAAATTCAAAGTATTCTCATTCATGGACGAATTTCCCGGGTATAATAAAATAAGAATGGCTCCAGAGGACATGGAAAAAACAACGTTTATCACACCCTAGGGAACATCCAGTTATAGAGTGATGCCCTTCGGGTTGAAGAACGCTGGTGCAATGTACCAGAGGGCTATGACAACCCTATTCCATGATCTGATGCACAAAGAAATCGAAGTATATGTTGATGATATGATTCCTAAACTCCTAACTGAAGAAGGGCATATAGAAAATTTGTTGAAGTTTTTTTAGCGTATGAGGAAGTATCGTCTCCGCTTGAATCCAAATAAATGCACCTTCGGAGTTAGATCGTGGAAATTGTTGGGTTTTATTGTTAGCCAAAAAGGAATTGAAGTTGATCCTGAAAAAGTCAAAGCAATTCAAGAAATGCCAGCACCAAGAACTGAAAAGAAAGTCAGGGGTTTCCTCGGGCGTTTGAATTATATCTCCTGATTTATTTCCCACATGACTACAACGTGTGAACCGATCTTTAAGTTGTTAAAGAAAGATCAAGGTTGTGTGTGGACAGATGACTGCCAAAGGGAATTTGAAAGTATTAAAGAGTATCTGCTTGAACCTCCTATCTTGCTCCCTCATGTAGAAGGAAGACCGTTGATTATGTATCTGACAGTGTTAGATAAATCCATGGGTTGTATTCTGGGACAACAGGATGAAACAGGAAAGAAAGAGTTCTCCATTTATTACCTCAGAAAAAAGTTCACTGATTCTGAGTCGCGGTATTCTATGCTAGAAAAAACATGTTGTGTTTTGGCCTGGGCGGCAAAGCGTTTGCGGCAGTATTTGTAGAATCATACCACTTGGTTGATCTCCAAAATGGATCCAATCAAGTATATTTTTGAAAAGCCTGCTCTTACTGGGAGAATTTCCCGCTGGAAGATGTTGTTATCTGAATATGATATCGATTACCTCACTCAAAAGGCTATCAAAAGTAGTGTATTGGCAGATTACCTTGCTCACTAGCCGGTGGAAGATCATCAGTCTGCAGAATATGAATTCCCCGATGAATATGTGATGTTCTTGAAAGTGAAAGATTGTGATGGACCTTTGCCTGAGGAGAGCCCCGACCCTGAATCTCGTTGGTGTATGGTATTTGATGGAGTTGTGAACGCTTATGGTAAAGGAATTGGTGTTGTGATTGTTACTCCTCATGGATGGCATATTCCTTTTACCGCGAGGTTAACATTTGATTGCACTAATAATATGGTGGAATATGAGGCTTGCATCATGGGTCTTGAAGAAGCTATTGATCTCAGAATCAAGATTCTAGATGTGTATGGTGATTCATCTTTGGTAATAAATCATATTAAAGGAGAATGGGACACTCGTCACCCTGGCTTGATCCCTTACAAATATTATGCTAGAAGATTACTACCCTTCTTCAATAAAGTTGAATTCCATCACATTCCTAGAGATGAAAATCAAATGGCAGACGCTCTGGCAACTCTAGCTTCCATGTACCAAGTAAATGTTTGGAATGATATACCGTGAATTACAGTTCGACGACTAGATAGGCCCGCTCATGTGTTTGTGATAGAGGAGGTAGCAGATGAAAAACCTTGGTATTATGATATCAAGCATTTACTTCAGACTCGGGAATACCCGTTAGGTGCGTCAAAGAAAGATAGAAAGACACTGAGAAGATTAGCAGGCAGTTTCTTGCTCAGTGAAAATGTGTTATACAAGAGAAATTTTGACATGGTCTTGCTCAGATATGTGGATAGACATGAAGCAGACATGTTGATGCATGAGATCCATGAAGGTTCATTTGGAACTCATGCTAATGGACATTCGATGGCTAAAAAGATGCTAAGGGCAGGTTATTATTGGTTGAAAATTGAATTCGATTGTTACAAATTTGCAAAGAAGTGCCATAAATGCCAGATTTACGCAGATAAGATCCATGTACCTCCGACACTTCTCAATGTGATTTCCTCCCCATGGCCTTTCTCTATGTGGGGTATTGACATGATCAGGATGATAGAACCCAAAGCTTCAAATGGGCACCGTTTCATCTTGGTAGAAATTGACTACTTTACCAAATGGGTAGAGGCTACTTCATATGCCAGTGTTAACAAACAAGTGGTTGTGCGTTTCATCAAAAATAATCTTATATGCCGATATGATGTGCCAAGCAGAATCATCACTGACAATGGCTCAAATTTGAACAACAAGATGATGACAGAACTGTGTGAATAATTCAAGATTGTCCATCACAATTCATCTCCATACAGGCCAAAGATGAATAGGGCTGTTGAAGCTGCTAATAAGAATATCAAAAGAATTATCTAGAAAATGGTTGTCACTTATAAAGATTGGCATGAAATTCTCCCTTTTGCTCTGCATGGATATCGAACATATGTTTGCACTTCAACAGGAGCAACCTCGTTTTCCCTAGTGTATGGAATGGAAGTTATACTCCCTGTTGAGGTAGAGATTCCCTCATTGCGTGTGATAATGGGAGCCAAATTGACAGATGCTGAATGGGTTCAGAACAGGTTTGACCAATTGAATTTGATTGAAGAGAAGAGAATGACAGCTTTGTGTCATGGGCAGTTATATCAGAAAAGAATGAAGAAAGCATTTGATAAAAAGGTCAAACCTCGTAAATTCAGAGAAGGCGACCTCGTGCTCAGGAAGATCATGTCTTTCAACATTGATTGTAGGGGCAAGTGGACTCCCAATTTTGAAGGCTCGTATGTTTTCAAGAAAGCCTTCTCTGGTGGTGCATTAATTATTGAAACTATGGATGGCGAGGAGTTCCCACGTCCCATGAATGATGACGCAGTCAAGAAATACTTCGCCTAAAGAAATGAAATAACAGCTCGCTAAGTTGAAAACCCGAAAGGGCGGCTTAGGCAAAAAGGAGCGTCTCGGTAGGCCGAAAACCCGAAAGGGTGGTCTAGGCAAAAATTAGAGACATAAACAGAATAAATTTCCCGCTAAGTTGAAAACCCGCAAGGGCACCTTAGACAAAAGTTAGGGATTTTCTTGGCAAGTAACTATATCAGACGAGACTTGATCGTCGAAGAAACAATCTTCTCGGATCCTCACCATACTTCGATGGAAGTCGATGCTAAGGATTTCAAAAGTTGCTAAGGGGGATAGTGGTAATTGTATCTCAATGTATCTTTTTCCATTATGTATTTACCATTTCCCAAACTTTGTAATCATCCATGGAGTCTCGCCATTCGCAGACTACCGTCCTATTAATGAAATTCGAGCTTTTTCCCAATTCTTTGTGTTCTTATTTTTATTTAGCTTGCAAAGACTTCATTTATTATTGATAATAACTTTTAAAGCAAAGAGATTAAAAAGAAAAATTGACTTTTAAAAAAAAAGAGATCTTTACAATTTAATTTACTTTGGGATTTGTGATGAAACAATGACAATAAAAATGGTGATCCTGAGAATGAACAAACTCTGGTTGTTTTAAGAAGATTTGCTTCCCCCATTGAAGGTTTTCTCAGATCATTTTGCTGGTATGTGCGCAATCTTTATGTATTTCCCAAATAGTTAAAGACGATATCAGTGGGTACAAGGTACAATATTGGGTTTGTGATCCCATTATCCCCAGTCAAGTCTTAGTTAGCTTTTAATTTTGAATTTGCATGGTCAGGAGCCTCCGTCCCAGATTCCCCAGCAAAGTCTTCCCTTATATGATGAAAGGTCTTATTCCCTTGGTGTGCTGAGATGTCGCTCTTTTTGCAGTATTAGCACTAGTATTGACTTCTTGATTTCTCGGGAAGGTTATCCCAGGGCATCTCTTGATGGGATGAGTATTCGTGATGAAAATGTTTAATCCACAGTTTTTTCTCCAGGGAGGTAGGCTTGATTCCCCAGTGAGGTTTGGTTGTTTCAGCTTCAATCTGCTTTATTTGAGGCTGGTCTTGCAATCTCCAGTAGGCATATTGCTTTTGGAAAACTGCTCCTCTGATGAAACCAGAAGCAGGATGTGGATATTTATTCTTGATAGTGACCTTATTCAACTACCTGTAGTCCACACATTATCTCATACTACAATCTTTCTTGTTAACCAATAACACAGGAGCACCCCACGGAGAAACACTCAGTTGAACAAACTTCTTCTCAAGCAATTCTTCCAACCGTTTCTTTAGTTCACTCAACTCCGAAGCTGACATCCTATAAGGATCTATTCACACCAGACTTGTACCTAGTATCAATTCCACAACAAAATCAACTTCATGTTCTGGAGGCAAATCACTAATGTCATCTAGAAACATTTATAGAAATTCACAAACAACATGTAATTCCACACTTGCATCTCCACTATCAACTTGAAACGATGCAAACATTTCAAACATCAAAGATTCATCTTCTAAAAGTTCATCCACTTGCTTAGCCGACAAAAACATCAGTTCTCCACTTTCACCAAATTCTGGGAATCTCACAGTCTTGTTGTAACAATTGATATGAACATAGTTGAACTCCAACTACTTCATTCCAATAATAACATTGATTTGTTGCAAAGGTAAACACACCAAATCCATCACAAAACTCTTATCATAAATGATCAAAGGATAACTCAAACAGACAACATTATTAGTAACAGAACCATAAGCAGGAGTATCTATCGCCATACTACCATTTGTTGTACCCTAATTTTTTCCCGTAAGATCCCTTCATCATACCATATTGTTTCAATCACAAAAAGATCACATTAGGGTTTTTGGTTCTTCTACCTATCTTTAGTTTTGCTCTTTGGGGAGTTACCAAGCACCTTAACTTGTTTTCTTTTGTGATCATGGATATTTTTATTTGATTTTCTCTCTAATTAACAAAGTGAAATATTGGTTTGTCTTACTTGTTAATAATGTAGGTAAAAGCAATGAGGTTTAGCAAGTTGCTTCATGGGTTCATGAGTTTATTTCCATGCCCTTGTCAAAATCTTGAGAGATTCAAACCTCACCATTGAAGTTGTTTTGGAAGAGTTGGTATGAAAATGGTTTTGGTAGCCATGAGTCCTCATCATCATCCTCAACAATCTCTATTCACAAAGGAAGAATATTGGCACAAAAAGTTTATTCAAACTTGACAAAGTTCCACCAAGCATTCTCTTGATCTAGAGACTAGGGTTTTGGACTTCAGAGGGGTATATCTTGCTCATCTTTTGTTATTTTTGAGTGATTCCAAAAACATTCTTCTCTTCAAAGAGTCACCAACAAATCACTTCAAAAGTTCCAAGGAGTTTTCATGTGGAAGGAACTTGGTGAAGAGGGAAGATTACAAGTCATCCATTTGAATCCCCAATTTTCCATATGTGACTTCAAATGGTCATAACTTGGTCAATTTTTATCACCTTGAGTCCATTCTTTTTTCATGATGATCCTAAGGATGTTTACTTCATTCTTTCTTTTATTTGCAAAGTAATAAAATGGATGGAAGTTGCCTTAAGAATGCAAAAGATTATAGGTCATTTCATGGCTTTTGGCAAACTTCAACAAGTCATAACTTGCTCAATATTTGGATATTTTGAGTTGTCCAAATTGCAAAATGTCATTCAAGAGATCTACTTCATTCCATCTTTTTTGGTCAAGAGAAAATTCTAAGTGGAAGGACATGTTTGGATGCAAGAGATTATAGGTCATTTTTAAAGAAGAATTTGAAATATTTCTAAGTATGGAAAGTCAACTCTTTTTCTTCAACTTTGACTCCATGTAATTTTCAGCTCAAGCCTCCATTTGATTCCATTCTTTTTCCAATACAAATCTTGTTACCTCATCTTTACAAAGCATTAAGAATTTTTTCCCTAAGACCCCCTAAGGTGGAAATGCCATTGGATTGAACTTGGCAACTTGGAACTTAAGTTTCTCCATAAGTCAGAATTTGAAATTCATGTTTTGGCCTTTAAACATCAAATTAGCACGCGTTTGTGATCTAAACATGTTTAACCAAGTTGCCAAAGTGGATTAGAGCCTTGAAACGCAAGGATTAGATGAGTTTTGATGCAAATCAGATCACACTTTGCTCGTGCATTAGGCTCACACGATTTCCCTCTAATTTGCATCATACCACACGCTTGAGCATCCCATTTCATTCCCTATAAATAGAGGGTCATCCCCCATTCAATTTCCCAAGCTTAGATAGCCAGAATCACCCTGCCAAACTTGCTTTCCAACTCAGAATTCAGTTACTTCGAATCCTATTCTCAAGCCTTTTTCAATCCATTTTTTTCATCAATTCACCTTCCTTGATCTTCCCTGAAGCTAACCATATAATCACATTCAAGAATCGTGCCCTACATTGCTCCATAGAAGTCCAGTTTCAGAGCTCTGCAACTCAATTTCAATAGGTAGATTCCTTCATCAATTCTTCAAAACTTTGGTATCATTGCGTTTCTATCATTTCCATGGTTCTAGTCGCAACACTTACTTTTATCTGGAAGCACGTTTTGATCATGAATTTTTAAATCCCCTTTCAAAACTTTCTTTCCAAATTACTTGAGTTAGAGTTTATATAAATTTGGCGTGAGGGTGTGGTTGTCTTCGTCTTGAAGAGACGAAGCGAATGGCATAAGTCTGAGCTTCTGATTTTACAGTTTGAAAGGCCTGCAATTCGTGAGGGCTGGAGGTTGAAGATGACCAACGTATCATCTTCTAACCAATGAAAGCGTGCCATTTGTTTTTTTCAAAAAACTGATTTATTAATGATTCTGTACATTATTCACTAAAGACCATGATATGCACAGCGCCCCAGATCCTTTGGATTTGATTACTAACGCGTTTTGACTCTCATCCAATGGTCCACATTTTTTTCTTTTATTTTCTTTTTCCGATTTTGATATTTTAATTGTTTTAAATTTCAAAAAATCATAGAAAATTCATTTTTAGTCCAAAAAATCCAAAAAAAATTATGAAAAACATTTTTGATTATTCTCTTTCTGATTTTGATTTTTTCACAATTTAATTTTGTGTGTTGGTATTTTTTATGAATTTTACACTTATTTAATTTATTTAAAATGTTAAAAAAATACTTTTACACATTTTTAAATTCTGAAAAAATTATGGAATGATCTAATGATATTGTGACAAATATTGGTGACCTTATTTTATTTTTGTTTCTGACTTTATTATTTTTTACTATTTTTGTTTATTTTACCCATTTATTTTAATTTTTAAAAATAGTTTTTGACTTTTAAAAATTCCCAAAATTTTTATAAAATCACTTGGCCCCTTTTCTGATTTTTCTATGGACTTACTTTTTATTTCTTGATTAATTTGAATATAATTGGCATTTTCTTCATTATTTTCCATTTTTTAAAAACATTTTTTAACCCTTTAATGTATATATTAATTATATTATTATTTTGTGAATATTTTCTAGCTGTCTTGGGTTGATTTTTTGGTCATGGCTTTATTAACATCATTAGATCCATGGTGTTGAGTTTAACTCCACAAAAAATGGATGAATGATTTTAATAATAGTTTGATTAAATATTAATTCAAATGTGGTTTTTCTTTTTACCCTAATTCCTCTTCATCTCATCCCCTTCTCATTGCACTAAATGTTGTTGGAGCATGATCTCTATATCATGTATCAAAACAAATGGTGCATATATTTCTATTGACCGGCCTCAAAATAGGTGCGACTTCTATATAAGTCCACTTACGATTGCTTAACACAACGCTAAATTTTGTTCTGATTCGAATAAATGATCATTTGTGGCCCAAACTTATGATTGCAAGCCCAAGTATGTTAATTTCATCTCTTTGATCCAATAACCTTGATATTCATTGTGTGGAGGCTTTGGTTCTACCAATCCTCTAATGGATCTACAACACCTTTAGTCAACGCGGATCACTTAAACATTGTTGATCATTAAATGGTACTTGTGAGGATTTCAAATGGATGATATACTTGACAAAAAGCAAATGCAACTTGTTGTGTGGAGGCTTTGGTTTTACCAATCCTCTAATGAGTTCCAAATGCAAGTTTCAAGATCGTCATCCAACTAACCACTAATTATTGACTTATTTTATTCTTATGCTTCTATTCTTTTATGCTTTATGTACTACTTATTTTTTAGTATTTACATTTCATACCATTTTCATCTTTGCTCATTTAAGCATTTATATTCTTGTCATTTTTACTTTGCTTACTTGAGCTTTTCTTTTCTTTTCCTAAGATACTTAATAATCAACATAAACTCTAAAAACTCTTAATGGTACTTGGACTATTTGGTTACTATCCTTGGCATTATGAAGCATTGGACTTTTTTGGACTTAAGATTAGAAACCTTGACCTATCTTGGAGACCTTGTGATCTTATCTGATTATTTTGTCTGGAACTCTTGAGGTTTACCTCAAGACATTGGGTTGCTTGTTTGTTTTTGTGTGCAAGTTTTGGTGATTGCATCCTTTGTTTGTAATCTAGAATTCACCCGTATACAGCCGTTACTCTGCCCAATTTTTTTGAAGACTTAATACTTTTGAAGAGGTATAGTATCTTTGCTTGCTTAGTTTCAATCCAAAGAATGGGAATTCTATCTTGACTCATAATGTCAAGTTTTGGCTTCTTGTTGGTTAGATGGTTCTTATCCTTAGCTTTTAACTTATGCCTTAGGATAGCCTCTTCTTCTCCTCCCATCTACTTTAATTTCAAAAATCTTCTCCCTCCTTTTGAAAACCCTTCTTGTTTTGAAACTTAAACCACTTTCATATATAAACTTGGACTTAGGTCCATGCATTTTCAAAACATTTTCATAAATAAACTTCAATCAACTTAACATTACCTTGACATTTTTTTATGAGAAGACTAAAAATCAATTAATCTCATTTCAAACCATTTTGGTCACTTTGGCTTTTATCTTTAAAACTTTTCCCAAAAGATTAGGCTCTTGTCAATCCTTGTAGTGATGCAAACAACTATATTTCTACAATATATAGTGAAGTGAGATATTTTCCACTTGGGTGTTGAGTGAGGCATTGTTGATTTTAAAATCCAAGCCATATCCTCCACTTTGAGATGATGCAAATTCTCCTTTCTCATGATTGTTGGTAGTAAGTATGTTTTCCATACGGACAATGACGATGATGTCTCATATATTAAAATCAACCAACACACTTGTGTTTCAAACTTTTAAAAGAGGAACTACGTGTACCCTGATCCCCTATTGCACGAAAGGTGGTATGTAGGCACTAAAGATTCGCAACCGCGGCGGGTGCAAAAATCATAAAAAATATATTTCTTTTCTCACCTCCACCATCCATTTTATATACAACACATTTTTTTATAGCCAAAATATACAGATTTTACAAAGAGGTTCCTGCGGAGTACCGTAGATGTTTAGGGTGCTAATACCTTCCCTTTGCATAACTAACCGCCTTACCTTGAATCTTTCCCCCTTTTTTTGGGTTATTCGCTCTTTTTCCATTCCTTTGGAAACAATAAAGCGCGGTGGAGATTTTTATTTTTGATTTGTATAAAGTCTAGTCAATCCAATGGCTTAGTCTTGAAAATTTCTACCGCTACACCATTCATAGAAGACAATTTCAATCCCAATACAATAGCACATTCAAGCGAAATAAATGAATGACTAGCACTAGTATCAATAATAGCAACCAACTTAACATCATTAATAAAACAAGTATCTCTAATCAAGTTTTCCTTCTTAGAATCTTCTCAATCACTCAAACAAACACTCTACCATTAGACTGGGTAGAAGTAACAACATTTTTCTTTAGCTTCTGACACTAGTTATTGATATGACCCCGTTCACCATAATTTAAACAAGTGGGACCATCGTTCTTGCACTCAAGAGCATGATGACCTATCTTACCACATTTGAAACATATCAGGACCTTGTTCTCCCAATTGTTGGAATGATGACCTTGTTCACCACACCTGAAACATTTACCAGAAGTGGGATCTCCTCCCCCACTTGTCATCTTCCAATCGAAAACTTTCAGCTTCCCTTTATCAGCTGGAGCAACATAACATTTTCCACGATCCTGATTATTCCCTCTCTTATCACTGATGTTCTTATAATATGAAGCCTTATCTCTACTATCATGACAATAGATCCTGCACTTGTTCACCAGAATAGGAAACTAGAGAATTTCCAGATACCCAATACCCTATTTAATCTCAGGACGCAGTCCATTCTAAAACATGATGCACTTAAATACCTCAGTTGTTGGGTTGTTATAATTTGGACAAAACTTCACTAGTTCCTCGAACCTAGAAGCATACTCAGCATCGTGTCGGTCCTTCTAGATTAGTGGGTTGTTTTTATGAAACATTCCCCATGCACGAGCCTCATCATCATTCGCACCAGCATTAGGCTGATTCTGCATAACCTGAGTAACATCCTGTAAGTCAGCAGCAATCGCAACATCGTTCCTCCCAACCATTTTTCTAGTTCACATTAATAATAACAAGAATGGTTAGTAATTATCTCGACAGTATTCAACTGTTACATACTACCGACTAAAAAACCTGGCCGGATAGAACAACCTACTATGATACCATTAATGTAACACCCTTCCAAACCCCAAGTTTAATTCAAGAATAAATTAATAAATAAATCAACACAATGCACAACCGAGGGTGTCACATCATCATACAAATATCTTAAATAAACATCCTTCTCCATAACACGGGTTTTCAGACAATTATAATACTTATTTCTTTAATGAAATCAACATATAAATTTAGACTTCTCAGTAGAATCTTAGTTTCAATCATAACTTCATTTATTTCCTCAAAATATCAAGACCTTTTGGTCTTATCTAAGGTTAACCTCAAAAGAAGTTCAACAAATAATAAAAACTCATGAGATGTATCTTAAACAAATAAAAAACTTCAAAACTCAAGTATTCCTGACCCCGATGTTAAATATCAGAGCAAGACCCTTTTTATTCGACTGAAACACACGAAATAACTCCAAATATATCCCCACGCTTCTACGAGCTATTCGTGATCACCTGTGCGTTACTCACGTGGAGGAAACTTTTAAATAGAAAGGGTGAGTACTCACAAATAATTACAAAAGATATAAGGAATGGATATAGTAGTTACAACAACAACCATCAAGAAATCCATATATCATCAGACATCACATATTATACTCACACCTTCACATCGTCAATTCGCTCACAACGTCATTGTATCATTAAATCAACAATCATCACCAAAGCATCATTTAATTCACAACATCATTGAGACATCATTTAATCAATAATCATGTAATGACACAAAGATTGTAATGCAAAAACATTGACTCATTCATGTGGTACCAAACTTCCTTGATGAACACTAGGTCATCGCACTCCAAAGATCCCCTCCATATGATCGACTCCCTCTTGGAACTGGAGCACATCATATTAACGCACTCTATCCATACAATAGGATTGAGACCATCACTAGACAAACGTCCTAACAACACATACATACCAACGTCCAAACATATGCCATGAATTTATGATGCACTACAACATAATATAGTACAACCATTGCTAGTCAAATAGCATCATCATTCATATAATTAACAATCATATTATTCACATAGCATGTATACATAGCAACCATTAATATCATCATCTTCATTCACCATATCATAATCACCATTATAATTCCACAACAACAGTATATAAATCATCATATAAATTATAATTTCATCATAACATAGATACTCAAAAAAGACATCATTTTACTCATTTCAAATGACACGTTAAACGGAGCCCAGAAACTCGCGTTACCGCCTTTTCAAGAATGCAAGCAGTTCTGCTCGCTAGAGGCTCGCTTGACAAAGTTGACCTTCGCCTTGAGATTCTCCAGGAGACGCAGAGGAGACATACCTGGCCCCTTGCTTGCCCAACAAATCTGAGGTGTTTCACTTAAAAACCAAGAGCACCCAAATTTTCCCCTTCCCTCGCCAGCTGTCTCGCCCGATGATGCATATGGCTCGCCTGTCATTGGCTTCATGGCAACACTTCCTGTTGTGATTTTATGCATAGAACAGTCCCAATTTCCATGCGATTTCCATACCAATACAGTCCAAATTTCATATAATTCAACATGGTTTCATCATACAACAACAATACATTATCATAAGGATCATATTCATCAAATTATTGCAAAAACCACATCATACTTTCATCAATTATATCATAGATTCATCATACATTCCTCACCATTCAAATTCACCACAAAACCAAAATCTAATCCTACATACATCTAAATCCCTATATCAATTAAAATAATATGCATCACCCACCTTACCTGGTTATTTCCTAGCGAATGAATCCTTCCTCTTTCAGTTCTCTACTGAAATCCTATGGGTTCCTCAATGCCTTAGCTCTTTCTCCATAGCTTATCTCCCAAACATGATCGTAAAGAATGAATGGACAAACCCCCAATTTTCCTTTTTATGACTCTTACTCATTGGAACCTTATTATGTTATCCCACTCTTGCCTTCACTTACTTCACACAATATTACCATTATGCCCTTAACTTATTTACACCAAATATTATCTCTATTTAATTATAAAAATAAATATAAATAATTATAACTAATTATCTAAGTTATAAAAAATTCTCATTATCTCCTTACTCTAACACAATCCCATAACATACTATCATCACACCACATAAATCAACAAGAATTCACATATTCACCAATAATCACAAATATTCGCACCAAATCAATTAAGTAAATAATTATAAATTTTGGGATGTTACACATGTTGACAAACCATGCTTAAAAACATCAAAAGTAGAAGGATAATCTTCAGAACATTGTCTTTAGAGTCTTTATAACCTTGTCTTCAGAATCTTTAGAAGCTCTTCTATCGAAGTCACAGTCACATGCTGTTAGACAAACGTTCTTCAAAACTATTGTTTAGGAACATTCCATAACTTCAATGAATTTTTATAAAGAGCACTTTGTATCACTTTAGAGTCATAGTGTATTGAGTCCAGAAACTGATGATATCACATGCCATTTCTTTCGGGTCAGAACATGTTAACAAAAGCTACACACAAGACAAAAACATTAGGGTATAAAAGTTTTCTCTAAGAAATAATATATTGTTATCATCAAAACTAAAAGCTAGATACATAACCAAATCTTATTCTTACATCTATGTGATAATTATATTTTCAGGGATTTCTTTCGTTGTAGTTGCGAAAATACAATTGTGGTTGCAATATTACAAGAATTGTGGTAATGACATTACAATTGTGATTCTTGTTATTGCAATCGTGGTGTTACAGCCATTGTGGTTGTGACATTGCAATTATGATTACTTTAATTGCAGTTGCCGTGTTACAATTTTGATTGTTGCCATTGAGGTTGTTGTTTTACAAGAAATAGGGTTAGAGCGTGAGAAGCATTATAGTTTCTGAATTACAATTGTGATTCCTTCTGTTGCGGTTGCCGTGTTACAATTGCGATTGTTGCGTTACAAGCATTGTATTTGTGATTGAGTTTTTATTTTTGACAAATTTTTTACTTGTTCTCCTCTAATTGAAATTTATCAAATGGTTCCCATTCTTAATAGATTAAATGTCCAATCTAAATTCTGATATTAGGGTTTTCTGATCTATGAATGCTTTGGTTGCAAATTTTCCTTTAAGTTTACTCCGGATTCCTACTACTACATGATATTATGAGTAATGTGGAGTTCTTTGTAGAAGCTAAGGCCGACTATATACACTGCAGATCCAAATTTTCTCCACTTTGATAGGCAAGCAAATAAAGAGGGTATTGTAGTAGGAATAATGTAGATTCAGTGATAGGAATTTTCAGTTTGTCGTTTTGAGGATTTCGTTTGTGGATGCTGAATTCTTTTGGAGACAAGCAGTTTAAAATTTAGACTAACACTATTGTCTGTATGATATACTATTGATTTTCTATTGTCCAAATGACAGGAAGGTGGTATCGACATAAGTCCGGCTATTATAACTATCTTACTGCTCTTCCTTTTCACTCAACTTCTCTCATGTGTGGATATGTTGAAATTATGAACCTATTCATTAGTGTTTTTTTTTTGTATTTGTGAAAATTGTTGAAAGTACAGTTTAAGACTTGTAACCTATTTACATAATTAGCTATAGTTTAGAGGGATTCCATATGTTGCACCCTTAAACTATCCCTCCCATCTTTGAGACAAATTGATTCAAGATACCTCCTCATGCTCATGAAAGTCCCAAACACTCAAGACTACTCAAGGGTTGACCTGACAAACTCTCCTCCTAAGAAATTGACCTACAACTAGGGTTTTGTTTCTCTCAAAATAAATTGAGTTTCTAATGCCTCAAGTAGACTTCATGGTTTCTCATATGTCTCAAGGTATCCTCATACCAAATTTCAAGCCTTACATCATAAGTTAGCACAGTCAATTAGTCAGATGACTGAAAATCAAATGTATTGGATAAAAAGTCAACTTTGACCAATCTACAGTCAAACTTCAATATTTTTGGTCAACATCAATATTTTAAGGTCACATTCATCATTTGATCAAGGGTTGATCATGATTCATCAAGAAAACTCAAGATTCATCAAAAGTTAAAAGTTACTAAATTAGGGTTTTCCTTAGGAGAAGTCAACTGAACTTTGACCAAGCATAACTTTCACATACTTCATCAGAAATTTCTCAACCAAAGCCCATTTTGAAGGAAATTCAATTCTCTACAACTTTGTCTCTCTTAGCTCAAGGCCAAAAATGCTTCATTTGAGAGATATGAACCAAAATATTACAGGTCATTTTAAATGTCAACAAAAGATATTTTTTGTCAAAGCAATTTATATATAGATAAAAAATTCAAATGAAAAATGGCTAACATGAAAGTTGTAGAAGACATCTTGAGGTTTCCAAAAAATCCAAGAACATCTTCGTTTGACAAAAATTCCTAAATCCATTAATGTATCTTTGTGACTCTTATTTCTTTTTATTTTGATTTAATATATTTAAATTCAAAATAAATCAAATAAAATATAAAACTCATGGACTTAGGCGTGTGGACTCTTGTTCTAATCAAATTGGATGACTAAAAAATCTGGTGATAACTATTCAAAACCGTGTGGATCATGAATATTTGATTTGGCCTAAAATAGAAGCTTTTCATGCAAATTTCAAAACAAATCTTTACACCATTGATCATACAAGATTTTATCCATGTTTGTTGACCTAACCCAAGCATTATAAATACAGAACATATTCATACCAAGAAGACACAGTTGGATAGCCAAGAGCAATAGGGTTTCAAAGAGAAAAATTTCTCAAAAAAGTGCAAGCATTCGAGTTGCAAGTTCCAAGCAATTTCAATCCAAAATAAGCCTTGAAATCATCTCCTGAACATCCATAGGGTAAGTACATGTGATTTTCAATGGTTTCTCATGCTTGAAACGATCATGTTCATCGTTTTCGATTGCAATTTTTTCCATTATTCATATTGTTAATTATATGCGTTGTTGATTGTTTCAAACTATCTGGATCTTCATATGTGAATGTTTAGAGTAGGTTCCAGTCATTACATGAAGTTTATATCGTTAGAATCATGAATCACCATTGATAAACCGTGATATGCTTTTTTCTTTAAAAGTCACTCTACATGCATTTTTAGGCCAAACTAACACCACCATTAGATTTGCAAGGGTCAAATTAGGGGTTAGGGTTCATCTGGTGTTTCGATTTCGTGTGTTTTGAGGTTTGATTTTGGAGCTCATTGGAGAATATGTCCGGAGCTAGGGTTCAGGTCACTTCTCCGCTAGTCAAATTTTGTTGAACCAGGTTGACCATGGCGTGGCATTTTGAAAAGTTCTGATTGGTTAATACCTGATATAGGGTCCCACATTTGACTTGCGTTTGAAATTAAATTTTTAATACATTTTATTATATAATGGTTGATTTGTATTTGAATAACAAAAAACCAGCATAATCCAGATGGTTGGGGACGGAGACCTGTGACATGAGAGGCGTGGGTTTGATCCCTACGTTTTGCAATTGTTTTTTTCACTTTTTCAGGATTAACGCGCAGGTTATAATATGTTGATTGGTTCTCACTCCATGTCACAAACAACACACTGGACTAGTGGAAGGCAACGCATCCTGTGAGACAGAGGGCGTGGGTTCAAGTCCCACCCCATAAATTTTGATTTTCTTATTTTTACTAACCCTAACTTTTTTTCTATTTTCTTAATTAATTCTTTTCTAATTAATCATTAAGAAACCCTAATTTTTTTTCAAAAACCATAATAAATTAGGATTAGATTTTCTAATTAGTAATTAAGTTTGACATATTTTTATTTATTAATTAATTAGGTTAATTAGCATTTCTTAATATTAAAATCAATTAGAATAATTAGGTTTTATTACTATTATAACTTAAATTACTTTCTGCAAAAACACCAAAAACATTAACACTTAAATTCTAGGTCTTTAACATTCTTTTTAACATTTTTCTTATTTTCTTTACTATTTAAATTCATAGAAAAATTGTATAGATCGCATATCAATGTAATTACTTAGATTTATATTTCCGCATTTTTTCCTAATATGTAACTGCTCCGAAGATGTAATAGTGTAGGTTTACTTTCCCGCAAATTTTTATACCTAAGTATCTCTCCCAAAGCCATGTAATAGCTTAGGTTTTACATTTCGAACTTTAACATTTTGTACATATTTAACTGTTAGTAACTAGTGTTTGTATGACAAGACTAAAAGCCACATAGAAAACCTAATTTTCAAGACTAAATAATTGAAATTAAGACACTTCGCACCCTTGCACTTCTAGGGTAACCTCTCTTGTTGTCTTACAAAATATTGGTCATGTCCCTCGAATGCGAGGATAATTTAACAAAAGGTCCTCAATCTAATCATCATAGTCCCTTCGAGTTGCATATAAAATGATCTAGTCCCTTCGATGACCCTACGAGCAAAATGACAACTATTCCTTATATACAATTGCTAAATTATCTTTACATGTTACCTTCGATGATCATACGATGATCCTATGCATGTCCCTTCACATCCAATAGATAGGGCTACCTACCAACTAATGATATGGATAGTACTATCTCTAAAGGAGAAGGAAAATAACAAGAAAAACTTTATTAGTGGGTAAGACTCTTAGTTGCTTTCTCACAACATGTTCAAATATCACATTTTCAAAAACAAATATTTTCAAAAAAACTTTGTATACATTCTTGTGAACTGATACAAGAATTATTACAAAGTCTACCTTGCATTGGCATTTCAAAATATTTCTGAACAAATCACACACACACAAAACAAAGTTTAAAAGTGAGTTAAGCAATTAAGAGTCCATAGATAACTACGGATGAAAAGAGTGCTAACACCTTTCTTTTTTATAACTTATCCCCCGAACTCAAAATCTATCAAATGTATTTCTTGTTCTTTTCACCTTTCTGAAATATTAGATAAAAGAAAATTTGATGGAGACTCTTGCTATCCGCACATTTAGATGAAACCAAAAAAAATCAGTTCTCGTATTACCCCATCCAATGCTTAAGTTACAAGAATCACAATATTTTTGTTTGTTGGAGGAAATTAGGTTCTTTTTCCAATAGATGCAAATTTCCACGTGTATTTTGTTGAAACCAAACACTTATATTTTGTTTTATTAAATTTAAAATTTTTCAACTTGTCTACTTATATTAACATATGAAAGTAAAATCTAAGAATCAAACTGCATTGTTATCATAATAATAAATGGGGCCTATATAAAGCATTAATGACCTGCTTCACTTTTTGACATCTATTATGTTATCAGGTATTAATGTTTCTTTGGTGAGTGTTGTTGGCTCATGATTTCGAAGACATCCTTCAGCAATTCTCAGTGATTGATAAAGTTTCTTAAATACATATGCAATATATTATCAACTGGAAGAAATTTTATATCTGTATGACAAAGATGATATCATTCACTTGCAAAAACTTACATATATAGGCCAAATTAGCACATACATGTGTTGCATGGTTTGGTAACATATCAAATGTCTACGAGCCTAAAGGAGTCTGCTACCACTTTAAGCTGATTCCTTTTTTTTTTTTCCATTGCCTTTCATTGGGTCCAATAATCAATTTGTACGACCTTCTTGTATCAAGTGAATGTTATAAGCTTGCATTAGAACATTTACATGGATATCGCAAATATTTGAGATGGTAGGTTACTTACCATTTCTTATGGCAAATGTCATAAAGGAGCCATCTACGTTTTTCCCAAAGACATTACCATAATTTGTAACCAATCCATACAGAGACAATTATTTGTCATGAAATTTCTCCCACATCTTCCATACAATATGGATTTTCCATATTACACATGTCTAACCACTAAATTTATGTGCTTATATTTGATGCAAGCACATATTATTTTATTGATACTTTCTCAAAATCAGTCATAGCAAACTATTACTTTCCATGCTACAACCGCTTAAGATGACATCCAACTAGTTCTGATGCAAGTACATATTATTTATTGATACTTTCTTCATGCTGTTGTTTTCAAAATCCTTAGCTTAGTTGTATAGAGTGTCCAAATGGCCATGAAAGATTAGTTAAGTCATTATATCTATGAACTCTATAATCTACTGAAATTTTTCTTGCTCATATCATGGAAATTATATGAAATGAGATTGAAGTAAATATGATCAAGTACGAAGAAATAGAGATTTGGAAAAAATTGGTTGAAAAGGGAGTAAACGCGTGTCAGTCACTAAAATAATTATGCCACCATTGCGCGCCATCGCATGCATGATGGACTTGGGTAAGTTGCATCGTGCGCGAGATGCAGGTTATCACGCGCGCATTGGTCTTTTTTCCTAACACTTTTTTGACACGATATGACAGCTCCTGGAGACTTTTAAAAAAGGTTTTGGCACTTTTACGAGGGTTCTTCGATTTTACATTGCAAGTGATGATTTACAACACCGAAAGGCATATTTGGAGCGTATTAGAAGCCATTGGAGGCTAGTGCTTTAAGGAATCTTGTATGCAAACCTCTTATATTTTATTGGTATTGTAGTTTACATTATGAGTAGCTAATTCTCTCATAGGTTAGGTTTTGTTTGATGAATCTTTTTCAACACTGTTGGGATACTTTTTTGATTTGTTATTGCATAATTAATTGAAGTTATTATTTTATTCAATTGCCTCTTGTTCTTAATACTTTTAGTGAGATACTCTTTTAATCTGATTTTGGGTACATAAGGAATACTGACCATTACTATATGTGTTGGGCCTAGAGAAGTTGTTGTTGTGCTTACGCCAGTTAAATAAGAATAGTTGACCTCGAATAGTGGCTTAGGAATTAACGTTTTATTGCATTGCCTAATCTTACTTACGTTGGTGGACTAGGGATAGGAAACTCCCAATATAGATTAGTGAGCCATAAAACAAGGGATTAGGTAAAGAAATTTTGTTAATTCGTCGTGAAATATTAGTAACAATATGAGTTATGTAATACATTAAACATCAACAATAGATAACTAGGGGATTCTAGACAAAACCTAATTGCTTTCGTATTATTGTCAGAAATTTTTTTAATTCTTTTTCGCATTAAAACTCGAAAAAAACCCATTTAGTATTTTCTAAACATTGCACACTTTTTGTCTTTTTTTAAATAGTCGCCCCCGTGTTCGATCTTTTTATTACTTCGATTCTATCAGCGTACTTTTCGAGAAGTCATCAAGTTTTTGACGCCATTGTCGGGGACTGTTAATAATTTCAACAAGGCAACACTTGTGCAACGTTTTTGTTTAATATTAATTTTTGTTTTCGTGTTTTTATTTTTAATTTCTGTTACGCATTACTACTAAGGTATTTTGTTTATGTATGCACAGTTCAGGATCAGAGTTGATACCACTCGATCCAGAAATTGAGAGGATCACACTAGCAAATTTGAAAGCTGCTAGAGAAACCATTCCGGTATAAAAAATAAGAGTGGAAATTTAAGTGTTTATTTGGATAATGAATCAGACGAGGAAACCATAATGGCCAACGTACCACCACCTCCAACTATGGGAGACTACTGCAAAAGGACATGTGCATGAAAATTTTATAGAGGTTTTATATCCGCTAACCCTGCTAACTTCGATATAAAAATCATGTCCTTTCAGGTTTACGAGACAATCCTTTTTATGGGAATGCAATTCGGGATCCCTGGGAGCATCTTGATCGCTTCCATGAAATAGCCTCCATGTGTATACCTAGCTAATGCCAATGAAGATCAGGTAAAGTTGAGGTTATTTGGATTCTTGTTGATAGGAATGGCTAAGGATTGGTTATTATGCCTTCCAAATGGTACCATCAGAACATGGAAAGATTCCTCACCACCATGCAATCCACGGAAAGGAAAGCGAAAAATCATCGATTTTATGCAACAAGAGACAAAATATATTTATGATTCATGGGAGAGATTTAAATTTTTATTACACATGTTCCCAAATTATAACGTGAACAACGTGGATCACATGCAGAGCTTTATCAAAGGGCTCAAGAATCAAACACGTATGTTGGTAGATGCTTCCGCGGGAGGCACAATCAGAACAATGATTGAACCTCAAATAAGAGATTTGATTGAAATAATGTGTTTGAATGAATATCGCTTGTTATAACCAAACTTTTACCCCTAAGATCCCATATCATCTGCATTGTTTCAAATACATCAAGATCACAAAATTGATTGTCTCCTAATCTTAAGGGCTATTACTTTCCATATAGAGATCACCAAGCACCTTGCAATTGTATCGTTATCTTTATGTTTATATGATTTGTTTTTCACTAACCTCTAACCAAAACTCAAAAACATGTCTTTTTTTTGTTTCTTTTACAATATAGGGCTGGGAATCAAGAATTTTAGGTGATGCTTCCTTAATTAGGGTTGTGAATTTCTCAATTCAAAAATTGATTATCGGAGGCCTATTCATCAAGGTTTTAACCTATAATCTTAGGTTAAACTATCCTTAAGCTTCACTCAATATGAAAGGATTTTCTCCATCAATCTTCCTCAAGATTAGGATTTATGAATCATTTGAGCTTTATAAGGTTCTTCAACTAAGGATCCATGGATTAGAGTTTGACTTTATAGTTATCTAGAGTATATCTTCTTCAACTTTTCAAAATTGACATTCATTTGAGGGATGCTTTTGAGGATTGGAAATCAAGAGTATATCATTTTATGATTTGGTTAGGATTTGATACATTCCTTAAGAGAGTTGGTGCACTGATTGAGATTCCAAGGTCATTTAATTCATTATTCATCAAGTTGTTGTTTCATGTTATATTCTTTCACCTTTTGGTAAGCTATTGTGGGAGGATTATTTAAGCAATAGTGTATTAAAGGTTATGGATTAATTCAAGTGACACCCAAGTCAATCCCCATATGAAGAAAGAAGATATAGCAAAGGTCTTCACAAAAACTCTAAAGTGAGTTTTTCATGAGAAGATGATAGTTAATGAACCTAGAAATTTCCCTTAAAAGTTGAATGTGGAAGTGCTTCTAAAAAAAGATGTCTGAGAGGGACGTTTATCTGAAGATGATGGCTTATCTAGTGGTATGAAGAAGTATGGTAATGACTTTTCCAAGAAAAGAACCAGAGGAAGAAACAATCATTGTCAGCATCAATAAATTGCTTCTATCATCCCAATGGTTAACCCAACTCCTATAACTCCCGCTCTTCATCCATAACAACAGCCTTATCATCAATAGAATCAACAAGGTCATCGTCAAAGAAATCAATTTGAACCAATTCCAACGACCTATGTAGAGTTGTTTCTTGTCTTAATACATAAGAATTTGGTTCGGACTCGATCATGGTGGTATAAAGTTGATGCTCGTTGTGCTTTTCATAAAGGGACACATGGGTATGATATTAGACACTATTATCCATTGAAAGTTGAAGTGCAATGGCTAATTAGTGTTGGAATTCTGACTTTTAAGTACATAGTCTGGTGATCAAGTAAAGCCTTTGCCAAAGTGTAAACATTGTTGATGGTTGCTCTAGAGTTAGAAAGATATTCCCTTGGCACAAGTACAGATGGAGAGCCTTCTCGAATTTTCAGCATTTTAATTCTTTTTTTTCATTTTTAATCTTTCTTGTTTATCAATGCACTGTTTGCATGTAAGAGCTTGTTTGCACTTGAATGATAAGGATAATACAATGAGATTGGAGAGAGAACGATGATGTTAAAGAACCCTAACATTTAACTTGGGGTAGGGTAATCTTAAGCTATTTTGACCGAGTGTTCATATTTCAAAAGGAATACACTTCTACAGATCAACCAAAATGGTTATCTTTCATAAATCATGAGACTAGAAGATGTGGAACCATAATGGTTATCCCTCATCCATCAAGGAACGAGGCAGTCACAACCCTCTCAAAAAATCTATACAAGTCAATGTCGCATGATTTGTTCAAATAAAAATGAAAAAAAAAAAAAGACAAAGCCCGCTAAGTCAACAACTTAAGTCAAGTGACTTAGGAAAAATTAGGGCATCCCACTTGACTACCAATTCAAGAGAATTAGTCCAGGAAAAAGTTAGGGAAAATGAAAATAAAAGCAAAAAGTGAAAAGAAAAATTAAAATACTAAGATGAAAGGACAACAAAGTAAAAGTCCTCAATAAAGAACAAATATGTGTGATTGCAAACACAAAGACTAAAATGGCGATTGTTGCTCCAAAAGCCTCATTGGTTCCTTAACCATCACAAAATCCTTTTTTGAGATGAACATTCATTGTAAATTAGCTAAACATAGGACTGGATAACATCACGAATAATGGATGAGGACAAATAAACTTGGAGCCTTAAAATCGTTTTTTCTGAAATCTGTGAACCATGCAACGTTACAACCCTCAAAAGTCCTAATTGAAGCAGGGTTTATTTCTAAAGCTTACTTGAACGAGATAGCGTTCCTGACTCCCATGAGTTACACTAAAAATGTGTGTTTATATCATATGCTTTTGTTATCTTTCATAGAAAAATCAATGTCACACCCTAGCTAGTGATTCATCCACAAGTTTTTACGACATCTTTTCAATAAATTTTTCAAAACTTACATAACTTTTGCATTAGAATTATCATTCTCAGAATAAACTCTTTTCTGCTTGTAAAATGTTTATTTAATATCAAGGAAACTTACATTTGAGTATCAACAAGGAGGCTGTTAATATGGGGCAGTTATTTCGAGATTCGACAAATCTCTCTAAAAAGTTTGAAGATACTAGGGAAGATTATTTCAAGTCCTTATGGTACAAGGTTTCCTCTTAAAAGGAAAATTCTTTCATATACCATATAGTTTGGGACAAGTTATGAATTGAAGGTTGTGAATTGTCGTTCACTCATGATAACCAATGTTCTCCTAAGCAACATTATTCTTGTGATCTGCCTTGCAGATATGTTCAAGATTTCCCCTACAGTTGTTAATATGATAGTATGTTTCCTCCAAGTTGCTATGTTGCATTGGGCTTATGATTCCTTTCTCCCCAGATGAACATTAGTTCAGGCGTTCCTTAACTGAGTATTGAATTCAATGTTTCCCTAGTTGAATCCTGAACTTAGATCTCCCGATTAAGTTTTGATTGACATTTCTCCAGCTGAGTGTGATTATTTTTCCCATCAAGGTTGTGAACAAGAAGATATTATGAAGTTATGATGCTTTGTTTAGTTGTTGGATTATTTTTCCCTTTATGTTGAGACATGATATAGAATCCCTTGTAGAGTTTTACCTTTCCTGTTATGATGTTGTTACTTTTGTTTGTTACCCAAGCAGCAAGTCTAGAGCAATACCCTTTCTAAGAAGTGTTGAGATAGCAGTCAACTGTTGGGTTTTCTCTCACCTTGTTTTGAGTTTGATTTAAAATCCCCCATAATTTGACTTTCTGCTATGATGTTTGTGAGTGCAACTTCACTATTAGATGTTTTGCATGCTGTCAAAACTCAGAAAGCTAGCATTTCAGTATGGTGGACGGTATACTTATGTCTTGTGACACTCCCTTGCATTAGAGGTCTTAGGAATCATTTATAACAAGTTTGAAATTTGTCCTATTCATGAAAAATCATTTTCTGCATCAATTTTTATTGTATGCGTCGACACATAAGTATTTCAGGTCGACACATACTGAAGCTTCTAAGAAATTGTAAGTATTTTAGGTTGATACATATGAATTTCAAGTCGACACATGTACTGAATTTTTAAAGCATATTGTAATGCCTGTTAATTTAATTAAATTATTTTTGGATTATTTGTTGAAGTTGTGAGATGTTGAGAATTATTTGTATAAGTTGTTAGATTATTATTAATTAATTAATTAGTTGATTAATAATAATAATAATAATGTTGGAATTAATAGAATAATTGTGTTGGGCTTAAGTTATTGGTTGGAAGTAGTAAAGTGGGGGTGTGTAAATTAGGCCCAATATAATTGATGATATAATGTTAAGCTAACACAAGGGTTTGGTTTTTGGAGAACAAGGAGTCTTGTGTGTGGCCGTGTGAAGCCGCACGAAGAGAGGAGCAAGCTGCCCGGTGTCGAGCAGAACAAAGCAAGGCTATCAGATGGAATTTTGGTAGAGCGACCGTCAATTCAGGTAAGGGTGGGATTCTGACCTTATAATGGGATTTATAATGTGTATTATGTGGGAATTGGTCGTTTGTATAACTGTTGTGTGTTGATGTTATGGATCTGTTATTGAAGTTGCTCATTTTCTATATTATGGTCGTTTAGGGAGTTACTGTACAATTGTTTAATGAACCTATTATAAGAAGTTTCCCAATAGTTATGTTGTGAGTGTTTTGAGTTGTCTGTATAATTGCCCAGTATAATCGATGATTAGGTTAGTGTTGATTTTACTTGTAGATGTGGTCGTTAGGATATTGTGATATTCCGAGCAGTTGGCAGGAAATTAGTAAATTTTTGATGTGGTCATTATAGGAAGGGATCAACGTGACTGTCTTGTACAATTAGTGAATTTGTTGGAAGTAGATATAGTTTCCTATTGATGTGTTATTCCGAGCAGTTGGCCGGAGATCATGGATTGTGTTGTGGTGGTCGTTATGTTGTTGTATTTTTCTATGTTGTTTGTTAGAACTAGTGGTTGAGCAGGATGCTGATGATGTTAGGTGTCGAGCGACATGTAGGCTGCAAGGTGTGTCGTAGAATATATGTGTTGGATGTCGAGCAGTATTAGGATGCAAGGCATGTTGAAGAGCACAATATTGATGTTGAGCTGCACGAAGATGCAGGTTATGTCGAGGAGCATAAGTAGTTATTATTCTTCTTTATTTCGGTGTGTGTCGAGGTGTATTAAGTTAGTTGTTATTTTGTCTTGTTGATGTGCATGCCGAGGGGCGCGTAGTTCTTCCTATCCATTTTGGTTTTACATGTTGGTTTGGTCGATACCAGTGTTGTATAAGTTATTCTGAGTTGAGAAAATGCAGGTTAATGAATTATGTTGAGATGCCTCTAATTTTGGGCAGATATTATATTGTAGGCTTATGGTCAAAGTTGAATTATGTTGATGTTGAATTGTTGTTGATGATCTAGGCTTATGGCCAACGTTGATTTATGTTAACTTGTTGGTTGTTGTTGTTGCTACATTCATGTTGTGTCGCATACACTGCATAACAAGTTGGAACTGATGCTCATTAAGTTGGCCTAGATTGGAAAAATATTAAGTTGAAGGCTTATACCTTGTTGATGCCTCTATTTATTGGCATATTTTTAAGTTGGGAGTTCTGCTTCATTGGTACCACATGTATTTGGATAAATACAAATTGCATCTTATGTTGCATTTTGAGTCGTTGTGTGGTTGATCTGATTATGCTTATGTTGTTAAAAATCTGAGAAGTGGTGAATATGTATGAACTGATTATAACGTTATATCTATCATGCGTTCTATTATATTGTTTGATATCTCACCTCTTTTTTTTGGATGTTACCCATATGTTGGTAACATGCAGGTAATCCAAAGTGAAGGCGGTTTACCTTCCGTAGTTCGAGTCGGTGTCATTGCTCTGATACGTAACACTCGGGGAGTGAACGCTTGTTGTTTTATTGTTTTCATTATTTCAGTTGTTGGAATTTAAGTTGGTTTTCGTTAAGTACTTGTTACTTGAATTTGTTTCAGTTGGATAAATATGTTATATTCTTTAAGTTGAATATTTGATTCCGCTGCGTGGTTATGAAAGTTCTTGGTTTTAAAAGATTAATTTATGTTGTTGTTGGTTCATCCAAGTTTAATGTGTTATGTATCTGTAATGAATGTCGTTGTTTTAAGTTGAAATTATAGCATCCCAATTCGGTTGTCGGAATTTTATAACTCTGATTTATATAATAATTGTCGGGTAGAATTTGGGTGTTACAAAGTTGGTATCAGAGAAAAGTCGGTCCGTCCGACCAAGTTATCGAGTCGTAGTTTTGTCTAATAATCGAGTATTGTTAACTTAAGTTCTAACAGTTGTTATGTTGTAGTGATAAGTTGAGATGGCTGGAAGGAATGATTATTCACTCGCTGCTGCTTTAGAAGCAATGGTGCATGCCATGGAGAATCAGATAAATGCTGACGGGAATGCTGGATCTCGTAGCTTGGCAACTTTCCAGAGGGAGAATCCGTCTACCTTCAAGGGTATGTATGATCCTGACAGAGCATTTGATTGGTTGAAAGAGATTGAGAGAATCTTCCATGTGATGGATTGCACTCCAGCACAGAAGGTTCAATATGGAACTCATATGCTAGCAGTCGAAGTTGATGATTGGTTGCTAGAGACGTGTCATAGGTTGGAAGATACAGGTTAAAATGTCACTTGGGTTGTGTTCCGTAGGGAATTTCTAAGGAAGTATTTCCCTGAATATGTTCGTGGTAAGAAGGAAATTGAATTTCTTGAGCTAAAGCAGGGGAGTATGTCGGTTATTGAATATTCTGCAAAGTTTGCTGAGTTGGCTAAGTTTTATCCGCACTATAGTGAGGCAAATGCTGAGTTTTCAAAGTGCAACAAGTTTGAGAATAGTTTGCGCCCGAAGATCAAGAAGGGAATTGGATACTAGAAGATTCGTGTCTTTGCTGATTTGGTTGATAGTTGTAGGATTTATGATGAGGATAATAATGCTCATTATAAGATTATCAATGAGAAGAGGGGTAAACACCAACAAAATCGTGGTAAGCCATATGAAGCCCAAGCTGGTAATGGTAAACAGAAAGTTGCTCAGGGTCAGAGAACTAGTGAGGAAGATGCTCCTGCTGGTGTGCTTTGTTTCAAATATGGAAAACCTGGGCATAAAGCAATGTGTGTACTGTTGAGGTGAAGATGTTTTTCCGTTGTGGTAAGACTGGACATGTTGTATCTGAGTTCAAGAATAAAGAGATGATTTGCTTCAATTATGGTGAAGAAGGACACATTGGTAGTCAGTTTCATAAGCTGGAGAAGGCGCAAACCAGTGGTAAAGTGTTGGTTTTGGCTGAGAATCAAACAGCAAATGAGGACAGACTCATCAGAGGTACATGTTTCATTAATAGTACTCCTATAATTACTATTATTGATACCGGTGCTACTCATTACTTTATTGATATTGATTATGTTGAAAGATTGGGTCTTATGTTGTCTTCGATGAATGGAGAGATGGTCGTCGATACTCCAGCCAAGGGATTGGTGACTACTTCTCTTGTGTGTTTAAAGTGCCCGTTGCCAATCTTCGACAGAGACTTTGTTGTTGATTTAGTTTGTTTTCCTTTAAGTGGGTTGGATGTGATCTTAGGTATGAACTGGTTAGAGCATAATTATGTTCATATTAACTGTTATGACAAGTATGTGAGGTTTTCTACTCTTGATGAAGAGAAAGCTGGTTTGTTGTCTGCTAGAAAGTTGCGGCAGTTGATGCAAGAGGAGGCCCAGATGTTCTCGTTGATGGTGTCGCTATCTGTCGAGAATCAAGTTATGATTGAGGAATTGAAAGTGGTGCGTGAATTTACTGAAGTTTTCCCTGATGAAATTCTTGATGTACCACCAGAGAGAAAAGTTAAATTTACTATTGATCTTGTACTTGGTACCACACCTGTTTCTATGGCACCATACAAGATGTCTGCATCTGAATTGTCATAATTAAAGATGAAATTTTAATAGTTACTTGAAAAGAAGTTTGTAAGACCAAGTGTATCGCCGTGGGGAGCTCCAGTGTTGCTAGTAAAGAAGAAAGATGGAAGTATGAGGCTTTGTGTTGATTATAGGCAATTGAATAAAGTGACAATTAAAAACAAGTATCCACTTCCAAGAATATATTACTTGATGGATCAATTGGTGGGTGCTTGTGTGTTTAGTAAGATTGATTTGAGGTTGGGTTATCATCAGATTAAAGTGAGGGATAAAGATACCCAGAAGGCGGATTTCAGAACGCAGTATAGACATTATGAGTATTCAGTGATGCCTTTTGGTGTTACTAATGCGTCGGGAGTATTTATGGAATACATGAACCGTATCTTCCATACTTATTTGGATTTATTTTTAGTGGTGTTCATTGATGACATTTTGATTTACTCTAAATCGAAAGAAGAGCATGCAAAACACTTAAGAATAATATTGCAAGTTTTGAAGGAGAAAAAGTTGTATGCAAAGATGTCTAAGTGTGAATTTAGTTAAAGAAGATTAGTTTTCTTGGTCATGTTATCTCAGGCAGTGGCATTGTTGTAGATCCATCTAAGGTAGATGATGTGTTGCAGTGGGAAACTCCAAAGTCGGCTACCGAGATTAGGAGCTTTTTGGGATTAGTTGGATATTATAGAAGGTTTATCGAAGGTTTTTCTAAGTTGGAACTTCCGCTGACTAAGTTGACTTGTAAAGGTAAAGCTTATCTGTGGGATGTTCAATGTGAAGAAAGTTTTGCAGAATTGAAGAAAAGATTGACGTCGGCTCCAATTTTGACATTACCTAATCCAAGAGAACCTTTTGTGTTATATTGTGATGCTTCCAAGATGGGTTTAGGAGGTTTACTTATGAAGAATGAGAAGGTAGTTGCTTATGCGTCAAGGCAGTTGAGGACTCGTGAAAAGAACTATCCTACGCATGGTTTAGCTCTTACTGGAGTTGTTTTTATATTGAAGATTTGGAGGCATTATCTTTATGGTTCTAGATTTGAAGTATTTAACGACCATAAGAGTTTAAAGTATTTGTTTGATTAGAAGGAATTGAATATGAGACAACGAAGATGGTTGGAGTTGTTAAAGGATTATCATTTCAGTTTGAATTATCATCCAGGACAAGCAAATGTGGTGGCTGATGTGTTAAGTCGAAATACTTTATATATGTCAGCAATGATGGTTAAAGAGTTGGAATTAATTGAACAGTTTAGAGATATGGTCTTATTTTGCAAGGTGACACCGCAAAGTGTTATGTTAGGGATGTTGAAGATTAACAATGAATTTCTAGACAATATCAGAGAAGCTCAGAATTTGGATGTAAAACTGGTAGATTCGATGGTTGGGATCGATCAGTCTGAGAATAGTGATTTTAAGTTAGATGTGCAAGGTGTGTTGAGATTTCTCAATTCGATTTATTCCTGATGATGCGGAGATGAAGAAAGTGATTCTTGAGGAAAGTCATAAAATCAAGTTGAGTATTCATCCGGGAGCTACAAAGATGTATCAGGATTTGAAGAATTTGTTTTGGTGGCCTAAAATGAAGAGTGATGTGACTCGGTTTGTGTATTCCTGTTTGACGTGTCAGAAGTCGAAAGTTGAACATCAGAAGCCTGCAGGGTTGATGCAACCGTTAGAAGTTCCAAAATTGAAATGGGATAGCATTTTGATGGACTTTGTGACGGGACTGCCTAATACTTGAAGAGGACATAATTCAATTTGGGTGATTGTTGATAGGCTTAGGAAGTCGGCTCATTTTATTCCTATTAACATCAGTTTTCCAGTATCAAAGTTGGCAGAGATTTACACTAGTGTAATTATAAAGCTGCATGGTGTTCCTTTGTGTATCGTTTTGGATAGAGATCCAAGGTTTACGTTTGATTTTTGGAAGAGTTTGCAAGAGGCGTTGGGTTCTAAGTTGAGGTTGAGTCTGGCGTGTCATCCTCAGACGGATGGTCAGACTGAACGGATTATTCAGTCATTAGAAGATTTGTTGAGAGCATGTGTTCTTGAGCAGGGAGGTTTGTGGGATACTTATCTTCGTTAATAGAGTTCACTTATAATAACAGTTATCATTCTAGTATTGGGATGACACCTTTTTAAGCGTAGTATGGTTGGAGATGTATGAATCTGGAGAAAGTGTAGTGCTTGGACCTGAAATTGTTCGAGAGACTACTGAAAAGGTGAAGTTGATTCGAGAAAAGATGAAGGCTTCCCAAAGTAGACAAAAGAGTTATCATCACAGGCGAAGGAAAGATTTAGAATTTCAAGCAGGTGACCATGTGTTTCTGAGAGTTACACCTGTGACTGGTGTTGGGAGAGCATTGAAGTCCAAGAAGCTCACTTCTTATTTTATTGGTCTGTATCAGATTTCAGACAAAATTGGGAATGTTGCTTATAGAGTGGCTTTACCGCCTAATCTTCCGAATTTGCATGATGTGTTTCATGTGTCACAACTCCGGAAGTATATTTCAAATCCACCTCATGTGATTCATATGGATGATGTGCAAGTACAGGATAATCTTACTGTGAAGACGATGCTTGTAAAAATCGTGGATCGTGGGATGAAGACTCTAAGAGGCAAAGAGACCGCTTTGGTGAAAGTAGTCTGGCTAGGATCTGCCGGAGAAAGCATGACTTGGGAGTTAAAAAATAAGATGCGGGACTCCTATCTTGAGTTGTTCGAATGAGGTCAATTTTCGAGGACGAAAATATTCTAAGTGGGGGAGAGTTGTGACGCACGTTAATTTAATTAATTATTTAATTAAATTATTTTCGGATTATTTGTTGAAGTTGTGAGATGTTGAGAATTATTGGTATAAGTTGTTAGATTATTATTAATTAATTAATTAGTTGATAAATAATAATAATAATGTTGGAATTAATAGAATAATTGTGTTAGGCTTAAGTTATTGGTTGGAAGTAGTAAAGTGAGAGTGTGTAAGTTAGGCCCAATAGAATTGTAGGTATAAGGTTAAGATGACACAAGGGTTTGTTTTTTGGAGAACAAGGAGTCTTGTGCGTGACCGGGTGAAGCCGCACGAAGAGAGGAGCAAGTTGCCTGGTGTCGAGCAGAACAAAGCAAGGTTGTCGGCTAGAATTTTGGTAGAGCGACCTTCAATACAGGTAAGGGTGGGGTTCTAACCTTATAATTGGATTTATGATGTGTATTATATAGGAATTGGTCGTTTGTATGACTGTTGTGCGTTGATGTTCTAGATCTGTTATTGAAGTTGCTCGTTTTCTATGTTGTGGTTGTTTAGGGAGTTACCGTATGACTGTTTAATGAACCTGTTACAGGAAGTTTCCTGGTTGTTATGTTGTGGGTGTTTTGAGTTGTCTGTATAATTGTCGGTATAATCGATGATTAGGTTAGTAAAGATTTTACATGTTGATACGGTGGTTAGGACGTTGTAATATTCCGAGCAGTTGGCAAGAAATTAGTAAATTGTTGTTATGGTCGTTATAAGAAGCGTTCAGCTTGACTGTTTTGTACAATTAGTGAATCTGTTGGAAGTAGATATAGTTTCCCGTTGTTGTATTATTTCGAGCAGTTGGCCGGAGATCATGGGTTGTGTTGTGGTGGTCGTTATGTTGTTGTATTATTCTATGATGTTGGCCGGAATTAGTGGTCGAGGAGGATGCTGATGATGTTAGGTGTCGAGCGGCATGTAGGCTGCGAGGTGTGTGGGAGAATATATGTGTTGGATGTCAAGCGGTATTAGGCTGCAAGGCATGCTGAAGAGAACAATATTGATGGCGAGCTGCACGAAGCTGCAGGTTGTGTCAAGGAGCATAAGTAGTTGTTATTCTTCTTTGTTTCGGTGCGTGTCGAGGGGTATTGAGTTAGTTGTTATTCTTTCTTATTGATGTGCATGTCGAGGGGCGCGTAGTTCTTCCTATCCCTTTTGCCCGTACATGTTGGTTTGGTTGATACCATTGCTGTATAAGTTGTTCTGAGTTGAGAAAATGCAGGTTGATGAATTATGTTGAGATGTCTCTAATTTTCGGTAGATATTATGTTGTAGGCTTATGGTAAAGTTGAATTATGTTGATGTTGAATTTTTGTTGATGTTGTAGGCTTATGGCCAACGCTAATTTATGTTATGTTGTTGGTTGTTGTTGTTGTTGCTATATTCATGTTGTGTCGTGTACATCGCATATCAAGTTGGAGCTGATGCTCGTTAAGTTGGTATGTATTGGAAAAATATTAAGTTGAAGGCTTATGCCTTGTTGATGCCTCTATTTATTGGCAGATTTTTAAGTTGGGAGTTATGCTCCATTGGTACCACATGCATTTGCATAAATACAAGTTGCATCCTATGTTGCATTCTGAGTCGATGTGTGGTTGATCTGATTATGCTTATGTTGTTAAAAATCTGAGAAGTGGTGAGTATGTATGAACTGATTCTAACGTTATATTTATCATGTGGTATATTATATTGTTTAATATCTCACCCCTTTTGTTTGAATGTTACCCATATCTTGGTAATGTGCAGGTAATCCAGAATGAAAGCGGTTTACCTTCAGTAGTTCGAGTCTGTGTCATTGCTCTGATACGTAACACTCGGGGGGATGAACGCTTGCTGTTTTATTGTTGTCATTATTTCAGTTGTTGGATCTTAAGTTGATTTTCGTTAAGTACTTTTTATTTGGAGTTGTTTCAGTTGGATAAAGATGTTATATTCTTTAAGTTGAATATTTGATTCCACTGCATGCTTATGAAAGTTGTTTGTTTTAAAAGATTAATTTATGTTGTTGTTGGTTCATCCAAGTTTAATGTATTATGTATCTTTAATGAATGTCGTTGTTTTAAGTTGAAATGGCAGCATCCTGATTCGATTGTCAGAATTTTATAACTCAGATTTATATAATAATTGTCGGGTAGAATTGGGGTGTTACACATATAGCCTCTTACTTTCTTAGGTCGACACATCAGTTTTTCAAGTCGATACATGCAGTTAGAATTTGACTTATGTGTCGATACATACAATTTTCTGGTCAATACATACTGTTTGATTGGGCCAATTTTCAATCCTTTTTAATTTCAAAAATCTCCTTTTTGCATCTAAATTTCCACAACTATAAATATATCATTCATGCATCATTCCAACTTGGTGAAACCATAAGATTAGCCTACTTCACTCTTTGTCTTCAACTTTCAACCTATGCATACGCACTAACATTATAATTTAACAATGCATAGTGTCCAATTGGGGTGCCATCTAGACGAGGATCGGTAGTGTCCAATTGGGTATTAGGTTGAGATTTGTAGGGGTCTTCATCTGAAAAAATTCTCCATTATGGTTTGTCCTCCAAGATCCGTTGTTGATGTGGGGGGTTTTGAAACAAGATCGTTCAAGAGGGAATCGGGGGTCAAGTGAACAACCTTGGAGTGCTTAAAATCTTTGTAAGGAACTTTGGAGTGTTTGAAATCTTTTCAAGGATGTATCTTAAAGTACCAGATAGAATTGAAGATCTTGTGTTGATGGATTGAAATCGGATTTTCTTGAGTGAACAACCTTGGAGTGTTAGAAATATTTGCAAGGAATCTTGGAGTGTTTGAAATCTTATGCATGGAAGTAGCTTAAGCCGAGAATAGGTTGAATCTATTGTCTTCTTGATCTTGTTGAAGATCAAAATAAGAGAATGGATTGAATCAACATCAAACGGTTAGGGTTCATAGGATTGCTCTTGAACACTTCTCTTGTAACCATACTTTTGAATAGTAAGAAATTATCCTAATTCCAAAGTTTGAATTGGGAGGAATGCAGCCATAGCGAGGACGATTGGTGAACTTCCTAAACAAATCCTTGTGCCTCTTATCTTTTATTACTTTACTTGCTTTAATTTTCATACATCGATTTATCAAATAGAATTGAATAATTTATTGACGCTTAGGAATTTCCTAAAACTATTTTTGTTTTAAATTGTGTGTTGAATTGCTTATAATCCCTTTTGATTATAAGTGATTATTCATATCAACACAACAGAAAGGAAAATTCTGAAACATTGATTGCACGTCAATTTTTTGACAAATTATTTAGCTTGTTTAACTCAAAGGAAAATTGCATTGCCTCTATCTCTTACTTTCATTTACTCTCTATATGCAATTTGTTGAATGTGTTATTTGATTGATTGATACGTATAGAATTTCTCTTTGATTATTAAAGTTTAAATTTATTTATTGATTAGCTTATTATCACTTTTATTGTATGTGCTTTTGTATATCAACAAGTCTCATATAAAATTTTGAAAAGTTGATTGCGCGCCACATGTTTGATAAATTGTCATGTTATGTTTTTAATATGATTTCATTAGAAATAGGAAACTATTGTGTTGGATATTAAACGGTTAATTGAGATATTATTATCTTGATTTATTTTATCATTATGTTAATTCCATATGGCTCGTGCATATCCTAGTTTCTAATAACTAGGTTCATTTATACTACTATATTTGACCTAGGCCAAAAACCTTCCGCTCAACATTGTTTTTCAAATAAGTTTTAAATAACCATTTTGAAAGGTAATTTTTATTTTGGTATCTATTCACCCCCTCTAGATATGGTGTTGTAGTCTAACAATGTTAACTTCTTAGTTCCCCTGCAAGTCCATGATGATTTTTCCCTCAGGTGTTGTATATTCCCCAAGGATTTTTCTTCGATAATCCCCGAGTTTACATTTTCCCTCAATGGAGTTTATGCAACTATTTTTCTTGATTTTGGAAGGTATTGTACCCCAAAATTTTCCCTCTCATTTTCAAATTAATTTCGCATGCTCCTATGCTTATCAAATATTCAAGACTACTCAAGAACGATCATATGATCTTCCTCCTATGAAATGGCCTACAATTAGGGTTTTGTTTTCTTAGAGGAAATTGGACTTATAATGCCTGAAGTGGACTTCATGGTTTCTCATATGTTTCAAGGCATCCTCATGCCAAATTTCAAGCCTTGCAGCACAAGTTTGCTCAGGCAACTAGTCAGATGATTGAAAATCAATTGTATTGGGTGAAAAGTCAAATGTGGTCAACATACAGTAAAACTTCAAAATTGGTGGCAATCATCAATATTATGAAGTTACATTCACTATTTGATCAAGCTTTGATCATAACTCATCAAGAAAACTCAAGATTCATCAAAAGTCAAAAGTTGCTAAATTAGGGTTTTCTTTAGGAGAAGTCAACTGAACTTTGACCAAGCATAATTTTTACATGCTTCATCAGAAAATTTTCAACCAAAGCTCATTTGGAAGAAAATTCAATTCTCTACAACTTTGTATATCTAAGCTAAAGGCCCAAAAATGCTTCATTTGAGAGATATGGGCCAAAATTGGTCATTTCAAAAGTCAACAAAAAGAAACTTTTTGTCAAAGCAATTTACATAAAGATAAAGCCTTTAAATAAAAAATGATCAACATAGATATTGTAGAGGAAATCTTGAGCTTACCAAAAATTCAAAGATCACCTCCATATGATGAGAATTGAGCAAGTTATGAGTTGCACAAGTTGGGCAATTTTGAAAAAATGTATGGAACCCAAATTGATCAAACTTGAATTTTTGGGCTAATGGGCTTATCTTTCATGGTCCAAACATGTTCTAGACCTCATAATGAACTTCTAAATCATTTCATACCCCATTTTAAATTTTTATTTCATTTATTTTCATTTTATTCATTTGTCAAGGAGGTGCAATGCTTAAAAGGCTTTTGTTTCAAACATGGTAGGGGCCCAAGATATGCTGCAAACCGTGTGGGGATTATTTTCAAAACAAATCCTCAAATTTTATTTTTAAACAAAAATCAAATATTTGTTTTGCAAGGTATCCAAGCCCATTCCTTTATCCTAATCTTCTCCTATATATATTCTTTTCATTTAGACAAGAGAGACCATAAAAAACCTTGCAAGAAAACCACATTCCAAAACTTCAAATTTTTGTCAAACTAGGGCTAATTGAAACCCTTATCTACAGACTTCCTCAAGGCCAAACAACCATTCAAATCAACTCCATGGACATTATAGAGTAAGTATCGATCACTCTAGATGATCAGAGTAGCCTGAAACTCGCATCCATGCATTAACGGTTTCTATTTTTGCATGAAATTCATATTTTCGTTTTTTATTATGCTTTGATCAAAATTAACATTACTAACATGCTTATGAGGTGTAAATATACAGGTTTAACCCATCACATGGGTCCCATAATTCCAGGATGAGGGATTGTCATTCTTGAACTGATTTACCATATTTGCTTCGTATTTCTTTATACATGAAGAATTAGTGAAAACCAAAGCTATCATTGAGCTCGCAAGGGTCAAATTAGGGGGTAGGATCCCATTAGATCACTAACAATTGTTGTTTTGTAGGTTGAAGAAACGAGATCACCAGAGAAGATGACCAGAGCTAGGGCTCCAGCGACTCTTCGGTCCAGTCATTTGTTTTATTTCACATTTGTTTGATTTCCTCATATTACCAGATGTAACAACCACCCCAGTGGAAAGGAAGCACACGTTAAGTCATTAGTCTATACAGGCGTGGGTTCGATCCCTGCCTTTTTCTCCTTTTTATATTTTCTCATTTATCCTGAAGGTTTCACATAATCTACAGCACTTGTTTCTTAGACACCAACTAACGCATGGTGTACTGGCAAGCTACACAGGGCAAAGGCTGGAGGGCGTGGGTTCAACACCCACCCCTGGCATTTTTCTTATTTTTAGTTTCTAACTTTGTTTTCCTTGATTTTTCTTCCCCTAACCCTAATTCCTTTTTAATTAACCATTAAAAAAAACTTTTTTTAAAACCCTAATTATTTAGGTTTAGGTTTTTTAGTCAACATTTTTTTTTAAATTAAGTAATTAACCTTTTTTAATTAATTAGAATTTTAGGTTTTATTTAATTAATTGTCAACTTAAATCATTTTTCATAAAAAAAACCCTAACAAACATTCAAGCTTCTTCTTTTGTTTTTTTTTTTCTATTTTCTTTTTTCATTTATTTACATTCCTAGATTAACTGTATAGGGCGCGTTCTAATGTAATAATTTAGATTTACTTTCCCCGCATTTTTTCTATTATGTAACTGCTCCGAGTATGTATTAGTTTTAGGGTTTTATTTCTCGCATATTTCATTCTTATGTAATTGCCCCAAAGCCTTGTAATAGTTTTAGGTTTACATTCCGCACTTTACATTCTGCTCTTATTCTTTTATGCAATTGCTAGTAACTAGGGTTTGTATTGCAAGACTAAAATCAAACGATAGCAAAACCCTAAATACAAGATAAAATAACTAAATTGAAGCACTATTCACACTCTCACCTCTAGGGTAACCTCTCTCTGTTGCCTTACGTTTATTGGTCATGTCTCTCGAAAATAGGGATACTTTAGCAAAGTCCCTCTGAATAAAAGATTATAGTCCCTCGATGACCCTTTGATGTTGCCTACGAACAGATGATCTAGTCCCTTTGATAAATTGCTAAAGTATCCTTATCAGTTGCCTTCGATGACCATACAATGACACTCGATTGTCCCTTCACATCCAATAGATTGGGCTACCTACAATCTAATGGTATGGATAGCACTAACTCCAAAGGAGAAGGAAAATAATGAGAGCGGCCTTGAGCGCATAACACTATTAATCGCTCGCTCACAACATTTTCTAAAAACATTTTCACACATCACTTTCAAAAATATTTTCTAAAACACTTTGTACCCGTTCTTGAGGACTGATACAAGAATCATTACAAAGATATCCTCACTTTGGAATTTAAAAATATTTTCAAACCCTTACACAAAAAAGAAATTTTCAGAAGTGAGCTAGCAATTAGGAGCCCGTAGATAACTACGGATGAAAAGGGTGTTAACACCTTCCCTTTTCATAATTTACCCCCTGAACTCAAAATCTTCAAGGTCTTTCCTTTTCTTTTCACCCTTTCCTTATTGGATAAAAGAAAAGTCGATGGCGACTCTATCTATCCGCACATTTGCGATAAAACGCAAAAGTTAGTTCTCCCACCGTATTACAGAAGTGGCGACTCTGTTGGGGAGTACTATAAAAGAGGGGTTACCCTAGATTCTAGATCAATTTTATTTGCTTTAATTGTCTAAATTTTTTTCTCTACTTTAAAGGTTCGCTTCGGTTTACTTTCTTGCAAAGATCCTACACCCAGATCTAGGGTACCTTAGGTAAGTAGCAATAGATCATGGAAACTGTACGGCATAGACCGATATAGGTGAAGTGATGGCTACCGTTAGTATGACACTTTGGATTATACTAATGTTCCTTGAGTCAGTCAAAGGTAACATTAGGATTTTGCATGGTGTCATTAGAACTAACTAGACTTTTAGAACCTTAATTGACCCATCTTGGGCATTAGAAGGTAGTGAGGTGGCCGACATTAGTAGAGTCCAAGGTTGGTTGATACTCGATGCTACACTCATTGAAATTCGACTCGTGGGATGTTTTGGTGGAGAATCAGTTGCTCTACTAAAATAAAACCTTCGAGAAGGATCCGTGATATGAGATTCCTAGAACCCAATTACTATTTTAGGACAGGTCTAGCCAACTTAACTTCAATAGAGAAGGGTACTTACCTATGGACCCCATACAAGCCTTAAACCTAAGAATCTTGTGTGATTTGTTTGTGTTTGATATTTGTTTGATCATAAACATAGCATCATGACATCATATCATTTGACATGGCATTTACTAACCATTTCAAGGATCTTAGGGGTCTTTGTTGCAGGATTTTATGCCGAACTGCTAGCAGGGGAAAGAGGATTTATTTTCCTCTAACCAGACACCATCAAAGATCAAAATACGTTCTTTGAGTCAAAGGCTAGGACCCACTTGATATGGTGAGCTTGATTCTAATAGAAGGATGTCCAAAAATGTAGACTCGAAGTTCCACAAGTCAAAGTTGCAACCAAGACTCATCTTCAATCTTTTTTACCCTGCGAGATCCTTGAAAACATTACATTTGCATCTAAATATCATGTATCTCATTACATAATAGGTACATTCTAGACAGGTTTTCTCATACCCTTGATGTTTATTTCAGTAAAAAAAATGGATCTTGAACAGACAGTCCAAGAACTCCAGGCGTAGAATGCTCAATTCCAACAAATGTTCTTGAACTTAGCCAAGGGGTAGGAAGATATGAAGGTACTGGTCACTAGTGAAAAGAAGAAGAAGAAAAATAAACCGATCAGTGTTCTGAACATGGGAAGAAGATTCATAAGTCCAGTGAAGCAAGTCCGAGACCTTGATATCCCCTCGGATGAAGAAGACAAACAGGATGACGATAGTAAAAGCGTGAAGACTGAAAAAGCAATCCTGGATATAACAAAGGTCCTGATGAAGAGGAAGATGATCACTTGGATGAGCAGTATCCCCCTGATGATGAAAATTATAAATTGTTGGAAGAGCGTCTGAGGGCTATGGAAATCTAGAAGGTGCCTGGTTTAAACTTTGATGATATGGGTCTAGTTTTAGGAGTTATCATCCTTCCTAAATTCAAAAATCTTGTCTTTGCTAAGTATGATGGTATTTCTTTTCCTAAGATACATTTAAGGTGTTATGTTCGAAAGAACTAACCACACACTATTGACAATAAATTGTGGGTTCATTTCTTTCAAGAGAGCTTGTTTGGAACACAGTTGGAATGGTTCTATCAACTGGAGGGGACCAATATTCACACTTGGGAAGATTTGGATGCTGCTTTCCATAAGAAATACCAATATAATGTTAATCTTGCGCTAACCAGCATGCATTTGCCGAGTATGACTATGGGTTCTGATGAAGAGGTAATATTGATCTTCAATCTTGTGCAGTGCAACAACAACATAATAATCAGCATAGGCAGGAGGTGCCTAGGAGACAGTTTACAAAGATAAACATGCCATTATCACAAGCTTTACAACACATGTTGAAGGCATGGCTGGTTACATTGAGAGAATTTCCTCTGAATCCCAACACTTCCTCTCCCTGCTACAATCCCAACGCAAGATGTACATACCACTCTGACAGCCCCGGGCATGACACTAGCAATTGTTGGGCCTTGCAAAATAAAATCCAAGACATGATTAAAGCCAAGGAAATTGAATTTCATCCTCCTGAAACCCCTAATGTGATTACCGCGCCAATGCCCAATCATTACAAGGGTGTTAATGTTATCTAAGATGTTTCTTATGTTTCTACTGTGAATGATTTGACTACTCCCCTGATGATTGTAAAGGAAAAGCTACTACAAGCCGGTTTATTTTTGGTTTGTGCCGAAGACTGTTACTATTTTGCATCTCAACCCAATGGTTGTGTATTGATGAAAGAAGGTATTCAATATTTGATGGATGACTGTGAGATCCTATTTGAGAAGATCCCTCTTGAGAAGACTCCTTTTATGGAGATTACATCCTAAGACCTGAATCTTGAAGACGTGTCTACAATTTCTGGTACCCCTATAATAATCATTGCTAAATGTCCTGTGAAGATTACCGCCAAATCTAAAGTCTCTCCTCTGATTATTACTGCACCTGGGCCAATTTCATATTCCTCTGATAAGGCTATCCCTTGGAATTATGGGGCTGATGTCTACTACTATTGAGTCAAGCAGGAATCATTGACTGTTGAAGAGGAAAATGATGAAGTTACTAACCCCGTTGTTGGAAATATTGTGGGGACTAGTAAGGTTACCAGAAATGGAAGAGTTTTCTCTCTAGATATATCTCTGAAGTCTGTTACTACATTGGTTTGTATCACTACTACTAATAATACTCAGGACAAAGAACATAGGACCGAACCTGCCCAAATGGAGGCACCAAAATAAATTAATGTCGAAGACCCCTCCAAGCAAGAGATGGAGGAAATTTTAAATATTATACGAAAGAGTGACTACAAGATTGTCGAATAGCTGGGGCAGACCCCTTCCAAAATATATATGTTATCCTTGTTGTTGTGCTCCGAAGCTCATGCTCAAGCTTTGGTGAAATTCTTGAAATTTTCCCATGTGCCGCAAGATATCTTTGTTGACCAATTTGAAAATCATATCATTAGCCTGACGACTGATAATAGGCTTGGATTTTCTGACGTAGACCTAACTCCCGCAGGAAGGAATCATAATAAGGCCATGCATGTCTCTATTGAGTGCAGGAGAACTACTTTATCTCACGTGTTGGTATACATGGGTTCCTCGTTGAATGTATTGCCAAAAGCTGCTTTGGACAAACTTGGTTGTGAAGGGATTATTCTAAAACCCAGTGACATTGTGGTAAGGTATTTTGATGGTTCGAAGAGAACGATGCATGGAAAAGTGGATCTTCCAATCAAAGTGGGTTCCCAGGTTTTTGCATCTACTTTCTATGTGATGGATATTCGTCCGGACTATTCTTGTTTGCTGGGACGCCCTTAGATTCACATGGTAGGTGCTGTTACTTCTACCTTACAACAGAAGTTGAAATATCCCATGAGGGGAAAGATCATTACATTTTACGGTGAAGAAGAATATGTGGTGAGCCATTCGAACTCCTTCAGGTATGTCGACGTGGATGGTGAAATTTTAGAGACTCCCTGCCAGACCTTTTAAGTTGTTTCTCATACAACCTCGGTTGATAAAGCTTCTTTTGTTGTTCCTAAGACTCCATCAAAAATGGCTTCGGTGAAGGACGTTAGGGATGTGGTTGAAGAAGGTGGTTGCACTGTCTGGGGTCAGCTTCTCGATATTCCTTACAAATCCGACAAGTTTGGGTTGGGTTTCACTTCTCAGGCTCAGAGGGTTGTCTTCCGTGCTCGTGCCAATTCTGGGAGACCTCCATATTGTATCAATAGTTCACAACAATCATATTATTGATGTGGAAGACGCTGATAGTGATTGCGACATAGAAAGATGGATCTTCCCTACTACCAGCAATGGGCTCAATAATTGGAAGACTGAAGACTTTATACCAATCTCCTTCAGTCAGGAGTAAATGCTATTTTTTTCTGGTTTTTAGGTTTTGGTTATGTAATTTAAACAATGAATTTAAGCCTTGTGCCTTACCTGGGGAACAATGGTCCATTTGTTAGGGTTTTCATTATTCATAAGCATATTTTTATTTAATAAATCATGGGAGGTTTGCACTCAAATTTTGTGCTCTTTATCTTTCTTTTACTTTATTGTTTCCAAAATAGCTATGTATTCTTACACACATCCACACAACAAATTGCAGATCCACATCCACCCTGGATCCCATTGATAACAGTTCTGCTATTGCCAATTATGCCTTCGAAAATTCGATCTACCAAGCCGGGGATGAAGGTGAGGAAGATTGTTAAATACTTGGAGAGCTTGCTAGGATGTTAATGTAAGAAGAAAGAGCCATATGACCACATGAAGAGCCAATCGAGGTTGTGAACTTAGGTACTGAAGAAGAAAAGAAAGAAGTCAAGATAGGTTCCAACCTAGAAGAAAGTGTCAAAAAGAGGTTAATTCAGATGTTGCATGATTATGTTGAGATCTTTGCTTGGTCGTACGAAGACATGCCAGTGCTTGATACTGATATTATGGTTCACCGTCTACCGGTGAAGGAAGGTTGCCTCCTTATAAAGCAGAAGGTTCGTCGTATGCATCCTGAGATGTCTGAAAAGATCAAGGCTTAGGTTATGAAGCAATTCAATGCAGGGTTCTTAGCTATTACATCCTATCCTTATTGGGTTGCAAATGTGGTGTCAGTACCCAAGAAAGATCGTAAGGTTCATATGTGTGTAGACTACAAGGATTTGAATAGGATGAGCGCTAAAGATGGCTTTCCTCTTCCACATATTGATGTTCTGGTTGACAACACCGCTCAGTATAAAGTATTTTCCTTCATGGAGGGTTTCTTCGGTTATAATAAAATCAAGATGGCGCCTGAAGACATGGAGAAGACTACTTTTGTCACAAAGTGGGACACTTTCTGTTACAAAGTTATGCCTTTTGGTTTGAAGAACGTCGGAGCAACATACCAGCGTGCTATGGTAGCTCTGTTCCATGATATGATCCATCAGGAAATAGAATTTTACGTTAATGACATGATAGCCAGGTCTCAGACTGAAGAAGAACACCTTATCCACCTACACAAGTTGTTTGAGAGATTGAAGAAATACAAGCCGAGATTGAATTCGAACAAGTGCACCTTTGGGGTCAGATCCGGTAAGCTCCTAGGTTTCGTCATTAGTGGTAATGGTATTGAAGTTGATCCCGCCGAGGTTAAAGTTATCCAAGAAGTTCCAGTCCCCCATATTGAGAAGGAAGTAAGAGGTTTCTTGGGACGCTTGAACTATATTTCCATATTTATTTCCCATTTGACCGCTACTTGTGAGCCAATCTTCAAGTTAATAAAGAAAGATCAAGTAGTAAAGTGGAACGATGATTGTCAGATAACCTTGACAAAATAAAATAATATCTTCATGAACCTCAAATTCTGATGCCACCGGTTGAAGGAAGACCTCTGATCATATACCTAATAGTGTTAGAGAATTCAATGGGCTGTGTACTGGGGCAGCATAATGAGTCTGGTTGAAAATAGCCTGCAATATACTACCTTAGAAAAAAATTTACCGACTGTGAAACAAGATATTCACTGCTCAAGAAAACTTGTTGCTCTTTAGCATGGGCTGCTCGCTGACTAAGACATTATATGTTGCCCCATACTACTTTGTTGATCTCTAAGATGGATCTGATAAAATACATATTCGAGAAGCCCGCTCTATTCGAAAGAATAGCAAGATGACAAATGTTCTTGACAAAATACGACATTCAGTACACCACTCAGAAAGCAATCAAAGAAAGTATATTGGTAGATCATTTAGCTCATCAGGCTATAGATGACTATTAGTCTATCAATTTTGAGTTCCCGGATGAGAATATTATGCTGATTACTGAATATAAAGAACCTGGACCGTATGAAGGACCATATCCAGGATCCCGATGGACTATGGTTTTTGATGGAGCTTCTAACACACTTGGTAATGGAATTGGTGTAGTTATTGTCTCTCCCAAGGGCTTACATACACCCTTCACCACCAGACTATGTTTTGACTGTACCAACAACATGGTAGAGTACAAAGCATGCATCATAGGTATCAAGCTGCTATCGATATGAGAATTAAATTCTTGAATGTATATGGAGACTCAACCCTAGTAATCATTCAAATTAAGGGAGAATGAGATATAAAGCACCCAAATCTCATTCCTTATCGAGAGCATGTGTTGACATTAATTTCGTACTTTGGAAAAATAACTTTTGAACATATCCCACGAGAAGAGAATCAATTGTCAGACGCATTAGCTACCATGTCGTCTATGTTCAAATTCCAATGGGACAATGAAGCCCCTCGAATCACTATTGAGAAATTAGATGAACCTACGTATTTCTACGAATTTGATATCGATGGAGTAGAGGAAAATCCTTGGTACCATGAAGTAAAAATATACCTCGAGGCTCAAGAATATATTGAAGGGGAATTTATCAATGATAAGAAATTCCTATAGAGCTTCTCTGCCAAATTGTTTATGAGTTACAGAATTTTGTACAAGCGCAATCATGATTCAACTCTGCTTCCTTGTGTAGACAAGAAGGAAGCTGAGAAGATTATGTAAGATATGCATGAAGGAGTCTTTGGTACTCACTCCAGCGGGCATGCGATGGCTAAGAAGATTATGAGAGTTGCTTATTGTTGGTCGACCATGGAAACTGATTACCATCGCCATTCTAGAACTTGTCACAAATGCCAGATTTATGCTGACAATGTACATGTGCCGCCAGTTCCTCTGAATGTCTTAATTGCTCCTTGTCCGTTCACGATATGGGGCATTGATATGATTGGAGAAATTAATCCTACAGCGTTTAATGGGCATCATTTCATCCTAGTAGCTATTGATTACTTCACGAAGTGGGTTGAAGTAGCCTTGTTTGCCTCCATTACTAAGAATGTGGTGGCCCGCTTTATTAAGCATAATCTCATCTATCAGTACGGCATACCCGAGAGGATCATCACAGATAATGGTACCAATCTCAACAACACTATGATCACGGAGCTCTACATGCAGTTCAAGATTAAACACCATAATTATTCTCCGTATCAGCCAAAGATGAATGGAAAAATCGAAGCTGCCAAGAAGAATATTAAGAAGATTTTGTAGAAAATGAAGGTGACGTACAAATATTGGCATGAGATGTTACCATTCTCTCTTTATGGTTATCTTACTTCATCATGTACATCTATTGGGGAAACTATGTTTTCTCTAGTCTATGGTATGAAGGTGGTCCTGCCTATCGAGGTCCAGATTCCTTTCCTGAGGATTATGAAAGATGCAGGTTTATACGAAGACGAGTGGATTCAGACCAGGCTAGGCCAGATAAATTTGATTAATGAGAAAAGGCTTATGACTGTTGGTCATGGTCAGATGTCTCAGAAGTGCATGATTAAGGCCTTTAACAAGAAATTCAAACCTCGGGTGTACCAAGCTGGCGATTTGGTAATAAAGTGCATCATCTTACCACAACGTGACCCTATGGGCAAATGGACACCCACGTACGAAGGACCATTTGTGATTAAGAAGATATTTTCTGGCGGTGCTATGATACTTACCACCATAGACGGTGAAGATCTTCCACACCCTGCGAATGCTAGCATAGTTAAAAAATACTACGCATAAAAGAGACCCGCTAGGTCGACTAGCCTATACAAAAATAAGGGAATACCGGCGAACCAAAAGGGTTTAGGAAAAAGTTAGGGATATATATAAAAATAACATACATCCGGGAAGTCCAAAACCTGAAAAGGTGGCTTGGGGAAAAAAAGGATATCTCGGTGGACTAAAAACCCAAAAAGGCGGTCCAGGAAAAAGTTAGGGATTAAAGCATACAAATATGTCCCGTTCGATCACCTATCTACTTACAACCAGCATAGTTACCTACATCAATTTCAAATAGTACCAATCAATTAAATCAACTTCTTCCGACAGCGAGGGATGAGATGCTTGAAGACACAGGGGAAATAGCAGAGTTGGAACTCGAGGGGATCATTTCGACATAGCTATTTTTCTTGTACGAAGATTTCCTCTTACTAGGATTTCTATCTCTTTGTATAAAAATTGTTTATTTATAGGCAAAATTTCCAAATTAATACAATCATTTTCAAATTCAAAAGCTATTTTTACTTTCTCTATTTTGTTTGCTACGTCCAATGAGTATATTGAATGAACATATGCATTTGAATATGATTACCATTTACAAATATATGCATAGAAACAAGATTAGTATTTATGAGGGACTCCAGGAGTTGTGCTAATGTTCGAAGTTCCCCACAGTGCAATTTCCTCAGATCTGTCCCCGCGAGTTAATCCCCATCAAAGATTATATCCCTAGTGATGTTGACACAGTCTATAGGGTTTATTTCCCCAATCGAGTTTATTTCTCCAATATTGCAAAAAAAATCCTCAACAAGGTTCTTTTCTCTGACCAGATGACAGTTAATATTGTCCTCCCCAGAAGAGCTAATATTCATATCTGAAACCTAGTCAAACATCACGTCAAAGAATTTTAGCTCTTTCATCTCCAGTCAGAATACAAACTTATAAAGGACGATACATGACTGACTCTCCTTGAATGCTTATATCCCTAAGGAGAAGTTGAATATCCCCAGTGGAATACCCTAAAACAGAAAACCGAAATCCCCAATAAATTTAAGTTGAAGAACTACTGTCTTTGTCCCCAGCAACAATCAGGGATTTATCTTCCCCAGTCAGACGTTATTATATGAGGCTACTGATACGCTTCAATAACACCTTGCATCCATACATCATTTACAAAAAAAAAATCATAACACATGCATACTAAACTCATATAACACTATCATTTATTTTGAGAGCATCATTACGCAATGCATTACATACATCATGATATTGCACAAAACTGACTTTGTCTTTTCATGATAAGTTCGTAAACGAAAAGATATTACCAATAATTCACAGAAACGTTATGGATCAATTCCTGAAACAAGACGAGGAGACTATCTACATCACCAAGTGATTTCCTTCAGAGGAGTTCTGAAACACATTTCCCCTTCAGCACTTCATTCTGAAAAGCATCTCCTTTAGAAGTTTATTCTGAAAAGCATTTTCCTTCAGTGCTTCATTCTGAAAAGCATGTTCCCTTTAGAGATGGAACCCTGAAAAGCATTTCCCCCAGAGACCGAGTTCTGGAGAGCATTTCCTTCAGAGGAGTTCTGAAACACATTTCCCCTTCAACACTTCATTCTGAAAAGTATCTTCTTCAGAAGTTTTATTCTGAAAACATCTCCTTCAGCACTTCATTCTGAAAACCATGTCCCCATCAGATACGAAACCTTGAAAAGCATCTCCCCCGAAGACTGAGTTCTGGAGAGAATTTACTTCCGATAAGTTTTGAAACATATTTCCCCTTTAGCACTTCATTTTGAAAAGAATCTTCTTCAGAAGTTTATTCTGAAAAGAATTCTCCTTCAGCGCTTCATTCTGAAAAGCATGTCCCCTTCAAAGATGGAACCCTGGAAAGCATTTCCCCTAGAAACTGACTTCTGGCGAGCATTTCCTTCAAACGAGTTCTGAAACACATTTCCCCTTCATCACTTCACTCTGAAAAGCTTCCCCTTCAGAATTTATTCTGAAGAGCATCTCCTTCAGCACTTCATTCTGAAAAGTGTTTCCCCTTCAGAAATGGAATCCTAAAAAGCATTCTTCTGATACTCTTATCAACGGTTACTTTGGATGGAATCTGTAAACCCATCTCCGAAGACACTCCATCACTTCTCTGAATGGCATATTTAAGCCCATTTAAGCAAAACAATCAACCAACAAGCGTTACTTCATGCACAGGCGAGTGCAAATTTCTGGTCACTTGGGTGTTCAATCCTCTTCAACCTTCAGATCGCGAATGGTGAGTATGCCAATATAACTCTTCAGGTTTAAGAATATTGAACAGGGGCAGCTGTTGTACCCCAAAATTTTCCCTCTCATTTTCAAAGGAATTTTTCATGCTCCTAAGCTTATCAAGTATTCAAGACTACTCAAGAATGATCAGATGATCTTCCTCCTTAAGCAATGGCCTACAATTAAGGTTTTGGTTTTCTCAGAGGAAATCAGACTTCTAATGCCTCAAATGGACATCATGGTTTCTCATATGTTTCAAGGAATCCTCATGCCAAATTTCAAGCCTTGCAGCATAAGTTTGCTCAGTCAACTAGTCAGATGATTGAAAATCAACTGTATTAGGTAAAAAGTTAAATGTGGTCAACATACAGTCAAAATTCAAAAATTTTGGTCAACATCAACATTGTGAAGTAAAATTAACTATTTGATCAAGGTTTGATCATATCTCATCAAGAAAACTCAAGATTCATCAAAAGTCAAAAGTAGCTAAATTAGGGTTTTCTTTAGGAGAAGTCAACTGAACTTTGACCAAGCATAACTTCACATGCTTCATCAGAAAATTCTCAACCAAATCTCATTTTAAAGAAAATTCAATTCTTTACTACTTTTTCTCTCTAAGATAAAGGCTAAAAAATGCTTCATTTAAGAAATATGGGCCAAAACATTATAGGTCATTTCAAAAGTTAACAAAAAGAAACTTTTTGTCAAAGCAATTTAGATAAAGATAAACCTTCAAATGATAAAATGATCAAAATAGATATTGTATAGGACATCTTGATATTTCTAAAAATTCAAAGATCACCTCCATATGATGAAAATTGAGCAAGTTATGAGTTGCACAAGTTGGACAATTTTTAGAAAATGCATGAAACCCAAATTGATCAAACTTGAATTTTTGGGCTAATGGGCTTATCTTTCATGGTCCAAACATGTTTTGGACCTCATAATGAACCTCTAAATCTATTCATACCCCCTTATAAATTTTTTATTTCATTTATTTTGATTTTATTCATTTAAATTCAAATTAAATCAAATCAATATTAAAAGGAGGTGCAATGCTTAAAAGGCTTTTGTTTCAAACATGTTAGAGGCCCAAGATATGTTGCAAACTGTGTGGGGATTTTTTTCAAAACAAATCCTAATATTTTTTTGTTTTATTCAAATTCTATTTTTTTTAAATCAAAAATTTGTTTTGCAAGGTATCCAAGCCTAATCCTTTAACCCAATCTTCTCGTATATATATTCTTCTCAATCAGACAAGAGAGACCACGTAAAATCTTGCAAGAAAACCATATTCCAAAACTTCAAATTTTTGTCAAACTAGGGCCAATTGAAACCCTTACCTACACCCTTCCTCAAGGCCAAACAACCATCCAAATCAACTCCAAGGACATTATAGAGTAAGTATCAATTACTCTTGATGATCAGTGGAGCCTTAAACTCGCATCCATGTATCACCGGTTTCTATTTTTGCATGAAATTTACATTTTCGTTTTTTATTATGCTTTGATCAAAACTAACATTGTGAATGTGCTTCTGAGGTATAAATATACAGGTTTAACCCATCACATGGGTCCCATAATTCCAGGATGAGGGATTGTCATTCTTGAACCTATTTACCATATTTTCTTCGTATTTATTTATACAGGAAGAATTAGTGAAAAAAGGCCACCATTGAACTCGCAAGGGTCAAATTAGGGGGTAGGATCCCTTTGGATCACTAACAATTATTGTTTTGCAGGTTAAAGAAACGAGATCACCAGAGAAGATAACCGGAGCTAGGGCTCTGACGCCTCTCCAGTCTAGTCATTTGTTTTATTTCATATTTTTTTGATTTCCTCATATTATCAGATGTAACAGCTACCATAGTGGCAAGTAAGTGTGTGTTAATTCATTAGTCTATCAAGGCGTGGGTTTGATCCCTGCCTTTTACTCCTTTTTATATTTTCTCATTTAGCCTATAGGTTTCACATATAATCTTCAACGCTTGTTTCTTAGACACCAACGAACGCATGGTGTAGTGGAAAGCTATGCAGGGCAAAGGCTGAAGGGTGTGGATTCAATACCCACCCCTGGAATTTTTCTTATTTTTGGTTTCTAACTTTGTTTTCCTTGATTTTTCTTCTCCTAACCCTAATTCCTTTTTAATTAACCATTAAACAAAAACCTTTTTTTTTAAATGCCTAATTATTTAGGTTTAGGTTTTTTAATCAACCTTTTTTTTAAATTAAGTAATTAATCTTTTTTAATTAATTAGAATTTTAGGTTTTATTTAATTAATTATCAACTTGAATCATTTTTCATTAAAAAAAACCCTACCAAACATTCAAGCTTCTTCTTTTGTTTTTTTTTCTATTTTCTTTTCTCATTTGTTTACATTCCTAGATCAAGTGTATAGGGCACATTCTAATATAATAATTTAGATTTAATTTTCCTATATTTTTTCTATTATGTAACTGCTCCGATTTTGTAATAGTTTTAGGGTTTTATTTCTCACATCTTTCATTCTTATGTAACTGCCACAAAGCCTTGTAATAGTTTTAGATTTATATTCTACACTTTACATTCTGCTCTTACTCTTTTATGCAATTGCTAGTAACTAGGGTTTGTATGGCAAGACTAAAATCAACCGATAGCAAAACCATAAATACAAGATAAAAGAACAGAATTGAAGCACTATTTACACTCGCACCTCTAGGGTAACCTCTCTTTGTTTCCTTACGTATTATTGGTCATGTCTCTCGAAAATAGGGATACATTAGAAAAGTCCCTAAAAGTTCATAGTCCCTCGATGACCCTTCAATATTGCCTACGAACAAATGACCAAGTCCCTCCAATAAATTACGAAAGTATCCCTATCAGTTTCCTTCGATGACCACACAATGACCCTCAATTGTCCCTTCACATCCAATAAATGGGGATACCTACTAACTAATGGTATGGATAGCACTATTTCTAAAGGAGAAGGAAAATAACAAGAATTACCCTAAGTGGGTAAGACTGTTAACCGCTCGCTGACACCATTTTCTAAAAATATTTGCACACATCACTTTCAAAAATATTTTCTAAAACACTTTGTACACATTCTTGAGGACTGATACAAGAACCATTACAAAGATTTCCGCACTTTGGCTTTTCAAAATATTTTCAAACACTTACACAAAATGTAATTTTCAGAAGTGAGCTAGCGATTGGGGGCCCATAGATAACTACAGATGAAAAGGGTGCTAACACATTCCTTTTTCCTAATTTACCCCCTGAACTCAAAATCTTCAAGGTCTTTTCTGTTCTTTTCATCATTTCCTTATTGAATAAAAAAAAATTCAATGGTGACTCTAGCTATCCGCACATTTGCAATAAAACACAAAAGTAAATTCTCCCACTATATTACAGAAGAATTTTATGGTGTGATCCTTATTAGATCCATTTTCTTCCATAGCAGAGTTGTTGCAAATATGAGTTATTCCTCTCAAAGGTTGTCTTTTGAAAGATCCGTGTTGTGTTCACTCTAACTGATCTTTCCATCCCCTTAGCAGAGTTGATACAAGAGTGATCCCTATCAGAGGTTGATATTTCTCGATGAGCTTGCTTTGATTTTATTCCTAGAAAGACTTCATCTTCCCATAGCATAGGTTATGTGGATGTTATTTCCCTAATAAGAGTTTGAATATTTGTGTTGTGTTTCCTCGGCTAATATTTCGATTTCTTCTAACCGGACTTCACGTTGTTATCCCATTAGTGGATTATTAATGTTAGAAGATTGAACTTTGGGTTTTTCCCAAGAAACATCTTCCTCTCTTCAGATATTTAAGCCTTGTAGCAGGACTTTGTTCCTTCAATGGCTTTTATTTATCTCTAACTGAATCCCTTATAAGACTTTCAGTAGGATCTCTAGTGGTATCTCCATATTGTTGAGATTAGCCGAGTATCTAGTTGTACTGAGATGTTTGTTCATCCGTAGTTTATCCTTGTGATTGTTTTGTCAGCATAAACTTGACATTCATACATTCATTCATATATCATGCATAGTTGAATGAAGATTCATGGCTCATTTGCATTTGTTGAAACACTATTTGATTTTGTTTATCCCCTCACAGAGTGTGTGTGCTATCTCCAGTAGAGTTTCATCTTAAGCGAAAAGTGTGCATCCTTTCTAAATTTCCCACTGAGTTTGTTCCTCGTGGAAGAATTTTTACTTCATCCATCCTTCCCAACATTATCTGGATGGAATAAGTCCTCAGTTGAGTTTTATCCTCACTGAGTTAAGTCTTATTGACTGTTTCTTTCCAGTTTTTCTTGCATTGAAAATTTTGGTCGCCTACAATATTTTTTCCATTTCTAGGCTGTGAAACCTAGATGATGATAAGACATTTATTTTTTCACCTTTGAGGATTTTATTTTCCTCAGTATAAATCTATGTATGATTACCCCATCAGAAGATAAAGAGTTTATTCCCTTAGCAGTGTTATTGCAACACTCTCATGGAATCTTTGCTAGACAGTAAGTGGTTGTATCTTTATTAGAGAAGCTTATACGTCCCTGTCATGCTCTTGTTTGACAACAAGTAAAGGCCTCTTTATTTGAGCAGCTTATATGTCATCCAGATATTAATCAGTTATCTTCACAATCAAGTGACCATCTCTTCGATTTATCCTTAGCGTAAGATCCTTTTGGTGAAATCAAGTTCAACATTGTTTCGTTGTTGTCCCTTTATTTGAGAAGTCTGATGCGATCCAGTCAATTCATTATTTCTGACAATTCATTTCCTCTTTGTTTGAGCATCATATCGTCTATCCAACCTTCTCAAATCTCTTAGAGTTCCCCCGACAGAGTTGTTGATCATCTCCAGCAAGTGATTACCTTTTAAGGAGCTTGTCTGTCACCCTTTTCAGGTGTAATGTCTTGGTTAAAGAAGAAGATGAGCCCCGATCCTGGCGAGGACCAGAAATTTTGGGAGGTTTGTTACCCTTTCCAAGTGGAATGCCTTGGTTAAAGAAGAAGTTAAGACCCGTTCTAGGCGGAATACCAAATTTTTTGGGAAACTTGTTATTATTAATGTATATCCTACCTTATTATATTGAGTTGGTAGTTTACCATCATCTGTGAGTCGGTATATCTCTTGATTTTCCTACCTTCGTCTGTTGAGTTGGTAGTTTACCATCATCTGTGAGTCGATATATTTCCTATTTTTCCTACCTTTGTTTGTTTAGTTGGCAGTTTACTGTCATATGTGAGTCGATATCTTATTAATTTTTCTACCTTCATCTTTTGATTTGGTAGCTTACCGTCTTCTTTGAGTCGGTATATCTTGTTATTCTACCTTCAACCCTGAGTTTATAGTATACCATCATTTGTGAGTCGGTATTCCTTTAATTACTCTACCTTCGTCTGTTGAGTTGGTAGTTTGTCGTCATCTGTTATTCAGTATATTTCTATTAAGTTTCCTACCTTCGTCTGTTGAGTTGGTAGTTTACCGTCATTTGTGAGTCAGTATATTTCTTATTTTACCTACCTTCGTCTGTTGAGTTTGTAATTTACTGTCATCTTTGAGTCGATATATTTCTATTAATTTTCCTACCTTCGTCTGTTGAGTTTGTAGTTTACCATCATATGTGAGTCGATATATTTCTTATTTTGCCTACCTTCATCTGTTGAGTTTGTAGTTTACCGTCATTTATAAGTCGGTATATTTCTTGACGTCATTTGTGAGTCGATATCTTATTATTATTCTACCTTCATCAGTTAGTTGGTAGTTAACCATCATATGTGGGTCAATATCTTATTGCTTTTCTACCTTTATCTGCATGTTGGTATTTTATTGTCATTTGTTAGTCGGTATATCAATTGATGTTCTACCTTCATCTGCAAGTTGGTAGTTTACCGTCATCTGTTAGTCGGTATATCCCTTTATTTTCTACCTTCATATGTGAGTCGATAGTTTACCGTCATCTGTGAGTCGGTATCTTATTGACTTTCCTACATTCATCTGTTGAGTTGGTAGTTTAACAATATATGTGAGTCGGGATTTTATTGATTTTCCTACCTTTATCTTTTGAGTTGGTAGCTTAACATCATCTCAGACTTGGTATATCTTGCTTTTCTACTTTCAACCCTGAGTTGGTAGTCTACCATCATCTATGAGTCGATGTTATCTTTTCTTTAATCTCATTTATTGAGATGATATTATTTGTTTCCTCACTGTCATCTGTAAGTCGGTGATAGCTTTTCTTTACGCTTATTTATTAAGATGATTTTATCCTGTTTCCTCTTTCTCATCTTTGGGATTTTCCCTAGTAGAGTTGAGTTCTCTTTTCCCTAGAAGAGTTAAGTTTTCTTTCTCGTACGGAGTTAAGTTTCTTTCCCCATTCGAGTCGGTAATCATTTCATAAAGATTACTTCCTTGTTGCTCTGATGCTTGCATTATTAGTTTTTCCCCCATTGGAATCTTACTTTTCCTTTTGTTCTTTAACTCTGATTTTGGTTTTCCCCACTCATAGTTATCCTCAGAGTCATGTCATTTCCTAATGAGTTATTTTCCTGGTTGAACCCTTTCTCTTCAGTAGCTTCGTGTCATAGCCTCGTCTACACTTCTTTTATTCCCAGTGGTGTCTAGCGTTCCCCTGCGTAGTCTTTCTTTTGCATTCATAATCATAAGCATTGCATGACATCTTAGGGCCAAAATCCGGTTTTCTTATATTTAAGTATCTTCAATCACGTAGAGACGAAGATTTTTAACCTTCATATCTCCGGAGAGAAGACACTTAAATAGGGGCAGCTGTTATACCCTAATTTTTGCCCCTAATATCTCCTATCATCTGCATTATTTCAAAAACATCAAGATCATAAACTTGGTTGTCTCCTAATCTTAAGGGCTCTTACTTTCCATACACGAATCACCAAGCACATTGTGATTGTATCTTTATCTTTATTTTTATATGATTTGTTTTTCACTAACCTTTAACCAAAATTCAAAAATATGTCTTGTTTTTTTTGTTTCTTATACAATATGGGGTTGTGAATCAAGAAATTGAGGTGATGCTTCCTCAATTAGGGTTATGAGTTGCTCTAGTAAACAATTGATTCTCTGAGGCCTATTCTTCAAGGTTTTAACCTATAATCTTAGGTCACACTATCCTCAAGATTCAATCAATATGAAATGCTTTACTTCATCAATCTTCCCCAAGATAAGGGTTTATGAATCATTTGAGCATGATAAGGTTCTTCAACTAAGGATCCATGGAGTAGAGTTGGACTTCATAGATATCTAAAGTATCTCTTATTCAACTTTTCAAAATTTACATGCATATGATGGATGCTTTTGAGGATTGGAAATCAAGAGTATATCTTTTTATGATTTGGTTAGGATTTGGTACATTCATCAAGAGAGTTGGTGCATTGATTGAGATACCAAGGTCATCTAATTCATTATTCATCAAGTTGTCATTTCATGCTTCATTATTTCAACTTTTAAAAAGCTATTGTTGGATGGTTGTTCAAACAATTAGTGTTTTAAATGTCATGGATTAATTCAAGTGCTAGTGAAAAATTCATTCATGTGGCTTATTTTTGAATCCAAGTAACAAAGGGAAAATGTACATCTTGATCTCAAGAATCAGTTCCAGTGTGTAAAATTGGAAAATTCACATCATTTGAAACTTAAAGGCATTTATCATGATTTTAAGGGCATACGTCATTATGTTCATCACAAGTTCAATTCTTTCAATTCCTTTTCACAGTTTCAAGATCCAATTTTCATCACATCCATTCAAGTTCCTAATGGCATAACTTCGTCAAGTGAAATTTTTCAAGGTTTCAAGCATATAAACTCATCCAAAATTCCCTTTTGAATTATAAATTACAAGGATAATTTAAGAAGTTCCTTTTCTTAATTTCAAGCTATATCATTTCTTTACAAATAATGCAAGTTTCATACAAACTTCAAATTCCACCATTTATGTTACAAGTTTCAAATTCAATAGACTTCTATGGCAAAGTTACAGAGTTTCTAAGCTACAAAGAATTCCAATTTGTTACAAGTTGAATTCAAGTTAAAAAGTTACTAAAGCTAATTTAAAATTGCATCATTCATATCACAAGAATCAAAAGTTTCAAATTCCATGATAAGCTTCAAGACTTTTTGAATTCTTGTTTGTATTCTTCAAACTCGTGGCTATAATATCCTTCTTCTCCAACGATCTCATATTCATGCTTCTAACATCAATAACACATGAAAATAAGAAATTAAAGGGTTTATTAGCATATTAATCCAACTAAACCAATCCACAATGATTCAATTCAAACTCATTTCAACATACATTTTGTCCAAAACAAGTTCAACAATAAACACCAAAGTCACAATACAAACTAAAAGCCCAAGATAACACCAAATGGCATGAAAAAACAAGTGAAGCAAAGCTGATTATTTGTACTAACACAAGGATTTTCATATTGGTTTGTAGAGTAAAAAATTTATTTTTCATTTTACAACATTTCAACCCAACAAACTTCACAGCTAAGACCTAACCTCAAGTTCTATTTAAACATTCATTGAGACTGAATTAGAAGATTTTTTCAGACCGACACAAGAAGAAAAATTTAGAGCAAAATCATAACCAAAACAAAATTAACAAGCAAACTCACCTCTCCAGAATCCTCCACTAGAAAGCACTAAACCACCGCGCCTGAGAAGCTTTAAACCGCCATATTTCTTGTTCCCCCTCCTCTAAAAGATTGTAATTCGTCTAATAAAATATGAATCTATAACACGCTTCAAAAACCCAACGAATAATATAATTAAATAATTAGAGTATTTCACCAAAAGGGCGTCACATCTTCAACAAACATCAAACATAAACGTCATTTCTCTGTAACTCATGCTTTTCAACATTTATAAATTATTTAATACGCAGCGAAATTCATAGTTTAAAATGTCTTTATTAAACACATCATCAAAACTTCATTGTTCATTCTTCATAATTCAAAACATCTTAAATACCATGAAAGGTAGTTCAAAACCTCAAATAAACAAAAGAACATAAGGTTCAATTCAAACATTCTTGACCCTGATGTTACATATCAGAGTAAGACCTTCTAAAATCAATGGAAAATAAACAATGCACTCCAAGCTATCCTTTAAGCTTCTACGAACTACTCCTGATCCCCTATGTATTACCCAGGTAGAGGAAACATTCAAACAGAAAGGGTGAATAATCACATTCATTACAAAATATATACGGAATAGACATAGTAGTTCAAGCAATAACATCTTGGCATCAAAATCAACAATCATCATCATTAATCAGTCAATTAGCACAACAACATAAACAAAATTATTTAAGAAACCATTATGCAATGCAACATAAAATGTAGTGCAACAACATAGACTCGTGCATGTGGTACCAATTTGTTATGAGTACTTGACTCATCATCCTCCAAACATCCCCACCATAAGATCGATTCCCTCTTGGAACTAGAGCACAACATCAACACACTCAATCCACATAATGGGATTAAGGCCAACACTGGACCAACATCCTAAATCAACATGGGAGGTGTTTTACCCCCAAAATTTGCCCTCTCTTTTCTCAAGACATTTCTCACAAAGATCGTTAATAGCTCAAGTTTGCACAAGTGTTGACTAGGTCAAATCATCTCTTGAGCACTTGGACCTAAAAATTAGGGTGTTGATTTTTATAAGGACAATTGGATTTCTAATTCCTCAAATGACTTTCATGGTTCATTATAGACCTCCAAGAATATTCATGCCAAGTTTCAAGTCTTGGATCACAATTTTGCTCAGTCAATTGATCAGATGACTGGAAATAAATTGTATTGGGTAAAAAGTCAATTATGGTCAACCCACAATCAAACTTCAATATTTTTTTCCAATATCAAAATTTTGAAGTCATATTCATCAATTTATCAAATTTGGATCACAATTCCTCAAGAAAAGTGTTCAAATCATCAAAGGGGCAAAATGGTTAAAATCAAGGTTTTTATTGAGAATGACTAGTTTTTGACTTTTGCCATAATACATGATCTAATGACTTGAAGCATAATCTTAAGGACTCAAATACATCATTTTGACATAATTGCATGACTCAATTCATTTCTCAACATCAAACAATTGATAGTTAAAATTTGGTCAACTGATAAAAAGTCAACTGATACACCAAAAGTCAAACTTTGACTTTTTTATCAACATTAAATTTCAAAGATCAAAATCCATCAAGGTATGCAAAAATATAAAGCATGATCATCAAGAATAAAAAAGTCAAGAAAAGTCCATGAAAAGTCAAAGTTTTCAATACTTAGAAATTTTCTAAGTGTTTTATATACTTGATAATTTCACTACTTCATGACATTTTTTCACCAAGATTCAAGATGATTCAAGGAAAACTTTCAACATGAAAGTTCTAGATATTGATGAATTCTACAACTATGTATTAGAGGGTTGATGTCTAAAAAAGGCTTAGATTTGAAGATATAAGCCCATGAAGTCATGATATTTTTATAAAACACTTAGTGAAATTTTGACAAGTTTAGGCAGATTGTTTTTACCTAACTTCTTGGCCAATTTTCACATAGTTCCAATTTTATTTAGCCAAAATGGAAAACATAAAGGTTGTAGATAATGTTTCAATATTTCTAAAATGTCAAAGAACTTGAAGAGATCATTTTTGAGCTAAGATAATCAAAGGCAAGAAGTTAGGCATCCATTCTTGAATTATAGTTCATGTTCATGAAGAACACTTGAAAAAATCTCAAGCCATGCTGAATAGATATTGCTTTGCAGGCTTCAAAATTGATAATCACTCAATAATTAAATGTTTACACAACTGTTGGATCCATTAACCAAGTGTTTGAAGCTTTGTCCAAGTTAATTTTCCATTTTTGACACAAAGTCACCACTTCCATTTTGGAAAAGTGACTTTAATCGTAATGTCAACTGTTCTTGAGCCCGTACATTGTTGCTTATGACTCCAAAATATCGCAAATCAAGAAGAAACATATCTACAACCTGTTAACCATCCTACAAGTTCTTGTACTTCACATTGAAACCATGAATTTCAACTTTGCTTCAAAAACAAGTTTCAATACCAAAACATGTGATCTTTGTTTTCTGATCACTTCAAGCCCTTAAACCTTTCTCTATAAATTGAGTCGTCATCTACAAGCCAAGGACGATTTTGCTAGCCTGAAAACTCCCTCAAACTTCCTCAAACACAGAACCACCAAAATACTTCAAAACTTGTCATCTCTGGTTTTGAAATCCAAGCTTACAATTCCCTCGTGTGTTTTTCATTTTAACCCTTCAAACATCATCTATAACTATATAGAACTGATTCAAACATCTGAATCACTTCTGTAATTCCATCTCCATCATCCTCCATTTTTAAAAACTGAAGCTTGCACTTTGACTTCTCCAGAACATTTAAGCCATCCTCAATCATAAGTAAGCATTGCAATAACTTCCTGGAGGTTCAAGGAAGCTACCCAGATCGTTAAAACACCTTGAAGATTGCTCAAACTCAAAACACGATCTCCATCTTCAAGGTGAGTTTTTTGAAATTCTAACTCTTCATACAAGCATCATTTGGCTTCCATTTTAAAAGATAAAATGTAGACATCATAGCCTTGGAACTAACCATGTCCTTAGAATTCATTTGTGTTACCTAAGTAGTGAGAATTTTGAGGCTGAATATTCTGGAAAAAATTAGGTTAAATTTGGTACCATTTAAAATTCGTGCTTATCTTTGATCCATTGCTTAAGTTATTTACATATTTGAAATCGTGGTGAAATTTCTAACAAGTTTGATGTTCATACTTTTGAGAATGGTTGAGAGTTGAGAAAGTTAGAGTTATGGATGACACGAGGAAGAAGATGAAGTACAATAGTGGACTTGCTTTATCTTATATTTATTTCAACTTGTTTCTATACCGGATGAAACAGCCACCCCAGTGGCAAGAAGCGCGTGCGTGAGGCATTTGTATAGAAGGTCCTGGGTTCGAGACCTTTTGCCTTTTTCATATTTTTCTTATTTCTTGTTTTGTTTGTTTGGCGGGCCTGGACCTCCCTCCATTGGGCTTGGTCTTTTTTTACTAACCCTCACCCCCTGTTTACTCATATTGTGCAGCCCACCCTTTTTTTATTTTCTTATTCTGATTACACAAAAAATGTTTGGGCTTAAAGTAAAAACTGTTTTTACTCTCTAACCTCCAACATTTCATTTCTAACCCCCCTGACTTTAAATTTTTTATTTTTCTTTTTTTTTTCTTTTTATTTTCTTTTAATATTATTATTTTTATTATTTTCTTATTAAAAACACAAAAAAAATATATATTTTATTAAACACTTAAACTAAACATTATTATTTTATTTCTATTTTATTTTAATTTCTTTCAAACATAAAACCCTATTAAAAAATATTTAAACAATTAAAATTAATTTAGACTTAGTTTTATTTTAATTTTCTTTTCTAACTAAACTAACTAAGGAATTTAGTTAATTAATTTCTTATACTTTAATTAGATTAATTAAAACCCTTCTTCTACCAAAAGCCATAAAAAACAAAAAATTTCTTTTCTTTTACATTATCTTTATATTCTTGTACATTTTGTTTTGTATTATTCAATTTGGTTGTAATAGTAATTAGGTTTTAAATTGCTTTCATCCCCATTTGTAAATTTGTATCTCCTATCCCCTAAAGTATTGTAATAGTGTAGAACTTTAAATTTTCGCAATTTATGGCTTTCAATATTATTTCTAGTAATTAGGGTTTGTATGACAAGATCTTAAAATTAAACAAGTTAATAACCCTAAATTCAAGACAAATTAAATTAAAATAATACACTTGGCACACTTGCACCTGTAGGGTTAACCCACACTTGTTGCCTTAGAATAAAACAGTCATGTCCCTCGAACGTGAGATACTATAGCAAAGACCCTCGATTACAAGATCGTAGTCCCTCGATGACCCTTCGAAGTTGCATTTGATAAACGATATTAGACCCTTATGACAAATTGCTAAGGTACCCTTAAATGTTGCCTTCTATAACTGTACGACGACCCACGTCTCTTCACATCCAATGATAGAGTTTCTTACTAACTAATGGTAAGATAACACTATCTAAAGGAGGAGGAAAAGAACAAAGACTTCCTTTTGAGTATGTAGAATGCTCGTCGTTTCTTTCTCACAAACATTTCAAACACACCAACATTATCATGAAATATTTTCAAAAGTCAACACTTTATATACACTCTTATAGAGACGAGAATCATTACAAAGTTTGCCTAAACAAAGGCACTTTTCAAAAAAATACTTTCAAAACAAACACAAACACATTTTAAAAAACATTTCAAAGTGAGCTAGTGTTGGCTCCTAAATTCGACACCTTTGTTTTGATTGATATCAGCCATTAAAGCTGAAAGATGCTTTCGACTGGCTAAGTCTGTCGAAGTGCCTGTCGAAAGATGGCAAAATACTTAGAAGATTTCTTCCAAGGAAGAAGGCTGATTGCCTTCGACGTCGAAGGAGTTTCTCGTCGAAGATGTCTCTGGACGAAAGTGTTCGATGGTTCAGAGTGGAGCAGTTTGAAATTCAAGTGTTTGGAGGGAAAACGGTTTCCAGCAGTTACCACGTGCAAACGTGCAAGGATCTGGAGCGTCGAGCATGGAGAACGTGCCAAGTGGATTGATCTCGAAGCAGTGTAACTGCCCGACGGTTACTTGGGATGTTTTAGTATAAATAGGAGTAGACATGTAGTTTCTCGCGTGTGTTCACAATTCTATACAAAGTCACTCATTTAGATTCGAGTACCCAGCGTGTGAGAAAGAATTGTTGAGAAATGTATGTGTGAAACACCAATTTTATCAATTAAAGTCATTTACTTTCCCAGAATTTTACTTGCTTTTCTCTTTACATTTCCTGTCGAACCTTTACCTTAAAGCCTTGTTTATTTTATCAAGTCTTTCCTTTATGCAATTTACTTGAAACCTTTTTATTTAAAGCCTTATCCACCTTAATCAAACTTCAAAATCAACCTATGTCCATAGGATCAATCTGATCGATCCTGCGAGTAACCAAATAAGTAACCATTTGGAGGATCAGCGGTTGTTTACCAAAACCCAAGGTAAACAAATTGGCACACCCGGTGGGACTGTGTGTTGATTGTTGAAAATAGTCTCATCTTTTCGAGTTATATGTTATTGAGAAGTGGTAGAATATACACTAACGATAACAATACTGCCAGAAGGAGGGAAGAGATGGCGAATCCGCCAAACAATAATGAAATCCCACAAACGAGTGTGGGAGCAACGGTTAGTATGACCGTAAGTGAAGCGACAAACGTTGGTTCGACACCAGCAGTGTCAGTCACAACCACGGGGCCAATAACTTCGTTAACAGGCCCCAGAATACCTTTGGGAACTCCCCCACCAAGGGGAAATATAGGCACAAGGCCTGTGGTTCCCCCAGGATTTATTCCATTCTATGGTATGCCAACTTCTGAAGTGGCAAGCCTGACAAATGCTGCGTCCACTTTTTCAGACCCTTTCGTGAGTGCCTCTTCGCCACTCCAAGGCTCTGGAGTAGGCATGGCGAATAGAAATAGGACCCAACTCTTAGGAGGAACGTCCCAAGTAGCCCATGGCCTTACAAATGCCTCGACAGCAGTCTTGAGGCAACAAATGGACGAAAGCAACCATGATATGGTGCAAATGTTGGCACAAACTTTGAGTACAGTGCTAAACCCTCTAATACAAAACACTACTCAATCGAATCAGCAAGTTACAGCGCAAATGACGCGTTTGGCTGACTTCTTTGGAGTACCCCCACCTATTCGACAGCCCCAAAGGGTGCAAATAAGGGGAAACTAGGGGATATTTGTAGAGGAGGAAACCACCATTAACCAGGCTCAACAGCCTGTCGAACAACCTGTCGAAGAACCTAGGGTAATAGCCCCAGAGGTAAGGTTAGTTAACAGAAACCAAAATGCTGACGAAGTGGTTCAGCATATCCAATACCAAAACATGGGTTTGGAAAACAATCTGGCAACCATGATCGAAAGGATCATGACTCAGAATGGGATGAACATGGGCTTTCGAAGGCCCAACTTTACATCTCCATTGTCAGAATACGTGTTGCAAACGGACTTACCTCCTAGATGCAAAGTCCCCAAATTTACTAAGTTCTCTGGGGACATGACAGAATCTACTGTCGAGCATGTGGCGAGATACTTGATCGAAGCAGGAGACATTTCGAATAACGAAAACCTAAGGATCAAGTACTTCCCAAGTTCTTTAACCAAGAACGCTTTTACTTGGTTTACAACTCTTCCCCCCAATTCGATCCATCATTGGACCCAGTTGGAAAGATTGTTCCATGAACAATTCTACATGGGGCAAACCAAGATAAGCCTGAAAGAGCTGGCCAGTGTGAAGAAACGTTTCACTGAACCTATAGACGAATATCTGAATAGGTTTAGGTTGCTCAAGGCGAGATGTTTTACACAAGTGCCAGAACATGAGTTGGTCGAAATAGCCGCAGGCGGTTTAGATTATTCCATTAGGAAGAAGCTAGACACCCAGTACCTAAGAGACATGGCCCAACTGGCCGATAGAGTTCGACAGGTCGAACGCCTCAAAGCTGAAAAAGCTAAGGCAACGAAAACTCACAAGAGAGAGAGAATAGCGTGCGTTGAGATGGATGACGAAGATCTAGAATCCTTCGACGATACTTTAACTGTCGAAGAAGGAGAAGTCGATTTAGCATAACTAAAACAAGGGCCACCATACTCTTGTAAACAGTTAGTCCCCTCAAATGGGAAAAACCCCATTGGTCCAGACAGGACCAACGATAGGTTCCCAAAAAAGACTTATAGTTTTGACATCACAAAATGTGATGAAATATTCGACTTGCTAGTTAAAGATGGCCAAATGATAGTACCCCCTGGGGTAAAAGTGCCTCCTCTTGATCAAAGAAAGAAGAGAGGTTTTTGCAAATATCATAATTTCTTGGGCCATAAAACTTCTCAATGTTTTCTTTTCAGGAATCTTGTGCAAGACGCTATTGAGGAAGGGAGATTAAAGTTTGCAGACAAATCCCCCATGGCTGTCGACTCCAATCCACTGAAGGCTGAAGCCCACTATGCAGAACCCTCTGAGGTGAACATGATAGAGGCAACCAGGATCCAGTCGAAGAAGCCAGGAATTACCATGGTCGAAGTCTCAAAGGACCACATCAACATGCCAATCTTTGGCAGTTTTTCTGGAAATTTATCCAGGAAGACAATTGAGGCTGTCCAGAAAGCGGTCGAGAACCCGAAGTCGGAGACTGCTGAAGCACAAAAAACTGGACCAAAGCCCAGTTCCCACTTGGCCACTGTTCAAGGCCAGACGGAGAATCTGGAAACACAAATGAAGCAGTTAACTCTTGCTACTAAAGATACAATGAATATCAACATGGTCGAGCTTTCTGACCCTAAAGCATCAGAAGAGGCCATAAGGCAAGAGCAGGCTAATAAGACGGCTTTCCCACGGGAAAACGAAAACTTGGCATATTTTTTACAAAGATGCCAGAAGAAGAAATCAGAGGTGATGCTGTGTCCAAGATGCAGTTCGATCTTTGATAAAAAAGCTGCTGAACACATTCAAGGCGTGAGAGCAGCGAATAAGAGAAGGGAGAATGCTGACCTTCGACATGATCCCAGAAGGGGTTCTAACCAAGACAAGAGGCCATTGACTTTTAGGCCTCCAACAAATGTACCAGTAGACACTTGGTACAAAACTTCTGGCCGAAAAAGGCCAAATGAAGAGAAATGGCATTCTTTCGATGTGCCAAGAGGTTCCTCTTTGACTCAAAAGAAAGAGCCTCAAGTTGCTGCACCTAAGGTTGCTCAAGTGTCCAGCAACTACAAGGGTAAAAATCCTATGTCTCGATCCCAATGGAGGAGATATCAAAGGAGACGAAAAGCTGAAAGGGAGGCTGCCAACGAACCTAAGGCAGAAACTAGTTCGAATGTTCCTCAAAGGAAACAAAGGAAGCCTCTAGAGAGAGAACCAGTTACCAACAGGCTAGTTTGGCCTAACCAAAGCGAAGTCGAAGACGAAGACGATGCTGAGTCCGACGATACTTTGGATATAATGGTGAATATTGTTTCAGTGCTGCCCAGGGAATTCAATCGACAGGTAGAAGTCGAAGCAAGTGACTGGGAGGTGGAACAAGAAATGGCCAAACATAGGCCAGTGTGCTATTTTGTCATGGACAATGGCACTACAGAGGAACAAAATGGCTTCTTCGAGCCACCCACAGAGGCGATGAAGAATCACCTCAAGCCTTTGTTCATAAGGGCTAAGCTCGAAGAAACTACTGTGAATAAAATATTGGTCGATTGTGGGGCAACTATCAATAGTATCCCTCACTCTATGCTAAGGAAGATTGGCAAAAGAGATGAGGAAATTAAACCTCACAATATGGTCCTGTCGAACTATGAGGGCGGCATTGGGACCACCATGGGAGTGATCCAGCTAGATATCAAAGTTGGGTCCATCCTTCGACCAACGATGTTCATGGTCATATCGGCCAAACCTAACTACAACCTTTTGTTAGGCCGTGAGTGGATTCATGGTGTAGGCGCTGTGCCTTCATCGATGCACCAAAGACTGCTGCTATGGCGTCCAGATGGGATGGTCGAAAACATAGAGGCAGATCAAAGCTACTACCTTGGCGAAGTGAATCACCTGGGAGTGGCAGATTTCGACAAAAACTTGGCTCACATAGGGCCATGTCCAACACCTGACTTCGACATGGCGCCAGCGCCAAACACCTTTTGTTCCCTATACCTGCATCCTGAGCATGGTTTCCAATGGGACAGAGAAGACTTGTCCCACATAGACTTCAGTGGGTTAACTGATATCCAACCAACTGGTTGGGGAAGTGAATTCAGTGATAATGACTGAGTCACAATCTCTGAAGCGAATTTCGGCTTATGTAGCCGAAACCAAGATGATAATGGCTCTCGAAGCCGAAGTAAAGTACATGGCCACACAGGCCACTGATCAACAATTATCTGCTGTTGGCCCAGGAAAGGATTTCGATCTAAAACCTCCTGATATCATGCCAGAAGAAATGCAGGAACAGAGGCTCGACGCTATCTATGACGATGAGCCTTTGGGCTTCGAAAAGGATCCCTTGGCGAACAACATTAAGATGTTAGCACAAGACCCTTTAGAAGAAATCAACTTAGGCGAAGGATCAGAGAATAGGCCAACTTACATCAGCGCCAAAATTGATCCAGAACTTAGGTTGGAAGTAATCCAATTGCTGAAAGAGTTTAAAGACTGTTTTGCATGGGATTATGACGAAATGCCTGGTCTCGACAGAGGATTGGTAGAACTTCAGTTGCCAATCAAACCTGGAAAGAAGCCAATCAAGCAAAATCCAAGGCGCTTCGCTCCAGAAATACTGTCGAAGATCAAAACAGAGGTCGAAAGACTTCTGAAATGCAAATTCATCCGTGTTACAAGGTATGTCGAATGGATTGCAAATATTGTGCCAGTGATTAAGAAAAATGGCACATTAAGGGTGTGCATAGATTTCAGAGATTTGAATGCTGCCACCCCCAAAGACGAATATCCTATGCCTGTGGCGGAAATGTTAGTCGATTCTGCCGCTGGTTATGAATACCTGAGTATGCTCGATGGTTATTTAGGATATAATCAAATATTCATTGCTGAAGAAGATGTGTCGAAAACAGCTTTTCGATGCCCTGGGGCCTTAGGCACTTACGAATGGGTAGTGATGCCTTTTGGCCTAAAGAACGCTGGGGCAACGTACCAGCGAGCAATGAATACTATCTTCCATGATTTTATTAACACTTTTATGCAAGTTTATATTGATGATATTGTTATAAAATCTGTTTCCAGGAAGAATCACATTGACCACCTTCGACAATCATTCGAAAGAATGAGAGAACATGGTCTGAAGATGAACCCTTTGAAGTGTGCGTTCTGTGTGAAAGCTGGAGATTTCTTGGGCTTCGTTGTCCACAAAAAAGGAATCGAAATCAACCAGAACAAGACGAAGGCAATTCTGGAAGCGAAAGCGCCATCGAATAAGAAGGAATTGCAATCTCTCTTAGGCAAGATAAATTTCTTAAGGAGGTTTATATCTAATCTAAGTGGGAAAGCTCAGGCCTTTTCACCCTTACTTCGACTGAATAAAGAGGGGTTCGAATGGGGGCAGGAGCAACAAGAAGCCTTCGACAAAATCAAAGGGTACCTTACTAAGCCACCTATTTTGGTGCCTCCTTGTAGCAATAGGAGTATGAGATTGTACATAGTTGCATCTGACAAAACTCTGGGAAGTATGTTAGCCCAAGAGGATGAAAATGGAGTCGAAAGACCCATTTACTATCTCAGTCGAGTTTTGAATGATGCAGAAACTAGATATAGCAAAGTTGAAAAATTGTGTCTATGTCTGTATTTTTCTTGTACAAAACTCAAGCAATATATAAAACCAGTTGATGTTTATGTTTCGTCTCATTTTGATGTTTTCAAATATATGTTGTCGAAACCTATCTTGCATAGTCGAATTGGCAAGTGGGCATTAGCATTAACTGAATACTCCTTGACCTTTATGCCTCTTAAGGCAGTAAAAGGACAAGTGGTTGCAGATTTCATAGTCGACCACTCAATTCAAGTCGAGGATATTAATTATGTGGAGATAGAACCTTGGAAATTCTACTTCGATGGTTCCAGCCATAAAGATGGAACAGGAGTAGGAGTTTTGATTATTTCTCCAGATAAAATTCCAACAACATTCAAGTACAAAATAGAAGGTTCTTGTTCGAACAATGAGGCTGAGTATGAAGCTCTAATTACGGGCCTTGAGATATTGTTGGAATTGGGGGCAACTCGAGTCGAAATAATGGGAGACTCAGAGTTGGTCATCAAGAAAGTCACAAAGGAATATAAATGCATAAGGGAGAATCTCATTATGTACTTTGTGATAGCAAATCGTTTATTGAAACAATTTGAAAGTGTCAATATTCGGCACATACCCAGAGTCGAAAATCAAATAGCCAATGACTTGGCACAAATTGCATCTGGGTATAAGATTTCAAAAACGAAGTTACAAAGAGCAATCGAAGTTCGAGAAAAGATAAAAGCAACTTGTCTATCACCATCAGACTTGGAATCGACGAGGCTAGGATATGCTGATCACTCAAACTTCGAGATTTCGTTCATTGATAATTTGTCAGAGCAAGATTGGAGGAAACCCATTGTGGACTATCTTCAAAATCCAGGAGCTTCGACAGAACGAAAAACAAAATACAGGGCGTTGAGTTTTGTACTCATGGGTAATGAGTTATTCAAGAAGACGCCTGAAGGGGTGTTGCTGAAATGTTTAAGTGAAACTGAAGCATACATAGCCCTTTCGACTACGCATGCTGGGGCATGTGGGGCTCACCAAGCAGGCCATAAGATGAAATGGTTGTTGTTTCGACAAGGACTATATTGGCCCACTATGCTGAAAGATTGTGTTGAGTTCGCCAAAGGTTGCCAAGAGTGTCAAGTTCATACAGGCATCCAACATGTACCAGCAAGCGAACTTCACTCGATAGTGAAGCCTTGGCCCTTTAGAGGATGGGCGTTGGATCTCATTGGAGAGATTCGACCAGCATCATCAAAGAGTCAGAAATACATATTGGTAGGCATTGATTATTTTACTAAGTGGATCGAAGCTATCCCTTTAGTCAATGTGGACCAAGAAAATGTCATTGAATTTATTCAAAAGAACATTATCTTTAGATATGGAATTCCTGAGACAATAACAACTGATCAAGGGTCAGTTTTCACTGGTCGAAAGATGCAGGAATTTGCTCAGGAAACAGGTTTCAAACTCCTAACATCCACGCCTTATTATGTACAGGCGAATGGTCAAGTCGAAGCAGCTAACAAAGTGGTGATTGGCTTGATAAAGAAACATGTTGGGAAGAAGCCAAAGAATTGGCATAAGACGTTAGACCAGATTTTATGGGCTTGTCGAACGTCCCCAAAAGAAGCCACTGGTACAACACCATATAGGCTAACTTTTGGCCATGATGCAGTGTTGCCAGCAGAAATTTGTCTTCAATCTGCAAGGGTTCAGAGGCATTATGATATTCCTTCTGAGGTTTATTGGAATATGATGTTAGATGAACTGGTGGATTTAGACGAAGAGAGATTACGCGCTCTCGACTTACTCAGGCTTCAGAAGAAAAGAGTAGAAGACTCTTATAATAAAAAGGTAAAACCTAAGGTATTTTTGCCTGAAGAACTAGTTTGGAAGGTAATTCTTCCCATGGATCGAAGGGATCGAAGCATGGGGAAATGGTCACCCAAATGGGAAGGACCCTTCAGAGTTATCCAAACTTTTTCTGGTGGAGCCTATGAAGTCGAAGAGTTAAGTGGAGATAAAAGGCTCTTGAGAGTAAATGGTAAATATTTGAAAAAATACAAACCTATACTTCAAGAGATAAAAATAAAATAATAAAAAGCAAGTCTAAATTAACCATAAAAATGCCAAAATGGAAATTTTTATTAATTTCAGCCAAGATGGCAATTGTTGTCGAAAGAACGATTACAGAAGATGGTTACAAAAGAGAATCAATCAAAAGGTAAGAGAATTCTTGAGTCGAAGATACTTGGCGTACTGCAGCTCCAACCTCTTCTTGCACCAGGAGTTTTCTTGCACTAGTTTGGCAATTTGAGCGTCGAGGCTTTGGGCCCTCTCAGCGAATTCCAGGCCTTGTTTGATCTCAGTCTGGCTCTCAGTGTCTGAGATGGTCGAAAGAATTTCCTCCTTGAGTACAGTGTTGGCGTTTATTTTCGCCTCTATCTCTGCGATTTGTGCCCGGAAGGAGACATTCTCTCGATCAATGGCATCAACTCTTTCCTGTGCAGACGCTTTTTGTTTCGACAACTCAGCGATTCGAGAATTCGAATCTGAGACAGCAGTCCACGCAGATGAGCTTTTGCCATGCAGCACTTCAAGCTGACTGTTAAACCCTCTTTGGCGCCTGTAATCCGCTGAAACTTGATCAATCATAGAGTGTAACTCCATGATCAAGTCTGAGATTTCTGGGGCTACAGCTTCAAAGTCGACAGCATTCAAGACCTCCTTTAAGCATGATGGAGCAGTGGGGTCCCCCTCTAAAGTCTTCATCAAGTCCCTCTTGAAGAACTGGGCCTTAACCTTCGCCAATGCATCATCAAGAGGAGAAGTTTCAGTAGACTTCCCCGACAGGGTAGGAATTTCCTGACTAGTGTCAGACGAACTCTTACTCTCAATGATTGCATTGAGGTAGCTAACAGGGTCAGCTTGTTTCAAGCGTTCCAAGTCCTCTTTTGACCTGTGCTTCGAGGAGGTAACCCTTGCAATAGTATTATCTTGGGTTTGAGGTTCTTGAGTGCTAAGTGCCTCGACTGGTTGCTCTTCGACTCTGACTGAGGCAGTACCAGCATTGACTTGTGGTTCTTCGTTAGCATCACCCTGGGGTCCTTCGCCAGCGTCATTTTGTGGCTCTTCGCTAGCGTCACCCTGGTGTCCTTCGCCGGTACCACCTTGGTTCTCTTCGTCAACAGCATCTTGATTCTCTTCGCCATTGCCTTGGTCCCTTTCTTCTTGATTCTCTTCTGACAAATCCACCACCTGAACCGTTTCTGGCTGTTGTTCCTCCACTGGTTGTTGTTCCTCCACCATAGGTTCTTCTGTTGTTTTCTCCACTGTTTCAGCATTGGCCTCATTCTCAGTATGGGCTTCGTCATTGCCCAAGTCTTTTTCCTGAGGCCTGCTAAGTTCAGCAGATTCCAGCGTTTCTGAGGTCCTTGGTGGAGAACTTTCAGTAGTGTCCTGAAAAGGGAAAGAAGACAAATTTTCAGATGCCGAAAGAGACACAATCGAATACGGGTATCTATGCCTAAGTTATAACAAAGGTCTAAGGGATTACCTGTGGATTAACTTCAGCCCCAGGGCTGGAATTGTCACTTTCGACAGGCTTGGTAAGAAGAGCGTTCAGTTCCTCCTCAGTTGGCTCCTCGATGATCACTGGAGGTGGCCTAGGCTTTCTCACAGCGACCTTTATTCTGACGGTTCGACCTTCAGGAGCAGGAGCAGGAACAGAAGCATCCTTCGTTAACTTTCGCCTTTTTAAGGGGGCAGAAGGGGAATCACTTTCGTCATCACTCCCAGATTCGACCACCAGTGTTGATCGTTTCTTGGGCGAAGGTGCCTAGAAAACCAATAGGAATTCGATTGAATAAATGCATCGAAAATAAAAAATCGAAAGCCAGAAGAAAAATGAAGAAAATCTGGTTACCGATACAGGAGGCTTCCTCGACGAGCCTTCCCCCTGTTGGTTGCTTATGGTCTTCGCCGACGCTGTAGTCTTCGCCGGCGGTGGAGGTTTTGTTGAAGGGCCTCCTCCTTGTTGGCCTTCTGTAGCCTTCTTGGCTACAGGCTTTCGAACAACTGAAAGCAAAGGAAAAGTTAACAGGCTAGCAGTCGAAGAGAAAGACAAAAAGTAATGTGAGAGCATGAACTTACATTTCTTTACTTTGTCCAACACAAGGACAAAAGATTTCTGCAACTCTGCCATAAAGTCCTTCTCGTCGAAGAAGTACTCAGCATAATAGCTTCTCCACCACTCCTCGAAGGATGGTGAGCAAAGGAAATTAAGCTGGTAGTTAAACAGCGAGAGGATTGTTCGACCAGCATATCTTCCGATATGCTTGATGGCAGCTTCTTCTGTATAATCGTTGCAGAAGTACAACATTGACTTCTCTCTTTGAAAAATCGGAGAAGGTAGGGTTTGGATAATACCAAACTGGCGAGATACCAGATTTGGTTGGTAGGCAATCAGACTCAGATGAGTCTTTGAGCTCTTGAATCGAAGAGGCATGATCCTTGGTGTAAGGAACACCTCCCAAAGTACTGTGTGTTCATCAACATTGGGACCACTCGACTCCTTTGGATGTGGCCTTGTGAACCATGCTGGGCCTACTTGTCGTCGAGCAAATGGAGCCATAGTTGAAACAAATTCCCTCCTTCGAGCGAACATCAGAACGAAGTTGGTGAAGGTTTGTTGAAACTCTAGTCCATCTTCTACAGGTGTCAGCAGAGCCAGCCTGATTCCTTCGATGCGTCGATTTGCTATCGCTGGAGCTTGTTCATTTATCTGAACCTTCTTGGGAAAGAAAGATTCGAAAGTGGCGTTGAGCCACAGTTGAAGTAGCCAAAAAGGCCCAGCGAGTAGCAAACTGGCCCTGTCCTCGATATGTTTCAGAAGAGTGGCCCCATTGCTGATCGAGTCATAAAGACTGGCCAGAATCAGTTCTGCCAAACAGATGTTTTGGCGGTGATGCAGTTGGGTAGCAAGAGTGACCATCTTTTTGGTCACCTGCAGAGACTTCGAGCAAAACACAAAGCGAGTTAGCCATAAGGCTAGAAACGCTATGTGTTCGACATCCGACACCGCGTCTGTCGACCTGTCGACCTGTCGTGATAATGGTTGATAAAAGTGGTGTATGTTGGCTTGGTCTCAGAGAAGCCAATTTGGTCCTCCGACATCTCCTCCGGATCGAAGTAATCTCTGGTTGGTCGAAGGCCAGTAATAGCGGCCACGTCGAAGAGTGTGGGGGTTAACATCCCACATGGAAGATGAAAAGTAAAATGGGAGTAGTCCCAGAACAACAGTGAAGCTATCAGCATCTCTAGGGAGTAGTTCAAACCCGTCTTCGACAGCATCACTAGGTCGAAGATTCCCATATCCTTCCAGATCGAGGTCTGGTGCTTCTCCAACTTGGTTAGCCAAGCAACATAATCGGAGGTCAGATTAGGGCAAGACCTGAAGACTCTAACCCCTCTGTTGAAGAAGCGGAGGTCGATTTTTTCACGAGTAGGGTCTTCGTTGTCTTCTGCGTCTTTCTTGGCGCAGGCTACTGGCTTGAGTGTCTCGACGATTGGGAAATAGCTCTTGATCTTCAGAGCTTCAGAGATGCTTGGATTCATGGGGCCAGACATTGCGAAGATCTGGTTGGAGTATCCAACCGGGATCATCAAGTGGCGCGAGTAAGCATCGCGAACGGAGATGTCAGAAGGTTCAGGAACCCTTCGTTTGCCTGTAGAGTTTACTACCGGAGCAGTGACGAAGACCTTGGGTTTAACATGTTCAGTTGGTGCGTTAGCACTGGGAGCAGTAGAAGCAGAGGCCATTGTTGAGGTTGAAGATGAAGTGAAAGAGGAAGAGTTTTTTCTGCAAAGAGAACAAGCTTGTACGAAAACAAGGAAGTTTGAAGGCTAGTTGGCGTAAAAAGTCCCACAGAGGGATGTTCACTGCTATTTATAGTAGTGGGAAAAATCCCCAATAACGAGGACATTAAATGTCATTTAATGCTGCAGGAGTTAGTGGGACGCGTGGCAGCCTCCTGTTGTTTTGGCCGTTTCTGCAGAAACAGAGGGACGCAGCGTGCGTCCTCGTTTTTGAGATTTGTCATAATGACAAATTCTGAAATGACGTTTGGTACTGCACGCCGTACTGAAAGTGACGTCCTAGGATCAAATCAATGATGGTTTCTTGGGATTGCCAATAGTTGGTAAAAAGCAACAAAAAGTGCACAAGTTAACTTGTGACTAAGCGTGGAAAGACAGGTGTCGAATGGCGTTTCAAAGAATGCCTTTTTCTTTCAGAGTCGAAATAAGGCATTCTTGGGGGGCAATTTGTTGGCTCCTAAATTCGACACCTTTGTTTTGATTGATATCAGCCATTAAAGCTGAAAGATGCTTTCGACTGGCTAAGTCTGTCGAAGTGCCTGTCGAAAGATGGCAAAATACTTAGAAGATTTCTTCCAAGGAAGAAGGCTGATTGCCTTCGACGTCGAAGGAGTTTCTCGTCGAAGATGTCTCTGGACGAAAGTGTTCGATGGTTCAGAGTGGAGCAGTTTGAAATTCAAGTGTTTGGAGGGAAAACGGTTTCCAGCAGTTACCACGTGCAAACGTGCAAGGATCTGGAGCGTCGAGCATGGAGAACGTGCCAAGTGGATTGATCTCGAAGCAGTGTAACTGCCCGACGGTTACTTGGGATGTTTTAGTATAAATAGGAGTAGACATGTAGTTTCTCGCGTGTGTTCACAATTCTATACAAAGTCACTCATTTAGATTCGAGTACCCAGCGTGTGAGAAAGAATTGTTGAGAAATGTATGTGTGAAACACCAATTTTATCAATTAAAGTCATTTACTTTCCCAGAATTTTACTTGCTTTTCTCTTTACATTTCCTGTCGAACCTTTACCTTAAAGCCTTGTTTATTTTATCAAGTCTTTCCTTTATGCAATTTACTTGAAACCTTTTTATTTAAAGCCTTATCCACCTTAATCAAACTTCAAAATCAACCTATGTCCATAGGATCAATCTGATCGATCCTGCGAGTAACCAAATAAGTAACCATTTGGAGGATCAGCGGTTGTTTACCAAAACCCAAGGTAAACAGCTAGCAACTAAGAGCCCGTAGATAACTACGGATAAAAAGGGTGCTAACACCTTCCCTTTTCATAACCTACCCCCCAAACTCAAGAAAAATATAAAAAAGTCTTTCCTGATCTTTTCACCCTTTCCTTTATTGGATAAAAGAAAATTCGGTGGCGACTCTTGCTATCCGCAACAATTGTGATAAAACACAAAACACCCAAGTCAGTTCTCCCACCGTATTATAGAACGGGCGACTCTTCTGGGGAGAAACTTAAAATTGGGGTTACCTTAGAGACTAGATCACATTTAAATGCTTCCATTGTTTGATTGGCTTTCTTTACTTTTAAAAGGGTGTTTGGGTTTTGTATAGATCCTCTACCCGGATCTGGGGGAATTATTAGGTAAGTAGCAATAGATTGTAGAGATTGTACGGTGTAGACCAATATGGTTGAAACAATGGTTACGTTAGTGTGACACATTTGTTGGTACCAGTATCCCTTGTGTTGAATCAAGGAGAATACGGGGCCGTTGTGTGGTGTCATAAAGCACTAACTGACTGTAGAACCTTTAGTTGAACGACTTGGCCATTAGGAAGTAGTGAGATAATCGAATTTGGTGTAAAGCTGAAGATTGGCTGATACTCGATGCTACACTCATTGAGATCAGACTTTTAGGATATTTTGGCTGCAAGAAAATATTGATTGTGCTAAAACAATGCCCGATGAAGAAAGATCAATGATATTGAGATTCCCTAGAACTCGATTACGTTATAGGACAGGTTGAACCAACTAAACTTCAAGAGGGTACTTACCTGTCAAACCCATGCAAGCCTAAACCTAAGGACCTTGTGTTCTTTGTTTGTGATTATTTGTTATCATAAACATCATAACATCATAAGCATTCTCACTAACCATTTCAAGGATTTAAGAATTTATCTTTATTCTGTTTTGTAGGACATGACTTCCACTCGTAGAAATACCATCTGAGTCAACTTCGTGAAAGTGCCTCCTCAACTTCAAGAGTTAGCATCAAGGGTGCCTAAAGATTCTCCCTTCATCAAGAACTATGGTCCACTTCTCAACTTGGCTACCTCAAGCTTTCATGAAGAAGTGATGTGTGTGCTTTTTCAGTTTTTTGATCCTATGCATCATTGCTTCATATTCTTTGACTATCAATTGGTTCCCACATTGTAAGAATTATCTCAACTGCTAGGAGTGCCCGTGCTTGATCAAATACCATTCACCGGTTTAGAGGAAACTCTGAATTCTGAAGTTTTTGCCAAAGCCTTGCAATTGAAGAGATCTGATATTATGGCGAATTGGGAAACAAGGAGTGAAGTTAAGGGTTTTCTAGCCAAATTTCTGTTGGAGAAGGCTCAGTTATTTTATGAAGATATGGATTTTCAAGATTTTGAAGATGTCTTAGCCCTTCTAATATATGGTTTGGTTCTTTTCCCCAGCCATCCTACATGTGATTACAAAGCCCGTTGTTGAGGGAGACACCCCTTACACTCTTCTTCATCCGGACATGCCTATCGACTTAAAGGAATTAAAAATACTGTGGATTCAACTCAAAGGGGAATGAGACACCTTTGAAGCACAATTCTACGCAAGCGAGAAGAAGGTTTTGGAGCTCACGAGGCAACTTCATGAAGAGCAAAGTTTGAATGCCTATATTGCACCAAAGAGGATGCGCCCATGGAAAGCTTGAGTCCCTTTTTGTTTTAGGAGTTTATTTTGTATCATTTTGAATCCTTTTTATTTCTTCCACTATAAACTCGAGAGGCATTTGTAATTCCTGAATTTATTAATACAATTAATATTTTTTGTTTCTCTTTGTCTAGAAAATTTAAATTTCTTAAAATTCTTGAAAATATTGAATTAACATAACATGCATCATATCTTAAGCAGGTTTTCCGACATAGGTTTCCTCATATTTTTAATTTTATTTCAGTATAAGATGGATCTCGAGAAAACTGTCAAGGACTTGCAGACTCAACACTCTCAATTCCAAGAGACTCTGCTCAAATTAGCAAAAAGGCAACAATAAATGATGGCTTTTCTTGTTACAAAGAAGAAAGTTATAATCAACATGGGGAAGAGGTTTAAAGGGCTCGTGAGACAAGTCCAAGTTGAAGAGGATGAAAATAAAGATGAAGATGCTAGGAGCATCCGTGTTGGGGGTGGAAACAATCAAATCTCTGAACACGACGATTTTTCTGATGAGCAATACCAGCCGGCCGACGACAAATATAAGCAACTAGAAGATAGACTGAAAGCTATGGAGATCCAAGTTGTGTCTGGCTTAGAATTTGAGGACATAGGTTTGGTACTTGGGATAGTCATTCCCTACAAATTCAAGATCCCAGTCTTTGCCAAGTATGATGGAGTTTCATGTCAGAAGCTTCATTTAAGATTTTATGTCCGTAAGATCCAATTGCATATTATCGATAGGAAACTATGGATACACTTTTTCCAAGAAAGTCTATCTGGGATGCAGTTGGAGTGGTTTTACCAATTGGAAGGAACAAACATCCATACTTGTGAGGATTTGGCCGCTGCCTTTTATCGCCAATATCAATATAACACTGATCTTGCGCCAACTCGGGTGCAATTGCAAGGCATGACCATGGGTTCAAATGAGGGCTTCAAAGAGTATGCCCAAAAGTGGAGAGATTTAGCTGGCAGGGTGCAGCCACCTTTAACTGATAGAGAATTGGTAGATATGTTTACGGGGACATTGACTGGACCATTCTTCGACTTGCTAGTTAGAAGTTCATCATCCGAATTTACTAAGTTAATTTTAACTGGTGAGAGGGTTGAAAGCGGGATTAAAAGCAGGAAGATACCCATGGCTTCCACCTCAAATGCTGTGAAAAAGCCATTTATTGGTACAAAAGAGACTAATGTTGTGTATGGATCAAGAAGCCATGCTAGGAAGGAACACCGTCAGTCAGTAAATGCATTTCTAATCTCCAATCCAACTTCTACTCAAAAACCATAACAACAAGCTAATCAACAAAGGCCTGGCATCCCAAGAAGACAATTTACCATAATCATCATGTCACTATCTAAAGCTCTACAACACCTATTGAAAGCGAATTTGGTAACATTGTGGGATCCCCCCTTCAAATCCAAATGTTTCATCACCAAAGTATGACCCGAATACCGAATGTGCTTACCACTCCAATAGTCTCGGACATGACACTGATCACTGTTGGGCGCTGAAATGAAAAATCCAAGACCTTATTAATAACAAGACAATTGAATTCGACCCTCCTCCAACTCCAAATGTGATCATAACACATATGCTAAATCATGGTAAGGGTTTCAATGCTATTGAAGATGCCTCTTTTGTTTCCTCCATCAAAGATTTGACCACTCCTTTGAAAACTGTTAAAGAGAATTAGCTAAAAGCTGGGGTATTCCCTGGCTTCCTTGAAGACTATTGTTGTTGTGCTATGTAAATTAATGGTTGTGGATGTTTGAAGAAAGGTGTCCAACACCTGATGGATAGCCGTGAGATTTTATTTAAAAGAACTCCATCTGTGAAAAGTTTGACCGAAGTTGTATCTCAAGAAGTTGAATACGTATCCATCATTAGTACCTCAAAAAAAACCATTAGGATCACCTCGAAAGGTCCTATTAGGATTCTCGTTGAACCAATAATAGCTCCACTGATAATCACCACACTGGGGCCAGTCCTCTATTCTTCTGATAAGGCTGTGCCCCAGAATTATGGGGCAGGAGTGTCTTACCATGGTATCAAACAAGATTCATGGATTGATAAATATGAAACTGCCGACATTATGAATATTGATGGATCAAGCAAAGTAACTAGGATGTGGAGGATATTCTCTCCTGAGAATTCACCTCTGACCACCACAACTACACTCATTCGTATTATTATTGACAAACCTAGTACTGATACTAGGGGAAAGGAAAAGATGAATGAGCCTTCCTTGACGGGGGCGCCCACAAAAGATATTATCACTGAGGAACCATCTACCCAAGAGATGGAGGAGATTTTTAAAATTATCAGAAAAAGTGATTACAAGATAGTAGAATAGTTGGGGCAAACACCCTCTAAGATTTCTATGATATCTTTATTTCTATGCTCCAATGCGCATGCTCAAGCCTTGATAAAATTCTTGAAAAATGAACATGTTCCTCAAGAAACTACGGCCGACCAATTTGAAAATTGTGTAGCGAGTTTGACTACCGACAATGGTTTGGGATTCTCGAATGCATATCTGAAAGGCACCATTTTAGCCCATCTGTTGGTGGATACTGGTTCCTCCCTGAATGTCTTTCCAAAGGGTGTCCTAGATAGGTTGGACTGTGAAGGTTTGGTACTAAAGCCTAGTGACATTGTGGTGAGAGATTTTTACGGGTCAAAGAGGATGGTCCATGTAGAGGTTGATATCCCTATCAAAGTTGGGTCTCAAGTCTTCAACTCGACATTCTATATGATGGATATCCGTCCTGCTTATTCTTTCCTGCTTGGACGCCCATGGATACATGGGGAAGTACGCTACATCAAAAGTTGAAATATCCAATCAAGGGGAAAATTATCACTGTATGCAAAGAAGAAGAGTTTATGATTAGTCATCTGAATTCATTCAAGTATGTTAAAATGGATGGCGAGTTCATAGAGACTCCTTGTTAAGCCTTTGAAGTGGTCTCTCCCATGGTTGATGTTGCCAAGGCCAATCCTGACACTCACAAAGCTGCTAAAGATACACCAAGGATGGCTTCTCTCAAAGATGCTTGTGATGTTGTTGAAGACGGAGGTTGTACCATTTGGGGACAACTTCCAGATATCCCTTTCAAGTCAGACAAGTTTGGATTGGAATTCACTGCCAAGGCTCAAAAGGTGGTTCGACGTGCTCGTGCAGGGAAACCACTTCTCCACATTAGTAACCATGAGGTTAATACTCTTGAAGACTCTGGTGTTGATTGCGACTTTGATGACTAGATCTACCCGACTGTCGGTGAAGGACTCAACAATTGGCGAACCAAGGACTTCATTCCAATCTCCTTCAGCCATGAGTAAATTCCATTTACTGTTTTTATTACTTTGAGAACTATGTCTATAATTTCTATTGAAACAATGACTTTAAGCCATGTGCCTTACCCAGGTCATATTGGTCCATTTGTTAAGGGTTTATCATTTTCATATGCCATATGCTTATTTTAATGAAAAAACATTGGACTATTTTGCATTCAAATTTTCTGCTCATTGTCTTTCTTTACTTTATTTCATTTTCAAAAATAGCCATCTGACCTTACATGCACACACACATTTGCAGATCCACATCCACTTCGGATCTAACTGACAGCGACTATTCTATTGCCATATATGACTTTAAACATCTAATCTATCAAGCTGAAGATAAAGGAGAGGAAGATTGTGAAATACCTAGGGAACTCGCCAAACTTCTAATACAAGAGGAAAAGGACATTTAATTGCATGAAGAACCAGTTGAAGTAATCAACCTAGGTATTGTGGCAGACAAGAGGGAAGTCAAGATTTGCGCCAACTTGGAAGACGGTGTCAATAGAAGATTGGTCCAGATGTTGCATGACTATGTTGAAGTATTCACTTGGTCATATAAAGATATGCAGGGGCTCGATACTGATATTGTAGTTCATTGTCTGCCAGTGAAGGAAGGTTGTCCTCTAGTCAAGCAAAAGGTTTGTCGCATGCGGCCAGATATGTCTGAGAAAATAAAAGATGATGTAATGAAGCAATTTAATGCAGGTTTCCTGGCAGTGACGTCATATTCACAATGGGTTAAAAATGTGGTCCCGGTGCCTATGAAAGATGGAAAAGTCTGTATGTGCGTAGGCTATAGGGATTTGAATATGGAAAGCCCCAAGGATGATTTCCCACTACAACACATTGAGGTCTTAGTTGACAACACGGCTCAACATAAAATTTTATCCTTCATGGATGGTTTCTACGGTTACAATCAAATCTAAATGGCTCCCGAAGACATGGAGAATACCACTTTTGTCACACAGTGGGGAACCTTCTGTTACAAGGTCATGCCTTTCGATTTGAAGAATGCATGGGTAACCTATCAACGGGCTATGGTAGCTCTATTTCATGATATGGCTCATCATGAAATAGAAGACTATGTGGATAATATGATTGCAAGATTGCAGACTGAGGAAGAACACCTTGATCACTTGCACAAGCTATTTGAAAGGTTGAAAAAGTACAAGCTAAGGCTGAATCCCAGAAAATGCACCTTCGGAGTAAGATCAAGAAAACTCCCAGGGTTTTTCATCAGTAGCAAAGGTATCGAAGTCGACCCTGTGAAAGTCAAAGCCATATAAGAAATTCTAGCTCCCTGTACTGAGAAGGAGGTCATGGGTTTCTTAGGTCGACTCAACTACATTGCTCGGTTCATATCTCACTGAACTACTACTTGTGAGCCAATCTTCAAACTATTTAAGAAAGATCAAGTATTCAGATGGAACGATGATTGCCAAGCAGCTTTTCACAAGATTAAGGAGTACATACAAGAACCTCCAATCATGAGGCCTCCAGTTGAAGGAAGACCTTTGATTATATACTTGACAGTATTAGAGAATTCAATGGGGTGTGTGTTGGGAAAACATGACAAGTCTAGCCAAAAAGAGCATGCAACATACTACCTTAACAAAAAGTTTACCGACAGTGAAACCAGATATTCACTGCTCGAAAAAACTTGTTGCGCTTTGGCATGGGCTGCTCACCGGCTAAGAAAATATATGTTGACTCACACCATTCTATTGATTTCTAAGATGGATCCTATCAAGTACATCTTCGAGAAGCCAACTCTCTCCGGAAGAATAGCTAGATGGAAAATGATATTGACTGAATACGATATCTAGTACACTACATAAAAAGAAATAAAGGGAAGTGCACTGGCAGATCATTTGGCCCATCAAGCTATTGAGGACTACCAATCCATGAAATTTGAATTCTCGGACGAGAATATCATGTTAATAATCAACTGTGAAAAGCATGGACCGTATGAAGGACCTGAATAAGGATCTCGATGGACTATGGTTTTTGATGGAGCTTCTAATGCATTGGGTAATGGAATTAGTGTTGTGATCATTTCTCCCGAAGGTTGCCATACACCTTTCACCGCCATACTTTTCTTTGACTATACAAACAGCATGGCCGAGTATGAAGCATGCATCTTGGGTCTAAAGGCTTCCATTGACCTAAGAATCAAATTCTTGAGTGTATACGGATATTCAACCCTGGTGGTAAGTCAAGTTAAAGGAGAGTGGGACACCAAGCATCCAAACTTGATCCCTTACAAAGAGCTTATGCTAACCTTGATCCCCTACTTCGAGGAGGTCACCTTTGAACATATCCCGAGGGAAGAAAATCAGTTGGCAGATGCTTTAGCAACTATGTCGTCTATGTTCAAGGTTAATTAGGACAATGAAGCTCCCAGAATTACCATCGAAAGATTTGACGAACCTGCGCAATGTTATGAGATCGACACTAATTAGGAGAAGCCTTGGTACCATGAGGTGAAAAGGTGCCTTGAAGCACAAGAATATCCTGAGGGAGCCTCAATCAACGACAAGAAAATCTTGTGGAGGTTCTCAGCCAAGTTCTTCCTAAGCAATGGGATTTTATACAAACACAATCATGATTCAACCCTGCTCCGCTGTATGGACAAGAAGGAGGCAGAGAAGACCATGGAAGACATGCATGAGGGTATCTTCGAAACTTACTCTAGTGGGCACACTATGGCCAAGAAGATTCTGAGGGCTGGTTATGGTCGACTATAGAAACTGATTGTCACCACCACTCGAGGACCTGCCATACGTGTCAGATCTATGCCAATAAGGTTCATGTACCTCTAATACCTTTAAACATCATGACTACTCTGTGCCCATTCGCAATGTGGGACATTGACATGATCGGAGAAATCAAGCCCACTGCCTCCAACAGACATCGTTTCATCCTTGTCGCCATTGACTACTTCACCAAATGGGTCGAAGCTGCTTCATTTGCCTCAGTTACTAAGAACATTGTAGCCCGATTTATCAAGCATAACCTTATGTTCCGGTAAAACATCTCTGAAAGGATCATCACCGAAAACATAATTAACCTCAACAATGCTATGATCACTGAACTCTGTACATAGTTCAAGATCAAGCATCACAACTCTTCTCCATACAGACCTAAGATGAATGGCACAGTGGAAGCTTCCAACAAAAACATAAGGAAGATTATGAAAAAGATGATGGTGACCTATAAAGACTGGCATGAGATGCTACAGTTTTCTCTTCATGGCTACCGTACCTCGGCTCGAACCTCAACTAGGGAAACCCCTTTCTCTTTAGTCTATGGCATGGAAGTTATCCTACCTGTCAAAGTTTAGATTCCTTCCCTAATTATTATGAAAGAAGCAGACTTAAGCAAAGAGGAATGGGTTCATACTAGGTTGGATCAGTTCAATTTGATTGATGAAAAAAGACTGGTTATTCTTTGTCATGGTCAAATATATTAAAAGCGTACAATCAAGGAATTTAACAAGAAGATCAAGCCTCGAGTATATCATACTGGCGACTTGGAAATAAAGCGCATTATTTTACCACAAGGAGATCCCAAGGGAAAATGGACTCCCACTTACGAAGGGCCATTTATTGTTAAGAAAGTATTCTCTGGCGGTGCCATGATGCTAACCACTATGGATGGTGAAGATTTCGCACATCATGTAAATGCGGACATAGTAAAAAAATACTACACATAAAGAACGACCTACTAGGTTGATATACCTAGGAAAAAATAAGGGCATCCCGGCGAACCAAAAGGGTTCGGGAAACAATTAGGGATATATACAAAATATTGTACACCCGGCAAGTCGAAAACCTGAAAGGGAGGCTTGGGCAAAAATGGGTATCCTGGTGGACTGAAAACCCGAAAGGGCAGTCCAGGCAAAAGTTAAGGATTAAAGTGTATGACTAATTCCCGTTGAATCACTACAGACAGCTTTATTACCAAGGTCAAAATTCAAAAGGTACAAGATCAATTCAATCAACTTCTTTCGATGACAAGGGATGATGTTCGAAGACATAGGGGCAATAGCGGAGTCAGAATCCAATGCGATCACTTCCACATGGATATGCAATTTTTGTTTTCACTTTGTATTCTTTTCATTTTTCGATGACTTCCTCTTACTAGGATTTCTGTCTCCCTATACAAAAACGCCTGTTTTTTAGACAAATCATCAATACAAATATACTTTAAAGTGAAAACTTTTTGTTTTTCTGTTTTGAGTGCAAAAACATCCAATGACTAAAATTTAATGAACATATGCATATGAACATGATTAAATGTAAACAAATGTACGCATAAGAACAGTAATAAGCATTTGGGATATCCTTACAGAATCACTTCAATAAGATTATCCCCACGGAGTGAATTCATTTAGTTTTCCATCCAGAGTTTCAATCAGCATATTTCCTGAAATTCTCTTCCCCAACCGAGTTTTTTTCAAAACCAGAAAAGAAACCTTTAAAGAGTTATTCCCTGAAAGAATTCATTTCCCCAGTAAGGTCTTCAGAATACCTTCCTCGACAGGGCTTATTTCCCCAATGGACTATAATATCCCTAACTTAAGTTTACTTCTCGGACTACTACAAATTAACGGATAAAACCCCTTTTCCCCAACAGAGTTGATACTATCCCCAAAAAGTTGATGCGAAGCCTAGAATTCGACTAGATACCAGTTAACTTTATCCTTCCTAGACAAATTGGAAGTTTAATCGTCTATTTTATCCCCAATCAGGGTATATAAGAATCAAATTCCCCAATAGAGTAATGGTCATCTAGAGCTCCTGAATTCTACTCCCCAAGCATAAGCCAAAATTCCCTGCAGAGTTTCCTCAAACAACAAACAAGAATTCCCAGCGGAAGAATTCTAAACAAGATTGAAGATACACATACTTTTTATCTCCAGCAGAAGTCTGGGATTTAGCTTCCTGAAACTCCATAGTAGTAGTCAGGGATTTATTTTCCCAGATTAAGACATATTTCAATAACATTACACATTCATACATCATGACATATGCATACAAAACACATATAGCACAATCTCAGTTATTTTGAGAACATCGTTACGCAACGCATGTATCATAACATTGGATACAACTAATTATCTTCCTTTTTAGGAAAAATCAATCAACAAACAAGAGACCTTTTCTGGTTTAGATTTATTTCTTCCAGTTAAAGACAAGCGAACAAGAGACCTCTTCTGGTTTAGATTTAATTTTTCCAGTTAAAGACATGCGGATAAAAGACCTCTTCTGGTTTAGATTTATTTCTTCTAGTTAAAGACAAGCGCATAAAAGACCTTTTCTGGTTTAGATTTATTTCTTCAAGTTAAAGACAGGAAGACAAAAGACCTCTTCTGGTTTAAATTTATTTCTTCCAGTTAAAGACAGGCATACAAAAGACCTCTTCTGGTTTAAATTTATTTCTTTCAGTTAAAGACATGCAGACAAAATACCTCTTCTGGTTTAGATTTATTTCTTCCAGTTAAAGACAGACAGACAAAAGACCTCTTCTGGTTTAGATTTATTTCTTCCAGTTAAAGACAGGCGGACAAAAGACCTCTTCTGGTTTAGATTTATTTCTTCCAGTTAAAGACAGGCGGACAAAAGACCTCTTCTTGTTTAGATTTTTTTCTACCAGTTAAAGACAGGCGAACAAAATACCTCTTTTGGTTTAGATTTATTTCTTCCAGTTAAAGATAGGCGAACAAAAGACTTATTCTGGTTAGATTTATTTCTTCCAGTTAATGACAAGCGAACAAAAGACCTCTCCTAGTTTAGATTTATTTCTTCCACTTAAAGACAGGTGAACGAAAGACCTCTTCTGGGTTAGATTTATTTCTTCTAGTTAAAAATATGTGAAGGACATCTACGATTTCAGTATAAATCGACCAAAGATTTATTTTGGTACTTCTTCCAATATCTACCAATAGTCGCTCTGGATGGCATCTCTGAAAATTTTCGGTCACCTATGGATGGCATCTATACGCCCATCTCTGATAACTCTTTATCACCTTTCTAAAAGGAATCTTTAAGCCCATTCACGATACAATCAACCAACACATTACCTCATGCATCAGTGAGTGCGAATTTCTAGGCACTCTAGTGTTCAATCATCTTCCACCTTCAAGTCACGTATGACGGACAAGAGAATCTAACTCTTCAAGTTTAAGAAGATTGAACAGAGGCAGTTGTTGTACCCCAAAATTTTCCCTCTCTTTTCTCAATACATTTCTCACAAAGATCTTCAATAGCTCAAGTTTGCACAAGTGTTAACTAGGTCAAATCATCTCTTGAGCACTAGTACCCCAAATTAGATTTTTAATTTTCACAAGAAAAATTGGATTTATAATGCCTCAAATGACTTTCATGGTTCATTATAGACCTCCAAGAATATTCATGCCACGTTTCAAGTCTTGGATCACAATTTTGCTCAGTCAATTGATCAGATGATTGAAAATCAGCTGTATTGGGTAAAAAAAGTCAATTGTGGTCAACCCACAATCAAAATTCAAGATTTTTTTCCAATATCAATATTTTAAAGTCATATTCATCAATTTATAAAATTTGGATCACAATTCCTCAAGAAAAGTGTTCAAATCATCAAAGGGGCAAAATTGTCAAAATTAGGGTTTTGACTGAGAATGACTGATTTTTGACTTTTGCCATAATACATGATCTAATGACTTGAAGCATAATCTTAAGGACTCAAATACATCATTTTTACCTAATTTCATGACTCAATTCATTTCTCAAGATCAAACAGTTGATAATTGAAATTTGGTCAACTGATAAAAAGTTAACTGATACACCAAAAGTCAAACTTTGACTTTTTGATCATTCAATTTCAAAGATCAAAATCCATCAAGATATGTAAAAATATGAAGCTTGATCATCAAGAATCAAAAATTCAAGAAAAGTCCATGAAAAGTTAAAGTTTTCAATACTTAGAAATTTTCTAAGTGTTTTATATACTTGATAATTTCACTACTTCAAGACATTTTTTCACCAAGATTCAAGATGATTCAAGGAAAACTTTCAACATGAAAGTTGTAGATCTTGATGAATTCTACAACTTTGTATTAGAGGATTGATGTCAAAAAAATGCTTAGATTTGAAGATATAAGTCTATAAAGTCATGACATTTTCATAAAACACTTAGTGAAATTTTGACAAGTTTAGGTAGATTTTTTTTACCTAACTTCTTGGCCAATTTTCACATAGTTCCAATTTGATTTAGCCAAAATTTAAAACATGAAGGTTGTAGATAATGTTTCAAGCTTTCCAAAATTTCCAAGAACTTGAGAGATCATTTTTGAGCTAAGAGAATTGTAGGCAAGAAGTTGGGCATCCATTCTTGATTTATAGGTCATGTTCATGAAGAACGCTTGAACAAATCTCAAGCCATGCTACATAAATATTGCTTTGCAGGCTTCAAACTTGCGAATCACTCAATAATTAAATGTTTAAAAAACTGTTGGATCCATTATCGAAGTGTTTGAAGCTTTGTCCATGTTGATTTTCCATTTTTGGCACAAAGTCACCACTTCCATTTTGGAAAAGTGACTTTAATCATAATGTCAACTCTTCTTGAGCCCATCCATTATTGCTTCTGACTTAAAAACATTGCAAAGAAAGAAGCAACATATCTATAACATGTTAACCACCCTACAAGCTTTGTACTTCACATTGAAACCATGAATTTCAACTTTGCTTAAAAAACAAGTTTCAATACCAAAACATGTGATTTTTGTTTTCTGATCACTTCAAGCCCTTAAACCTTTCTCTATAAATTGAGCCATTATCTAAAATCCAAGGACGATTTGAACATAGAACCACGGTGAAGAAGTGAAAAACACAAGAAGGGGGGGTTGAATTGAAACATAAAAATCAATGGAGTAGGGAACACATTTATTTTTATCCTGGTTCGTTTGATCTCAAACTACTCCAGTCCACCCGCCAAGGTGATTTTGCCTCTCTCTAACGAGGACTTAATTCACTAATCAAACTGATTACAATTCTACTTTAACAACTGTTAAAGTCTTCTTGAGTCCAAAACCACAACCCGATTTTCTCAAGGAATTTCACAAAACAGTTAATTGAATAAAAGTGTACAATGGTGTTTCTAAATAAACAGTATCACAAACTTGTGATGTATTACACGATTTAATATTGAATTGTTGAAGGTGAGTAATGAAAGCTGCGTTGTTTACTTTTTCACGTGAGTTTTTCTTTATGAGCGCAGTTGTTCATCATCTTCAAATCTTCTTCTAGTGTGCTTTATATAGGCCTTGAAATAGAGACATAATAAGATACATTTGGTAAGTCCATAACACGAGTTAATGAGCTTTCTAAATCAGGAGATCCTTGTATGTTTGTAGCCGTTACTTAAGATATTGCATTGATGGAATTGTAACGCTTCAGAGCTTCTCACATCAGAGGATGAATATTACCGTTGAGAGTTCTTTACATCTTGATCAGAACTTTGCACATCAGAGTATCAGAGATTCTGTTTCGCAGAGCTGGTGCATTCAGAAGTTCAATCAGAACTTCATCATATAAGCGTGTCATGCATATTTGATGCGTCTAAATCTTTCATTGTCCTCTCAACTTTTGTGCTCGCATAATCATAACTTTTGGTGATGTTCTTACAGAACTTCCAGTTGCATCAGAACATCTTTTTAACATCAAAACATCTTGCATGTAAAGATACTTTTTATTAGCGAGCATATTTGTTCTTTATATCATGTGTTTTTTATCATCAAAACTCTTGATGGGATGTAGAACCAAATTATGTTCTAACAATCTCCCCATTTTTTATGATGACAAAAACTAGTATATTTTGATGGAATATAAAGAAAAAAAATTAAAAGGAAGGCTCCCCCTGAGTAGAGTACTCAGCTAACGAGAAAATAAAATACTTCCCTGAAGATCTTCTGATTATGAGTCAAAATATTCTTCATTCTCCCCCTTTTTGTCGAGAATCAAAAAGTGGAAAAAACTTTGTTTGGCTTGCTCTGACAGAAGTTGCTTGAAAAGGTGTGACATCTACTCCTGGATACATCTGATATTCGTTAGAGACCTTCGGATGTTGTATTTCCATTCCTGTTTCCAATAGATTCAGAGCCAGTAACTTGTGTTTCTGATTGCCTCTGAAATCTGCGAATCCTTTAAATTCCAGGTTTTGGAACATATGCTTTCTTTCCTCCATGTGTAGAGAGCATCTAAAGTCCAGGTGTTAATACTAGAGTTTAAACCTTGTTGTTAAAAATATCTGCAACATAGATGATTTTGTCTTTTGGTACCCATATCTTTCTGGGTCCATGACTGTTAGAATTTCCAAAATTCTGTTTGAATCTTGGTTTAGTATAAAACTCCTTACCAGCATGTTTTATATCATGTGTTTTCCCAGTGGTGAATTGAGAATAGAGAGGAGTGTGTTTGATAACCAGATCCTTAACTTTCTTAGGTTGGGATACTTTGCCTTTGTATCCTATACCTATTCTGCCGTTCCTGCTAACTCCATAGATCATTGAAGCCATTTTGCTTCTATCTATGTTTTTAGCCAGAAACTTCTGAAAGCTTTGATCATATTCCTTTATGATCTTATCAACATTACTGGGATCCTCTAAGATTATTTCCTTCTGAGAGTTTTGTAAATCATTTTCTAGTTTTGAAATCTTTTCTTTTAACTCAGTTTTCTTATCTCAGACTCTCAGTTTCTTCAGAGTTATAAGCAAGATCCTTTTTCAGGTTTCTGAATTTGACTCGAAGCTGCTGACATCTTTCTAGAATTTCACTCAGACTTTCTCCTAGTTCAGATTTAGTAAAATTTACAGTAAAGTCAGGAAATACCTCTTCAGCAACTGATTCTGATTCTGACCCTGATTCTGATTCAGAAGATCCGGAGACATCTAATAAGTTGTCCGTTTGAGCTATATTGTCTTGTTCATCTTTTGATTTTGTTTTGTCTTCAGAAGATTCAGAGTCATCCCATGTTGCCATAAGACTTTTCTTCTTCTTCTTAACAAACTTCCTTTTATGTTTCTCCTTCTGAAGCCTTGGATAATCACTTTTGTAGTGACCTTGTTTATTGCATCATAGCAGGTAATGATTATGTTACTTTATTTTCTGTATCCAGAGGGTTGTTCAGAGTCATTTCCCGTTCTTCTGGAGTTTTTGAAATTCTTTTGTTTGTGCTTCACATCTGATTGATTCTTCTGGATAGAAGGAACAATTCGTCTTCTTCTGACGAGGATTCTCCAGAGTTTTCTGCTTCTACTTCTGCCTGCAAAATTTTGGTTTCATATTTGTTAGATTTCAGAGCGAGAAACTTACATTGCTTTTGAGGCTCATCATCTTCTAACTCTATCTCATGGCTTCTGAGGGAGCTGACAAGTTCTTCTAGAGATATTTTGTTCAGATCTTTTGCCAGTTTGAGAGTCGTGACCATTGGTCTCCATTGTTTTGGTAAACTTCTGATGGTCTTCTTTACATGATCAGCAGTTGAGTACCCTTTCTCCAGCACCTTTAGGCCTGCCACCAGAGTTTTGAATCTAGAGAACACTGTTTCAATGGTTTCTTCTTCTTCCATTCTGAAGGCTTCATACTTCTGAATGAGCGCAAGGGCTTTGGTTTCTTTTGCTTGCATGTTGCCTTCATGCGTCATTCTCAGAGAATCAAATATGTTCTTAGTTGTTTCTATGTTTATGATCTTCTCATACTCTGAATATGAGATGGCACTCAAGAGAATCGTTTTGGCCTTGTGATGATTTCTGAAGTCTTGCTTTTGATGATCTGTCATCCTTTTTCTGTCAATCTTCTGACCGCTTTCATCAACAGGATGTATGTATCCATTAGTTACCACATCCCAGAGGTCAGCGTCATAGGCTAGGAAGAAACTTCTGATCGTATCCTTCCAGTAGTAAAAATTTTCACCGTCAATTATTGGAGGGCTACTGCTAATGTTCTGACTTTTTCCCATCATAGTGTTTTTCCACCTTTGATCTCTATCTGACACAGGTAAGTGTTTGCACCCAGATCCAGGTGCTCTGATACCAATTGAAGAAGTGAAAAACACAAGAAGGGGGGTTGAATTGAAACTTAAAAATCAATGGAGTAAGGAACACGTTTATTTTTATCCTGGTTCGTTTGATCTCAAACTACTCCATTCCACCCGCCAAGGTGATTTCGCATCTCTCTAACGAGGACTTAATTCACTAATCAAACTGCTTACAATTCTACTTTAACAACTGTTAAAGTCTTCTTGAGTCCAAAACCACAACCCGGTTTTCTCAAGGAATTTCACTAAATAGTTAATTGAATAAAAGTGTACAATGGTGTTTCTAAATAAACAATATCACAAACTTGTGATGTACTACACATTTTAATATTTAATTGTTGAAGATGAAGAATGAAAGTTGCGTTGTTTACTTTTTCACGTGAGTTTTTCTTTATGAGTGTAGTTGTTCATCATCTTGAAATCTTCTTCTAGTCTGCTTTATATAGGCCTTGCAATAGAGACATAAGAAGATACTTTTGGTAAGTCCATAACACGAGTTAATAAGCTTTTCAAATAAGGAGATCCTTGTATGTTTGTAGCCGTTACTTATGATATTGCATTGATGGAATTGTAATGCTTCAGAGCTTCTCACATCAGAGGATGAATATTACCGTTGAGAGTTCTTTACAGCTTGATCAGAACTTTTCACATCAGAGTATCAGAGATTCTGTTTCGCAACGCTGGTGCATTCAGAAGTTCAATCAGAACTTCCTCATATAAGCGTGTCATGCATATTTGATGCGTCTAAATCTTTCATTGTCCTCTCAACTTCTGTGCTCGCATAATCAGAACTTCTGGTGATGTTCTGGAAGAACTTCTAGTTGCATCAGAACATCTTTTTAACATCAAAACATCATGCATGTAAAGATACTTTTTATTAGCGAGCATATTTGTTCTTTATATCATGTGTTTGTTATCATCAAAAATCTTGATGGGATGTAGAACCAAATTATGTTCTAACACACAACCACCAAAATACTTCAAAACTTGTCATTTCTGGTTTTGAAATCCAAGTTTCCAATTCCCTCGTGCGTTTTTCATTTTAACCCTTCAAACATCATCTATACACTATATAGAAGTGATTCAAAAAACTGAATAACTTTTGTAAATCCATCTTCATCATCCTCTATTTTCAAAAACTGAAGCTTGCACTTTGACTTCTCCAGAACATTTTAGCCATACTCAATCCAAAGTAAGAATTGTAATAGCTTCCTGGAGGTTCAAGGAAGCTAACCAGATCGTTAAAACACCTTGAAGATTGCTCAAACTCAAAACATGATCTCCATCTGCAAGGTGAGTTTTTTGAAATTCTAACTCTTCATACAAGCATCATTTGGCTTCTATTTTAAAAGATAAAATGTAGACATCATAGCCCTGAAACTAACCATGTCCTTAGAATTCATTTATGTTTCCTAAGTAGTGAGAATTTTGAGCCCGAAACTTCTGAAAAAATTAGGTTAAATTTGGTACCATTTAAAACTTGTGCTCATCTTTGATCCATTGCTTAAGTTATTTAAATATTTGAAATCATGGTGAAATTCCTAACAAGTTTTATGTTTGTACTTTTAAGAATGGTTGAGAGTTGAGGAAGTTATAGAGTTATGGCTAGCACGAGGAAGAAGATGAAGTACAGTCATGGACTTGCTTTATATTATATTTATTTCAACTTGTTTCTATACCGGATGAAACAGCCACCCCAATGGCAAGAAGTGCGCGCATAAGGCATTTGCATAGAAGGTCCTGGGTTCGAGCCCTAGCGAGACCTTTTGCCTTTTTCATATTTTTCTTATTTTTTTTTGTTTGCTTGGCGCGCCTGAGCCTCCCTCCATTGGGCATGATATTTTTTTTCTAACCCTCACCCACTGTATACTCATATCACGCAGCCCACCCATTTTTTTTTGTTTTCTTATTCTGATTACACAAAAAACGTTTGGGCCTAAAGTAAAAACTGTTTTTACTCTCTAACCTCCAACATTTCATTTCTAACCCCCCTGACTTTCAATTTTTTATTTTTATTTTATTTTCTTTTAATATTATTATTTTTATTATTTTCTTATTTAAAATACAAAAAATATATATTTTATTAAACACTTAGACTAAAAAATATTATTTTATTTTAATTTCTTTCAAACATAAAACCCTAAAAAATATTTTCTTTAATCAATTAAAATTAATTTAGACTTTGTTTTATTTTAATTTTCCTTTCTAATTAAACTAACTTAGGAATTTAGTTAATTAATTTATTTTACTTTAATTAGATTAATTAAAACCCTTCTTCTACCAAAAGCCATAAAAAATAATTTTTTTCTTTTCTTTTACATAATCTTTATATTCTTGTACATTTTATTTTGTATTATTCAATTTGGTTGTAATAGTAATTAAGTTTTAAATTATTCTCATCCCCATTTGTAAATTTGTATCCCCTATCCTCTAAAGTATTGTAATAGTGTAGAACTTTAAATTTCCATAATTTATCACTTTTAATATTATTTCTAGTAATTAGGGTTTGTATGACAAGATCTTAAAATCAAACAAGTAGATAAATCTAAATTTAAGACAAATTAAATGAAAACAATACACTTGACACACATGAACCTCTAGGATTAACCCACACTTGTTGCCTTAGAATAAAATAGTCATGTCCCTCGAACGTGAGATATTATAGCAAAGACCCTCGATTACAAGATCGTAGTTCCTCGTTGACCCTTCGACGTTGCCTTCGGTAAACGATCTTAGACCCTTATGACAAATTGCTAAGGTATCCTACAATGTTTCATTCTATGACTATACGATGACTCACGCCTGTCCCTTCACATCCAATGATAGGGTTTCTTACTAACTAATGGTAAGATAACACTATCTAAAGGAGGAGGAAAAGAAAAAAAGACTTCCTTTTTAGTAGGTAATGCTCATAGTTTCTTGCTCACAAACATTTCAAATAAAACATCTTTCAAACACACTAAGACTTTCATGAAATATTTTCAAAATTCAACACTTTGTATACATTTTTATAGAGACGAGAATCATTACAAAGTTCGCCTAAACAAAGGCACTTTTCAAAAAAATACTTTCAAAACAAACACAAACACATTTTACAAAACATTTCAAAGTGAGATAACAACTAAGAGCACATAGATAACTACGGATAAAAAGGGTGTTAACACCTTCCCTTTTCATAACCTACCTCCCGAACTCAAGAAAATTCTCAAAAGGTCTTTCCCGTGCTTTTCACCCTTTCCTTTATTGGATAAAATAAAAGTCGGTGGCGACTCCTGCTATTCGCAACAATTGTGATAAAATGCAAAACACTCAAGTCAGTTCTCTCACCGTATTACAGGCGGATCAAAGTTGCCCAAACTATGCCATGAATGCATGATGCACGACAAGAGAATATCAAACGACCATAGCTAGTCAAATCGCATCGTCATTCATGAAATCCTCAACAACATTCAATACCATTCAGACTGACGACACATAGTAGACTGCAACTTCCTGTTGCAATTTTGCACCTATTCAGCCCCAATTCCTCTTGCGATTTCATGACAATACAATATAAATTCTCATAGTTTTCGACACATAATCATCATATAACAACCATACAATATTATAATATACACAAACTCATGGCAAATCAACATGGTATTTTCATCAAATTCAACACAAGTTCATCACAATGCAACATGTCATCAAAATCATATTAAACGCCAAAAAATCCCTATATACCTCTAAACCCCATATCAATTATAATGATATATCACCCCTCTAACCTTATATTTCCAGTCATTGCTACTTCTTATTCGCGTTCTAATGGGTTCTCTTCATTTTTCTATATGCCCTAGCCTCTTATCTCTTCTTCTCTTCCAAAAGCGATCGTACAAAATAAATCGCTCAAACCTCAATGTTTTCTATTTGTCAATCTTACCCCTTGGACCCCTAATATGGTCCTTCCACCTTTTCCCTCACGTAACCCCTTACAATTGAACATTATTCCCTTGTCATCTCTAACACTAATATTATTCTATTTTTCTAATTAAAATAATTTTCAATAATTATTTTAATTATCTAAAATTATTTAAATAATCCTCATAACCATTTCACTTCGCTCCACCCCACAACACATCACCTCAAAACATCATATTCATTAAAGCATCTCATAACTTCACAAATAAATCACAATATTCACAATCAATAATTAAATAATTAATCTAATTATTTTAGGGTGTTACAACTTTCCCTCACTTAAAGAATTTTTTCCCTGAAAATTACCTGAGGGAAACAGAGTCGGGTACGTCTCCTTCATCTGATCCTCACACTCACAAATCAAACTTCCACCAACTGGTCCACCCCACAGTACCTTTACTGTGGAAATATCTTGACTCTGCAATTGCTTCACTTCCCGACCTTCTATCTGCATGGGTGATGCTTTGACAATCAAGTTATCTATTACTTGTACATCATCCATTTGAATCACACGCGAAGGATCCATAATATACTTTCTCAATTGAGACACGTGAAACACATCATGAAGATTTGCAAGCGATTATGGTAAGGTAATCCGATAAGCCACTTCACTTACCTTCTCAGATATCTTATATGGACCAACAAAACATGGCATAAGCTTTCTCGACTTCAGAGCTCTACCCACACCAGTCACTGGAGTGACTCTCAATAACACATGATTGTCTTTTTGAAATTCGAGTGCCTTTCTCCTCTTATCATGATAAATCTTCTAATGACTCTAAGAAGCTTCCATCCTCTCTTGGATCATCCTGATCTTCTCAATTGTTTCCCGAACAATCTCAGGACCGAGTACAATACTCTCGCCCAATTCATACCAACATAATGGAGTCCTACACTTCGTGCCATACAATGCTTCATACGGTGCCATCCCAATACTTGAATGGAAACTGTTATTGTATGTAAAGTTGATCAGTGGAAAATGATTATCCCAAGCACCCCTTTATTCTAGCACACAAGCCATTAGCAAATCCTCCAAGGACTGAATAGTCCTTTATGTCTCACCATCCGTTTGCAGATGATATGAGGAACTCAACCCCCATTTAGTACCAAAAGCATTCTGCAAACCTCTCCTGAATTTTGATGTAAACCTCAGATCTCTATATGATACGATACTCAAAGGTATCCCAAGTAATTTCACTATCTCATCAATTTACATCTCAGCTAGCTTCTCCATAGGATGATTGATCTCCATTGGCAAGAAATGAGTTGGCTTAGTGAACCTATCCACTATCACCCAAATCGAATCATTACCTTTAACAAACTTCAGCAACACTGACACAAAATCCATAGAAACACTGTCCCATTTCCACTCTGGAATACTCAAAGGTTGCATAAGACCTGTAGGCTTATGATGTTCGATCTTTGACTTCTGACAAGTCAAACAAGCATACATAAATTTATCAATTTCCTTCTTCATTCCTGGCCACCAAAACAATTTTTTCAAATCCTGATACATCTTTGTAGCACCTGGACAAATACTTAAATCACTTCGATGTCCTTCCTCAAGAATTCTCAAAACACCGTTTTCATCCACTCGGAACTCACCACTGTTACCTTGATTAATCAACGTCAGTCAATCAACCAAACTCAATTCAGACTTCTGACCTTCTCGTATCTCTTCAAGAATACCACTAGTCGGCCTCAACATTCCCAACTTCACACTGTTAGGAGTCTCTTCACACACCAATCTCATATATCTAAATTAATCGATCATTTCTAACTCTCGAACTATAAGCATCGACATATGCAAGGACTTTCTACTCAATGCATCAGCCACCACATTTGCTTTACCATGATGGTAACTCAAATCAAAATCATACTTTAAAAAGTTTGAGCCACCTCCTTTGCCTCATATTTAATTATTTCTGATCAAACAAGTATTTCAGACTCTTGTGATCACTGAACACCTCAAATTTAGAGCAAAAAAGAAAATGTCTCCAAATTTTTAACACGAACACCACAACTGCTAACTCTAAGTCATGTGTAGGATAATTCCACCCATGAACCTTTAGTTGTCTAGAAGAATAAGAAACAACTTGTCCATTTTGCATGAGAACACTGCCTTGACACTTTTTAGACGCATCACAATAAACTACAAAAGATTCATTCGGATTTGGAAAAATTTGCAACGGAGCGGTCGTTAACTTCTTCTTCAGTTCTAAAAAACTTTCTTCACACGCAACATCCCACGTCTATGTGTCATACCCCAATTTTTGACCTAAGATCCCACCCCCCATCTGCATCATTACATAGCAAGTGTT